>CM046436.1:42927811-43527811 GCA_025506505.1 Flaveria sonorensis
AATAAAAAGTTCACTTTCCCTAAAAACCTAAAAAACAATCTAGGCAATTGAAGTTTATAATTTAACACTAATAAAAGACGAATATTCAAGTGGAGGAGAAAAAAAAATGAATGTGTATTTTTGAAATAGGCACTTTTGTTGAGTATTTTTAAATTCCCCTAATTTTTTAAACCTTAATAACTTTTTCATGCAATATTATTTTTTTTGAAAAAATTAATCCATAAAATCAAGAATTATTTATGTTTAATTTGAGTATAGTATTGCTATATGTTTTCTAAAAAAAACTACATTGTTCAAATTTGTGCTGTTTTGTATGAAAATATATTGTTTTTCAGAAAATAACGCATTAATAGTAAACAGCATACGTAATCAATAAAACACCAAATAAATTACAACAAAAAAAACACCATATTTATGTGTGAAATATTATAATATTATAAAATAACACTACTAAAAATACATGTATCCGGATTAAATTATGTAAAAACCAGCACAAAAACCTAAATCGTTACAAAATATTTTAAGTAGTGTAAATAACAAACCAACATAAAAAACATTAAATACACACAACAAACACGCAGAAAAATAATATAATAAACAAACACATCAAAACAACAAAGTAAACAAATACATTAAAACAAAACAACAATGTGAAATATATTAAAAAATTAAGTTGTTTAAGATAAGTAATTAATATTTTCAATCATCTTATTGAGAGTGAATAAAACAAGTTGTTACACAAGCTAGTGTAATATTTGTAGGTTAGTTGAGTATATCAATATTAGTTTGTTCAATTTACATGTGTAAAGAAGTAGTAAAAGTAGTTTTGTGATTATCGTATCTTTCTGTTTAGACTTTTTAGGTAAAATGTTTTTTTAATTGAACCAACCCGTCACACACACACCACACACATGTACATATGTTAAGCTTTTGAGTAAATTAAAGTTTCTAACTTGTAAAAAACTATTTTTCAACTTTTATGCAGATTTAAAGTATGTATTCTCTCGTTAAAAGGAAAGTTTAATGCATATGTTTGAATATTTTTATGGACATATAACTTAGTTTATTCAACTGCTTTTTTAGTAAGGGTTTGGTCCATTAAACATTCAAACTACTCATTACTCCTTTAATATAAATGTAAATAAATTAAATGTTAAAATTTAAAAAAAATAAATTAAATTATTTAAATAAGATGGTTGGTAATTAAGTTCTTTACTATATAAAAACACTAAATAACTTTTAAAATCATTTTAAAACATAAATACGTAAAATTATTTAATCTAAAAACGTTGAGACAAGGAATAATTAAAACTAAAAAAAGATATATATTAAAATAATGTTTGTTTTGAAATATTATAGAAAAAAAAAGTCAAATTGATAATTTTATGATTTTCATATTTATTAACAGGGAGACGAGAAAACAGATTTTTGCTGTGACAGAGTAATAATGTATGCGCACAAAAATCTTCTTTTATCATATACTATAGACAATAGATTGTAACTATCTTAAACATATCATAAACATAATGGTTTGACAGGCTGAACATCTAAATTATATTATCTTAGTAATACCAAGTTACGACCAAAAAGTTAGGATGATGACCCAAAACGACACGATTTTTGTATTAGTTTTGTGTCATGATTTTGATTGTTTCACATTTTAAAACCCACTACTTATAATGGGTTACGCCGGTACTATAAAACTGAGAAGATTATGACCGCCACATGTGTTATGTCTAGTTTGTTAATTAAATGTTAAGTTAGTTAAAGTTAGTTAGCCCTTTTTCTTGTATATAGAGGTTCTGTAATGTTTCTTTCAATACAATTAATTCGAGAATTCTTCTCTGATTACATGGTATTAGAGCAAACACTTTAATTTCATTTTATCTTCATATTCTTTTAAATCATTGATTTCGTTTTGATCGTTTCATTTCTTCAATTATCAATTTTACTTGTTCTTCTTAAACATCTATGAATTGAGCAATTCTTCTGCAAGTGTTGTTATTGATACTTCCAATCCACTGTATCTTCATCCTTCAGATCATTCTGGAATGATTTTGGTATCAAAATCAACTTATGGGACTGGATTCGGCACTTGGTAGAGCGTGATGATGATGGCCCTTTCTACTAAGTACAAATTGGGATTCATTAACAATGGAATTACAAGACCGATCAATAATGATAATCAACACTCTTTTGACCGACAATAGTAATAATGATCTTGTATCCTGATACTGCTTAACGGCTATAGAATGAACTTAGTGTTCATTACGGTCAAACTAATGGTGCAAAGTTTTAGCGATTGCAAAAGAATCTTTGTGAACTAGAGATAATGCTACCTATTTCACTAAAGTAAAGTCAAATTGGTATGAACTTAATGCCCTAAATCAAATTTCTTCATGTACTTAGTGGTGTTGCACATCTTATTGCTAAATGAGAAGAAGATCAAAGGTTAGTTTAGGTTCTCATAGGACTAAACTTAGTAATGATACTACACAAAGTAATATAGTCATTATGGAACCACTACATTTGCTGAATCATGGTTATGCTCATTTTATTTAAGATGAGAAGTAAAGAAAAATCCATTCTGCTACTCATTTTCTAAATGAACCAGCCTTAATGAATGTTAACACTATTATTATTTTGGTAAAAAATGATAATAAAAAGAAAGTGATTTGTTCAAATTGCAAGAAAAGTGGACACACAACCAACAAGTGTTATAAAAAAAAATCAGTTTTCTTAAAGACTTCATGGTCACTAAAAGAAAAAGGTTTGCAAATATGGCAATTGAGGAACAAATGCATGGTGGTAATGAAGATATTGAGCAAGTGCATGGTCTTAACACTAAATCCGCTCGTACAAGTTTGACATCAAAACAGTACAATGATCTTATGAAGTTATTGCAATTTACCAAACTTCATCAAGATGCTTTTTCTAATCATACAAATTATTGCTCACAATGCTACTACAATCAATCTGACACATTTAAAGGTACAATATCTTGTTCTTCACATTCCAGGTCTTCAAAACTCTCTTTTTAATAAATAATTGATACAAGGGCTATTGATCACATGTGTTGTGATGAAGATCCCAAAACCTTGTCATTGCAAATAAATTTCCATTTCTCTTCCGAATGGAAATATTCTTTATGCATATAAGTTTGGTATCATTGATATTACTGATCAACTTCCATTGTCTCGTGTTCTTCTCATTCCTAGTTTCAATTATAATATACTTTTTGTTTCTAGATTATGTAATAATATAATTGGGTATGTTTGTTTCACTAATACCTCTTGTATCTTGCAGCCCCTTCACTAATACCTCTTGTATCTTTCCAAGTCTTACCATACCTTCCAAGGTGAAACCTTAAACAATACTTTATCACCAACATTAAACTCTAACGGTTTATGTCTTTAATCAATGTAACTCTTTTGACGACTTATGTTGTCTTTAATCTTTTTTTATTAGAAACACATTATCAGTCATTTTTTAGACTATTTCACGTCTAAAACTTTAACTTTCTCCAACTTCAGACTAACCTGTGTTCGTCGCTTCTTACATACAAGCTTCAAAAGGTGCAACTTGAATTCTTGTATAATTACTATTACTATAAGGATTAGTATAATACAAATAAGATCGATCTCGTGACGAGAATGCGGAATGTTAATTTCACTGAATAAGATTGAAAGTAAATAAAGAACACGAATGTAAATAACTTCTCGATTATATTGCTCTCTGACTTGTAGAGTATTACAAATGAGTATAAAATCAGGAAAATGCAAAAGCTACTAAATTACATTACAAAACTTCTATTTATACTAAACTATGAAGTTCTCACGCGACTAACAGGTTCTCATGCGACTTCCAGGTTTTCGCGCGAGAAGCAAGATATCACGTGGCAAGTCTAAATTTCACGTGACTTGATCTTCTTTATCTTGATTTGATTTCCCAAGCCTCTAGGTTCAATCCCTACAATCTCCCCCTAGGCTTGGTAAATCAATGCTTTAGAAGTCCACATCATCAATCTTGTAACTGCCTTCGTATGCATACATCTTGTAATCCAAGGCCTTTGTGATCATCCAACCAAACTGTGCTGCTATGAAATGAACATATTCATCAGCTGTAATTGGACAAGCCTACAACCTCATTAAATCTTCTTTTCCAAACTTGAGCAAATCCACAAGGTCAACGACACGATAATCTTTATCCACACAGTGTATCAACGTGTGCCCTATCTCTTTCTTACAACTCTACCACATTAGCTTAGACAAGTTGTTAACTGGCATAGGAGCATGTACAGGGATCTTCTTTGCGTATCTTGGATGCTTATAGACCCTTATCTTCATTGGCTTGATTGTATTAGGATCTATTCGCGTCTCATCTTCTATCATTTAGATTTGGCAGTCTTAAAGTCTTTGAAATTTGTCTTGCTTTGCCTCTGGATCATATTTCTAATCCACTTTCCTTTACTATAATTACTCGGGTTAATGAATGGAACACGACCCATAGCATATAAATCTGACGCTTTGAGTGTATGGAAATCGTGTTCGTCCTGATAATACTCAATAGCTCCACCCCTTCTCTTAATCACATACATATTCTTTTCTACATCGTATGCCCAGCTAATAATAGGTTTTGAGTTTCCGTACCTTGTGAAAGGTTTGGAATGTCTAAGCGTGTGAATATAAGCCGGTGGAGGAGGAGCAGCAACTGTAAGATTTCCGACTTGACGCAAAACACTTTGACCCGTTATATTAGCTGTCTCGTCAGTCATTTGCCGAGTGCTCGACTCTCCAACGATCTCCCCTTCTTCAACCAAAATATTTGAGAACAAGTCCTTAAGACTGTTTCCAAATATATATGTGTAGTCTATGGTTTCTTCTAAATCATCAAAAGAACCAAAATCCTCATTTGTCTCCTCAGCAATCATCTTTTGCTGGAATGTATAGAATTCTCTCTTGTAAGCTTCTTTAGTAGCTGGATCTAACAGTGTATACTCATTGGTATCATCGGGTTGGTCCGGAGACATTGTCAGTACCCGATGATCCAGATGCACCGGCTGCAGAACCGAAATCTCCTCCTTGATCATTATCATCATCCTTCTTATCATCTTTCTTACCATCATCACCCTCATCACCATTATCACCATCATCATCTTCATCATCATCAACCTCTTTTTTATCACAGAACTATAATCAACCAGATCCAAATCATTATCATCATGTACTGGGCTTGGAATAGGAATATCATGTTTAGGCTCTACAAATGCTTCTCCAGTATAAACCATAGCTTGATCCTCAGTAGCCACAGAATAATCAGTGATAGGTGGCTCTTGATCAACATTAGTAGTCTTTGTTGCCTTTTCTGTAACAACAGGATCAACATCATGCTCTGTAGTATTAGCAGGATCTTGAGCAACTTCTGGATCAGCAGTTTGCTGTCCACTTGATTCTCCAACTTCCATGGTATGTTGTTGCGTAGACGAAAAAGGCACACGGGAGGCGAGATCTCTTAAGTTCTGCTGTAGAATCTGAACATAGCTAAATTTGAAATGTTGCTGATGTTCAAGATTCTTTATCCTCACATCTTTCTTAAACATCTGTCTCTGCCTATCATCAATAGTCTGTGTCTTCTCTAACATCTCCCTCTCTATGGTGTGTACAAACTCTTCAAGAGTGTCACGTGTAAGTGAACTAGTTAAAGCATTAGCACCGTATCTTTGCTCAGGAGGAGTGTTTAGAAAATCTTCCATGCATACTGTTATGGGTGAAAATCTTGTATAGTATTCTACTCAGTATTCTGGTGCTCAGGATATGCAGACAGGTTTGGTATCCTGAACCTTATTCCCAGCAAATATCCCTGACATATTTCTTGCAGATATTGTCAGTTTAATGGAGGAAATAATTTCATGACTTGGTACAAGCTAGAAGATCAGGATGTGATTAAATACATGAACATTGAACACGTATAAGAGACTTCCAATGGTCATTTAATGAGTTATAATGAATAAATGGTTGTTTTAACAGTAAAGACTTAGTCTATGCTAAAGACCCAGACTTATGGTTGTTAGAAACGTGTAGCAAAGACTTGTAACAGTTAAGAGGTGAAGAAAACGTGTTCAATTAGCGGGATAATGGTTAACTGGTCAAAGTAACTGCTGAGGATCTCGAAAATCTCGCTGAATACCCCGAAAATATCTCACATTTTGTTTATTTCATGTACTATATATAATGAGGCTTGGCTA
Source organism: Flaveria sonorensis (assembly GCA_025506505.1). Lineage (NCBI taxonomy): Eukaryota > Viridiplantae > Streptophyta > Magnoliopsida > Asterales > Asteraceae > Flaveria > Flaveria sonorensis. Next base: position 42,934,056 of record CM046436.1, read on the forward strand.
ATCTTTTTAGGTCAATTATTCACGTTCACACACCTGATCTCTATTCATAAACACTCAAACACGCTCAAATAATCATTGTAACACTTAGATACGATTATTCAAGCTCTCGAGTTGTACTTGTTTTTTGTTATTAATCAATTGACTGGTCGCCGATATTTTGTCAGGAACCAAGGGGTTTTTTGTGCTGGATCACTTTGATCAAGGGTTTTTTCCCCTTCAAAAATTCGTTGTCTTTGTTCTTACTTGATTTAATTGTTCATTTCTGTAATATCCTGATCAATATTCCGGTGTTAGTCAGATATTCAGTTAGTATTCTGATATAGCACACTACCTCACTTGACTAATTTGTTCATTAACTACCTTGTTAATCTTTGACCAAAACAATTTGGAGACCACCGTGGGGCTAGTGTCGCTATAATCTTCGAAATCCTTCCAAACATCTTTCATTTATTCAAGTCTTTCATTCATTTTTGTTTTTTCAAAAAAAATGGCTTCTCAATCAAAGCAATCTTCATCTCCAGCTCCCTTTTCTTCCATCTCTGCTGCTTTGAATGCTCCTCTTCCTCCTCCCCCTAATTTCAAAACATTCCAGAGGAGTAAGGATAAGGCTGTCACCAAAACTACTACCCCTGTCTTTGAAATTCCTAGGTCTAGGAATACTGGTAGGGATTCTGCTCCAGTTTCTGGTGAAGAATTCACTCGGTAGTGTCCATGATAAAGCATCATATGGAACAGCAGCAACAGACCAACAAATTGGTAATGAGTCAACTTATGGAGTTGAATTCGGCATTCAAAAAGCAACCCAAAATGAGGAAACACCGTTGCGCCCTAGGATACTTAACTTTGATTCTGCAGGATCCTATAGGGTGCAGGATGATGATATAATCCAGATGCAAAATAGCTTGGCTGGACCATCTGTTACCAAGACTACAATGACAAGGGAAATGGGATTTTCCTTAGGATTCTCTGCTGGACTTACCTCAGGATTATCCTCAGGATATCCCACAGGATCTTTTTTTGGAACCTTTACTGATGACATTCATACAAATAGAAACCCTTCAGTTACTAATAATTTTCAAACTGTGCATGATACGAGGATGAGTACTGTTGTTGCTAGAGAAATCCAGAAACTTAAGGATATGATCTCTAGTGTGTCGAGTGTGATAAAGCCCATCCCTGAAGTATCCGATGCTAGTCATAGGATATCCCACTTTGCACCACCAATTTGTGATGCTAAAATCCCGAAGAGATTCCAAACTCCTAGCATGAAGCTCTATGATGGTTCAACTGATCTTGAGGAGCATATTGCCCAGTATAGGAAGAGGATGGAGATTTACCCTATCCCACCGCACATGAAAGAAGCCTGTTTGTGCAAGGTATTCGGATCAACATTGACAAGGCCATCCCTGAAATGGCTGCTTAATCGTCCACCTTATTCTATTTCCTCCTTTTCTCATTTAATCAATTTGTTTAACAATCAATTTTCTTGTAGTAGAGCATTTGAAAGACTAACAACTGATCTATATAGGATGGTCCACAATCGAGGAGAATCTTTAAGAGATTATGTCAACAGGTTCAGTAAGGAGGCTCTAGACATCCTCAACCTTGATATGCCGATGGCAGTGTAGGCTTTCAAAATAGGATTGCCGAAGGATTCTGCATTCTACGAGGATCTTGTGATGAATCCTTGCAGGAATTTGGATAAAGTCAGAAACAAGGCTCTGAGGTTTATAAGACTCGAGGAAGATAGAAAGATCCAGTAGAGGACCGATGGATCCTCCGAATATGAGAATCCCAACAGGAAATTGGAATCCTCTTCAATATATTACCATCCCAAACCATATTCCCGTGATGATGGCAAGAAATAAACTTTGTTGAAGATGATGAGGATAATGAGGAGTATCCTAAACTTGTTGATTATTATTTCTCAGTGCCTACTTCAAAATTAATATATGCTATTTAGGGTCTCAGAGAGAAAGCTAGATAGCCTCGAAAGAATGAGAAGAATCCTGGCTGGAAAGACAAGTCTAAGTAGTGTGCATTCCACAAAGACTTTGGCCATACCACTTAGGATTGCATTGCTCTGCGCAAAGAAATAAGTTACTTGTTGAGTAAAGGGCACCTGAAAGAACTACTGGGAAAGAAGAAGGCTAAGCACCAGGATACTGACAAATCCTGATCGGAATCCTGATGGAAATCCTAAGAGAGATGCATCTCCTGCCCCAGATGCTTCTATTGTTTATTGTATTTCTCGTGGATCTGACATATGTGGAACATCATACTCTACTGCCAAGAGACATGCGAAAGAAGCCAAATCAGAGAAAGGAGATAGGCCAAACTCTAAAACTACTTTAACCAAAGGGAAAACCATATCCTTTGATGATGATGACATGGATAATATGTAGGATCCTTATCATGATAGTTTAGTTATAACTCTATATATTGCTAACCATTTTATGTGTAGGATATTGATAGATGGAGGGAGTTCTGTGAACATTATTCAATTGCAAACTTTAAAGAAGATGAACATCGCATATTCAGAAATCACTTCAAGATCCTCAATCCTTGTTGGATTCAGTGGTGAAACAAAAAGCACAATTATCCAAGAACCCTTAATTTTTGTAAAATTTTGTAAAATTTTGTAAAATCAAAAGAAGTGTAACAAAACAAACTTCAATATGAAATAGAAAAATATTTTCTTTATACAAATAACTTAAATGTTTTTGTTAAATTTTCAAATATAGGATCATAGTTATCATGAAATTGATCATAAACATCTTTCAGCTCTATTTGAAATAAGACCAGTTATGTTGATTGTTAATATATTGTATCCATTTTAAACATAGACTTCAATTCTTACTAGAAGACATATTTTGTGATATTTATCATGTTTCGGTTGATTTGTATAAAATCTGTGAATTTCATAATCAATAATCCTGTAGAACCTTATCCAGCTTCAACACACTTTTGAGATTTCAAGTCATCCTAAGTTGACTTAAACCTTTTATCCCTGATCAGCCTTTCCAGAATTATTTTTCTCTATTATAATATCTATTAAGAGCATAACTAGCCTGAGAAACGTTTCTGAACACAGAATATTAATAAGTTTTAGGACTTATTAACTGCCAGTCGGACTTGTGTTTTGCCCTCGCAAGACGTTTAGGAATTACATGCCAAGTCGAGCTTACATGCCCCATCTTTTGATTTTGCCTCCTGTGTCAGAACATATTCTAAAAAAAATATTTATCATATAGTATGTTTGTCTGTGACATATCTTTTACTAATATGCACATTGGCATCTTTATTTTGTTTATGTTTATTTTCTCTTTTATTTTTGCTAGTCATATCTTTTTCATATTTTGATATATATATATATACATATTTCTTCTGAAATATACCGATTCAAACGATAACAGGTGCAGGACCGGGTAAGGGTACTTAACACTTAGTTGCAACTGAGGAGAGATCTTAGATCACTTAACAAAATAGAGAACTGGTAACTTAAACAGATGATACTAAGAACACAAGTAAATTAAAGAGACAGAACTAAGAACAACACAAGAACACAAGATTGGTTTTCAAGGATGTTGTATATTGATCTCAAGTTCTTTTACAAGTGTTACAAAGCATAAATAAATTACAAGGACCTGAGACATTTTTATACTACAACCTACAACCGTCACTTACATGTAAACACAGTTGGGATTTGACTAATCTAGATAACAAGATCAATCTAAAGTCAAAAGGCAGATTGCCTTTTGATTAGTGACTATGACATGCCATAGCTCACTGACTTTTCCTAATACAAAAAGTCTACAGGAACAAGTAAGGTAAGTTACAAACAAAGATCATTCCTACTTTTTGATAAAGCATAGAAGTTTCACCAACTTATGTAAAGTAGGTGAACCGCCAAAGCAGGCAGCAGAAAGTGTGTCAGCTTTATCAAAAGTTGATTCAGAGAAAGCATATTTTCTCTGTCCTCTGAAGAAATCAATCTTCACAGCTTTGGAAGACTTTGTCTCTGAAGCTTCGGAAGATTTCATCTTTGGCTTCGGAAGATTTCACACTTAGAATATTTTTTTGTTTGAGTGTGAAACTGACTGTTAGCTTCGGAAGATCTTACACTTAGACACATTTAAGAGTGTAAGACTTCCAAAGCTAGTTCATCTTTGTTCCTTAGTGCATGTATGGAAGACTTGGTTGTTCTAGCTTGTTGGTTGCATCAGCCTCATAATCTTCAGATGATCTTACAACAGGCTTGAGTATGACTAGACTATAACTCTCAGTCTGTTTTAGCACAGAGTCAGAGTTACCACAAAACCTTGATGAGTAATCCACGTCAAACATTAAGAAGTTACTTCTAGTGTATCACAGATCATAGTGCTTTTCAGTCTTGAAAGTCAAGCCTATCAACATATCAAACATAATCCAAGTCAGTTTCTTTCAAGCTTTTAGAATTTAATTAGTCAAAATCACAAGAGATGTGTTATCATTTTCTATATATTCTTGAAAATTTAATTTTCTCAAAATGTAAAACAAAATATTTTTTGTATTTTGTAAATTTTCTTTTACTTCCCCTAAGCACAAATTTTTTTTTTCAAGACACATTGTTTTAAATTTTCTTCCCCTAAAATTATGATTATCTGCAAGAAAATAACAAGAAAGGGTATATGGATAAGTGTTAACCAAAGTTAATAATTCCCAGAGATTGGAAAAAAAAAGTCAAATCGGAAATGATCAAACGCCTTAGTAAACAAATCTGCAATGTTGATATCTGATGGAACTGATTTCAAATGGAAAAGTTTTCTATCAAAACACTCACAAATAAAGTGCATGCGAATGTTGATGTGTTTTGTCTTTGAATGTTGGATCGGATTCTTCACTATGTTTAACACTGCAATGTTGTCACACAAAATATTGGTGTTATATAGATTAAGGCCATAATCAAGAAGTTGTTATTGAATCTAAACAATCTAAAAAAAAAAACTTGATGTAGCCACATATTCAGCCTCTGCAGTGGATGTGGATACCTTCTGCTGCTTCTTGCATTGTTAAGAAATCAACCTGTTTCCAAGAAATTGACATCCACCAGTGGTTGATTTCATGTCCAAGTTACATCCTACATAATCACAGTCAGTATAAAAATATAAATTGAAATCAGAATTTTTAGGATACCAAAGGCAGAGTGTTGATTGACCCTTGAGATATTTGAAAATCCGCTTGACAGCTTTCATGTGAGATTCCTTCAGATTGCTTTGATAACATGCACACTGATAGACAGGAAACTTGATGTCTGATATGCTAGCAGTAAGATACATCAGAGATCCGATCATTGATCGATACAGATGCTGATCCACGTCATCACCCGTGAGATCAGGAGTTAAAGTAGGACGAGAAGTCATTGGTGTGGGAGCAATCTTGGAGTCCTGAAATTTGTATTTTTCGAGGATACTGTGAATATATTTTTCTTGATGAATCAGTATTCCCTTATCATATTGTTTAACTTGGATACCCAAGAAAAACAACATTTCTCCAAGAGAACTCATCTCAAATTTCTTCTTCATCACAGCTTCAAATTCCTTGCACAAATCATCATTTGTAGATCCAAAAACAATGTCATCGACATATACTTGAACAAGAATAAGATCATCACCAGTCTTCCGTAAGAATAAACTTTGACTAATCGCACCCTGGGTATAACCATTTATAAGAAAATGTTCAATTAGGGTGGCATTCCAAGCTCGAGGTGCTTGATGTAAGCCATACAGTGCTTTGTCTAACTTATACACATATTTAGGATGATCTGGATCTTCAAAATCAGATGGTTGACAGACATAAGTTTCTTCTTTCATCTCGCCATACAAGAAAACAGTTTTGACATCCATTTGATACACTTTGAAATTCTTGTATGAAGCATATGCCAGAAAAATGCGTATAGCTTCTAGTCTTACAACAGGAGCGTATTCTTCTTCATAATCAAGACCTTCAATTTGATAGAATCCTTGAACAAGTCTAGCCTTGTTGCGAACAATCACATCTTTTTCATCCGTTTTGTTGTTAAAAATCCATTTCGTACCAATCGGCAAATTACCCTTTGGTAGTTCACACAGATGCCACACATTTAGCTTCTTAAATTGCATCAGTTCGTCTTGTATGGCCTCAACCCAACTATTTTCAAGCCATTTCAACGTTCTTTGGCACAATTTGAGATACAAAACAAGAATACAAACATGTATTTATTGTGCCTGATTGGCTTTGAGTTCGGACACCTTGTGATAACGGACCAATGATTGCTTCAGTTAGATGATTTTTATGAATTCTCAGCTGAAGAATAGTATCTTCAGAAATAACTTCATCTAAATTCGACATATTACCAGTTATTTATTCAGCATTGTTCTCTCCTTCAGGTTAATACACAATATCTTCTTCTTGAAGAATATCATTATCAACAGATAAATCTTCAAATAGAACTTGAATTGTATCAATCGGATCAATTTGAGTAGAAGAAGACCTCTAATCAGAAACCTGTGGAGCTTGTTCAACAACTAGATCAGAATGAGATAAATCAGATTTAGGGACAGAGTGTGGAACAACTATGATATTTGAATAAGAAGGTATATCTGAAGATTTTCCTGTTGCTAGAGATGAGATAGATCCAACATCATTAGTAAATAAATCTTGAATCGGTGATGACAAAGGTGGATTAGCTGTAGAAACAACAGATGATCGATTAAATGTTTCAAATAATGAAACATAATCATATACCCATGAAGGAGCAGAACCCGTATCTGTTTTTTTTGATTCGTGCCAATCAATATCAAAAGACTTAATTATTTGTTTTGTTCGTTTATTATAAACCCTGTATACAACTTTATTGGCTGAATATCCAACAAAATAACATTCATCAACTTTCTCATCAAATATTGATTTAGAATCAAATGTGTTTAACAAAGTACAACAACATCTAAATGTTTTGAAATATTTGACTTTTTGTTTATGTTTGAAAAATATTTCATAAGGAGTCATATTTTATTGTTTGTTGATTAACACATGATTCTGAACATAACATGCAGTGTTAACAGCTTCAGCCCAAAAGAATGATGGTAATTTGGTTGCTGATAACATTGTTCTGGCAGCTTCAATTAAAGTTCTGTTTCATCTTTCGGCAACTCCATTTTGTTGTGGATTCCCTGCAGAGCTAAATTGTCTAGCTATCTCCTTTGAATCACAAAACACATTCAGTGTATGATTGCAAAATTCCATTCCATTATCACTTCGAATGCACTTGATGGTTTTGTCTGTCTGATTCTCCACTAGTGTCTTGAATTTTATCAGCAAGTGAGATGTCTCATCTTTGGTTGGTAAAAAGAAAACCCATGTAAATCTTGAAAAATCTTCAGTAATAACCAAGCAGTATGCATAACGCTCTAAACTCAAAACATTAACGGGACCAAATAAATCCATATGTAGCAGTTGAAGTATATGGTTAATTTTTGTATGAAAAACTGGTTTATGAGGAAGTTTATGTTGCTTGCCTTTTGAACATGACAGACAATGTTCAGTAAGTTGAAATTCTTTCAAAGGTAGGCCTATAAGATGATTTCCTCTAACCAATTTGTTCATATTTTTAATGTTTTCATGGCCAAGACGATGATGCCATAACATTCAATCACTTTTCGAGGCTTAAACAACAAACACGATGCAGTTACAAATGAATGTGAACCATTCATGTCAAGTAAATATGTTTGTTTGTCTCTTGGTGTTCTTAACAACATCAATTCATCAGGAATTACAAATATAGGTTTTAAAATAAGACATTCTTTATCAGTGAAATGTATTGAATATTTTTTTTGACAAATTTAAGAGACACTTAGCAAATTATGTATAAGTTCCTCTACAAAATTGACATCTTCAAAACTTAACACACCATTGGACACTGTACCTTTCTTTGTAATCTTACCACCTTTATCTCTTGCAAATATAACATATCCTCCATTGTAAGGTTGTATGTTATTTAACAGAGATATATTACCAGTCATGTGCCTTGAACAACCACTATTAACAAACCAAACACTGTTTAAAACCTTCCTTGGTTGTTCCTACACATATGAATGAATTTATTCTTATTTAGGAACCCAAGCCATTGTAGACTCGAGCATATTGTTTTCATCCAAATATGATACAAATTTTTAATATCATATCTCTTTTATCATTGAAAACATAGTCTTCAACAATGTCAGGCTTAGATTGTTTTTCTTTAATTTTCCACTTTTGGATTGATTTGATAAGATGTGTAATCATTTTCTTTAAAGTGGTCTGAATTGGAGTAGACTTGTTATCATCAACATGTATAGATTTTATGTTTAACTTTTCTTTATTCAAATATGTTTTTATTTTACCATTGCTTTTATCAACAAAAGAGTTTGACTGATTTGAATTCCTTTTGAATTTGGCATTTAAAAAGAAATGTTTTCTATTATTCAAAATTAAATTGTGAAATCTTTGTTTGCTTGTCAATTGAATTTGATGATAACAATTTCTAGCCTTATGATTTGGCTTGCCACACACATAACAAGACATTTTATGATATGATTTGATGCTTGTGTATTTTACACAAACTATTTATAATAACTTCCATAGTTATCATAGAATATGGCCTTAGTATTTTTTTGGTCTTGCGATTCTTTAACAGTCTCTCTTTCCCTCTTTCATCATGAACTGTTCTAGATGATTCCGGAAGAATTGAGGTATCTTTTCTAGCTTTTTGATTCATATCTGAAGCCGATGAGGCATGAACTGTAGCTTTAACCTTTTGAGTTGTAGGTACTGGAATAGGACCAGTGTCTTTGATACCTGATCTACAAACATCTTGTTTCACAAAGTTAGCAATAATAGGAGATCTATTTTTTAAAAAAAACTAACATTTGTTTCTTTAAAAATATTTTCTTCCTTATCAATGTTGCCTTTTAAAACAAATCTGTTCTTGAAATTAGTTTTCAAGTCATATACTGATGTTATGACTCGTTTTCTTTCTTTGTCCTTAAAGTCTATTTTTGATTTTAGTTTCTTTTCTTTGTTAGACAATTATGAACAAACATTTGTAGCGCTAAAAACATCTGAAATTTCATTAACAACTGATGATGAATTACATGATTTTTCATTACAATTTTTATTTTCCTAAAAATCTAATTCATCATCACTTTCCCATTCTTTAACCAACCCTTCCTTCTTCACACTTTCTACAAAAAAATTATCATGATTATTTTAATTTCAGTTTTTATGACAGGGTCAACAGTCAGTAAAACATTAACTGAAGGTATTAAGTCAGTCTTTGGTTGAAAACCTAATCCATAGGTCTCTTCATCTAGAGTAGTAATTGATGAATGCAAACATGTATAATCATGATTAATAGGTGGTGTAATGTTATAATAACCAACATCACATTTTCTACGATTAATTTTCTGTGTCATTTGAGACTTGATTATACCTTCAACCATATTTGAGGATAACTCAAATTTTTCAATAATCAATTTGGCAGATAAGAGTTCACTGTTAAGTTTGTTGATTTCTAAAGATAGTTCATTGTTACGTGTTGTCAAATCTTTTATGTTACAATCTTTATCATGAATATTCAATTTTGATTGATAAATTCATTTATTTAATACATCTATCTTTTCTTTAAAAAATTTCTCATCAGTTTTATATTTACGAGCTTGATATTGAAGTTTTTCAACTTCTAAAATCAAGTGTTCATTGTGAACTCGATATCTTTATACCTTTTCGAAACATGTATTTGAGCAAAGATTAGAATGTACAACTTCAGTCTCTTCCTCTTTTTTCTTTTCTCCAGGTAAGATATTTACCATGAAGGCTTTCAAAACAACCTTTTCTTCTGCTTTTGTTGCTCGAGTAGTCTCAAAAGCATTTTCACTTTTGTCATAAGCAGATGCTGGAGTAAACTCAACAGCATTTTTAGTTTCTTCAATCGTGGCCGGAGTGAACTCAACAGCCTTTACTTTCTTTTCTTCACTCTTCTTCCCTTCATTGATGTTTGATTGAGTTGGAATAGTCTCAACAACTATTTCATTAAGCTCCTTATCAACTTACATTTCTTCAACCTTTTTCTCCTCAACTTGCTTAACTTCAACCTTCTTCTCGTTATCAAATACTCCATTCATTAGATCATTAGATATGAACTCAACTACTAAATTGTCATCAACATGTTCTTCAACAGTTTGAATTTCTACCAACAAAGCAGTGGAAAGCTTGATATCTATAATCTCCATCTGATCTGACCAATCATACTCTCCATCAGTCTGAGAAACCAGGGCTTTATTGTTTGATGAACTAGCTTTGTCTCCTTTCGATTCTACCTCCACTGTTACCATTTTCTTTCCACTTTCTGCTTGATTGGATCTGCCTTCGGTACATTCTCTTTGTCAAACACAACTTTTATCAACCCTTTCAACCCTTTTCTCCTCTACTTGCATAGTTTCAACCTTCTTCTCTTTGTCAAACACACCTTTTATCAAATCATTAGATACGAACTCACCTAGTATATTGTCATGAACATGTTCTTCAACGGCTTGAATTTCAGCCAACAAAGCAGTGCAAAGCTTGATATCTAGAATCTGTATCTAATCTGACTAATCATACTCTCCATCAGTCTAAGAAACTAGGGCTTTGTTGTTTAATGAACTAGCTTTGACTCCTATTTATTCTACCTCCACAGTTACCATTTTCTTTCCACTTTCTTCTTGATTAGTTCTGCCTTTAGTACATTCTCTAGCAAAATGACTAGGTTTGTCACAGTTATAACATCTCAAGCTTGATTTGTCAAACCCAATCTTGCTTGAATTGTTCAGGCCAAACACTTTTCTCCCCGTTCTTCTAGTGAAATTCTTTGCCCGGTACACCACCATAGCCATTTGAAATTTAATATCATTTTCTTCTACATCATCAGGATTGACTTTTTGCAAGTCAACAACCAAGATATTAGGTGCACTGAGCCTTCCGGAAGGGAAAGCTTCATAATTGTTCATGAATGAGGTAAATAGAGCCAGATGCTCTTTTGCTATCTGAATGGTTTGCCTATTAGGTTGAGAGTTTACTACAAATGCTTGTTGTTAAGGTTGAGTGGATTGACTTTGTGGGTGGATCTGGGTTTGTGATGGAGATTGAGCTTGATTGTAAAGATTTTGATGAGAAGCTTGGAATTTAGGCAAAGATGGATCTTTGACATTTGGATGATCAGGAGTTGCTGATTGTTGTTGTTGACACAACTGGGAGTAACTGACATAATAATTTGGATTGCTAGCTATCTTAGCATATAATGCTGATGCTTCAGCTCCCATCATGTTGATTTAGTTAGCAACTCTCTACTTGTCATCCATGTCATAAAATTTGATAGTGGAGATCAGATCACTGAGGGATAAGGTGAACAAATCCTTGGTTCTCTTGATAGTAGTGCCATTGTTGTTTCACCTATAAGCTAGTGAGTTCAACAACTTCTTGTTCACTGAGATGTTCTCCAATGTAAGTCCTGCACTTGTCATCTTGGCTATCAACTTCACAAATCTTGACATTTAAGGTTCCAAGGTTTCACCAAGTATATGATTAAACATATTAAGCTCTTGGTTTAGCATGTCTTTCAGCTTTCTCTCATATCCTTGTTCCACATAATCCGTTCTTCCATCGCATCCCATAAATCTTTGGCCCTCCTAAAATCCTTGAACTTCTGAGCAATTTCAGTAGTAAATGCCATAGTGATGGCAGCATGTGCCTTATTATCAAGCTCCATTTTCTTCATATCCTCCTCATCCTAAAGGTGTTCAGGTTTAGGCACTAATCTCCTTCTCATTAGTATATATCAAGATATATGGACCTTGTTTGATAGACCTCATCATTCTAGGTTCAGTGTGAATAACATGATTCTCAAAACGATAGACCTAATCAGGATAGTCTTCTTCACTGAGAAGTCGAGGAGGCTTTGTGCTCGTGCAGATATTATTGTCGAGATTAAGAGTAGCAGTGATGTGCTTCAAGTTTGCCATTGAGAAACCTTGAATTCAAAGTTAACCAAAATTCTTCAAAGTTGAAGTTCTCGCTCGAAAGATAAAGTTCTCATGCGAATAGTATTGAGAAAAACTAATTTGCACAAGTTCTCGCACAAACTTTTCGCGCGGAAACTTTTGTAACTGATTTTTGCAAAATTCTTCGTTAACTGATTTTTGCGAAATCTTCTACATTTCGCACGAACAGTTACTTTTCACGTGCGAGACTTAAGTTTTCGCCTGATAAAAAACTGTCAACTTCGACGATTCCGGCCTCCAAAAATCATCAATTTTTTTAAAATTAACTGATTAATCTTTCAATTAGTGATTTTAGGTTGGGTTATGATCCTAATTGTCTCTAATTGATTAAATGAAGCCTAATTAATCACATGACAAGTCAAATCTTCATTCAAATGCATAACATCTCTTAAAATCTTCAAAGGTGATCCAATATAACACAAATCAAGTAAATCTTCAAGGAACTTAAAATCGGATCTCAAGAACACTTCAACAAATACTTATCAATCTTTGATTCAACCGATCTAGAGGAAACCTAGCTCTGATACCAACTATAAGGATCAGTACAATACAAATAAGATTGATCTCGTGACAAGAATGTGGAATGTTAAATTCACGGAATAAGATTGAAAGTAAATGAAAAACAAGAATGTAAATAACTTCTTGATTCTATTGCTCTCTGAGTTCTAAAGTATTACAAATGAGTATGAAATCAGGAAAATGCAAAAAGCTACTAAATTACATTACAAAACTTCTATTTTAACTAAACTATGAAGTTCTCGCGGGACTAACAAGTTCTCGCGCGACTTCCAGGTTTTCATGCGAGAAGCAAGTTATCGTGCGGCAAGTCTAACTTTCGCGTGACTTGATCATCTTTATCTTGATTTGATTTTCCAAGCCTCCAGGTTCAATCCCGACAGAAAATTTAGACTTCTCGCATGAAAACTCAAGTATTCGCATGAAATTGCATTTGACAAATAGTTAACTTTTCGGTGACCGATCAAAGTTTCCACGTGACAAGTCCTGTGCGAATTCAAATGTTTTCGCGTCTGTTCATTTTCTAAATCTTTTTGCATGCAACAAGTTTTGTGTTTTTTAGATTATGCATTTTCATGATGTTTCAACAATTGAAACATGTTCATTTGGTGTCGATTAAGTCATCATTAAGGTTTCATATGGTTAATTTTGTTCAATTTTAAGTCTATTTGTCAAAGTACAATCAGCCATGAATTAAACTCTTATAAAATCACTCAAAAGCCAGACATCTACCTTATCAATCACTATTATAACACTATACGACCACAATGAATAGTAGTATCAAGGTTAAGAACGTTTGAACACTTAGAATTTTGAGAGAGTGAAAGTCCAAGAGTTTTCATGTGAAAGAAGCACTTATCACCAACTACTGCTTTTATAGCCTTCTGACTTCTCGTGCGAGAAGTCAGAACTTCGCACACTCAGACTTTGAACTTTTAGAAGTTCAAAGGAAATTGAACTTTTCGCACGTGAGAAGTTCAATTTTCTTTGAACTTCTAAAATTTTCAACTTTTCAAAGTTATTTATCTTATTGAACCATTTGATTTGTTATGAGTAAAAGTATGTTTATCTAAGTGTTTACATTTATCCAAGAACCATTAATTTTTATAAAGTTTTGTAAATAAAAAACAAAGTGTAACAAAAACAAATACAAGTTGACACACAAATTTGTACTTGCAAAATTTTTGAAAATTTTCAAGTATAGGATCATATTTCTTATGAAATCAATTATTAACATCATCCAGCTTTATTTAAATAAGACTGGTTAAGTTGATTGTCACATCATTTTATATTATAAAAAGGATAACAGGTACAAAGTAGGAAGTTACAAACTCAAGATCATAATCTACAGTTTACTAAAGCATGGACCTTTTCACCAACTTGTATAAGTTGGTGAGTCTTCAGAGTTGCAGCAGAAAGTAAGTCGGCTTTATGAAAAAGTAGATCAGAGAAAGCATGTCCTCTCTGTCTTTAAAAGAAATCAGTCTTCACTTTATTGTCTTTGGAAGACTTTGTCTTTGAAACAATGGAAGACTTCATCTTTGGCTTTGGATTTTGTCTTTGGCTTTGGAAGATTTTACACTTAGAATAATTTTTTGTGATGACCGTAAAACTTCTAAAGAAACTTCTACCTTGTACATCAGTGCATGCATGCAGGAAGCTTCTTTCATCTTCAACAGAAGAATCTTCAACAAGTGCATGTTTTTTTTAGTTTTTGTACCTTTAGTTTCAGACTCCCTTCATCTTCAACAGAAGAATCATGGGGGGATGAGAGAATAGGACCAAGGTCTTCTTCCTTATCATTAGCACTTTGTTCTTGGCTGCTAGATTTCCCCTGCACCATGATAGCTTCAAGTGAAGTGTCAATTGGCTGGGTTGCCATGGTTGAGGTCTTAATCATGTAGTCACTTGCTAAAGTAAGAGCCTCTTCCATATGGACCTCCTGAACAGGTTCAAGGAGATCCACCTCAGTAGTAGGTGGATGATATGGGCTAGACATTGGAGAAATAGGAGTACTCATCTCTCCTTGAGTAGAGGTGGAGAAGAGAGACTCATGATACTCACTGAAGCCCATGTCTTCATCATCATAGAATTCAAGGTTTGGGATTGGTTGGTTTAGATCAAGAGGTTGGGGATGGTAACCATCCCCTGAAGGTTGTTCACTAGAGTTTTGAGACTCTGAGTGAAGTCTTAAGGCTGTGGGGGTTGTGAACTCATCAGGCTGAGCATAAGGAACCTCAGCACTGATCATTAGTGAGATGGGAGTGGTTTGCTTCTCAGGAGAAGTGGGAGCTCCAGTGTCCACTTCCTCCTGTATAGGTGATGATATTGGGGCCTACACAAACTAAGTAGCATGTGCAGGGGTTTGTTTGGATTTTCTTTGGTAGGTGATGGTTATTTTTGGTTGTATTGGTGGTTGGGAAGTAAAAGGTGTGGGTTCAACACTAGCTGGTGCTGCTAGGTTGTCACCTTGAGCAATGAGCTCTAACATTTTTAGGACAAGGACTATTTCTACCCCTAAGAAGCGAACAGTTGGCTTCCTTATAGTCTTGACGATGCCAGGCTTCATCTGTCCTAATTTTTGAATATTTCCTGTTCCCCCCAGCTGTAAGCCCAGTTCATATTTGAGAATGTGCTGGACATATCAAGGAAACATGTAATATTCTACGGATTCTAAGTTTACAAGTAAATTAGTATAGACAAATTGTGAATACTTGAACTTGACCCCTTGAACCATCCCTGGACTATAAAGGAAAGATCTTTAGGAATCTGGTCCCAACCTCCATGTTTGTTGGATAAATTATGGATAACCACATGGAGGAGGTACTTCCACTGAGAGGAGACCTTCCCCTTTCTGAAGGATCTGACTGAGAAGTCACCTTCATAGCCCATCTGTTCGAAGGAATAGTTTATAGCAGATTTTGGAAAGGACAAATCACCTTCTACATCATCCAACTAAAGGTGAGTGTTTATGGAGGCTGGAGTGATGAAGATTGTCCTCCTTGCACTATGGCAGATAGTACCTTCTCCCCATCCATTGTGACCTCTTGGCAGGTCCTCCAAAATTCCAAAAGCTGATCCTCATAGAGTGGAGGATCAATGGTGAGGGAGGTGAAGTAGTTTGACAAAGAAAGAAAGCAGCAAACCTCTGAGAAACCAAGATCTTTCTCAGAGTCTAACAGAGCAACTTGATTATGCTGCCTGTGAAGATGCATGGAGAAATCGGGTTGGTTTCTGCGATGAAGGTTGGCCATTTTGAAGTAGCTTTGTTGTGAAGGAAGATAAGAACAAGGGTCGTTTGTGGGTGAATTTAGATTAGAGAATTTGCAGATGAAGAAGATAGTGAAAAGAGGGTGAACCGTTAAGAGAATATATATGAAATGGATTTGAGAGAAAGTTAATGCAAAAGAATAAAATTTGAAATCCGAATATCGATCCAACCTCTGAAAAAGTGCCTAAAAAGGTAGTTATCTTAGAAGTTGAAAACCTTCCAAAGGTAATTTTGCTTCGGAAGTTTTAAGAAAAAGCTTTCGAAGCCAATTTGGTTTCGGAAGATTTAAGAAAAAGCTTTCGAAGCCAATTTTGGCTTTGGAAGATATTCCTAAGGTTTGTGAAAAATCTTCCGAAGGTAATTTTGTCTTCAGAAATATTGAGAAAAAGCTTCTGAAGCCAAAAGGTAATTTTGCCTTCAGAAGTTTTTAGGAAAAAGCTTCTGAAGCCAATTTGGCTTCGGAAGATATTCTTAAGATTTCTGAAAATTTTGCTTCGGAAAAAAAATACTTAGAGAATTTTCACTTCTGAGACATGTTTGGTTTCAGAAGATATTAAGACTTGGGAGTTTTATTCTGAAGAGAAAAATCTTCCGAGACTTAATTGTTTTCGAAAGAAAATTGTCCTTCAAATACATGTAAGTATTTAGAAGCATATTTAAGCTTCGGAAGATATCTCAAAATTTCTTCCAAAGGTAAATTTCTTATAAGTTGTTATTTGACTTAAAGACATAATTTTCTTCCAAAGACAACTTGAAATCTTCCGAAAGAAAATATGTTGGAAAATTTTTCTAAAATCTAAGGAATATCATTTTAAATATTTTCTTCCAAAATAAACTTGGCTTATGAAGGTGATAAAATAGACAACTTAGGACACACAGGTTTTAGAAATAAAGTTGATTTAAGTTTAAGAAAATCTACTCAAAGTTAATCATCCTAATAGCTGATACAAGATATTTGAATATCTATTCATCAAAAGCTTTAGTGAACAGATCAGCATATTGTTCATTTATGTTAACTTTGGCTAGTTTGATTAATCCCTTTTCAAAATTATCTCTAATCAAATGATAACTGATGTTGATATGTTTTGTCCTTTTCATCAATCACCCCATATAAGAAAGCACACTTGACATCAAGTTGGTAGACCTTGAAATCCTTAGATGTAGCAAAAGCCAGGAATATTCTTACAGCTTCAAGTCTTGCCACAGGAGTAAAAACATCTGTTAGTCAATTCCCTATTCTTGTGTGTATCCATGAACAACTAGTCTGGCCTTATTCTTGATGAGAGGTCCTCGATCATCCTTCTTGTTTCTAAAACCCCACTAGGTTCCTATGGTAGTCTTCCCTTGAGGAAGAGGACATAGGTTCCAAACCTTTTGTCTTTTAAATTGAAGCAGTTCCTCTTGCATTGCTTCAACCCAACTTCCATCCTTTAAATCCTCATCAACTTTCTTTGGCTCTATCTGGGACAAGACGCAAGAGTATAGACAAACATTTTTGTCATGGGTTTGTCCTTTTGTTCTCACCCCTTGAAGTAATGTAACCTCAAGCATCTCCTCCAAAAGCAACTGGCCCTTTATCAATTTTCTCAAAATTTTGAAGCAAGGAGCCATTGCCTGTCATGTGCCTGGAATAGCCACTATCAATGATCCATACATTCCTATTGGTCTTTAGCTGTTCCTGCACAAAAGGAAATGTTTAGTTACATTTGGAAGCCCAAGCCTCATTGGTCTTGGGCTTATCAAAGTGATTTGAAGATAATATAACAGTAATTGATCCTATGTTCAAGCTTTGAGGATCATTAGCTGTTGTTGATGAAGAACTTTCAGTCACTTGGTCTTCCTTCATCTTCCACACCATCTTTGGAAGATTAAACTTGACCTTCAACACCTCAGAAGTTATAACAACTTTGGAAGTTTTGGAGACTGGACATTCTGAAGATCTTGCATTCATTGCAGCAAGCTTCAGTACTTCGGAAGCATTCATTTTTTCCGAGACCAAATTTTCTTCCGAAGGCAAGTTTTCACTTGTCTTCTTTTTCACCTTGGAGCTTCTGAAGGGAAAAGATTTTCCTTTCAAAGCTAGTTTTTCTTTCTTCTTCTCTGAAGTTTTCTCTTTGATCAAGTGAATAGTATTTTTAGGATTGTTGATGCAATCCTTAGCAAGATGAGAAGTACTACCACACATGATGGAGTCCATTTGATTCTTTTTGAGGGTCTTCTTTTGAGAGAAAGACTGAACTTTATCACTTTCCACCTCCACCTTCATCTTCACAAATGATGCAACAAACTTCTTAGGGTGAGGCTTGCTCTTACAACTGGATGGTTCAGGCTGTGTAGTAGTGGTACACAGCTGATCAGCCATCTACTTTTTGCTTAAATGAGTTGGACATGAACTAGAACTCCTGGTACTAAAGTTCATAGTTGAGTCTTCAGCCTTCACCACTTCAAATCCTACAGAGATAAACACTTATTTCTGCTTAGAGTTGAAAGTGGCCTTGATCTCTTGAGCCTTCTTTGATCTCCTCTTGGCTTTCTTGATCAAGTTCTTCCTCTTAGACTTGTTCATCCCAGATTCTTTTCTCTCCTCTAGAGAATAGCGACCCTTTTTAGGATGATCTTCTTCACTATTCTCAGATTCATCCTTCATTATCCACTTTTCATCCTCTTTATCAATAGGGTCTATGATGGGAAGTTCATCTTCATAAGTTCCACACCTTGAAGATCTTACAAACAATAAAGTGTGTGGAGGAGCTATCTCAGTAGATCCTAGTCCCTGCTTATTCTGATAACAAACTTTTGCATGCAAGGATAAGGATATCATGTTCTTGAAGGTCTCTTCTTCAAGAACACATTTTTCTACCCTGGCTTTGCTAATCACAAGCTCAGCCTGGCATTCAGTTAACTTAGTGATGAGATCTTTTATCTGAGTCCTGTAGTTGGTGTGTTCATGCTTAAGAGTTGAAATGGTTTTCTCTAGATCTTCTATCTTAAGTTTGTAATCATTTTTAGCTATTTTGAAATCAGCTTTTAAAATGTTTAAGGACTCAATATCATATCTCATCTCTTAGTTATAGGACCTATATTAGTTAACTTTAGCAATACATTCAGGTGTACAAAGATGTTCCAATACCTTGGCTTCTTCATGATCTGCCATCAGTGCTTGGTTTGGAGATGCATCCTCAACCTAAAAGCTCCAGTCGAAGCCTCCTTCTTCAACAGCAACTGCAGCTTGCTGCTTGGGCTTCTTATTTTAGGGAGCTCCATCAGTGTAGTTTGGTCTGGTTTGTGCTTGGCCATAATTTGTCTTTGGTGCCTTGCACTCTCTAGCAAAGTGTCCAATTTGGTTACAGTTGTAACATTTTACTTTGCTTTTGTCCAGCCCAAACTTTCCACTGGTTGCATTGCTAGGAAACTTCCTCCCTTTCCTCTTGTAAAACATCTTAGCTCTGTGAGTGAGAAGAGCCATTTGCTGGACTATTTCCATGTATTCCAGATCATCTGGATGGATACAGTCTAGGTCTTCAAGGGTAAAGAAAAAGTTGCTTGTGCTTTCATCAGGAGACACAAAGGCTTATGAAGAGCTTGTCTCTTGGAATGGGCTTCCTTGGATGTAGCTCTCCCTTGGTGTCTCCGGGAAGGTGATGAAAAGACCCTTTTATGAGTTGTTAGGGTAGCAGATGAGATGATGTTATGGTTCTCTGCAATCCCTTTCAACCACATGAAGGGTTGAACTCTACTGATTGTTGGAGTTACCCGATGGATTTTGCATGTTCATCTCCATCTGGTTGCCACTGAGGATACCATACAACTCAGTGAGATTAAGGGTCTTGAGGTTCTCAGTCCTCTTAATGACCACATAATAGTGTGTCCATAGTCTGGGAAGAGAGGACATGAACTTCCTCATAATGTCCCTTGATAGGTTCAAAATGGATCGAATCTGTGATTATCTGGTAATGCAATGATCAAATCAAACACAAGTAATCAAACAAATGCAAACATATCAAAAAAATCATAGATTTCATTGATAGCAAGCTAGGATACAAGTGTAGGGTTACAATCTCTATCAGTTCATCTGATTACTGATCCGTTAGTCTTTTTTGCACAATACATCAAATATCCTATTTATACTATCAAGAAACA
The DNA here is from genome assembly GCA_025506505.1 of Flaveria sonorensis. NCBI lineage: Eukaryota > Viridiplantae > Streptophyta > Magnoliopsida > Asterales > Asteraceae > Flaveria > Flaveria sonorensis. Next base: position 42,954,075 of record CM046436.1, read on the forward strand.
AAGGAACATATATTTACAACATAAGTCCCTGTACTATGACAAAAAAACACATAAAGACAAAATGTTAATCTTTCAAGAAGTCTAACAATACTGCCCCTAAGACTACTTTGTCTTCAGTCCACATTGAACTCTTTTGTCTCATCTTTGATCTTGAACACAGGCTTCTATTTGTAGAGTTCCAAATCTCACAAAGCCTTCTTGAATGCAGACTTGAACTTCTTTTAAATATTCTATAATCTGTTTAGCATTCAAGATCTCAAAAAGGACTGTAGAATTTTTTTTTGATCTTCCACCTTCATCTGGCACATGAACAGGTGAATCAGCAACAACTTTGATAACTTCGAGTGAAGACTCCTTGATGATCAAGTTCTCTTGTGATACCTATATATCACAAAAATTAACTGATAGCAATCGAATGTTTAATGAATGAGTGTATACAGTGTTGGTGTGAGTGAATCAGAGCGTTTGAGTTTGTGAATGAGTGAATAAATGAATGAGAACACAAGTGTTGTATATATATATGTGAAAATTTTAGGCTCTTGAGCACTGTTTATGCGCATGAGGTTAAACGCATGAACACTATACAGTCGCATGCGACTAAATTTTAGTTTTTTTTAGCGTATGAGCACTATTTGTGCGCATGAGGTTTAGACGTATGAGCACTGTTCAAGCGTATGTGACTAAATGTAACGCCTAACACTTGGTGTTTTCATCAGTTCAAACGTCTACACTTGAAAAGACTTGAACTGTTCAGGCGCATGAGCATAAGTTGATACGCCCAACACTTAACCAATTTTTCAGACACTTGACAACTGTTTAGGCGCATGAGCTTGAATGAAACACCAAACACTTGTGCAAATTTCTGAAATTCACCATACTCTTGTTTTGAACTTATGAGAACTATTCAGGCACATAAGATCCTTTGCATGAGTCTTAACACTTGAACTTTTCTTATCATCCATCTGAACACTATATGAACACATTAGCACTGTTCACACTCAATTTTTCAACACTTAGTCAAAAGTGTTTGACTATCACTCAAAATTTTCATTAATTTCCTTCAATTTTTGAAATTCAAACTTTTATATATATATTTTTATTTTTCACCATTTTATTTTTATTTTAAATTTTCAAAAATAATTTCCCGTCATTTTAGTCTCTATTTAATTTTTACAAACCAAATAATCTCATTTTGTTTGCAAGAAGCTTTTCCACTGAATTTTAAATTCTTTTCAGGTTCATTTTTACATCATATCAAACACACACATGCTTGAAATTTCAGCTTCATTCATTTTATCCAAAACACTTTATTTTTGATTTTTCACTTTTTGAAATTCAATTATTTTCTCTTTTTCATTTTTTTACTCCCCCTAAATTTTTAAGTTTTACAAACTTAGAAGTTTCTTTGATTTTGCAAGAAGAGTAACTAATCATTATTAACATGTCTGCATATAGAAAATCATGCAAAATTCAAAAATAAAATAGAATAAAAATCTACTATATACAATTGAATCACATACCTGCAGTGAGATCATATCAGCTAAGATCAGCACATTAAAATAAAAAAATGATGAATAGTCATAGACAGTGATTAAATCCTGATCAAGTATATTCCAGGTCAGTATTTCTATAGCAAAGGAGACACGAGATCTAAGGATAGAAAATGAGTGCTTTTGGCAATATGATCAGCACACTTACTTTTTCAATTCTTGGATTATTAAGGTATGATTAGCTATGACATTATGTAAGTCACACTTAGACTTAGAGAGTTCAACTCTCATCAAGATATGCAAATAATCAATTTTCTCAACTTGTTAACCTGACATATACTTATAACCAGATCTCATGTTTAGATTGTGCACATTGGCATCTTTTGCATCAGGAGAGAATATCCATGTCTGTAATGACTTACAACAAAGGATATCTCATCACTTTAGGTCTATGATGACTAATAACAAAGAAGTGAATAAATGCTTTAAATAATTAGAGCTCAATGGTTATTCATATCACCACCAGGTGTGAGTTTATGACTTTACAAGCAATCAATCTGAGAAGTCAACACTACTTATTGGTACTAAAATGGACAAACATGAATGCATGATTGATTTAGTTTAATCACAAGAATTTACTTTTTCAGTATAATTGCATGAACTTACATGCACATCATATCTGATCACGTCAGACTTTAGTAACGAGCGAAGTATGCAACTGATCAAAACTAATACATCTATCATTTCTCACAAATTGCAAAGACAGATTCAGTCCTAATTAATAAACTAACAAAGAAACTCTATTTTTGTAAGTTTTTGTTTTGTAATATTCTCTTTGTTTTTGCAATTTTCTATTTTTGTATTTGCTTTTTCTTTTTCTAATAAGCATGCACACATAATATCTACAATCAGGTAGTTAACTTTAACAGTTTATCTTTTAGTTTTCTCATCCAAATAAGGGAGGGTTCTTACCATTTTATGACTCAATAACTAAAAACTCAAAACCAATTTTTAAACATGGTTAATAAGTCCAATTGACTCGATCAAATATTCAAATCGACCCAGTAAAAAGGCTTTTGTAAATAGGTCAGCCAACTATTTTTCAGTTGTGATTTGAATTAAAATGATTAAATATTTTTCAGAGTTATCTCTGAGAAAATGATATCGAATCTCGATATGTTTTGTTTTTGAGTGCTGGACAGGATTAGCTGTAATAATCATAGCAGTAGTATTATCAATGTAAATAGGAGTTTTAAGAAAATTGAACCTGTAATCCAGGAGTTAGTTTTGTAACCAAAGGATTTGAGAACATCCGTCTGAAGCAGCTATGTACTCAGCTTCTATGGTTGAAACAGCTTTTTTCTGCATAAAACCTATCAATATTAGCATTTTTAAATTCCGTTCCATTATCACTTCTAATTATTTTCATCTTTTGTTCTTATTGATTTTCTACTTTAATGATGAATTCTTTTAATAATTCATCCGTTTCAGATTTAGGATGCAAAAAGAAAACCTATGAAAATCTTGTAAAGTCATCAATGATAACTAAACAATAAGATTTCTTTCCAATACTCCAAACATTTGTTGGTCCGAGTAGGTCCATATGCAACATCTGGAGAGGTTTGGAATTTGAGTTTATCTGCTTTGTCTTATAAGACGCTCTGTATTGTTTTCCTTTTAAACATGCTGAGCAGAGACCTGTTGTAGCAAACTTCTTTGTTGGAAGACCTACTACATGATTTCCTGCTACAAGCTTGTTCATATTTTTGAAGTTGGAATGCCCGAGATGTTTATGCCATAGCTGACTTTCATCATTTAATGCTTGAGCAATTAGGCATGTTGTTTCTGTAGAAGGATCAACTTGAGACATATCTAACTTGTATACATCTCGATCTCGAACAGCTTTAACAACTACCCATTCTTTGCTAATCTGAAAACCTGGCTTCAAAATATAACAAAACGAATCATCAAAAAGAACTAAGTAAGATTTGTCACATATTTGGGAAACACTTAAAAGATTAAAGTTCAACTGTGAGCAATAGTTGACATTATCAAAGCTGATAATCCCATTAGACACCGTTCCTTCACCTGTAATCTTACCACCTGCATCACCTCCAAATGCAACATGAGTACCATCTTTTAAGTTAAATTCTTGAAGCAAGGCATGGTTGCCTGTCATATGCCGGCTACACCCACTATCAACATACCATGTGTTAATAGGTCTTCTCGGGCGTACCTGCATTTCAAAAAGAATTAAGTTGAGTTATCAACCCAAGCCGAGATGGTCTTGGGCTTGCTAAATTTATCAACAATGGTAAACTGTTTAAAGTGAAGCTTTTTCAAATCAGGCTTATTGTTGACAAATTTACCAATTCCGTTTCTTACAAATTTTTGATTATCTCCGATTTGTTTTGACCTTAAAACATTGTAACGTTTTTCAAGATCATAATTAACCATCAGACAAAACATTGTTGGGAAAGATTTGTTTACCAAACTTCCCACCATTCATTCTCACAGATCGTGGAATGAATTTTCCTTGATTATACTGCCTTGGTTTTGTAGCATAAGAATCATCATAATCAGAATCATTCCTTCGAAAAGATCTCAAGCCTAAGGAAGGTTGTTTTGTTAATCTTTGAAAACCAACACTTTGATTTCTTTGAAGTTGTGGATTGACATATTCATTTCTTAATTGTATATTAACATATCCAGTCCTTGGCGAGTTCTTTCTCAAGTAGCAATTCTCAGTTTTATGAGTTCTTTCATCACAAAAGGTACAATATTTGTTAAAATAACAATCTGTTGTTGAATGATTTTTCAAATCACATATGTGATAGTACCTGTTAAAGAAACATTCATCAGTCTTATGATTGTACATATCACATATTTCACAGTATCTTTATTGTGATTTAAACAACTGTTGATTAACTTTTGATGTGGATGCCACATTTGATCCTTGTTTGGATTTAGGAGTTGAAAAGTTAATCTGTTGTTTTTGATTTGTGAATTTGTTTTTTTGAAATTTGAGTTTAGATTTTTGAACATTAACATCATTCCTAGACTCCTTAGATACAAATCGTTTGTTGAAAGCGGAAGACTTAGAATTTGAACCTGTTTTTAGATCAGAGTTAGATTTGTTCTTTGAGCCAGATTTGATTTCAGGAATTTTGTTCATGTCAAAAGTACCCGCAGATACAAACTTAACTGGTTTAAACTGATTAGTTTGATTTGTTCTTTTAGTTTGATTGTTTTGAATTTTATCTTCAGATGATTTAGCTTTAGCATTTTTATTTCTCCTTCTTTGGTTTCTCGATCTTGATGATCTTTGTTTGCTTTAGGATTGAACATCTTCAGGAGAAGATTCTTTTTCATTTTCTTTATCCTTTTGTTCTTTTTGCCATTTAATAAAGTCTGGATTGTTTAATCCATAAGAAAATGAATCTTCAGATGTTACTTCATCAAGTTTTGCTTACTCTTTATTATAAGAGTTCTGTTTATCATTCTTTACCTTCACTTCTTCAATAACAGACTCTTTTGGAACAAACATCTTCTTATTCTTTGGTCGTGGTTCATAAGATTTTACTTTTACAGGATGACCATTTTTAATCTTCTCTGAATCTTGTTCCTCAAATATCTCAATATTTGCTTTCTCTTCATCACTTTCAGAGTTCTTATTGTTCTTATTTGGAAATGCTTTTAGCTTAGCTATGTTTTCAGGTGAGTGATCATACGTATTAAAGTTTTCTTGTAAAGTGTTTGTTATAGATTCAGGCATTGGTTCATGTGTGAAACTAGACATGCTTTTTGTTTGTCTTTTCTCTCACTTACCAATTGTTCAACAATTGTTTTTGAACTTTTAACTTTGGCTAGATCCACCTGAGTTGTAGCATGAGCTATTTTTCTTCTTCTAAATTTTTAGTCATCTCTTCAAGTTGTTTCTTCACAAGTTCAAGTTCTTTTAGAGTTTTATTCCATGAGGTTTGTAAATATAAGATCTTTTCATCAGAGAATTTGTGATCATTTTTCAGTTTGTTGTGCATTACTTCTTCTTGTTTAAGTTTGTCACAGATTTTAAATGAATATGTTCTGTAATACTCAACTTGGTCAAAACATGCTTTTGAGCACATTTTCTCTCTGACTTCAACAAAAATTTCAGGATAACTTGAAGAAGAAGTCTTAGAGTTAGATAATGGATTCTCAACCTTTGGTTGGTCAAACTGAGCCATAAGTGCAATCTCTTCTGAATCCTCTTTTGGATCAGATATATCACTTCAGTCATAGTCTTCATCATCATTTTTTGAATCACCCTCAGCCTTAGGATCATTATCTTCAGACCTCTTCATTTTGAATATCTGTAACAAGAGATAAACTAGAGGTTAGATCAGCTATGAATTGTTCAGCATAAGCACTCCAGTCATATCCATCTTTAATGCTAATAACAAGAGCTTTCTTTGGCTCTTCAGATGCTTTTGATTCATCTTTAAGTTCTGGCATAGGAAGACTCTCATAATGCTTTTGGAAGTTTTTCTGAGACTACTCATGATGTCTTTGATTGCTAGAACCAGCTTGACCATTTCCTTCTTGGTTTTTGGGAGCTTTGCATTCCCTTGAGAAAGGACCATAACTGTTGCAGTTGAAACACCTTGACTTTGATTTGTCAAAGGCAACAGTTTTGTTAGCACTAGGCTTGTAATTCCTGTTAACATAAGAGTGTTTTTGTGTTCTGTAAGCAATCATCACCATCTGCCAGTTCAAGTCCATCTCTTCCATATCATCTGGATCCATCTTAAACAAATCCTGCAAAACAAGATCTAATTGTGTTAAATGACTACCTTGATAAGCTTGAAAACTTGCCATAAAAGCAGTAAAAGCAGATTTATACTCATCATCCTGTAAAAGGATATTAATAACATCTTTAACTTTGCTAGTTTTAGCAGAGTTAGAAGATGGAGTCTCAGTTTGAGATTTAGGAGTTTGAGTTTTAGGAGGAGACTGAGTTTTAGGTTGAGTTGTATAAATAGGAGCACTAGTGTAGGAAGAATCTGTAAAGAAACTAGCTCCAAAAAACAAATCACCCTCTTCTTCTGGAATATTATTGTCTTTGACCAGAAAAGCATTCTCCACTGTGTTAGCTGGAGATGCAACATACTTATACTGAGACATTAAAGCAGCTCTATCATTGTTTCTGAAGCTCTCATCAATCTCAACTGATTCAATCTTGGCAATCAAGGGTTACCCAACATCCATTAGAGTATCCAGAATCTCAACATACCTGAAGTATTGTTGAGTCATGGTTTCACCTGCCTTAAAGTTGAAGTTCTCAAACTGCTACTTTAAGAGGCCCTTCTTGTTCTCTTTTGCTTTATTTGACCCCTCATACATCAGCTTCAGTGCATCCCATAGTTGATTAGCAGTCTTGCACTTCTTGAAGCCTTTATAGATAGAGTTTGAAAGAGCAGTTTGGAGGACAGTCATGGCCTTCTGATCTATATCTATCTTCTTCCAGTCTTCTTTAGAATAGTCGGCCACTTCCTTGGTATCATACCACCACCACCACTAGCTGAAGAGGTGGATGGTACATGAGGTCCATAGATAATAGATCCCAACATCTTGGAGTCTTGAGACTTGATGAAGCCTTCCATTCTTTGGCACCAAGTATCAAAATCATTAGGAGTGATCAGTGGAGACTTTGTCATAGTACCAGTTTCCATATCAGCCTTTATGATAGCTGCCATTTGAGATGTTAAGTGTTTTGTGAAACTGAAGGGATTTAAGATGGTGAGATCTTACAATCAAGAGCCTAAAAAGCTCTGATACCAATTGCAGGACCGGTTAAGGGATGGTCAATTGGTTGGGTTTGAGAATCATATTCTCTGTTGATGTGACTCAACCTAGGATCGAATATGTGGACTGAGTCAATAATATAGCAGCGGAATTACTATATTAAAGAACATTAATTGTTTTAGTAAACGCTTGAATGTAAGAGAATCAAGAACAGTAGTAAATGTTGTAAAATATTGTGGATATTACTGCAGAAGTCAACCACTTTCAAAGTTAGGGTATGTGACCCTATTTATAGGTGTATACATTGCCTGTACAAAAGACTAAACTAACCCTAATCTATACAAGTGAATCTAGTCTAAGTACAAAATAAATAAAACAGAGTAAGTTGTTCATCCGCATTAGTTCATGCTGATGAACAGTCTTCATTAGCATTTGTTGTTTGTAGTCAGCATTTGTGTTTGCTCACCTGCATTAGTTCATGCGGATGACTAAGTCTTGTCAGCATTTACTGTTGTTCATCCGCATGGACTAATACGGGTGAACAATCTTTATCAGCATTTACTGTTGTTCATCCGCATGGACTAATGCGGGTGAACAATCTTTGTCAGCATTTCTTCAGTTCATCCGCATGGACAAATGCGGATGAACACGTTTGTTCATCATTTGTTGTCTTAATCCGCATTTGTTAATGCGGGTGAACAAACACTTGTCTGCATTTGTTCACTAGTCATCCGCATTAACAAATGCGGGTTCTTTATACTTGTCTTTTCTTGTCTTCGGTTGTCTTCTGTTGTTTTCTGTAACTGATGTTCTCCAACCAGAACAACCTCCAACCACTTCTTGAGTTGGCAAGTATGATCCTTTTAGGGTCTAACAATACTCCCCCTAAGGATTATACTGCCTAGGTTCCTCAAGAGTGTGATGGTGGTGGTGGTTTTGAAGATTCTGGTCGGTCTTCTTGTGTAGTCTTCTTTTGGACTGATGTTGGGAGGAGAGTTTCAGCAGCTTCTTCTAATGTTTCTGGTTGTGCCATTGATGGATTGAGAATAGCCTTTATCATGTTAGAAAAATCCCTAGCTTCCTTCAGTTTTTCTCTACTGAGCACATGAATCTTCATCTCACTCATTGTATGAATAGCAGCAATGGGCATTTGTTTCAAAGAGATGGGTTCCCAAACTGAAATAGAAGATAACCCATCTCTATAAATCACCAGTGAACCATCAGCATTAACTTCCAACTTGATTATGTTGCCCATCTGCATAGGTAGCCTTTTCTTCTTCCTTTGTTCTCTCTTGTTGTTAATTCTATCAAAAGCCAGCTTCAATATCTTCACACACTTCAAAATAAACTCTAAATCATCTTCTACAGCCTTGTTTTTGAGAGCTCTAAAGTGTCTGGTAAAGATGTAATGATTGTAAGACTCATCTAGCAATCTAACCTCATACTCATTGAAGATTCTTATTTCAGGGGCTTCCTTTCCTTCCCATTTTCTTTTAATTACTAGCTCAAAGGTGTCTTCATCATAATACACATTTGAAATAGGCTTTGTTTTATGAGTACCAGCAATCATTTTCCTCTTCAAACTTTCTGTTGGCTTAACACGTAGTTCAGGAAACACAATCTCTTCAGCTTCTCTTTTCTTTCTTTGATCAAATGGGTTCTTGAATGTTTTGTCTTTTCTGGTGCAGATAGCTTTTAGTGATTTGAAGTTCTTTGTTCTTTTAAACATCTTTAGAATATCTTCAAATTCATATCCTTTATACATTCCATCAGGATTAATCAAGTCTAGCTCAGCCAATTCTTTTAAATCATGAACTTTCAAGGCATTGACTAAGGCTGTGTACTCTGTGAAAAATTGAACTAATCCTGATATCCTCTTCACCATGAACATATTCCAGTTACTATCATACTTCCAGGCAATAATTTTTACGTCTGTCTTGCCACTGGGAGTAGATACCCCTCTTATCATTTCAGTAGTAGTTAGCCCCTCTTGAAGTTTAAGTTGAGAAGGCTCAATAAACCACTCTGGATTCTTGTGAAGTATAGGGACCAGAACATCTTGATCTTTAACTGTTAACTGCACATCTTGTGCTGATTTTCTTGTTCTGGGTTTCTGGGCAATCACTTCTTCTTCAATTGCTTTTAGTCTTTCTTTCTTGTCATTGATCATCTTTAACATAGCAGCCCTAAGAGAATTAGTCTTCATGTTCCCCAACTTTCTTTTTGTAAATCCTTGTTGAGACAGATAATCCTTCATTTCCTTATCTGTCATACTATAAGGATCAGGGTATGCAGTTTGAGTGTCATACTTCTTTACTGTCTTAGAGATACTTGTGACTAATTTAGTAGTTTCCTTTTCTTTTTCATATTCAGTCACAAATGTTGGATCAAGAAGCTTCTCCATCTTTCTCACTTCTTCTACCATACCTTCATAAGTCATGCTAAAGACTATATCAGCATCATATCCATGGTTGATCAGGAACATGGCATAAATCATAAGATCATTAGTCTTAGCCTTCTCTATCATACTTTCAACAGATGGCTCAATAATTGATGGACTCCTCATGTCATCATGTTTCTTTGTTTGTTCATCTTCAGTTTCTCCTTCTTCCAATATAATCACTTCCAAAGTATGCTGCAACTCCTTCTCAGCTTGTTCAAGTTCATCTAAAAATTCAGCAATTGCTGCCAAACTCCTAGGATCATCTTTGTTTTCTTCTTAGGTTGTTCTTCCTCAACCATAGGAAGTTTTCCTTTTGCTTTTTCAGTCAAGTATTTCCTTTTTCTTGTGTATGTGATCACTCTTGGTCCTGATGTTGAAGCTACATCAGTTTTGGCCTGTTGTTTTTCTTCAACAGCCTTAAGCTCAGTAGTGATTCTTTGTTGTTCAGCTTCTTGTCTGTTCAATTCAGCTGTTTCCTTTTCTTTGAATTCATCATAAAGTCTATTGATTAAACTTTGTTGTTCATCAGTCAATACAACAGCAGGAACAAGCTGCATTCTCAATTCTTCTTCTATTGACACAGGTAGTGATGGAATTACAACTATAGACTCAGAAGGGGATTTGGTGTTTTTGATGTAATCCCAGAATTCCTCATTTATAATGAATTCACTTGAAGAGAATCTGTCCATGTCATCTATTAGTTCTTTCATCATGGCCTCTTTTTCAGTAGATGGATCAGAATGTACTACCATCTCCCAGCTATCATCATCCCTAACACCATTGGTTTCTTACTGTTATGAATTAACTTCCTTATCTGTTTCTTTAGCTTCATGTTCTGTTGCTTCTCTTTCAAATTTAGTCTTTAATTGAGCAATCAATTCCAATTCATCAATTCTTTTCTTCAAAACCTCATTTTGTTTGTTCAGATCAGCAATAATGTCTGTTTGCATCTCCAATATGTGTTCTTGATCTTCCATAGCCACAGTTTGGATAGCCACAGTGTCCACATGACCACTAATTTCTTCTCTTGACTTCTTTAAAGAAGTTTTGAGCTTTTTGATCTTATCATCCTTTTCTTTCATATCAGCTTCATACTTGGCTTTTAATTCATTTAATTCTTTTTCCTTTTCATCAACTTCCTAAATTCTGTCATTTATGATTCCTGCCCTTCTATCCAGAGTCTTTTCCATTTTAGCTACTTTGTGCATCAAATCAGATATCATCTTTTCTTTCTCATCTGGTCTGTTTATCTTAGATTCAGCAAAACTTTCTGAGGGACCCTCCTCTAAGATCATTTGTCTCTCCGGTAGATTCACCAGATCTATCAAAAGCATCAGCAGCTTCATGTGAGGGGCTGTTGGAGGGTTCTTCATGAGTGTACATGTGAGAAGATGGAGAGAATATAATGGGATCAACCCTAAAAAGGGAATGAATCTCAGCATCATGAGATGAAGGCCCAATGTGAAGATCACCACCTATATCAACATGTAGTGACATTGGCCTCAATGCTTCTTCATTTAATTCTACACGCTCATCAACAGTAGGCTGTTCCTCAATTCTTTGATCATCTCTTTATTGAGCAACATGAGCAATATCATCATGAGCAGCAGCCTCTTTATGAACAGGTTCCTCAGTAGGAACATCATCTTGTACTTGTTCTTGTATAACATGTTCTTCTTCTTGTTCTGGTTCCTCATCCACTAGAACATCATCTTGTGGATTAATTTGTTGTTGCATCCAAGGCAAAAGTGGAAAGAAAGTACCACTGTAAAAATTTCTTGGATCCCTTTTTTAATGTACTTATAAGACCTTGCATTGTAATGAGGAACATCAAGGACAGGACCTTCTAATGCCAATCAGGAAATGCTTCATTTATTAAGCACTGAATAAATCTTGGGTACATGAGGAACATGTTTCTTCTTCCTTCTTGAACATTAGCAACCATACCATTAAATACATATCCTGAGTAGTTGTATGGTCTGTTTGAGCAGAGAGCACAAACAAGTGATGATGTAGTCAAGGGTATATCATTCCATCCAGTCTTCCTTTTGGATAAGCTATGTTGCACATAATGAATGAGGAATCTCCATTGCAAATCAACCAACCCTTTGACTATCTATTTATCCTCAAAACCACCTTCATATCCAATGTTTGCAAAAAAGGACATGATATCATCCTCATCAAATTCTGTTGGGGAATTAGGATCATCTTCAAACTGTAAACATTGTCTTATAGTTTGCTCAGAGATTATCAAAGTATGATCATCTGTTATTCTTCCAGAGATGACTTTTTCTCCATCATCTTCTAAAACTTCAGCATTTCCCCAGAATGTTCTGATGTAATTCTCATAGATTACAGGTCTGACAGTTATGGCATGTGCCACTCTTGTAGTGGTTATGAATCTTATCATGTCTCTGAGTTCTTCTGCTTTTGAGATATCAGGGTCAAGAAAGCCACTGACATTGTGGAGCTTACTCCAAGTCAGGTTTGCCATATGTAATCTGCACACAATATAAATGAATTAGTGAGAATTATGGACAATATATCTCATATAGATATGAATTGAGTTTGATTTGTTCAATTTTGACTTTTTAGATCAAAATATTGATTATGCTTGTTACTGTTACACTAGGTTGTTTGACCTAATTTTGATTTGAATGAGGACCAGTTCAAAAGTTTTGGTTTCTTTCTGTTGAGTTATAGTGATGATGAATGTGTCTTAAGAAGTTTACATCTTAAACTGTTGTTTTTGATTTCAACATTGTTATGGGACAGTATCCCCTGTTCATCGATGTGTGTGGTGTTCTTAGAAATACTGGAAATCTTTGTTGTTTACACTGATCATTGGTTTTAATGAACTATATCATTCATGTAATTCCATTGCTCTTGAGTGCATTTTAACAATTTCTCAAAATTAGGGTTCCATTTCAATGCATTTGGTTGGACAATCGAAGTTTTCAGAATCTGATAATCACCTTGTGGTTGACAATACTTTGATTTAACTGACAATTTGGCTATTTTGATGTTAGATTAGAACACAATGATGCTTGATTAGAGAAGATTTGAACGTTTGAAGAAGAATATTTTTTGGCACTCGACGCACTATAAAAGTTCACTCAAAAATTTGAAAAGTAATAAATAACTCACTTTAAATGAGTATTTATAATACATTTCATAATTTTCACAAAACATTCCAAGTGCTGAAAATTTTACTGTAGCAAATGCGGTAATAAGAATTTCAATGGTCGCATTCACTGTAGCAAATGCTGATGAACAAACTAAGTGTTAGCATTTACTGTTAACGAATGCGGAAGCTAATTTACCCATCAGCATCCACTGTAGTGAATTCGAGAGAACAGATTTCTTGTCCACATATACTGTGACAAATGCGGGTGAACAAAGCAATCAGCATTCACTGTAGCAAATGCGGGTGAACAAATGACTTGTCCGCATTTACTGTAGCTAATGCGGATGAACAATTTTTTGTCCGCATTAGTTTACTTGTACAAAAAACAGTTACCCGCATTAGTTAAATGACAGGGTTACCTTCACCCGCATTAACCAATGCACTTACCCGCATTAAATTTTGTACTTGTCAAAAATTAATGTTTTTTGCAGTGGCTGAATCTGATTGGTTTGTACAGCTGCTTCTGATTTTATAAAGATGAGTTTGCATTTTTGTTGTTTTACGAAGATTTTGCAGATTCAGAGATTGTCAATTCTTGCTTGGATTTTCATGTATCTTTGATGTGACACAGATTCCCAACTTGACTGATTTTGGAGCATATGCATCTTCTAAAGCTGATTATGAAGTAATTTCCATACAGACACAATCAATTTGACAAAGTTGTTAATTTAATGTTTACAAATTTCATTTTTTTGTAAATATTTCCTTTTAAAATTTTATTACCCCCCCTAAAGTTTATATCCATGCGGGATAAAAACTTTAAATAAAATTTATAAAATTTTAGGACAATATTTCTGAATTGTTTAATTGTTTTGCACTTTTGTTTGAAATTTTGGGATCATAACAATCTTATCTTTCATAAGTGCAAGTTGTCATGCACTTATTGATTGAAGGTATGTTTGTCCTCTTAAACTCATGCTTGGTCAATATTGTAATGCATGTGATTTTTATCATGTTTTGATATAATAAAACATTTAACATGAACCTCACACTCATAAGCATAGCAAGATCAACTATCCACATGTACTGTATGGTAGAACTTTTTCACAACTTTCAATACCTGGTCATTTAAGTTATGAAACCTCATTCATTTTGGTAATGAGGATCCACTTTGGGATTCTTTTACCTGATCCTTATTTTGTTTGATCCTCATTAGGATTCTTTTTGCACTTCACTTTGGAAGGTAATACACTTTGGGATTCTTTTTGTTATATTCTATTTTATTTGTCACTCATATTGGATGTGTTCCTCATTGGGAATCTTTTTGGATCTAGACATCAGCATTATGTGCTTGTTTCCCCAGGTCTTTGCTCAGCAAAACAAAGGAGAAACTGATGTGAATGAGATTCATAAGGTATCATGACCTGGTGTGTATAGGTTACTACACACACATACACTTGGATAGGTCAGAAACATACATGCTCTTGAGATAATGCATTCACATTTGAATGTGATCTTTAGTTTATCACAGCATTTATCTTCTGTTCCAAGTTGAGCCTACCCACATATCAGGTAAGTCATGTTAGTCTTTCAAGATATTGAATTAAGCACATTGAATGATATAACGACTGTAATTATATCATTTCTCAAAAGAAGTACAAATCAAGGACTTCAACAAAAATTGATTTCTTTTTGTAATTTTGGGAATATTTTTTTTTGATGTTTTTGTAAATTTTTGATTTTACTGAAGGTTAATCATGCTAATTGATTGGACTATGAATTCAAACCGACTTGGATCAAATGCCTTAGTAAACAAATCAGCTAGCTGATTGTCTGTGTTAACCTGAATCAGCTTGATTAAATCTTTTTCAGCATAGTCTCTCAAAAAGTTATATCTAATTTCAATATGTTTTGTTTTTGAGTGCTGAACTGGATTGTTTGTTATGAAGACTGCAGCAGTGTTGTCAATATGAATTGGTGTGTGCAAGAAATTGAAACCATAATCAAGCATCTAGTTTTGAATCCAGAGAACTTGAGAGCAACAAGCTGTGCTACTATGTACTCAGCTTCAGCTGTCGATACAGAAACATTGGTCTGTTTCTTGCACTGCCATGACACCAGTCTGGGACCAAGAAATTGACAACCGCCAGATGTGGATTTTCTATTGAAATTGCATCCCCCGTAGTCACTGTCGGTGTATGCATAGAGATTGAAGTCTCCATCCTTTGGATACCATAGTCCAAGAGCAGGTTTGCCCTTAAGATATCTGAATATCCTTTTAACTGTATTCACGTGAGATTCCTTGGGATCTGCTTGATACCTGGCACATACATAAACACCAAACATAACATCAGGTCTACTGGCTGTTAAATATATAAGTGAACCAATCATGGATCGATAAAGAGTTCGATCCACAGATTTGCCATCTGTGTCTGGGCCAATCTTCACTTTTGTATCAATAGGTGTTCTGATGGACTGACAGTCTGCAAAATGAAACTTCTTCAACATTGATTCCACATATTTTGATTGGTTGATAAAGATTCCACTGGATGTTTGTTGTACTTGAAGACCTAGGAAGAATGTGAGTTCTCCCATAGCACTCATCTGAAATTTTGAATGCATATGATCTTCAAAGTCTTTGCAGAGTTGTTTGTTGATATCATCCACATAAATCTGGACAAGCAGCATCTCATTTCCTTTTCTATTTCTAAATAAAGTCTGGTCAATCTTCCCTCTTTTATAACCATGGTCAAGAAGAAAGGATGACAGAGTCTCATACCATTTTCGAGGGGCTTGATGTAAGCCATACAAAGCTTTATCAAGCTTGTATACCCTGTGAGGGAAATTAGGATCCTCAAAGCCTGGAGGTTGACTCACATAGACTTCTTCAGAGATCTTTCCATACAAAAATGCACACTTTACATCCATTTGATAAACTGTGAATTTCATGGATGCAGAGTACGCAAGAAAGAGTTGTATGGCTTCTAATCTAGCAACAGGAGCAAACACCTCGTCATAATCTATTCCTTCTTATGTATAGCCCTGTGCTACCAATCTTGCTTTGTTTTTTGTGACGATCCCTCTGTCATCAGTCTTGTTTCGGTACAGCCATCTGGTTCTGATTGGGTATTAACCTTCCGGAAGATCCACCAGTTGCCATACTTCTTGTTTCTTGATTTGTAACAATTCTTCCTGCATTTCCTCAATCCAGCTATTTTCTTGAAGAGCCTCTTTAATGTTTTTATGTACAGTTTGACACAGAAATCAAGAAAACAAACAGATGTTTGAAATACTTGACTTGCTTCATGTCACCCGCTCGTCTAAATCACCAATAATGTTGGACACTGGATGATTCTTGTGTGCCCTGGTAATTGGAATCAAATCACCAGCAATGGACACATCAAAATTGGAGACATTCAGATCATCTTGGTGAGAGGCATCTTGTTGTTATAGTATGGAAGAGTGATGACCAGAATCAGAGGGTATAGCATCTTCAGCTTCAGTAGCACTCTGAATACTCTCGTCATTTCCATCTCTGTTAGAATCAGCTGGTGCATGAGTTGGTTCTGAATGTCTCACATCAGTTGAAGGTTCAGCTGAAGGAGATGGTATTGCACTGCGACCAGCATCTGTTGAGATACTTTCATTTTGTGTAACTTGCCGGATAGGATCAGCTTGTAAGGGCACTTCTTCATTGTCTTGATCAGTAGAAGGAGGAATCATTAGGAAGTCTGTTCTTCTTTCAACTGACCCTGATGTTCCAGCATTTGACAAATTGAACTGATCAAAAGATCTTGTAAATGAATCAATATCAAACAACCAGTAAGGACCATTTGATGATTTGGGAAACGAATGCTCATTGAATTGAATATTTGTTGATTCATCAATGATGTTTAATCTAGGATTAAACACCCTAAAAGCCTTAGACATTGAGGAATATCCCACGAAGAATCCCTCGTCAGACTTAGGAGCAAACTTTTCTAAATGGTCTCTGGTGTTCAATATTGAGACAGGACAACCAAATGACTTCAAAAATCCAATGAATGGTTTTCTATGAAAAAGAAGTTCATAAGGAGTTTTATTGTGTTCTTTGATTATCAGAGTTCAATTTTGCACAAAACATGAAGTGTTAACTGCTTCTGCCCAAAATGTAATTGGCAGTTTTGCATCAGCTAGCATTGTTCTTGCTGCTTCAATCAGTGTTCTATTCCTTCTTTCAGCAACTCCATTTTGTTGTGGAGTATGAGCTGCACTAAACTGATGAACAATGCCTTTTGTGGTGCAAAATGAACTCATGCTTTCATTTTTAAATTCCGTCCCATTGTCACTTCTAATAGATTTTACTTTTAAATCATGTTGATTTTCAGTTTTGGTTATAAAATCTATTATGATTTAGGGCGCCTCATTCTTATGAAGTAGGAAGAAGACCCATGTGAATCGAGTAAAGTCATCAATGATCACTAAACAATAATGCTTCTTGCCAATACTCATGACGTGAGTCGGCCCGAAAAGATCCATATGAAGTAACTTCAATGGACAATTGTTAGTGTTCACAAATTTTGGCTTATGAGATCATTTATGTTGTTTTCCTTTGAGACATGTGGTACAGTGGTCAACAAAATGAAATTCCTTTTGAGGAAGGCCAATTACATGGTTCCCTTTGACCAATCTATTCATATTTTTAAAATTCGTGTGTCCTAAGCATCTATGCCAAAGTTGTGATTCATCAAATGATGCTTTAGACAATAGACTTGTCTCTTCTGATGGACGAGCAAAATTAAGGTTCAAGACATATGTATTATTCTTCCTCGGTGTCTTCAAGACAACCCATTCTTCAGGAATATAAAATCCTGGTTTCAAGATGTAGCAATGAGTGTTGGTGAAATGAATAGAATATTTCTTGTCAGAAATCTGGGATACACTGAGCAGATTAAAGTTTAGCAGCTCGCAGTAATTGACTTTGTCAAAGCTCAGAATCCCATTCATCACTGAACCTTCTCCAGTAATTCTACCACCCTGTGAATCTCCGCCAAATGCCACAGTAGTTCCTTGAATGTGCTTGAAGTCATGAAGGAGGGAACTGTCTACTATCATGTGTCGGGAGCATCCACTATCCACGTACCATAAGCTATTGGACCTGTATGAATGACCCTACAAGCACAAAAAGAACTAGTTAGAATGAGGAACCCAAGCCATAATGGTCTTGGGTTGTCCTTTGGCATCGATCACTGTTACTTCTTGATACTTTCCTCTTGTGTTTGTTTTAGAGGAGGATGATTTCAGCCCTTTTCTATTGTTTCTTTGAGGTTTCAGTTCATCAATTTCATCTTATGTGTCAGAGGAGTATAAAAACCTTTCCTTTTGATTTTTATGCAATGGATGAACAGATTTTTATTTGTTAGAAATCACTTTGATTTTATACTTTTGATGAGAATTTGGTGATTTGTTCAGGTTTGTTGGACTTTTGTGTCTGACATTGTCAGTTGGAACCGATGAAATGGGCTTGTGTTGTGAATTTTTCAATCCTTTTTTATTAAAGTAACAATCAATTGTATTGTGATTGGTCATATCACATAATGAACAATATTTGTTAAAATGATAGTTTTTTGTTGAGTGATTGTTCATGTCACAGATAGAGCAGTACTCACTGAAGTAGCACTCATCTGTTTTGTGATTGGTCATATCACAGAATTCACAATACATTTGATTGTCCTTTAATTTTGAAACAGAAGTCATATCAGTCTTTGGAGTGCCAACAGATTGTTTCATAATTCTGACTTGCTTTGTTTTTGTGGACTGATGATACTTCTTTCTGTATTCCCTTATTTCCCTATCGAATTGTTCTACCTGTTCTTTGTTAAAGATATCAAACCCACTTCCTTGTTTGATATTTGATGAAGATGGTGAATCAGATTTCACTTTAGATTTTTGAACAAAAGTGGTTTTTCCTTTGGTAACTACGGGAACTTTGGTTTTATCCTTGAAGTTCAATGAAACCCTGTCTGATTTGCTTGAATTTTTAGGAGATATGATCTCATAATCAGATCTGCTTTTAGTAGATGGTTTCACTGAGCATTCAACAGTGTGATTCACTTTAAGATTTTAAGGAACAAATTTTACAAAAGGCATAATTGATTTGACTGGGCTCTTTGGTTTCTTGATAACCACAGGTTTGTCTGAGCACTCTTTGATTTTGATAGGATGACCCAATCTGATTTTATCCTCATCAGTTTCAATGTACACACCTGGTTTGTTTTGTGGATTTGTTGTTTGAGAAATCATTGCTTTGGTTTCAATAATTTTAGATTCTTTTGTATCTGATTGAGTAAGTGACTCAGGCATAACAGTGTAGTTATCATTATATGGAGGAGGACAAGTTTTGTAGCCTATCCTAGTTATATCTTTAGCCCCCTTTTGAGACACAAGTAACTCTTGCAGCTTGACAGATGAGAGCTGAAACTTTTCAAGTTTCATTTCAGTAGCTGATTGCTCAGTTTTTGATTTGGTCAACAATTCAGTTAACCTCTCATTTTCAGCCACAAGAGTGTACTTTTCACCATGGAGTGTTTCCAGGTCAGACAACAGAGATTTGATTTTAACTTCATAAATTCTCATTTCATGTTTTAACATCTCTGATTTCACCTTTTCTTCTTTTATTTTATTAGCCAATTTGTGATTGTGTTCCCTGTACCCCTGTACTTCTAGAACACATTTTTTAGAACATAGATTGGATTTTACCTAAGATGGCATTGGAGTTGGTCCATCATTGATATGTGCCATAAGTGCATGATTCTAAAACTGTGGTTGAACTTCCTCAGCATACACTCTCCAATCACAAACTCCATCTTGTCTGATGACAAGTGCATTTGAAATTTGTTGATTACTTCCTTGAGATTGATGAGTCAGCAGAGGTTGTCTTTGCTGAATTGGCTGTTGCTGATTTTGTTGTTGTTGAATTGGTTGTCGCTGATTTTGTTGTTGGTGTGAATAAGAGTTGCTTGGCTAAAAGTTGGTGTTGTGTTGAGAAGCATGCTGGCCATGTGAGGGTCTTTGAAAATTGTTATTGCTTCTCTTGGGAGAGTTACATTCCCGAGAGAAATGACCACTCATTCCACAGTTAAAACACTTAACTTTGGATTTGTCATAACCCAACTTTGTATTCTCATTGTGACTCAGTTTCTTCCCTTTTCAAAAGAATTTCTTTGCTCTCATAGCAATCATGGCCATCTGCCATTGCAAATCCATTTCTTCAACATCATCAGGATCTATTTCTTTTAGATCTTCTTAAATCAGATGAGCTTATGTGAGTCTCCCTCCAAGGTAGGCTTCAAAGCTAGCAACAAAGGCATTGTAAGTTGCCTTTTGTTCTTTAGATTTTTGCTCATCATGCATGTTGTTAGGAGATACAGTGGGTTTGGCAGAAGATGGTTGTTTTTGAGGTTGTGGAGCAGCACAAAATCCTGTTGTTCTTGTTTGATCTCTTGGTGACAGAAAGTCTTCTTCTTCTGTAACAAAGGCATTTTCAACAGAATGAGTTTCAGATGGAAACTTGTAAGCCTCAATGACTTGAGGTCCACTCAGATTTCTGCTCCTTTCATCAAGTTCAAGAGCCTCAATTTTTGCAATCATGATATCCAAGCTAGTACTCTCCAAATCAAGAGTATTCTTCAACATTGTAACATTCTGTTTCCAGCTTTCAGGCAAGCTATGCAGCATTTTCTTGTTTAGTTCCTTCTCCTTGTAAGTGACCCCCATAATTTCAAGGTCATTTACAAGTTGCACAAATCTATGAAGCTGTCTTGAGATAGACACTCCTTTGGTATGATGAAATGTCTCATACTGATTTATCAACTTGTCTTTGTTAATTTCTGTAACTTCACTGCTTCCCTCTCACATAATCTGTAGAGCATCCCAGACACCCTTAGCTGTTCCATATTTTTCTATTCTTTTCAGAACATCCATTTTCAGTGCTTGTGTAAGGATGGAATAAGCTCTAAGATCAGTCTTGATTTTCTTATATTCTTCATCATCAAGAGTTAAATTTGGATCCTCAATGGGAATTCTTGCAGTTTTGTACTGAGCAGCTTGATCAGCATTTAGAGACAGTGGAATGTAGGGATCTTTGCAAATAGATATCCAGTAGTCAGGATCTACACCTATAATGTAGTTTCTAAAACGGATTTTCCACTGCTTAAACTCAGATTTGTGTTTAAGCATAGGAGGTTTGGATACATGACCAATTTCAGAATGATTATAGGAATCCATGTTAGTGAAACTGATTTTAACTTATTGAATACTGTTTTAAGTTGATTTTAATTTCGAACAGTGTGTTTTTCTTCAAATCTTCTGTTTTCGGTCAAGAACAGGTCTGTTAAGTTTAGATCAATCGATTTGAAGGAGTTCTAAGTTCTTGATTTTGTGTTGTTGGGTTCGACAGCAGCAGATCTGAAGATTTTGTACTTTGTGGTGTTTGATTACAGTATGTCTGTTTATCAGAAGAGTAGATCTTGCTGATGAACAACTCAGTCTATAGTTCAATCGATTTTCACCTAAAATCCGACATGATTCTGTGATGAATTCAAGAGCCAAGGCTCTGATACCAATTGACTGAGTTAGAGAATGATATTCTCGGTTGATGTGACTCAACCTAGGATCAAATATGTGGACTGAGTCAATAATATAGCAGCGGAATTACTATATTAAAGAACATTAATTGCTGTAGTAAACGCTTGAATGTAAGAGAATCAAGAACAGTAGTAAATGTTGTAAAATATTGTGGATATTACTGCAGAAGTCAACCACTTTCAAAGTTAAGGTATGTGACCCTATTTATAGGCGTATACATTGCCTGTACAAAAGACTAAACTAACCCAGATCTATACAAGTGAATCTAGTCTAAGTACAAAATAAATAAAATAGAGTAAGTTGTTCATCCGCATTAGTTCATGCGGATGAACAAGTCTTCATCAGCATTTGTTGTATGTAGTCAGCATTTGTGTTTGCTCACCCGCATTAGTTCATGCAGATGACTAAGTCTTGGTAGCATTTACTGTTGTTCATCCGCATGGACTAATGTGGGTGAACAATCTTTATCAGCATTTACTGTTGTTCATCCGCATGGACTAATGCGGGTGAACAATCTTTGTCAGCATTTCTTCAGTTCATCCACATGGACAAATGCGGATGAACACTTCTATTCAGCATTAGTTGTCTTGATCTGCATTTGTTAATGCGGGTGAACAAACACTTGTCCGTATTTGTTCACTAGTCATCCGCATTAACAAATGCGGGTGCTTTATACTTGTCTTTTCTTGTCTTCTGTTGTTTTCCGTAACTGATGTTCTCCAACCAGAACAACCTCCAACCACTTCTTAAGTTGGCAAGTATGATCCTTTCAGGGTCTAACATCAATACAATTAGTCTCGCAATGAGGCGAGTGTTAGAACACTTAACAGATCAAATGGGAAACCGGGTTTATGTAAATGATGCTAAGAACACAAATAAACAATGAGACAGAACTAAGAACAAGAACATGATAAGTAAGGTTTTCAAGAATATTGTATATTGCTCTCAAGTTATTTTAAAAGTGTTACAAAGCATAAAAAGAAATACAAGGACCTGAGATAATTTATACTACATCCTACAACAGGTCATACTTTGAAGGCCAGCTGGAAACACTAATCTAGACAACAAGATCAATGTACAGTCAAAAGACAGATTACCTTTTGACTAGTGACTATGACATATCATAGCTCACATCCTTTTATATTATAAAAACGATAACAGGTACAAAGTAGGAAGTTATAGACTCAAGACCATAATCTACAGTTTACTAAAGCATGGATCTTTTCACCAACTTGTATAAGTTGGTGAGCCTTCAGAGTTGCAGCGAAAAGTAAGTCAGCTTTATGAAAAAGTAGATTAGAGAAAGCATGTCCTTTCTGTCATCGGAAGAAACCAGTCTTCACTTCATTGGCTTCGAAAGACTTTGTCTTTGAAGCTTTGGAAGACTTCTTCTTTGGCTTCAGAAGATTTGGTCTTCGGCTTCGAAAGATTTTACACTTAGAATAATTTCTGTGATGAGTGTCAGACTTCCAAAGCAACTTCTACCTTGTACATCAGTGCATGCATGCAGGAAGCTCCTTGGTTGTTTTGGCTTCTTTGGTTGCATCAGCCTTCTAATATAACCATACATGTTCTTTATCAATGTTTCCTTTTGAAACAAATCTATTATTGAAATCAGTTTTCAAGTCAGATACTAATGTTCTGACTCGTTTTTTTCATTGTCCTTAAATTTATTTTTGATTTTAGTTTCTTTTGTTTGTTGGACATTTTTGAACAAAAATTTGTAGAAATTAAAACATCTGAAATTTCACTGATAACTGATGATGAATTGAACGAAGATTTTTCATTACAACTTTTATTTTCTGTAAAATCTATTTCATTATCACTTTCCTAATCTTTAACCAACCTTTCTTTCTTTACACTTTCTGCAAAAGAATTGTCATGATTAATTTTAATAACAGTTTTTATGACAGGGTCAACAGTCAGTGAAACATTGATTGGAGGTATTAAGTCTGACTTTTGTTGAAAACCTAATCCATAGGTCTTTTCATCTGAAGTGGTAATTGATGAAGTCAAACATGTACAATCATGATTAACAGGTGGTGCAATGATAGAATATCCAATGCCACCTTTTCCACCATTAATTTTCTAAGTCATTTTAGACTTGATTATACCTTCAACTATGTTTGGGGATAGCTCAAATTTTTCAACAGTCAATTTTGCAGATAACAGTTTACTGTTAAGTTTATTGATTTCTAAAGATAGTTCATTGTTACGTGTTGTCAAATCTTTTATGTTACAATCTTTATCATGAAGATGTAGTTTTAATTGATAAATTGATTTGTTTAATCCTTCTATCTTTTCTTTAAAAATTTTCTCATCAATTTTATATTTACGAGCTTGATATTAAAGTTTTTCAACTTCTTAAATCAAGCATTCGTTGTGAACTCTATATCTTTGAACCTTTTCTATACATGTGTCTGAACAAAGAATAGTATGTACCTCTTTAGTCTCTCCTTGCTTGTTCTTCTTTTTAGGTATGACGTTTACCATGAAGGCTTTCTATTCCATCTTTTCTTCTGATTTAGATGCCGGAGTAATCTAACCAGCATTGACATTTTCATCAAAAGCAGGTGCTGGAGTTTCCTCAATAGATGCACAGTCTTTTCATTCTTAGTCAGAGTAAACTCAACAACTTTTTCTTCAACTTCTTCAACCTTTTATTCTTCAGTCATTTTTGATTGAGCTGGAGTAATCTCAACAGCCTTTTCATTAACCACCTCTTTAACTTGCACCTCTTCAACCTTCTCACAGACTTCTTCAGCAAACATTCCTTTCGTTAGTTCATCAAACACAAACTCATCAAGTAAATTTTCATCAAAACCTTCTTCAACAGTTTGAATTTCTACTAACAAAGCAGTAGATAGTTTGATATCTAAAATCTCCATCTGGTCTGACGAATCGTACTCTTCATTAGTCTGAGAAACTAGGGCTTTGTTGTTTGATGAGCTTGCTTTATCTCCCTTTGACTCTACTTCCACTGTCACCATCTTCTTTCCACTATCAGTGTGATTTGACCTACCTTCAGTACATTCTCTAGAAAAGTGACTGGGTTTGTCAAAATTATAACATCTTAAACTTGATTTATCAAACCCAGTCTTGCTTGAGTTGTTTAGGCCAAACATTTTCCTCCCAGTTCTTCTTGCAAAATTTCACCTTGTACACCACCATAGCCATTTAATATTTGATATCATTTTCTTCTACATCATCAGGATTAACTTGTTGCAAGTCATCAACTAAGATGTTGGGTGCACTGCGTCTTCCAGTAGTGAGTGCCTTATAGTTATTAATAAAAGTTATGAATAGAGCCAGATGCTCTTCAGCTATTTGAAAGGTTTTCTTGTTTGGGTGGGAATTTACAAAAAATGCTTGTTGTGAAGGTTGAATGGATTGACTTTATGGGTAGATCTGGGGTTGTGATTGGGATTGAACTGGATTGTAAAGGTTGTGATGAGAGGCTTGAAACTTAGGCAAAGATGGATCGTTGACATTAGGATTAACATAAGTGGTTGGTTGTTGTTGACACAACTGAGAATAGCTGATATAATAATTAGGATTACTGGCCATTTTTGCATATAATCTGAAGATTTAGCTCCCATTGTGTTGATGTAGTAGTAGCTATCTGCTTGTCATCCATTTCATAAGACTTGATGGTTGAAATTAGATCATTGAGGGACAAGGTGAACAAAGCCTTAGTTCTTTTGATGGTAGTGCAGTTGTTGTTCCAGTTGTAAGGTAATGAGTTTAACAGCTTCTTGTTTACTAAAATATTCTCCAAGGTAGTTCCTGCACTTTTCATACTTGTTATCATCTTAACAAACCTGGACATTTGAGCCTCCAAGGTTTTTCCAAGTATGTGGTTAAACATATTAAACTCTTGGTTCAACATGTCCTTTCGGCTTTCCGTCATATCCTTATTGCCCATTATCTGCTCCTCCATCTCATCCCATAAATCTTTAGCCTTTTTGAAATCCTTGAACTTTTGAGCAATCTCAGTAGTAAGTGCCATAGCGATGGCAACACATGCTTTATCATCAAGCTCAAGCTTCTTCATGTCTTTCTCATCCCGTAGGTGTTCCGGTTTAGGCACCAACTCTCCTTTATCATTATTATACACAGGGATATACGGGCCTTTTTTTATTGGCCACATAATTCGGGGTTTGGTGTAAATAACATGATTTTCGAAACGATAAACCCATTAAGGATAATCTTCTTCGATGATAAGTCTAGGGGGTTTTGTGCTTGTGCCAATTTCATTGTCGAGGTTAAGGGTATCAGTGATGTGCTTTAGATTAGCCATCTTGAAAATCAGGAATCAAACTTTTCAAAATCTTTCAAACTTGAAGTTTTTGCGAGAAGATCAAAGTTCTCGCGCGAAGAATTACCAAACTATACGCGCAGTTATTTTTCTAACTGAATTTTGCGGAAAGTAAACTTCTCGCTCCAAAGGAATCTTTTGTAACAAACTTCTCAACAAACTTTTGCGAATCACCAACTTCTCGCGCGAATAAGAGCTTTTTTGCGTGCGATTAGCAAGTTTTCACCTATTCCATTTTCATTCCAATTTTGTTGATTCCAACTTCAATCTTTCACCAATTTGTTCAAAATTGATTAATTAAGCCTTGAATTAGTGATTTAGGTTCAAATTTTAATCCTAAGTGTCTCTAATTGATTCAAATTAGCTTGTTTAATCACATGAACATCATCGAATCTTCAATCAGCAACATAATAGCATTCAACATCTTCAAAAGTGATAAAAAAAATAGTAGAAATCAAGTAGATCTTCAATGAAATCCAAATTCGAGCTCATGAACACTTCAAAAACACTCTTCAATCTTCAAATCAATCGGTCTAGAGCATACCAAACTCTGAGACCAATTGTAAGGATCAACACTTTATGAATTAGATCGATCTTGTGACAAGAATACAGAATGTAATCATCACGGAAACAAGATTTAATAAGCAAAAGATGAACACAAGTGAAAAAAAACTTAAATTCCAATAGCTCTTTGATTTGAAAGATACAAAGTACATGCGAAATCAGGAAATGACAAAAGCTTTCTAAATTACATCACAGAACCACTATTTATACTAAACTAGAAGTTTTCATGTAGTTCTCGTGCGACTTCCAAGTTCTCGCATGAGATGCAACTTCTCTCGCGCCAACTTCAGGTTCTCGCGCGACAACTTCAGGTTCTCGCGCGACTTGCTCTTCATAATCTTTATTTGATTTTCCAAGCCTATAGGTTCAATCCCTACAATATAGATAGCGGTATGGGTCAAATGAAAACCCTGTAACGCCCCGAGATTTCAAAGGAAGGTGAAGTTCTCGTGCGAAGGATGGAGTTCTCGCGTGAGTCATGAAGTTCTCATGTGGAGGACGGTTCTCGCGCGACTGGGGTTCTTGCGCGAGAACAACTCTGAGGAGATAGAGACACTATAAATAGGCCCAGACACCCAATCTTCTCCCCTTCATGCGAAAAGCGCTACTGTTGTACTTGAGTAGAGAGAAGTTGGTGCTAGGTGGTGTCTAAGGTATGTATTCGTCGATATTCAATGTGTTTATGCATGTATGAACCATATGTAATGATATTGTGCATGTTTATGTAGCTTCTACTTGAAATACTCTCGGTTTAAGTGTTGTTCGTTTGCAAAGTAATCATAAAGTAAGTTCTAGACCCCTCTTTTACGTGATTTCCATATTTTGGGGCTAATATACATACCATAATGAATGTTTTGATATAGTATGATGATATAAACTCTTATAGCATTTTTTAGGCGTTAAAGTGGTTAAATAAGCGATAACTTGTGAATAAAGTTGTGTTCAGCAGAAACGTTATCGCGCGGGAGACGAGTTCTCGCGTGAAATGTAGTTTTTGCGGCTAACAGTTACTTTTCAAAAGTACTCGCACGAGTGATAATGTTCTCGCATGAAGAATGAGTTCTCGCGCGAAGGTGGATGTTCTCGTGCGAAAACTTTGGACTGTCACTTGTATGTTACCCCGTTAAACGTGCGTTACTACCGAATTAATGATGAACTTAATGCTAAAGAATTAAAGTGCGTATATATATACATATTATATATATCATGTTAGTTAAAGGTTAAAGAACGATGATAATTCACATGTGAAACGCTAAAGAACAGTTACCCTGTTACCCGATAAAGCAGAGCTGTGAAAATGTTAAAGCATGCTAAGGAAGTCTTGCAAGCACTGCTAAAGGAGATATGCTTGGTGCATTCTCGCATAGGAGCTACACATTGGTGTGCTCACATAGGGGCTATACTTTGGGTATGCCCGTGCCGATTAAGGAGATATGCTTGGTGCATTCTTGCATAGGAGCTACACATCAGTGTGCTCATATATGGGCTATACTTTGGGTATGCCTGTGCCGTTAAAGGAGAATTGTGTTGCATTCTCACATAGGAGCTACACATTGGTGTGCTCAAACCGCTAAAGGAGTTATGCTTGGTGCATTCTCACATAGGAGCTAAACATTGGTGTGCTCACATAGGGGCTATACTTTAGGTATGCCCGTGCAGCTAAAGGAGAATGGCATTTGTTGCGTTCTCACCTAGTAAAGGAACTAAGCTTCGTGCTAAGTCAAAGGATATAGTAAACAAATAAAGTTAAAGTAAAGATAAATTATGGATAACACGATGATAAAGTATAGATAAGGTACGAGTAACATGGCGATAAAGTAATTGATAAAGTAAAAGCTAAAGTATAGTTGTCAAACGAGTTCGATAAAGATGATGAATAAAGTTATAGTTTATGCGATGTTAAAGTATGTTAAAGTTTACGTTCATAATAAAGTTTCATTAAGTAAACCTAGAGCTCACTCAGTGTCGTTGACTTTTGTATGCATATTAGTTTGAAAGGTATGCTATACATTTTAGGGTGAGCTTGGCATGGATGGAACAACTACCTGGCACATGATAAAGACTGGCATCTTGGCATAGAACTTTAGATAGATAGCTAAAGTGATCTTTTGATGTAAATGCTTAAACATTTAAGATTTTGTATGTTCCGTTGTGTATATTAATGAAATGTTGATGTTCGAGAACTTGTGTTTCTGATGTCCAAATCCAGCTGTGAGGTTTCCTGGAATAGGGCCTTACAAGTTGGTATCAGAGCCATAGATTGAGAGATTTAGACACTCCGATGTTTAGACTTGAATTGAGAATGGGATTAATTAATGGATGCCAGCGTTAGGGTTTTTACAAGTTTATCAGAGTCATTTTATCCTTATAAATTGAAAAACACAGCGGAATTTTAATGAAAACTTGTTACAGTTAATATATATAAACCAATTTTATATATCTGCTAAAACCCCATAATGGATCGTTATACGAAAAACCATGCTTACAAACAACCATAGGGTGTTTAGAAATCTACCTCTCGAATGGGACAGAGGAAGAAGATCTTTGATCGGCAGCTTCCAAAGTAGGAAACCTCAAGCTTGTCTACCCCAAGCTTCCAACAAAACACCAGGTTGCTAATATTTTCTTCACTTGAATTGAGTTCTGTTCTTGTTTTTTTTTAGACCGATCGAGAGACAAACAACATAACACTCGATCTGCACCTTTGTGTATGTTGTAAGTCATCAGAGAGAGTGGTTGAATGCAATCATATATTGCACGTCCTGTGAAACTAAATTTCAGTGTGAGAGAAAAGTGCGCAGGACCCATCCCTTTAACCCATCCGCATTTCCCTAGTATACATCCGCATTAGTAAATGCGGATGAACAAAATCCATCCACATATGTAAATGCGGATGAAGAAATTTCATCCGCATTTGTTAATGTGGATGAAGAAATTTCATCCTCATTTCCCAAAATGCTCATCCACATTTGTTAATGCGGATGAAGAAATTTCATCCGCATTTCCCTAAATGTTCATCCGCATTAGTAAATGCAGACGATTAGTTTCATTAGCATTTCCTTAAATGCTCATCCGCATTTGTAAATGCGGATGAAGTAATTCCTTCAGCATTTCCCAAAATGCACATCCTCATTTGTAAATGCGGATGAGGAACATTCATCGCATTTCCTCAAAACACATCCACATTAGTAAATGCGGATGAGTAAGAAAGAAATACGGACAAAACACTTGTATTGTTTGTTGAACAAGTACTCTCTATAGAATAAATTATCCATATAATTTATTCATAACACTAGTGCAAATATTTTGAAAACCAATTTCTAAATACTTCAAGTGTCAATATTAATTTACATAATCATATAATAAAATAAATATTATAGGTGTTTGTCTAGCTTGGTATTGGGTATGACCTACTTAGATCAAAACGTACTAGCCACATCAATTTAATATGTGTCTTGGGCAGACCGTTTCCAACAATCTCCCACTTGCACAAGATACATAGAGAATTGATGCAAGTAGTAAATTCCACCTAACAACGGTTTACAACCCTTAATACGCATGACGAAGTGCCATTCAATAACATCATCTTCCTCAAGTCCCTTGAAAATGATTTAGGTGAATCTATCATTTATCCTTTTTTTACAGATGTCATGTTAAATCCAGAGACACATAATGATCATTCCCTGTTGATTTAACTTTATCAGGCCTTAGACATCATACTCTCAATGAATAAGAGGTACAAATCCCATCTTGACTACATACATTTCTCACAATCACCTTGTATCACACTTGAAACTAGCCTTATGTACTATCCATTATTTCAGAACAACGAAGAACTAGATCAAAGTATAATATTTGGTGAATATCGAAACCCAATATGTATCTCAGGTCGGTGGCTATAATGATATTCGCCTTTACTCAAATTTACTTATGATCAATTACATAATTCCATGCCGTAAAATTTGAGAGAGGGTCTATCCAATATTTGTATCCCACAAATATCTATGGACCTTGGTAGCAATCTCTTGCTCTACATTCATAACTTATGAATATCCACCAATCTATGTTCATAATAGTCTTACTTCATATTTGTTCCCACAAATATGACCGACTACGAACATTTAGAATAATAAACATATTCATGGATCTAAACATGCTAAAATAGAATATAACTCATAGTATCATAATCATATATATATATATGAGTCAAAATAACAATTATTTTGATACTTAAATACTAAATAGATCAAATCTAATCACTAGAACATCAAAGTCCTAAGGCACAAGTTTGACTCTCATGCTTTGGCCTTTCAAGGAGCTTCGTGAGTGGATCCGCAATATTTTGATCAGTATGAACTTTGCAAATACATATCTTTCCTTGTTCAACTTCATCCCTTATGTAGTTGAATCTCCGCTCAATGTGCCTTGTCTTTTGATGTGCATGGGGTTCCTTGATTTGAGCAATCGCACCCTCGTTGTCACAAAAGATCTCTAGGGGATCTTTAATGGTAGAGACTACCCCTAAATCGGCAATGAATTTCTTCAATCTTGCATCTTCTTGTGCTGCCAATGAAGCGGTGATGTATTCTGATTCTGTAGTGGACAATTCTACCACATCCTCTTTTGAACTCTTCCAGGATACTGCCCCTCCATTCATAATGAAGACATACACCGATTGTGATCGAGAATCATCTCGATTATTTTGGAAACTCACATCTGTGTAACCCTTTACAATGAGTTCCTCTTCACCAGATCCGCATATTAGAAGCATACCCTTAGTCCTCCTAAGGTATTTCGATATACTCTTAACAGCCATCCAATGGCTATTTCCTGGATTCTACTGATATCTGCTTGTCATGCTCAAAGCGCATGACACGTCCGGTCTAGTGCATATCATTGAATACATGATGGATCCTATAGCAGACGCATATGGGATATCCTTCATTCTTTCTTGCTCATCCTTTGAGCTTGGTCATTAAGATGCACTCAATATTGTCCCTTTTTGTATAGGTACCAAACCTTTCTTAGGGTTCTCCATCTTGAACCTTTTCAAGATTTTATCAATATATGCACTTTGGTTCAAAGCTATCAACCGCCTTGATCTATCCCTATAGATCTTTATTCCCAAAATATAGGCGGCTTCACCAAGATCTTTGATGGAAAAACAACTTCCAAGCCAGTTTTTAACACCTTCCATGGTTGGAATATCATTTCCAAATAGTAATATATCATCAACATACAACACTAAGAATATGATGATGCTCCCAGAAGCTTTCTTGTACACACAAGCTTCATCAGCGTTCTTGATGAATCCAAATTTCTTGATCTCTTCATTAAAACGTCGATTCCAACTTCTCGATGCTTGTTTCAATCCATAGATTGATTTCTTTAACTTGCATACTTTATTAGGATATTGTGGATCGACAAAACCTTCGGGCTGAACAATATAGAAATTCTCTTAAAGACGTCCATTAAGGAAAGCAGTTTTGACAACCATTTGCCAAATCTCATAATCATAATATGCAGCTATGGCAAATAATAACCTAATTGACTTTAGCATTGCCACAGATGAGAAGGTCTTATCATAGTTAACCCCTTGAGTCTGAGTGAAACCTTTTGCTACAAGTCTTGCTTAAGTTTCCATGCATATCGGTTTTCTTCTTGAAAACCCACTTACATCCAACCGGTTTGGAGTTAAGCGGTGGCACAACCAATTCCCACACTTGGTTGTCATACATGGATTGCATCTCTACATTCATGGCTTCAAGCCATTTGTCATAATCCAAATTGGACATTGCATCATGGTACGTAGTTGGTTCATCTGAGTCAACTACAAGCATCCACTCATGAAAAATCCATATCTTTCGAGTGGATAGCTAGTTCTACCAGATCTACGAACGTTTTATGTGTATTGATCAACCACTTGATCATTATCAACAACCTCTTTTTGATTGCCAGTATCAACCTAACGTGTATCGGATTGTGGTTCTCGATCCTCATCAAGTTCCACTGTTCTATCGGTAGTTCCTTCCATAAGGAATTTAGTTTCCAAGAACTCAGCCTTTCTAGCAATAAATACCTTTTGCTCTATTAGATTGTAGAAGTAATATCCCCATCGAGTCTTTGGGATATCCTACAAAGATGCACTTAGTGGATCGGCTTTCTAACTTGTTTAGGGTGTTCTTCTTAACATAAGCTTCACAACCCCATACCTTTAAATATGATAATGATGGAACTCTTCGATGTCGTATTTCAAAAGATGCCTTATCCACTTTCTTGGTTGGGGCCATACTCAGAATACAGGCCGCGGAGAGTAATGCGAAACCCCAAAATGATAGAGGTAGTGTGCTTCTAGCCATCCTAGATCGAACCATATCCAATAGGGTTTGGTTTCTCCTCTTAGATACACCATTATGCTGTGGTGTTCTGGGTGGAGCAAGCTGTGAGACAATCCCATAACTCCTAAGATGATCTTGAAAGGCATCACTAAGGTATTCACCTCCTCTATCCGAAAGAAGAACTTTGATTGTTTTGTTGAGTTGATTTTCTACTTCATTCTTGAAGATTTTGAACATTTCAAAAGCTTTATCTTTGTGTCTCAACAAGTACACATAACCATAATTACTATAATCATCGATGAAGGTAATGAAGTATCTTTCACCATTCCTTGTCATTGCTTTAAAAGGACCACATACATCCGAATGTATGATTCCTAATAAATATTTTGCCCTTTGGTTAGTACCACTAAAGGGTTCCTTGGTCATCTTTCCTTGTAAACAAGATTCACACTTATCAAATGAACCCTCTTCATTTGCTTCTAAAAGACCATTCTTTTGAAGTGTTTGAATACGATTCTTGCTTATGTGACCAAGACGACAATGCCAAAGATATAATTCACTTAAACCCATTTTAAGTTTCTTGGTGCTTGACTGGTATAACGACTTATTAAAGGATGAGTCATCATGAACCAATTCATAAATACCATTAAAAGGCATAGCCTTAAAATAAAATATATCATCAATAAAAACACAAATACCATTGTTTACAAACTTTAATACATAACTATATTGTTTCAGAAGGGATACAGAAATTATATTCCTAGTCAATCTAGGAGCATACAAAACATTCTTCAAAATGACTTCCAAACCACTTGGAAGCTTCAACATATAGTCTCCTTGGGCTTCGACATCAACCTTTGCTCTGTTGCCCATGTAGAGACTAGTATCCCCGTTCTTAAAATGCTTATTTCTTTTGAACCCCTACAACAAATTGCAAATATGAGTTCCTCATCCGGTATCTAATACGCATGTGTTTGAAGAAATAACATTAAGTTCAATATGGATCATGAAAGTTGTACCTGAGGTCTTCCTAGCATCCCTTTTGTTTCTCAACTCTTTGAGATAGATTGGACAGTTCCTTTTCCAATGTCCTATCTCACCACACTCAAAGCATGGATCGTTCTTCGTAACCTTTGGCTTCTTAAGCCTCGGTTTTGGGGTTCCCGCTTTACTCTTTCCCTTACCCTTTCCTTTGATGTATCCTTTGCCTTTGGCAACATTTGCCTTGGGTTCGGGGTGATGCCTTTTCTTGTTGCCACCCTCATTAATCGTGAGAACTGGTAAAAACCTTTTATCCATCCCTGCCTCGGCTGTTTTTAGCATTGCATGAAGTTCCCCAATGCTCTTGTCCCATCCATTCATGTTATAATTCATTATAAAAGTCTCAAACTTCTTGGTTAGACCATTGAGGATCAAATTCGTGGCCAACTCTTTTGAGACGGGACAATTTAGCCTTTCAAGGTGATCAATGTGGCTTTTCATCTTCATCACATAAGATGACACAGATTGGGTTTCTTCCATTCGACATGCATGAAGCGCTCGAACCATTTTGTAGCTCTCTACCGTCGATTGTTGAAGGAAAATTTCCTTCACCCAGGTAATCATGTCATTTGCCCCGTGGTGTTCAAAATCCATTTGAAGCTCGGGAATCATGGTTCCCAACATGAGGCAAGAAACTTGCACAGAATCCTCAGTGTGCTTAACCCAATCCTCGTAAGCATCAACATCATCCATATAGGGTTCCTCGGGAATAGGATCGTCCAACACATATGATTTATTTTCTTGATTAAGAACAATTCTCATGTTTTGAAACCAATCCATGAAATTATTGTGTTTTAGACGATCCTTTTCCAGGATAGTTCTCAGTGACAGGTTATGAACGGTCATAGCGTTGTTATTATTTGCGGCCATTACTACAACATAAACAAAGTTCAATTTTAGTATTTGTAAAAGGACATTTTAATTATTAATATCCTTTCATGTCTCATACACAATTAATAATTAAAATCTAGAATCCAACATCACATTCAAATAATACTTAGGTGACCTTTATCCCATTATTTAAATTAGCAAGTAGTCAACTTTTGACAATTGCAACCCTTTGTAACTTCTAGTTTATGGGATTGGTTAAACATCTTTATATTTAGTAGGCATGTTTAATCCCATCAACACCATTGTACGCCATGCTTCGGTGACACTATTCATATGGTTTCCAACTCAAATCGTCCTACTTACACACACGTGTGAGTTTACACATACAGGTGGTTAGGTGACCTTCATCCCACAAATATGCTAAACCCACCTCAAACACACAAGTTCCCTAAATATGGTTAGGTGACCTTTATCCCATAAATAGTTCCCAAGTGATTCGAGTGTTGTATCAAAAGAATGGTGTTAAACTTGTTAAAAAGGGATTTTGTTTCCACTAATTCTAGTTATGAAAACATTTTGTACCTTATATTTGCATGCATTCAAATGCGTGGTACAGTAGTGAAACCAATTTCCAAGGTTCTTTTAATAAAACTCAATTTTATTGCGAAAACATTAACCTTTAATAAAACAATTGTATTACCCATGCTAATGTTTCCAAAAGAACCGTTTGAAGATTGTTGTTGATTCAAAATTGTTTAACAGTGCATATCCAAATATCACATGAACAATAAATTAAATCTACATACAAGCAACACATACAAAAACAAGTTCATAACCATAGCCAACTAATTTAACATCACTTTTCGGCCAAAACAAGTGAGTTATTAGGTTCATCCTAAGGTTAACACTTGTGTCGGTGAACTCCCACTTGATCCCGCATCCAAATACTTCAAGTGTCCACTTTGTGTTATGATTCTCCCATTCGATTTGAGCTTCCATATGGCCTTAAAATTCAACACCAAACCCCTTTGGGCCTTCAAAGTATGTTTTTGGTTATTGGGCTTAAATCCCATTAAGAGCTATAAAGCCCTTTGGACCCGAAATTGGCCCAAACTGAAAAACATTCTTGTTGCATCTTCTTTTACAAAATTATATATCCTATATACATTTTCTAGTAAATGTGAAATACAACTAATCTATTTATTTTACATACTAAATGAAAATAAATAAATTACATAGCCAATAGGAAGAACAAATACATTTAAT
The DNA here is from genome assembly GCA_025506505.1 of Flaveria sonorensis. Classification (NCBI taxonomy): domain Eukaryota; kingdom Viridiplantae; phylum Streptophyta; class Magnoliopsida; order Asterales; family Asteraceae; genus Flaveria; species Flaveria sonorensis. Next base: position 42,989,902 of record CM046436.1, read on the forward strand.
TATTACAACCCTTTGAATAATCAAATACAAATCACAACACAACCAAACACAAGGTCTCGGCTAGGTTATGAACATCAAGATACATATCAAAATATGTAAGCAAAATCCAAGAGCTTTCCCCTTAAATCACAGATTTTCGGTTAATGTATAAACAAACCAAATATCATGATTCTTGTTCAAACAACTTAAATCATCCAAATGATAAAAATTTTCAAGATTACAATATGCATGTAAAAGGAATCTTGAAAAACCAGGGGAAACATAGACCTGAATTTTCGATTTGTTGGTGAATTAACAGCAAGAAACCAAGAATTCAGTCCAGATGAAGCATGTATCCATATAACCTGCTCTGATACCACTGTTAGGGTTTTAACAAGTTTATCAGAGTTATTTTATCCTTATAAAATGAAAAACACAACGGAATTTTAATGAAAACTTGTTACAGTTAATATATATAAACCAGTTTTATATATTTGTTAAAACCCCATAATGGATCGTTATATGAAAAACCATGCTTACAAACAACCATAGGGTGTTTAGAAATCTACCTCTCGAATGGGACAGAGGAAGAAGATCTTTGATCGGCAGCTTCCAAAGTAGGAAACCTCAAGCTTGTCTACCCCAAGCTTCCAATAAAACACCACGTTGCTAGGATTTTGTTCTCTTGAATCGAATTCTGTTCTTTTTTTTTTCGACCGATCGAGAGAAAAACAACAGAACACTTGATCTGCACCTTTGTGTGTGTTGTAAGTCATCAGAGAGAGTGGTTGAATGTAATCATATATTGCACGTCCTATTAAACTAAATTTCAGAGTGAGAGAAAAGTGGGCGGGACCCATCCCTTTAACCCATCCGCATTTCCATAGTATTCATCCGCATTAGTAAATGCAGATTAACAAACTCCATCTGCATTTGTAAATGCGGATGAAGAAATTTCATCCGCATTTGTTAATGCGGATGAAGAAATTTCATCTGTATTTCCCAAAATGCTCATCCGCATTTGTTAATGCGGATGAAGAAATTTCATCCGCATTTCCCAAATGCTCATCCGCATTTGTTAATGCGGATAAAGAAATTTCATCCGCATTTCCCAAAATGCTCATCCGCATTAGTAAATGCGGACGATCAGTTTAATTAGCATTTCCTTAAATGCTCATCCGCATTTGTAAATGCGGATGAAGTAATTCCTTCAGCATTTCCCAAAATGCACATCCGCATTTGTAAATACGGATGAGGAACATTCATCCGCATTTCCTCAAAACACATCCGCATTAGTAAATGCGAATGAGTAATAAAGAAATGCGGACAAAACACTTGTATTGTTTGTTCAACCATTTGAATAACAATACAAAGTACTCTCTCTCTAGAATAAATTATCCATATAATTTATTCATAACACTAGTGCAAATACTTAGAAAACCAATTTCTAAATACTTCAAGTGTCAATATTTATTTTAATGATCATATCATAAAATAAATATTATGGGTGCTTGTCTAGCTTGTTATTGGGTATGACCCGACTTGGATCATAACGTACTAGCCACATCAATTCAATATGTGTCTTCGGCAGACCGTTCCCAACAGCCAGTGCTAGTAGCTCCATGCTAGGAGGGTTATGACTGATAACGGTTTCTTGAGGTTGTAGTGCTCATAGTGAGATTGAGAGCTGATGTGACTTAGGATATGAAACGTTTAGGACATGAAGAGTGAAGTAAGTAGTTAATTACAACTAGCCATTATCATTAGAAACCTACATTACTTGACATGGTCTGAACTATTACCTGGAATGATAATGTTAGCCTTTCATATCTTATAGCATGCTATGGTTGGAAGATAAGCTAGTCATGGAGGTGCTCGTGGTGTTAGGGGTAGACCGCCAGTTACCAGAAACCAGAGACAGACGACTGAGGAGGTGCATGTGGACTCTATTCACACTGCTAGCGAGGAAAACTCTCATCATTCTGAAGAGAGGATTACCCTGGAGCCTGTTGTTAGGGAGGCTATCACCGAAGGGGTCCATAAGATCCTTCAGGACATCATGCCATCGATCATGACTCAGGCCATGAAGGAGGTAACCAAGGAGTGGTACGTTGGAGGCAAAGAACAAAGCTAGCAAGAAAGACAGTGATGGTGCTGGGGAAGGCTTGGAGAAGGATGGGAAGGATGAGGGGGATGAAACTAATGGGGATTTAGCTAAAGGGTGTTCGTATCGCATCTTCAAGGGGTGCAATCCTTCATCCCTGGATGGCAAGGGTGGTGCTATTGCCACTCTCCAGTGGGTGTCTGAAATGGAGGCAGTGATTGAGATCAGTGAATGTAGAGCTGACCATGCCGTGAAGTTCGCATCTCACTCATTTGTTGATGAAGCTATTCATTGGTGGAACACCATTAAGTAGACTAAAGACCCTCATGAGTTCAGAAATTTGAAGTGGGAGGACCTGAAGGAGCTGGTAATGAGGAAGTTCTGCACACAGAATGAGATCGACAGGGTGGAAAGGGAATTCTTGGGATTTAAGGCTGGAAGTATGACCTACAGGCAGTACACATCTCACTTCAACTAGATGGCAAAGTTGGTACCTCACCTGGTAAGTACTGAGGAGAGGAGGATGAAGTGTTATATGCAGGGTTTGCCTTTGAAGGTTAGGACATATGTGAAGGCAAGCGGGCCAAAGACCTTCTAGTCTTTAGTGGAGCTGAGTGGGATAGTGTATGATGATGTGATGGCTGATGAGCCCGTTGAAGAGGCGAAGAAGAAGAGTTGGTCGAGGAATGTGAAGCGGGAGAGAAATGAGAGGCCTGCTTCTCAGACCAAAAATATGAAGGTGGAGTCGTCTAGTGATTGCCGAAAATACGGGGAGAAAGCATACTGGTGAATGCAGGCTCGGTTCGAGTCTGTGTTATGTAGGAAGATGGGGCATTTCTCTAAGGATTGCCCTAATCTGGTAAAGTGCTACAACTGTGGCAAGTTGAGGCACTACAGTCGAGAGTGCAAAGAGACGAAAGTGGTTGACTCAACTAGAGGAAAGGAGACTGAGAAAAAAAAGAAAGAAGGTGACAAGCCAAGGGCCAAGGCTAGGGCTTTCACGATGACCAGAGAGGAGGCCAGAGTAGAACTTGATGTTGTGTCAGGTATGTTTCCGGTTAACAACATACTTGCTTCTTTTCTTTTTGATTTTGGTGCAAGTAAGAGTTTCATAGCTGCTACCTTCTGTGATGTGATGAATCCTAAGGCCAAAGAAATAGATCGTGTGTTTGAAGTAGAAACTGCCATTGGAAAGACTACTAAGATAACTGAGGCCTTAGAGGATTGTAGCATAGAGTTGGAAGGTCATAGATTCCCCGCTAGGTTGTTTGTTATGACCCTAGGAGGATTTGACGTTATGTTGGGTATGGACTGGTTAGCCACCTACGAGGCTAAAATAGTTTGCCAGAGGAAGATGATTCAAATGAAAGCGCCTGATGGCAGCGTAGTCATGATTTACGGCTATAAAGTCTGCGAAGTTCCAAAGATGATATCCATGATAAAGGCAGAAAAGTTTATGAGATAAGGGTGTGGTGCATTCTTGGCATACTCTAAAGATGCTAAAGCTGAAACTGTAAAGTTAACAGATGTTCCCGTGGTGTGTGCCTTCCCGGATGTGTTCCCTAAGGACTTGATGGAGGTACCACCCAATCGGGAGATAGAGTTTCAGATAGACCTCGTGCCAGGATCTCTGCCCGTTGCTAAAGCGCCGTATCGAATGGCTCCGTCGGAGTTGAATGAGTTGCTAGCCCAATTACAGGACCTTCTTGATAAAGGTTTTTATCAAACTGAGCATTTCTCCTTGGGGTGATCCGGTGCTATTCGTGAAGAAGAAGGATGGTAGCATGCGTATGTGTATAGACTACAGGGAGCTGACTAAGCTCACGGTGAAGAATAGATACCCGTTACCTCTGATAGACGACCTGTTCGACCAGTTCGAAGGTGCAAGTTGGTTCTCGGGGATCGATCTTCGGTCGGGTTAAAACCAGCTATAGCTTAAGGAGTAGGATATCCCAACGACTGCATTTCGGACGCGATATGGGCATTATGACTTCCTCGTAATGTCTTTTGGTTTAACCAATGCTCCTACAGCATTCATGGACTTGATGAATAGGGTTTGTCGACCGATGCTTGACAAATCAGTGATAGTGTTCATAGACGATATCCTGATCTACTCAAAAAATAATGGAGACCACGCCTGTCACATCCATGAGGTACTGAAGACTCTAAGAAGGGAGAAATTGTATGCGAAATTCTCCAGATACACATTTTGGTTACGCGAGGTGCAGTTTCTGGGTCATGTGATTAACCTAGAAGGAATCATGGTTGATCCTGCTAAAGTGGAGGCGGTGATGAAGTGGAATTCGCCTAAAATGCCATCTAAAATTCAAAGCTTCCTCGAATTAGTTGGTTATTACAGGAGGTTCATTCAGGATGTTTCAAAGATTGCCTCAACGCTGACCAAGTTGACGAAAAAAAGATGTGAAGTTTGAATGGGGCGACAACGAAGATAATGTGTTCAAGGAGTTAAAGAGAAGGTTGACATAAGCTCCAGTGCTAACGCTACTAGAAGGGAATAAATACTTGGTTGTCTATTTCGATGCTTCTTATCAAGGGTTAGGGTGCGTACTAATGCAGCGAGGCAAAGTCATAGCGTACGCATCTCGACAGTTAAAGATTCATGAAGTGAACTACCTTACCCATGATCTGGAGCTGGCTGTTGTGGTATTCGCGTTAAAAATATGGAGACACTACTTATATGGTGTCAAATGTATGATTTTCATAGACCACAAAAGCTTAAAGTATTTCTTAGAGCCGAAGGATCTTAATATGAGACAGAGACGGTGGTTGGAGCTCATAAAAGACTACGACTGTGAGATTCATTATCAACCGGGTAAAGCTAACGTGGTAGCCGATGCCCTAAGCCGAAAGGAGGACCGGGAACCAATTCAAGTGAGATCTTACATGTTAATTGTGACTCCTGATGTGATGAGGCAAATATGTGAAGCTCAGAAAGAAGCTCTGAAATCTGAACACGTTAATGAAGAAAGGATGAAAGGGCAGATCGCGAACCTGGAAGAAAACACCAATGGTATCAAAACTAGATTTGGGCGTATGTGGATCCCAAGACATGGAGGTCTACGAGAGAATTTGTTAGACGAAGCCCACAAGACCCGCTACTCCATTCATCTGGGAACCAACAAAATGTACCAAGACCTGAAGAGGAATTATTGGTGGCCGAGGATGAAAGACGATGTAGCAAGCTATGTAGAAAGGTGCCTGACCTGTCTCCAGGTTAAGGCTGAGCATCAGAAGCCATACAGGAAAATCCAACCCTTAGAAATTCCTAAATAGAAGTGGGAGCATATTACTATGGATTTCATAACAAAGCTATCTCGTACAGCTAAAGGTTATGATGCCATATAGGTCATAGTAGACAGACTGACGAAAAGTGCTCACTTTCTACCCATCCGGGAGACCTATAACTCAGAACGGCTAGCCGCATTATTCATCAATGAGATAATTACCCATCATGGTATACCGGTGTCGATTGTCTCTGACAGAGATATGCGGTTTACATCCAAATTTTGGAAGTGGTTCAATGATGCGATGTGAACTAGACTACACATCAGTACAACATACCACCCACAAACGGATGGCCAATCCGAAAGGACTATCCAGACTTTAGAGGACATGCTTCAGGCATGTATCATAGACTTTGGTAGGAACAGGGATAGTCACCTACCGTTGGCGGAGTTCTCGTACAATAACATCTACCATGCCAGTATTAATATGGCCCCGTATGAGATGCTCTATGGCCTGAAGTGTAGAACCCCTGTTTGTTAGGGGGAAATCGGACAGAAGGAGTTAGGGAGTATCGAGGTTATCGAGAAAACCAATGAGAAGTTAGGCATAATTAAATCCTACTTGAAAGCTGCTAAAGATAGGCAGAAATCCTATGCCAATAAACGTCAAAGACCGATCGAGTTTAACGTCGGTGATAGAGTGATGCTGAAGGTGTCCCTTTGGAGAGGAATCATTCGATTTAGAAAGAGAGGAAAGTTAAGCCCTCGATTTATTAGGCCTTTCAAGATAGTAGCCCGTGTGGGGGAAGTGGCGTATAGGCTAGAACTACCAGTTGCATTGAGTGGAATTCATCCTACCTTCCACGTATCATATCTGCGTAAGTGTCTAGCAGACGAAGATGCTCATATTCCATTGGAAGATGTGGAGATTGATGACAGACTGAACTATATGTAACAACCCGTAGCAATAATATACAGAAAGGAGAAACGACTTAGGAATAAAGTAGTTCCACTCGTCTGAGTACAGTGGAAGCATAGAAAGGGGTCGGAGTAAACATGGGAATCTGAAGATGAGATGAGACAGCATTATCCTCAGTTGTTTGAGGAATAATGGGTTTTGGGGATGAAACCCAAATAAGAGGGTGGACTTGTAACGCCCCGAAATTTCGAAGGAAGGTGAAGTTCTCGTGCGAAGGATGGAGTTCTCGCACGAGTAATGAAGTTCTCGCGTGGAGGACGGTTCTCGTGCGACTGGGGGCTCTCGTGCGAGAACAACTGCGAGGAGAGAGAGACACTATAAATAGGCCCAAATACCCAATCTTCTCCCCTTTATGCGAAACGTCCTGCTGTTGTACTTGAGAAGAGAGAAGTTGGTTCTAGGTGATGTCTAAGGTATGTATTCGTTGATATTCGATGTGTTTATGCATGTATTAACCGTATGTAATGATATTGCGCATGTTTATGTAGCTTCTACTTGAAATACTCTCGGTTTAAGTGTTGTTCGTGTGCAAAGATATCATAAAGTGAGTTCTAGACCCCTCTTTTATGTGTTTTCCATGTTTTGGGGCTAATATGCATACCTTAATGAATGTTTTGATATAGTATGATGATATAAACTGATATAGCATGTTTTGGGCGTTAAAGTGGTTAAAGAAACGATAACTTATGAATAAAGTTGTGTTCAGCAGAAAAGTTATCGCGCGAGAAGCTAGTTCTTGCACGAAATGTAGTTTTCGCGGCTAACGGTTACATTTCAAAAGTACTAGCGCGAATGATGATGTTCTCGCGCGAAGATTGATTTCTCGCGCGAAGGTTGAGTTGTCGCTTGAAGGATGATTTCTCGCGCGAAGGTGGATGTTCTCTCGTGAAAACTTTGGACTGTCACGTGTATGTTACCCCATTAAACATGCGTTACTGACAAATTAATGATGAACTTAATGCTAAAGAGTTAAAGTACGTATATATATACATATTATATATATATATATACATATATATATATATATACATATATATATATATATATATATCATGTTAGTTAAAGGTTAAAGAAGAATGTTAATTCACATGTGAAACGCTAAAGAACAGTTACCCTATTACCTGATAAAGCACAGCTGTGAAAATGTTAAAGCACGCTAAAGAAGTCTTGCAAGCACTGCTAAAGGAGATATGCTTGGTGCATTCTTGCATTGGAGCTACACATCGGTGTGCTCACATAAGGTCTATACTTTGGGTATGCCCGTGCCGATAAAGGAGGTATGCTTGGTGCATTCTCGCATAGGATCTACACATCGGTATGCTCACATAAGGGCTATACTTTGGGTTGCCCATGCTGTTAAAGGAGAATTGTGTTCGTGCATTCTCACATAGGAGCTACACATTGGTGTGCTCAAACCGTTAAAGGAGTTATGCTCGGTGCATTCTCACATAGGAGCTACACATCGGTGTGCTCACATAGGGGCTATACTTTGGGTATGCCCGTGCAGCTAAAGAAGAATAGCATTTGTTATGTTCTCACCTGGTAAAGAAACTAAGCATCATGCAAAGTTCAAGGATAAAGTAAACGAATAAAGTTAAAGTAAAGATAAAGTATGGATAACACGATGATAAAGTATAGATAAGGTACGGCTAACATGTCGATAAAGTAATTGATAAAGTAAAAGCTAAAGTATAGTTGTCGAACGAGTTCGATAAAGATGATGAATAAAGTTATAGTTTATGCGATGTTAAATTATGTTAAAATGTACGTTCATGATAATGTTTCGTTAAGTAAACCTAGAGCTCACTCAGCGTCGCTGACTTTTGTATGCATATTAGTTTGACAGGTATGCTATATATTTTGGGGTGAGCTTGGCATGGATGGAACAGCTACCTGGCACATGATAGAGACTGGCATCCTAGGATAGAACTTAAGATAGATAGCCTGTAACACCTGAAAACTTGGTCAAATAATTAAAAAGAAAAGTAGTTTGAAGAAAATAAAAAGAAGGCAAAGTTGAGGGGTGCTTTGTGTAAATAGTACCAAAAGTCAAAAAGATTTGTATTAGGGGCATGGTCGCCATGCTCTTTCTGCTGCTACTGCTACCGAAAGAAAAGAAGACGAAAATTTCCTTAAAAAATCCCAAGTGGGGGTTCGTGCGCCCCAATAGTGCCCATGCGCCCAAAGCTTTTGCCTGATAAGCCAAGTATAACCGCATGCGCCTGAATAGTGTCATGCGCCGAAGATTTTTCTCTAGTGACTAAGTGTGATCTTAAGAATTATCTAATGTTTTTATTTAATTATGCTGTGATTGACCAACTGTGAGGCCTCCGGGAACGGGGCCTTAAAAGTTGGTATCAGAGCCAAAGTTTAAGAGAAATGGGTAAATATTTTCAAAAACCTAAACTTAAACTGAAAATGGGACCGCATGGAGGGATGTCAGCCCCGAGTAGCTATGTGCCATCAGGTAATTCTTTTATAATGTTAATCGGTATTATGTGCGCATGTTATTTGATTTATGTGCTTTTAGTAGATTTGAATACTAATGTAGTCAGTATAGGAAATGCTCGGGGGATGAAGAGTAAAGTAAGTGGCTAATCACAACTGGCCACTATAATTAGAGACTTACTATACTTAACAGAAACTGAGCTATTACTTTGAATGACTGTGTTGGTGTTTGGATCTTATAGTGATTAGAGGATGGCAGGTGGAAGATCATCTAAGGCTTCTCGTGGTGGAACACGTGGTGTTTGTGGTAGGCCACGTATCGCAAGGAACAGGACCAAGGCTGCAGAGACGGCTCCTGCTAAGCCTGAGCTACATCACCCGGAGGGGGTGGATGAGAGTGCTAACTTGAGAGCCTCGGTGAAGGAGGAAGTGGTGGAGGAGGTTCACCAAGTCATGCAGACAATCCTACCATCTGTCGTGACTGAAGTGATCCGAGCTGTGAGGGAGGATGAACGAAAGGAGAAGGAAGAGGAGAGGAGAACGACTGCTGGTAGGATAGGTGATTTGAGGGATCACGATGTGGAGGAGGAGCTAAATGCTGGAGGAGGAGCCTCTAGTGATGATGAAGAAGTGGTGGTGCGGGAAACAGCGAGGGGATGCAGCTACAGGGCGTTCCAACGATGTAGACCCCCTACCTTCGATGGCAATGGTGATGCTACTGCTGCTCACCATTGGGTGAGGGAGACAGAGGCGGTACTAGAGATTAGTGAGTGTTGGGAGGACCAGAAGGTGAAGTTTGCCACTCACTTTTTTGCCGACACGGCACTGTGTTGGTGGGACAACCTTGTCCAGGCCGAGGGCAACCGGGCCATTGGAAGGATGAGGTGGGAAGAACTGAAGAGGTTGGTGATCGAGGAGTTCTGTCCTCATCGGGAGCTTGACAAAATCAAGAGAGAGTTCCTACAGCTGGAGGCGGGAACTATGACTCACCAGCAATACACCGCCAAATTCAATGAGATGGCAAGGTTGGTGCCCGATCAGGTTACGCCAGCAACAAGGAAGATTAAGTGGTATATTCAGGGGTTTCCCGCTGACATTCGCAGGCATTTGATCACTGCTCGACCGAGCAGTTTTAGGTCGGTAGTGGATTTGGCGGGAAGGCTGTATGATGAATGAGAGGTAGTTGTGGTTGAGGTGAAGAAGACTGGTGGGGGTGACAGAAACTGGAACGGGAAGCGATTCGGGCGTGGTGGTTTCACCCCGAACAACAAGAAGTTGAGGGTGGATGACCGGAGAGGGGTTGCTGCAGGCCCGGGAATAAAGAGGTATGGTAAGTGTGGAAAGGAGCATAGCGGGGAATGGTGTTTGGGATTGAATGTCTGCTTCAAGTGTGGGAAGCCCGGCCATATAGCAAAAGATTGTGGGGTGCCGAAGTGCTTCAACTGGGGCGGAACTGGCCACAGGAACCACGAGTGCAGGAAGCCGAGAGCTGAGAGCTCTGGGAGCAAGAAGGTGGCCGAAGAAGGAGGGAAGAGGGCAAGTGCTAGAGCCTTCATGATGACCTGAGAGGAAGCCCGGGTAGACCCCGACGTCGTGTCAGGTATGTTTCTAGTAAACCAAACTTGTGCCTCCGTATTATTTGATTCTGGTGCTAGTAGGAGTTTCATATCTGCTACTTTCTGTGCTAAGTTGCCTGTTAGTAGTAGAAGTATTGATGAGCCTTTTGACGTAGAAACTGCTATTGGTAAGTCAACCAGAATTTCTGATATGATTGAAGATTGTGGCATAGAACTAGAAGGTCATAGGTTCTATGCTAAACTATACGTGATGCCCCTAGGCGGATTTGATGTAGTACTAGGAATGGACTGGTTAGCAACCTACGAGGCAAAAAACGTGTGTTGTAAGAAGATGATTCGATTAGTTGCACCCGATGGAAGCTCGGTAACAGTTTTTGGTGATCGAGTTACCACGGTTCCAAGGGTGATTTCGATGGCGGTGGCAGAGAAGTGTCTGAGGCGTGGATGTGGTGCTTATCTGGCGTACGTAAAGGATGTGGACGCGTCAATACCATAATTGACTGAAGTGCAGGTTGTGTGTGACTTCCTGGACGTATTCCCAGAAGATTTACCGGGTGTGCCACCTGACCGCGAGATCGAGTTTCAGATCGATTTGATACCCGGTGCTCAGCCAGTTGCCAAGGCACCGTATCGATTGGCTCCGACGGAGATGAAGGAGTTGATGGTTCAATTACAGGAGTTGATGGACAAGGGATTTATCCAACCGAGCATCTCTCTCTGGGTGCTCCGGTCTTGTTTGTGAAGAAGAAAGACGGTAGTATGAGGATGTGCATAGACTACCGGGAGCTAAACAAGTTAACGGTGAAGAACCAATATCCTTTACCAAGAATAGATGACTTGTTCAACCAGCTCCAAGGTGCCAGTTGGTTCTCCAGGATAGACCTCCGATCTGGCTACCATCAGCTGAAGGTAAAAGAATAAGATATTCCTAAAACAGCGTTTCGCACGCGTCATGGACATTACGAGTTCCTCGTTATGTCTTTCGGTTTAACTAACAAGCCAGCTGCCTTTATGGATTTGATGAATCGAGTGTGCCGGCCGATGCTAGATAAATCAGTGATTGTGTTTATTGATGATATCCTGATTTATTCAAAGAGCAAGGAAGAACATGCCGGTCATATACGCGAAGTGTTGGAGACACTTAGAAGAGAGAAGCTTTATGCTAAATTCTCTAAGTGTGCTTTTTGGTTGTGCGAGGTTCAATTTCTGGGTCACGTGGTCAATGCTAAAGGAATCATGGTGGACCCGGCAAAGGTTGAGGCAGTGATGCAATGAAAGTCTCCTAAGACGCCATCCGAGATTCGTAGTTTCTTGGGTTTGGCGGGCTACTACCGAAGGTTTATTCAAGACTTTTCTAAGATAGCCTCACCTTTGACCAAATTGACCCGCAAGGATGTGAAGTATGTGTGGGGACGACAACAGGAGGATGCGTTTGAGGAGTTAAAGGCAAGATTAACTCAAGCTCTTGTCTTGACACTGCCCGAAGGGAGTGAGGATTTAGTGGTCTATTCAGATGCCTCCTATTCGGGACTGGGTTGCGTACTGATGCAGCGTGGGAGAGTGATAGCATACGCATCCCGACAGTTGAAGACCCACTGAGCAAATTACCCCACTCATGACTTGGAGTTAGCGGCGATGGTCTTTGTGTTGAAGAGTTGGTGGCACTGTTTATACGGGACAAAGTGCATAATTTTCACCGACCACAAAAGCTTAAAGTATTTCTTCGAGCAGAAGGATCTCAATATGAGGCAAAGAAGGTGGTTAGAGCTGATCAAGGACTATGACTGCGAGATCCATTACCACCCAGTTAAAGCCAATGTGGTGGCCGACGCCCTTAGCCGAAAAGAGAAACCCGAGCCGATTCGGGTGAAGGCATATCAGTTGGTGATGACCTGTCAAGGAATTTCAGAATGATAAAGGAAGAACGCCTTAACGCTGAAAGGATGAGAGGTCTAGTCAAGGAATTGGGGGAGAACACCCACGGGGTTAAGACTCTTTTTGGACGGATGTGGATTCCTCGGTATGGGGATCTACGTGGGCAAATTATGGACGAAGCTCATAAGACTCGATACTCCATTCATCCCGGTACTACCAAGATGTATCAAGATTTGAGGAAGGACTACTGGTGGCTGGGTATGAAGCGAGATATAGTGGAGTATGTGAGTAAGTGCCTTACTTGCTTGCAAGTGAAGGCAGAACACCAGAAGCCATACGGGAAGATCCAACCCTTGGATATACCCGAATGGAAGTGGGAGCACATCACCATGGATTTCATAATAAAGCTACCCCGTATTGCGAGGGGGTGCGATACCATCTGGGTGATAGTTGATCGATTGACAAAGAGTGCTCACTTCCTACCGAGACGTATTCCTCCAAGAGACTGAAGGATCTATTCATCAAGGAGATTGTGGCTCGCCATGGTGTGCCTGTGTCTATTGTGTCAGATCGTGACACCCGGTTCACATCGAAGTTTTGGAAGAGATTCCATGATGCCATAGGGACGAGACTACACATTAGCACGGCTTACCATCCTCAGACAGATAGTCAGTCTGAGCGAACGATTCAGACGCTCGAGGATATGCTCCATGCATGTGTGATCGACTTTCGAGGAAGTTGGGATGATCACCTATCGTTGGCGGAGTTCTCGTACAACAACAGTTGTCATGCCAGCATTGGTATGTCACCATACGAGATGCTGTACGGTAGGAGGTGTAGAACGCCCGTATGTTGGGGTGACATGCAGAAGGAGCTGGGAAGCATCGAGGTGATCGAGGCTACGACCGAAAAGCTGGAAAAGATCAAAGCCTTTATGAAGGCAGCCAAGGGTAGGCAGAAGTCGTGTGCCGATAAGAGGCGTAGACCAATAGAGTTCAATGTGGGTGATAAAGTCATGTTGAAGGTATCGCCTTGGAAACGGATCATCCGGTTCAGGAAGAGAGGCAAGCTGAGCCCTAGATACATAGGACATTTCCGAATCGTTACACGAGTGGGAGAGGTGGCCTATCGACTAGAATTGCCTGATGAGTTAAGTGGAATTCATCCGACATTCCATGTATCTCATCTGAGGAAGTGCTTAGCCGATGAAGATATGATTGTACCACTGGAAGATATAGTGTGGATGAACGGCTTAACTATATGGAGCAGCCAGTGGCAATCGTCGATCGAAAGGAGAAAAGGTTGAGGAATAAAGTGGTTCCACTTGTGCGGGTGCAGTGGACACACCAAAGGGGTTCAGAGTCTACGTGGGAGACCGAAGAAGAAATGAGACAACATTACCCACAGTTATTTGAAGAGTGACAGGTTTCGGGGACGAAACCTCTTTAAGGGGGTAGACTTGTAACACCCGAAAACTTGGTCAAATAATTAAAAAGAAAAGTAGTTTGAAGGAAATAAAAAGAAGGAAAAGTTGAGGGGTGCTTTGTGTAAATAGTACAAAAAGTCAAAAAGATTTGTATAAGGGGCATGGTCGCCCATGCTCTTTCTGCTGCTACTGCTACCGAAAGAAAACAAGAAGAAAAAAAGCTACAGACCAGCTCTCTGGGTTCCAAGAAGGATACAGAACTGAAATCTTCAAGGTTAGTGTGTTTACATGTTAATTGGTTCGGTTTCTTTGTGGTTTCACCCTTAGAAACCGATTATTAAGTGTTTTTAATGTTTTAGGTGTTTGAACTCGTGTACAAGCAGGTTCGGAGGAGTTTTGCTTGTTTGCTACACTAGGTGAGTTCTAGACCCCGATTTTTATGTGTTTTAAACTGTTTTGGGGCTGAAAATGTATGGTTAAAATGTTTTACAACTGAAATATGTTTTTTCGTATGTATATGTATGTTTATACTTGTGTTCTTTGGTTGGTTAGGTGTTAATGATGCTTAGAATAGTATGTATAAGCTTAGGACAGGTGATGAAACAGGTTTGAACTGATTCTGAAATATAGAAATGCACAACAGGTAATCATGCGCCCAAACAGGGCCCATGCGCCTGGGATTTTAGTGAAAATATGCCCAAGTGCAGGCCATGCGCCCAAACAGGGCCCGTGCGCCTGTAAATTTCCTTAAAAAATCCCAAGTGGGGGTTCATGCGCCCCAATAGTGCCCATGCGCCCAAAACTTTTGCCTGATAAGCCAAGTATAACCACATGCGCCTGAATAGTGTCACGCGCCCAAGATTTTTCTCTAGTGACTAAGTGTGGTCTCATGCGCCTGAAAGGCTCATGCACCCAGAATGTAAGCAAAATGCCTAAGTGTATTATTCATGCGTCTGAATAGTGTTAATGCGCCTAAGCAGGGCTCATGCGCCTGCATAGTGCCCATGCGCCTATGACACTTAGAATATTTTCTGGAATTTTTGGAAAAATCAGAATTTTAGGGTTTGACCCTGGTTTGACTTGATGCTATTATCTGATTATTTTATTTATGTTTTGGGTTGTTCTTGTGTTCCTTATTATATTACGTGACTTTACGTGGTGTGATTTTACCCTTATTCGTAAAGTATTATTTTTAATAAAGTGGAAAGATTAATGAAAGTAGAAAAGAACGTAAGAAAGTCTTGCAAGCAAATTCACAGGAGGTTGACAACCACTAGGTTGTTAGCTCAACTGTGTGCGGTTTAGCTAACCCGTTGGATGCACACAGGGTCAATCGTTGAGATTGAGGGGACCATTATCGTTGCCCCGGTACTCGAGTCAGCTTTGTGCACCACGGATGTGGTCTATTATTAAACCTCAGGCCTAGTACCAGGTTTATGCGCACTATATGGGGGTATAGTGCTTTGATCCATATCGAAGCAAAAAATTAAAAGTAAAAGTACAAGTGAACGACTATGGAAATGGTGAAGAAAGATATTAATGTTGATAATGAATAATATTTGAATGTATGTATGACGTATGATCACATACAAAAGAGTAAACAGTATTTTAAGGAGTATTTTCCTATACAAAACTTATAAGGTATTTTCACCGTTTTAGATCTAGAACTCACTCAGAAACGCTGACTTTTATGCATTTTCGGTTGGCAGGTAATTTTCCTGAGGATGGCACACAGGGAGGCTACTTGTCAGGGCAGGACTGGCATCCATTCATGATTAATAACATTGTTGTTTTGTAATTCGTTCTAATGATCTTTTGTAACTGATAACAAACACACATGTATTACTTAGCAACAAAATTTATTAGTTAATGAATGGCTTTTGATGTTAATTCCGCTGCCATGCTTTAAGAATTATGTAATGTTTTTATTTAATTATGCTGTGATTGACCAATTATGAGGCATCCGGGAACGGGGCCATACATAGCTAAAGTGATCTTTTGATGTAAATGCTTAAACAATTGAGATTTTGTATTTTCCGCTGCGTATATTAATGAAATTTTGATGTTCGAGAACTTGTGTTTCTGATGTTCAAATCCAACTGTGAGGTTTCCTGGAACAGGGCCTTACAAACCATGACATAAATTTACATATACGTCACACATAGATTACGTATACGTAATTATTTTTCATTCAAAATATTGTTACGTGTATGTAACATTCTTTATTCTCGTATATATGCTCAACATATATATAACAAATAATTAAGTAATCTCTTAAATTAAAAAAACAAAAAAAATTATGAATTATGTTATTAATTTCTATAATTTTCTTTAGTTTTCTCGTAACTATTGCTTTTCTAAAAAAAACTTCCCCTATATACGTATGCCTATATGTACATATATATGTACTACAATCTAACCAGCCAACCTGACATTTTCATTCTTAATTATAACACATTTAAGATGCAAAGAAACAATCTTTTTTTTGCTTTGGGGCTAACCGATTATCAAGTTAATTAGGATACAGGTTAAAATTAAAATAATTGGGAATATGACCAACGTTAGTTAATTATGCCCGTAAGTTAACCATAGATTGGTTTCTGAGTTGTTAAAAGTGCTACCTTTGAGTAGATTATTTACATCTAAGATCATTTAAACCAAGATTGATTAGTTCAAGTATTTTACTGTTGCAAAAAAGCTTGAGGGACCGCATAAACAATTAAGGGTAATTAAGTTTTTAATTCAAACATGTAGTATAAAGAAGGGGAAATGATAAAGCAATTTGAGTCTTTGTCGCTAATAAACAATAGCAAGGAACTAATATATAGATTTCGAAAGGACAAGCTTTCACGTGAGTCGAGAAATGCTTACTTGATCTAAACGTACTTAATAACATGCTAAACCATACACCGCTGGATCAAATAAACCAAACCACTCCATGTTTTTCCGAGCTACACCCAACCAGCTGGCATTCAACCACCTTTTCTTTCATCTCTCTCTAACTTCCTTTTCTCTCTCTAAGTTGTTGAGATAATTATCAGGTAATTGGATCAATAGATGTAAGTTCTAGTAAATGATAATACTTAGGTTCTAAGTAACCTCATGAATGAAACTAAGCCGACTCATTTTTTTTCTCGTTTAATGCTAACAATGTGATCATGTATTCGCAGTTTGTGCTGTTTGGCGGTGTTTAAAACGCTACTATCGAAAACTAATGAAATTAAATTAGATTTAAACTTGAGATCTCTATTATAAGAAATCAGATGTTTACTGGAGCGCTTTTATAAAATACTTTATTGGGCAAGGGGTGTACGTGTTGTGTGGCTTGTTGGTCCTTTCTATAAAGCAAAAATATAAGTTTGATTCCTTTCTTTTTAGACTGCAAAAATCACTCTTTCATAATGCATGTTCTTTTCTTTTTCCCCTCTAATTTTGAACGTCACCCTTCACTTTAATTTTGGTAATTATGAGTGTGGAAGATTTGCTATCAAATTTATTAACCGCATAATCTTTTTGCTTTTTTAACACACGTATGAGATGAGAGAGAAGCTAGGCACTCAAGATGCATTGAACACATGTGTTGTTTTAACCTCGTTATCATTCATC
Source organism: Flaveria sonorensis (assembly GCA_025506505.1). Lineage (NCBI taxonomy): Eukaryota > Viridiplantae > Streptophyta > Magnoliopsida > Asterales > Asteraceae > Flaveria > Flaveria sonorensis. Next base: position 43,007,141 of record CM046436.1, read on the forward strand.
ATTTATTAGCACCTTTATCTCTTATAAAACATATACGAAAATTCATTATGTTTTGGGTTAAAAGTTTCTCTCTTAAAAATTGTAACCACGAACAGCAAATAGTCATGTTTTTTCGATCTTATTATTGCAAAATCATTACCAACTTACATCTTTCTTGATAATAACCTATCCACATAAAAATGACGCTTCATCAACTTTGTAAGATTTATACGGAGTAAGCTTTTTATATGCATGTTGGTTTCCCATTGTTACTCACAAAGAGATTGTTTCAAAAACTCAAACCACAAATCATTTCACATTATTTTCCAAAACTGGTCGTCGGTAAATTTTTTTAACAACATTCACCTTCTAATTCCAGATCATTAGTAAAATAGGTGTGCAAGAAGTTGCTACAGAAACCATAATAATAAGTTAAAGAGAAAGGAAAAAAAAGGTATCGAAAATTAAAACATTAGACAAAGAACTGACTGAAATTAATTATTGGGATGAAGGATTTCTTGTTGAATATAGAACAAGAAGACAGTTACTTCACCATTAAAAACCCTGAAGGGATTTCTTCTACTTCTTATACATAGGAGCGATAAACATAATTTGATCAAGTCTCGATGCAAAAATAAGGGTTGTATGTAACAAACTCAGGCATTTTGCTTTGTGATTTGCTAAAATGCATCACTTTATAGTGCGTAGGCTGTCTTTCATCTTTTTCCGGGATCCTCAAAACTTAACTAATGTAAAAGGAATTGTTTCCATCAAATATAATAAAGGGCAAGTGTAAAATAATATAATGTCCAACGAAAAATAAGCTGCTCATTGTCAGTAATAGCATAATCAACATAGTATCACACAATTACAACGATATTGGTAGAACACCTTCCAAGTTAGGAAACTCTTTTACACATTAATAGAAATAACCAACACCATATACTACTATCACATTGAACTGAACATAAGGTATACCTACCATTGATTCTCCAGCAGTTCTTCGGCGTTGAGACGTGGAATCATAATTAATAAACCACATACATTCAAGCTAGGATGAATCAGCCAGGGTTTGAAAAACTAAGTGAAATCACTTAGATAACATGCATCATTCTTCTGAATTATGCTTAATTATAAGAAATGTGTTGTTGAAGTTGAAGTACTTACACCTGGAAATTCTGCCCATGAATTTCCAGCCCATTCTTGTTGATTGGTATTCTCCATCACACCCAAATATTGCCTTGATAAATTTATATCGTGATTATCTTCAGCCTTCACTATGGGATCAAACTGAGGGTTATTGATACCACAATTGTTGTTTGAACTTATGTCTCTTCTAACCATCAAAGGCGATTGTGCGTTCGTGTCTTTTCCAACCAACATTGGAGATTGTGATTCAGCGCCTTCGCTTTGGTAGTTTAATAGGTTACTGTTGTTGGGTATTTCGAATCCAGTCATGAATGGGAGTCTCCAATTCTCTCCACCTCCAACTGATAGATTGTTGTTGAGATTGCTGCTTCCAGAACTACTGTTTCCGAGTTGAAAACTTCTCATTTCACTGTGAGGCTGAAATCCAGCAATTGTTGAGCTAAGACTGCTCCCAACACCACCATATTGAGAAAGAGAATTCATGAAGGACAAGTGAAGTGAAGGTGGATGTGGGAGTTGATGAGTACTTGTCATATTTTCTAAGCTACTTCTTGGAGGACTTACACTTAATGATTTAGGCCCCGAGTGGCTTGGAGATTTCGAGCTTCTACTTTTCGAACTTCGTTTGTTTCTCCTGCAGCCTCCCCCAACCGGAACATTTCTTAAAGCTCCTCCTCTTGTCCAGTAACGCCTACACGTCTTGCAGAAGTGTCGAGGCTGTGTGAGGCTGTAGTTGTTAAAGTAGCAAAATTTGGTGTTGGTTGAATTGCATCGTGGGCAAGTTAGACCTGCCTCGGGTAAGGGTAGCTTGGCTAACCTAGCTCGATCCACCATAGATCCTGGTTTGATCGAGCTTTCTGTAACTCCATCACCCTCTCCGCCTCCACCAATAGTTTGTGGATGTGGCAGAGGAGGTTGAAGATTAGGGTTTTTGCTATTGACATCGTGAACACCTCCCGTTCCTTGCTGATCGGATTGAGGCAGCTGAAAATAACCACATAAAATAAAAAGCAAACATAAGAAAGCTTAAAAGATCATAGTATATTCAAGGAGAGATTTGAAGACGAATATGAATGAGCATATATCATCTTTTGTTACATAAAGGTTTTCCTTTTACTTTGATTGGATGAAGAAACAACAGATTTCAATTCAACAAGCACTTAAGATCATACCTGATGATGCCAATTGTGGTGATCAAGGTAGGGTGGAACAGATGAGAATACCATGATTTATAAATTTGAGCTTTAATTCTTTTTCTCTTTTAGAAAGGTTTCAAGGATTTTTGGAAATATATGGGAGTGGGGAATCAAAAACAAGATAATAAAACACAGGGAAAGGAGAAATTAATGGAAGTGAAGGATAAAAAAGAAGAGCGTTTCAATTTGTTTTGTTTAATTGTCTTTTCATTTTTTCATAAATTTGCATCCTCCTTTTGTATTATTATTATAATTAGGGTTTTTGGGAGTGAGTGGAGGAAGTTTCTTAGCCTTTAAGCTTTCTCAGAGTGACATTCTGCGACACACCCCACCTTAGTGCTAGGGTAAAAAAGAGACATCTGACCCCTCCATGCATATATACGTACATATTATATATCTATATTGTGCATGCATGAATTGTGAAAAGAGAAGATTATTTAAAAAGAAAGAAAATGATTGTGAGAGAGATGGATGAATATATTTGCATATGCATGTAAAAGTGTGTGTATGGTGTGAAGTTTTACTTTTCTTTTATGCAATATAAGGTGGCATGTTGGTGGTGGAATCAAATCTGTTGAGTAATTATTCGTAAAGTGCAAAATCTGAAGAATGCCACTGCAGATTTACATCAATGCCACGTAGATTACAATGCAACTCCCTCATAAAGTAAATATCAATTAATATTAGAATTATTAATTTCTGTACGTCTTAGCATTAAAAAGGTAATATATTTCATCTCTAATTTAGGGATATATTTCTTGCAAGTTAAAGAAGATAGAAGTTTAACTCATCGCAGTTATACAACTTTTGAATAGGTTATTTTTGTTGTAGCAACTAATATTTCAGCAAAATACATACGTACGTAAAAAGTTTTCACTTTTGTTTAATAAAAATACATCTGAAATTGTAATTGCTTTGGCCTTTTTTCTCATAAAGATTTACATCAAATGATCTACGAATATATATATATATATATATATATATATCACATATCATGATATATATTTTATCTTTACAATCATCATGGTATATGATCAAAGATTTACTTAGTTAGACAAATCAAGGTCTTACTTAAAACCACGTACCTATTAATAAAGAGCCTTAAGTTAATAGTTGTATAAGGGTTTTTGGGCTAGGTGTATCAAAAGTGTAGGAAAGATATATTTCCCTTTATATAAGTTCAAATCTTATAATAGACAAACTCTACACATGTCGAGTTACGGTTAAATGATGTTTGAGATATATTACGCTCCTTTACATGAGTTTAAATCTTATGATAGATATGCACAAATTTAAAAGTAGTATTGTTTAAAGAATTTTTATTATCGTTTAAAACGAAATAGATCTTGTTAAAAAAAAACCCTTGATTTTCTATGAATTTACATGCTTAATTTGTTTTTCTTCATTTTAAAAACACTAAGCAATTGTATGTTGTGAGATTAACCTTTTTAAAATGAACAAATAAACTTTGTAATTTTCAGCTTTCAAAGGAATAAGATGGACTGAGATGGACTCTTTGAGGAAGTTGTTCTAAGACTTTTGATATATTGAGTTGTGTTTGAAATTTCTCACTAAATTATTTTCTACCATATATTTGTTAGGCCATTATATAGGTATTATAGAAATTTGTGCCCAATAATCAATAAAGCTAGCGGTTTGAACAATTGACCAACCTTTGATTGCACAACCGCCACCACTACCCCCCTCTCTCTCTATATATCTCTCTCTAACCCTTTTTCTTTTTCATTACTATTCTTGATTACAAACAAACCCTTTTTCTAAGTTTGATTGCACGGTCAAAACAAGCAAATAATTTAATTATTTGCATCATAATTTTATACTATAAGTCTATACCATATGGTTGGACTTGAGCTTTAGAGATTATAAACAATTTAAATCTAATTTATCAGTGTATAAGTAAATTGTGAGCCATCTATATCTTGGCCTTGGCTGTAGAGAACTCTTCCCAGATTTAGTCCTGCATTTTATAAGGGATGCCAAGATCTTTGAATGGTAATCGTTGAGCAAACATTTTATTGAATACAAGATGCCGCGGAACCAGTAGTTGATGATCCTCTGGGTTGGTGTGCTACCAAATCTTTAACGACGCTGCCACCGAACTCCACTTAATTAAGTAGTTAAGTAGGTAACTGAGTAGACTGGTAACGAACTTCTAAGCTGAGAATTGCCAATTAACTTTTCAGTTTGTGTGTTAAATCAAGTTGTGTTAATTAATTACGGAAATTTCTTATTTTTGATATTAGACTATACGTAGTGGGCTGCAAATATCATTACAAGATAATTAAAAGGTCTTAAAACTCATAGGACTCTAAACTCTTAACGGACGTCAAACACAATTTTTTCTATGTTGTTTTATCAATAAGGGAGCACTATTTAATCACTACACTTTATTTAATATAGGCTCTAGTTAAATGATTTTTATTTACATTTCATTTAAATTACAGTTTAACTAAACAAACGTAACGCATATTTTTATCGTTTCAAAAGCATATATATTTAAGAAGGAAAAAAGCGTGTGTAATTGCAGTTTGAAATATTCGTGATGAAGTATAACCAATGTGTGGCACACAAACCACATGATTATTGAGAAAAAATAAGATATTATGTGGTTCAAATACATTAAAAGAATACAAAAATTACGAAAAGAATTTACAATCTATTATTGTTTAGTGTTAACGTATAGAAGTTTTATTACAATGAGAGTGTTTGTCTTGCCACTCTACTAGCATGGGGGTTATTATAATCCGTTTAAACATCACCTGGAAAACTATCAACATTATATTTCAATCTTAGAAAAACTGATATAGTCGTACAACACTTTTCATTTGATATTAGTATAGCCCAATCACGATGAATAATCAAATAAAACTTGAATATTAAATTAGGGTTCTTCGTGCTTTGTGTTTACAAGCCTCGATCATTGTATCGACCATCGGGATCCTCTAATCACACAATGGAAGTGACACACCAACTAGACCGGCCACCTTCGTGTTTATATGCGCCAAGTCATCATCTTGGGATCAGGGGTGTCTGTATAATACAAACAACTAAATCAATCGTTTTAAGCACTCAATTTTTAAGGGCACAAATAAAAAACTACTTTTATGTATATTTTAAGTTGAACTACATGTGATAACCTAGTATTTTATATTTTTAAAGTAAAATAAGAAGAGATAACAAAATGATTAAAAGTTTATTAATGTGTTGTTATTTTTTTAATAAAGTAGAGTCCCATTGGAAAGAAGAAATGTTGTCGGGAATCATGTGATGATACATATTGATACTAATTTGAGATGAATCCTTATTTTGTTTTTCTATGTAAACAAAACGAATAGCTCTCTTTTCTTTCATAAAAAAAACTTGATTTTAAAGTTTGATTTAGACCTCAAAATGTGTTAAGCATCCTCTTATTAGGATCCTATAATCACACAATGCTTCAATTCATTGAAGCAACACAACCGGCCACTAGACCAATATGATTTCTAATTTCTAATGTTTACACAATAACTCCTTAGCTAATTATAGATACATAAAATTACTATATAATTATGATTATCTAAGAAGTACATAATTAACTTTAAACTTTATTCAAACTTGGGTCAAACAGTTATAGGACTAATATAGAGAATCGTATGTATACCCTTATTGTTGGATCTTATATGCCCAAGACACATACAAGATTGATGTGGTTAGTACGTTATGATCCAAGTCGGGTCATACCCAATAACAAGCTAGGCAAACACCGTTAAACATTTATTTGTTGATCATGATCAAGCAAATAAATCATGACACCAATTTAGAAAATGGGTTTTCTGAATTATTGCATTTGAGATAGAACAAATTATATGGATATTTTGTTCATGAGATATTATTTGTAATGTTGTTTAAATAAGTTAAATAACATCAAATATGAGAGTGTTTAAGTTATAAGATTAAAATTGGTTTAATTATATAACTTAATGAGTGATTAAAATGAATTAAAAGGGTGTTATATCAAAATGGGGGGAACCCATTTTGAATAAACTTTCGGCCGCCCTTCTTGCCTTTCTTGGGATTCCTTGTCTTGTTTTAATACAAGACTTTAATCCCTTGGAAAAAACACTCAACCTCACTCTCTCTCACACACATGCAAAGAACTCTCTCTTCTCCATTTTTCTCTTCACTTTCACGGACATAGAAGCTTGGAAGAGAAGTCTTTTGGGTGTTAACTTCCTAACAAGTTTGGTGCTTTGCAAGAGTTTGTGGGTATACAAGCTTGAGGTCTTCTCTTTTGAAGACTAGACATTCAAGAAACATCATCTTCCTCCTCTTATCCGTATCCAACTTGCTTGTTCAAGAAAGGTAGTATTCATGTACATCCTATGGTTGGTTTTGATAGCATTTCTTTTCACATATATATGATCCTTGTTCTTGGGTTTGTTTTCTTGAACATATAAATGTTTATTTTCAGAATATAACACAAGTTTTAAACTCCATACATCCGCTGCGTTTTGTTGTTTAAATGGTTAAACATCCTTGTTAAAACTTGTAAAAACCCACAATGGCATCTAGAGCCGGTTATGTGGAAAACTTGCTTCAAAAGTCCAAGAAAAGTTAGTTTTGTTGGACTTTTTCAACCCATTAGGGGCTGTTTTGATATGGATAAATGAATCCCTTATCTTTCAAAGTTTATCTCACATGCTTTAGAATAAACCTTGAAAGATTAACATCAAGTGGTTGATTGTTTTGTTTGGACTAAACCCTAAAGTTTGGGTTTATGTTGGCCGAAACTTTAAGGGTTAAAAAGGGAGTTCATGGTTGTTCTTGGATGTTGTATTTGATACATATTTTGGTGCATAACATAGCCTTGACCTAATGTGTTTTGGTTTTGGATGAATGTGATTGTCATGTTTAGTTTTATTCATTAAAGGGTTGTAATAATAATTTTGGTGTTTGTATCTTTTGGGTTGTAATTTATTTATTCATTGGTTATGTAATAAATAGATTAGGTGCATTTCTTTTATTAGAAAAATTGTATTAGGATATGATTTTGTAAAAGAAGATGCACAAGTTGGAGACTCAAGGAAAGATACAAAGGAAGAACTCAAAAGACATGGACACTTGAAGCATTTGGATGTGGATTCGAGTGGGAGTTCTTGGACACATTTTAATGTGTCATTATTAACCCTTAGGAAAGACCTAGTGACAACACTTGTGATGGCAAACAAGTGTGGTCACCTTAGTGGCTATGGTTATGCACATATGATTGAATGGTTGTGCTTGTTTGGTTGTTTTGTTTTATGTTGGTTGTTTGATATATGGATATGCATAACTAACAAATTTATAAACATAACAAGCTGAAAATAAATGGTTCTTAATCATTAAGTGGTTAATAAAAGGTTATTAAAAGGATTAATGATTTTAAATAAAAGGTGTTTTATTAAAAGAACCATAGGGTACCATGTATTTGAAAGCATGCAAATGCAAGGTACATAGAGTTTTCTAAACTAGAATTATGAAAACTTAAAATGTCTTTTGAAAACAAGTTTATCACCATCCTTTTACACAACACTTAAGTCACTTGAAAACTCTTAATGGGATAAAGGTCACCTAACCATTTTGAGGGAACTTGTGATTCAAGGTGGGAATGCCATATTTGTGGGATAAAGATCACCTAACCACTTATATTGGTAAACTCACATGTGTGTGTAAGTAGGGTAACTTGATTTGCAAACCATGTTAAATGGATCACCTACAATATGGTTTACAAAAGGTGTTGATGGGATTAACATGCCGACTATACATAGATGTTTAAGTCGATCCCATACCCTAGAAGTTGCAAAGGGTTGCAATTGTCAAACGTTGACTACCTTGTTAATTTAAATAATGGGATAAAGATCACCTAACCACTATTTAAATGTGACGTTGGATTCTAGAATTTTATTTTGTGTATGACACATAAAAGAGATTTATAATTAAAAATGATAATATCGTAAATACTAAAATTGAACCTTGTTAAATTTTGTAGATGGCCACCAACAACAATGAAAATAATGATATTCCATCCGCTCACAACCTATCACTAAGAACCATTCTCCAAAAGGAGCGTCTAAACCATAACAATTTCATTGATTGGTTTCGAAACTTGAGAATTGTTCTCAAGCAAGAGAAACGGTCATATATCTTAGACGATCCGATTCCCGATGAACCCAATGAGGAAGATGAAGAGGCCTACTTGAATTGGGTGAAATACACTGAGGACTCGGTCCAAGTGTCTTGCCTCATGTTGGCAAGTATGACTCCGGATCTCCAAAAGGAGTACGAACATCACGGAGCATACGACATGATAACCCAGTTGAAGGAAACGTTCCAACAACAAGCAAGGGTAGAGCGCTTCGAAACGGTTCGAGCACTCCATGCATGTCGTATGGATGATACCCAATCGGTCTCATCTTATGTACTTAAGATGAAGAGCCACATAGACCGCCTCGAAAGGCTGAATTGTCCCGTCTCGAAAGAGTTGGCTACGGATTTGATCCTCAACTCTTTGTCAAAAAGGTTTGACAATTTTGTTATGAATTATAACATGAACGGTTGGGACAAGAACATAACTGAGCTTCACTCTATGCTCAAGACAGCCGAGGCGGCCATGGGTAAAAGGAGTTTACCCGTTCTCACCATCAATGAAGGTGGGAACAAGAAGAGGCCTCACCCCGCATCCAAGGCAAGTGTTGCCAAAGGTAAAGGGTACGTTGGGAGAAAGGGAAAGGGAGTGGTAAAAGTGCCACCACCAAAACCAGCGGAGAAGAAGCAAAAGGTTGCTTCGGATGACCCATGCTTTAAGTGTGGGGAGATAGGACATTGGGCAAGAAATTGTCCTGTCCATCTCAAAGAGTTGAAAGCAAAGAGGGATGCCGGGCAGACCTCAGGTACAATTTTCATGATTCATATTGATCTAAATATAATATCCTCTAACACATGGGTATTGGATACCGGATGTGGGACTCACATTTGCAATTTGTTGCAGGGGTTCAAAAGAAGTAAAAACTTCAACAAAGGGGATGTTAGCCTCTACATGGGGAATGGGGCAAAAGTTCAAGTTGAAGCCCGAGGGGACTACATCCTGAAGCTTCCAAATGGTTTGGAAGCAATTTTGAACAATGTTTTGTATGCTCCTAGTTTGACTAGGAACATTATTTCAGTTGCACAATTAAGACAATATGGTTATGTTTTGATGTTTATTGAAAATGAAATTCATGTTTCTTTAAATAACATCTTTTATTTTAAAGCTACTCCTATTAATGGTATTTATGAATTGGTTCATGAAAACACATTATATGATAGCTCGTTGTACCAAACACCACCAAGAAGCTCAAATTAGATTTGAGTGACACCTATCTTTGGCATTGCCGTCTTGGTCATATAAACAAGAAGCGCATACAAACTCTTCAAAAGAATGGTCTTTTAAAAGCAAGTGAATATGATTCATTTGATGTATGTGAATCTTGTTTACAAGGCAAAATGACTAAGGCGCCTTTTAGTGGCAAAACCGAAAGGGCAAAAGATTATTAGGTATCATACATTCGGATGTATGTGGTCCTTTTAAGCCAATGACTAGGTATAATGAAAGATACTTCATTACCTTTACCGACGACTATAGTAGGTATGGGTATGTGTACTTGTTAAGACACAAAGATGAAGCTTTTGAAATGTTCAAAACCTTCCAAAATGAAGTAGAAAATCAACTCAACAAATCAATAAAAATTCTTCGCACCGATAGAGGAGGTGAATACCTGAGTGATGCTTTTAGAGATCATCTTAGAAGTTATGGGATTATCTCACAACTATCTCCACCTGGAACACCACAACACAATGGTGTGTCCGAGAGGAGAAATCGAACTCTATTAGATATGGTTCGATCTATGATGGCTGGAAGCTCATTGCCTCTATCATTTTGGGGCTTTGCTTTGCTCTCTGCGGCCCGTATTTTGAATATGGCCCCAACCAAGAAAGTGGAAAGGACACCTTTTGAAATATGGCATGGAAGGGTTCCATCTCTATCATATTTAAAGGTTGGGGATGTGAGGCTTATGTAAAGACTCCCACCTCAAACAAGTTAGAAAGACGTTCCACTAAGTGTATTTTTATTGGATATCCTAGAGATTCTATGGGATATTATTTCTATGATCCATTGGAACAAAAGGAGTTTGTTGCCAAGAAGGGTGAGTTCTTGGAAGCCAAGTTCCTTATGGAAGGAGCTAGCAGTAGAACAGTGGATCTTGAGGAGGATCAAGGTCCACAACCCGATACACGTTTGGTTGACACTAGCACTCAACATGAGGATGTTGAGAATGATCAAATGGTTGATCAACACACACAAAACGTTCGCAAATCTGGTAGAACTAGTAATCCACCTGAAAGATATGGATTTTTCATGGATGGGTGCTATGTGGTTGATTCCGATGAACCAATCACATACCATGATGCAGTGTCCAATTTGGATTGTGACAAATGGCTTGAAGCCATGAATGTTGAGATGCAATCCATGTATGACAACCAAGTGTGGGACTTGGTTGTACCACCTCTTAACTCCAAGGTAGTTGGAAGTAAGTGGGTTTTCAAGAAGAAAACCGATATGCATGGAAACTTGGATACTTATAAAGCTAGACTTGTAGCAAAAGGTTTCACTCAAACTCAAGGGGTTGATTATGATGAGACTTTTTCGCCTGTTGCAATGCTAAAGTCTATTAGGATATTATTTGCCATAGCTGCTCATTATGATTATGAGATTTGGCAAATGGATGTCAAAACCGCTTTTCTAAATGGATATCTTGAGGAAGATGTCTATATGGTTCAGCCTGAAGGTTTTGTCGACCCAAAACATCCTAACAAAGTATGCAAGTTAAAGAAATCAATCTATGGATTGAAGCAAGCGTCAAGAAGTTGGAATCACCGTTTTGATGAAGAGGTAATTAAATTTGGGTTCATCAAAAATGCTGATGAGGCTTGTGTGTATAAAAAGGCTAGTGGGAGCATCATCACTTTCCTAGTATTGTATGTCGATGACATCCTACTATTTGGAAATGACATTCCAACCTTGGAAGGTATAAAAACCTGGCTTGGAAGCTGTTTTTCCATTAAGGATCTTGGTGAAGCCGCCTACATTTTGGGAATAAAGATCTATAGGGATAGATCAAGGCGGTTGATAGGTTTAAATCAAAGTGCATACATTGACAAGATCTTGAAAAGGTTCAAGATGGAGAACTCTAAGAAAGGTACAGTACCTATTCAAAGAGGAACGATATTGAGTACGACTCAATGTCCAAGCTCAAAGGATGAGCAAGATAAAATGAAGGGAATCCCGTATGCATCTGCTATAGGATCCATCATGTATGCAATGATATGCACTAGGCCGGACGTGTCATGCGCCTTGAGCATGACAAGCCGATACCAGCAAAATCCTGGAAATAGTCATTGGATGGCTGTTAAGAACATACTTAAGTACCTAAGGAGGACTAAAGATATGTTCCTAATCTATGGATCTGGTGAGGAGGAACTCGTGGTAAAAGGTTACACGGATGCGAGTTTCCAAACTGATCGGGATGACTCACGATCACAATCGGGATACATTTTCATCCTAAATGGAGGAGCAGTCTCTTGGAAGAGCTCTAAACAAGATGTGGTGGCATTATCAACTACAGAGTCAGAATACATCGCCGCTTCATTAGCAGCTCAAGAAGCTGCATGGTTGAAGAAATTCATTGCCGATCTAGGGGTTGTCCCTTCCATTCAGGACCCCCTAGAAATTCTTTGTGATAATGAGGGTGCGATTGCTCAAATCAAGGAACCCCGTGCACATCAAAAGACTAGGCACATTGAGCGGAGATTCAACTACATAAGGGATGAAGTTGAAAAGGGAAAAATATGTATTCGCAAAGTTCACACGGATCAAAACATTGCGGATCCACTCACGAAGCTTCTTGAAAAGGCAAAGCATGAGGGTCATACTTGTGCCATGGGACTTCGATATTCTAGTGACTGGATTTGATTTTGTGATCTTGTATTTGGATATTGGAACCTTTTATTACTTGAATGAATTATATGGATATAATGTTTCAACTAATGTTCCAATTTTGCATGTTTAATCCATGAGTAAATCATTTACTCTAAACGTCCGTAGTCGTTCATGCCTGTGGGAACAAGTATGAGGGTAAGACTATTATGAACTTGGATTGGTAGATATTCATTTGGATGAATATATAGCAAAGGGTTGCTGCCAAAGTTCATAGATATTTATGGGATATAAATATTGGACTGACCCGCATTTCAAATATTACTACATGGAATCTTCTTGATTGATCATAAGTAAATTTGAGTAAAGGCGAATATCATTTGGTATCCTCTGACCTGAGATACATATTGGGTCTTGATATTCACCGGGTATTATACTTTGACTTAGTTCTTCGCTGTTCTGAAACATGGCAGTACATAAGACTAAATTCAGGTATAGCACGAGGTGATTGTGAGAGACGTATGTAATCAAGATGGGATTTGTTCCTCTTATTCGTTGAGAGTAAGATGTCTAAGGCCTGCTAAAGTTAAGTCAATGGAGAATGATCATTCTGTGTCTCTAAGATTTAACATGACATCTGTGACAAAAGGATAGATGATTGTTTCACCTAAAACATTTTCGAGTAAGATACTTGAAGGGGATGATGTTATTGAATGGCACTTAGTCATACGTATTAAGGGTAGTAAACCGTTGTTAGGCGGTATTTACTGCTTGCATCAATCTTCTATGAATCTTGTGCAAGTGGGAGATTGTTGGATCTTATATGCCCAAGACACATACAAGATTGATGTGGTTAGTACGTTATGATCCAAGTCGGGTCATACCCAATAACAAGCTAGGCAAACACCGTTAAACATTTATTTGTTGATCATGATCAAGCAAATAAATCATGACACCAATTTAGAAAATGGGTTTTCTGAATTATTGCATTTGAGATAGAACAAATTATATGGATATTTTGTTCATGAGATATATTTGTAATGTTGTTTAAATAAGTTAAATAACATCAAATATGAGAGTGTTTAAGTTATAAGATTAAAATTGGTTTAATTATATAACTTAATGAGTGATTAAAATGAATTAAAAGGGTGTTTATCAAAATGGGGGGAACCCATTTTGAATAAACTTTCGGCCGCCCTTCTTGCCTTCTTGGGATTCCTTGTCTTGTTTTAATACAAGACTTTAATCCCTTGGAAAAACACTCAACCTCACTCTCTCTCACACACATGCAAAGAACTCTCTCTTCTCCATTTTTCTCTTCACTTTCACGGACATAGAAGCTTGGAAGAGAAGTCTTTGGGTGTTAACTTCCTAACAAGTTTGGTGCTTTGCAAGAGTTTGTGGGTATACAAGCTTGAGGTCTTCTCTTTTGAAGACTAGACATTCAAGAAACATCATCTTCCTCCTCTTATCCGTATCCAACTTGCTTGTTCAAGAAAGGTAGTATTCATGTACATCCTATGGTTGGTTTTGATAGCATTTCTTTTCACATATATATGATCCTTGTTCTTGGGTTTGTTTTCTTGAACATATAAATGTTTATTTTCAGAATATAACACAAGTTTTAAACTCCATACATCCGCTGCGTTTTGTTGTTTAAATGGTTAAACATCCTTCTTAAAACTTGTAAAAAAACCCATCACTTTATATTTTCAATTATCATATATATATATCTAGTTACATATAGTATATCATATATAATTTTGTAAAACTTCCTAAACCTATACTATGGCTGTTTTTGGTGAATTCTTAATTTTTATTTCCCACATTTCTCTCCTAAGTTACAATGATTTAAATAAAGAAAGTAAATGATTAAATATATAAAATATAATATTGACATTTTAATAGTTTATTAAAACTTACTAAATTATAATATTTTAATTATACTTATATCAATATATAATTTTATAATTTCCTAAGCTGCATATTATGTTATTTATAATTTATCAGATATGCATAACTCCTTATTTCACTATAACATATAAAATCATTCTAAAAACAAATGATTTTAAGAAATTACATTATTTCATCCATATTATGTATGAGTTTCTAGTGCGGGCGCAAGTGTGGAGTAAGCCATCTTCTACTTGGAGTCTAATGATCATTTATCCAATAGAGTTCTAGTAAAATGGTTATAACTTAGGTTAGAAAACTCTATTTAGGGCATTCGACCAGTTACAATGATTGTTGGATCGAGAATCATGTTTTTAGTAATAGGCGTAGGCAGTTTGGGTCGACGGTCGACCCCAAAAACGGAATATTTTATGAGTTTTTTTTACTTTTTATGTTATTTTTAATTTTTGTTGGACTTTGTTTATGACCTATTTTTTTATCCATTTATGTTTTGAGATCCATTCGAATTCTATCATGCATTTTATGTTCTTCTAAACATGGAAAAAATGATCAGTTTTGAAGTTTATGAAAATAATTTTTTCTCTCTATCACTAGTGTGTGAAATCCCTTATTATCGGGATTGTTCAAAAATCAACAATAGTTAGAAGACTTTTTTCTGCTATTCTTGGTAAATCAATAATTGCAATTGGTTATCTTGTTTTTTTCATCTATATCGGTTTTTTTACCTAGTATTATCTGTAACATATAACCCAAACCCGAAACCGTTTGAGGCATTTTTTTATAATCACATTCATTAATTAGTCATTTTATTTATTTTATTGTTTCAAATACGATAAATGTCTCATTATTCAATTTAATTTAATTTTATAATTTATAAAATAAATTTTATAAGGTTAGTAATATTTAAGAGATTTTAAATATTCAATTAAAAAATAATCAAATTGTAAAGTTTTTGTAAGATTTTTAAATTTAATAAAGATTTTATATAACATATTGATTAATTATAACTTAGGGTTTTAAATAAGTCCAAGGGTTAGAAAGTGATTTTTGAAACTTTATCTAGAAGGTTTCACGTAATTAATAAACACTTCAAACTTCATAGGGTGAAAGCATAGAATTATATTTTAAACACCCAAGCCACCCACCCCCGTCGACCTCCCCTTTATCCGGCCACCCTCAGGCCATGCTTATTGATGTTAACAATATCAAATTCATGTTTGATTGAATGGAATTAAAATTAGGCTTTTATGTGGAAATTGGGGATTTGATTATTTACTAGTTTTCTAAATTTCAACTTAAAGTTTGATAGATTTGGGGTCTTGGCCCACTGGTAACAGCCACATCATATATATGGGCTACTCGAGTTCAACCCCAGGCACACGTATATAATTTTAAATCATATTTTAATCAAACTTGAATTTCAAAAATTATTATTATATTATAATATTATTATAAAAATTGCTTGGTTAACTAATATTAACTTAGAAATAATTTATTATTTAATGAAAATTTGAAAAATTATAATCTCACATTTTATTAAATTTTAAAGATCATAAATATTACAAACACATTACTAAATCACTAAGAAGTTATAAATTTTTTGTAGAAAAAATATTTTAAATCAAACCAAAATTATTTTGAATTAATTTAAATCAATATTTCGCAAATCATACAAATTTTTAATTATTTAATTAGTTATTTAGACCGAGTTATAATTTATTTAGTCAAATAATTTTTTTACACTTTAATATTTAAACATTATTTAATTAATTATTAAAAATTAAATGTTTAAATAATATTTAATAATTTTATTTCACTAATTAATTATTATTATATTATAAACTCAATTATTTAATTAATTTATTATAGTTTCAGTTAATCAAGATATTTAATTAGTTACTTTATATTATAATTAATTATTTAAAAACCCAAATCACAATCAAAACACTAATTCATACCTAGTCTATGAAGTATTATTATTCTAACAAAAAGACACCGATCCTTAGTTTAAACCATGTGGAATTTTTGATGTCAAGTCTAGCATTCTATCATTTTCAAATCGCTTATAATTATTTAGTGAGTATTGATAGCTAATTTTCTTGTTTTACTATTTGAGAAAATCATATGATTCAATTCAAAATATGTTATGTTATTGTTTGCAATTATATGTTAACAGTTATATAAACTAGATGATTACACAATCATTGATTCATGCAACCATAGTAACAATAATAGATCTATTGGTTTGACAAACCCACCCCATATGAATGTCCGGGTGGTGATTGGAACTGCATTCACATATTGTTGGATTGGGGTTATAGATTAAGACTAATAAGAACTTCTTATTTGATCAGTAGATAACAAATGCAGAATCTAAGTTAATTTCTTACTATCATAACAAAATTACTTTGAGGAAAGATAAATGCACAAGAGATTTTTTCAAAGTATTCACTTGATTAATATGTTTTGTATAAATAATACAATTCAACAGATACAATTAAATGGCTTGAAAAGCTTGCCTCAGCTATACACTTATGAGGATTTTTATACTATGAAATCTAAACAAAAAACATAAACTATTCTATGTTTAGAGTTTACAGCAAACAAATAATCTATGTATTATAGTTGGTAGATTCAGTACTATGTTATCTCCTAAAGGTGAAGTATAGCAGCCATCAGCACAAACATTCTTATTTTGAGTAGCAGTTGATTGGCAGTAGTCAATTGGCAGATCTTCAATACACTGCTAATCGGTAGTTGCTTAGCATATGCTGATCTGTAGTTATTCAACATATGCTGATCGGCAATGGATTCAACACTTGGCTTAATTTGGCAGTTGGCAGCCAATGCTGAAATCCTGAGTTTTCGGTAGTTTCATCCTTCATAGCTCTACAAATTCCCCCTAGGATGATGCTACCAAAACTATATATTCATCCTTCAAGCATTATAATCAGCAGAAGCTCATACATGTATTCTTTTCTATCTCTTGAATGGTTGTTAAGAGGAAGATTCACCAAATCCTTCATGTTATGCCGAAAGAGTCTAAATAGATCATACTATTTAACTTTAACTTTTTCGGCACCATCATATGTCAGACTTAAGGTATTGGTTGAGGAATTGTAACTCCAATGGGTGATTGGGTCATGAATGCTTAGTGGAGTTACATGCAAAACTTCTTTTCCTTCCCTTTGCTCAGCCTTGTTTCCAAACTTTATCTTCAAAATGGCAGCCATAGATTTGTACTTGTCTGGCATGCCTTCATATTCCAAAGTTAGTGTATGCATCCTTTTAAATCTTCAAGGTTGAGCTTTAGAACCTCTAGCTCAAACAGAAAGAAAGATTTGGACTTGTTCTTTCTTTTTATGAATAAGTTCTTGGCTTTCAAATCATAACCCTATTTTATAATTATTGTATTATCAGTATTTGAGTCTTCTTCTTCAACATCTTCTGAGGGTTCTTTTTCTTTTTAAAGATGTTCCAATCTATGTCTCATCCTTTCAGCCACATCTATGATGACTACTTCATTTGCTGTGTTGGACTTAATAAGTGCATTGAAGGATAATGCTTGTCATAATCAAACATAATGTGTTCTAACATTCAAATAATCATTAACTAACACATTAGCATCATTAACACACTAATTATTATTTAAATTTCTTTTTTAGGTTTGTAGATAAAAGAAATTTTTGACAAGTGTCGACAGCGGATGAAGAACTATCCACAGCGGATGAAGAACTCTTTGCAGCGGATGAGGAAAAAAGATCCAAGTGTCTACAGCAGATGACCAACACACATATCGCGGATGCACAAATGTCTACAGCTAATGAACAGTCCACAGCGGATGTTCATCCATAGCAGATGAACACTCCACAGCGGACACTATCATGCAAACACAAGTGTTCACAGCAGACAGTATCTAAGACACAGCGGACAGCTTATTCAACATCCACAGCGGATGACTTAACATCCACAGCGGACAGTCTATCATCCACAGCGGACGACTTAGACTTAGGATTTTATGCAATTTTGTTTTACATAAGGGTATTTTTGTAATTGTATATAGCTATTTTGTATAGGCTATAAATAGCATAATACCCTAATCTTTTGTAAGCTTTTGAACAATCAATACAAACAAGCATTTTATATTCTTCTGTGCATTCAATCACTAGCAAACACACAATCATACATACACACGAATATCATATCATTAATCATGGGTTTCTGCACTGTGATTAATTAAGTATTGATTATATAATAGTCTGTTGTTATATTTGAGAGATTAGAATCGATTCTTGGGGGAATTCATTTTGGTTTGTTCTTGTGTTACAAGTCTAAAACCCGTATTTTATCAGGCGGTATCAGTCATCAATTCAGTGTTGCAAGGACTCCTTAGTAGAATGGAGTTGCTGAAAAGAGAAACAAAACATTAATAGAAGTTCCTAGATCTATGCTAGCTGACTCTCTATTACCCATATCCTTTTGGGTTGAAGCAACCAATACAGCTTGCTACATTCAAAACAGAATATTAATAATCAAAGAACATTCCAATACTCCATATAATGTTTAAAAGAAAATCTTACATTGGTTTTCTTAAAGCTTTTGAATGTTCTGTCTCATTATTAAACACCAGAGAACAATTATCTAAGTTTGCTCCAAAAGCAGATGACGGATTTTTTGTTGGATACTCCGGAAGCTCAAAAGCTTACAGAGTATACAATCCACGACTGAACATAGTGGAAGAAACAACAAATGTTGTTTTTAATGAATATTTTTTCACTAAGAAAGTCGTTGGATCAGACTGGTTGTTTGATATTGACTTACTAACAAAATCATTTGACACATCTTACTTTGATGTTTCAGGTACAAAGGATACCATTGAATATCCAGTGGTTCCTCCACTAACCATTGATGTTCCTTAACTACGGATCCTCTAAGGAAAACAAATATTACTCCATCCAGCACCACAGTTACCACTCCTCCAGTTCAAACAAACACATCCAGAGGAATATCACCAAACACACCATCTTCATCAGCTCCAGTGACCACTCAACCAAGCAAACAAACAGGGTCATAACATCCAGACACCGTTAAAGAAGATGATGACTATCATTCATGACCAATGACAATTCTTGATTCAACTATCCCTGTTGATCAGATTGAAACCACTAGAGTTCATAGAGATCATCCTTTAGAGAATATCATAGGTGATGTCTCAGTCTGATAAATCAAACATTTGCTTGTTATATTGCTTTCTATCCCTAACATACCCAAAAACATCACAGAAGCCCTTAAAGACAACAGTTGGATAGAGGCAATGCAAGAAGAATTACAACAATTCAGAAAGCAAGAGGTATGACAGTTAGTTGACCTCCCAGAAGGTCACTATACCATTGGTACAAGATGGCTGCTCAAGGACAAAGTAGATGACAAAGGGAGTGTTATTAAAAACAAAGCAAGGCTCATTGCCTAAGGATATACTCGAGTGGAAGGCATTGATTATGATGATGTCTTTGCTCTAGTAGCAAGACTAGAAGCCATCCGAGTGTTCCTTGCATATGCCTCATCCAAGAATTTCACTGTCTTCCAAATGGATGTCAAATGTGCATTCCTCTATGGAAAGATAGATAAAGAGGTATATGTTGCTCAACCACTAGGGTTTGAAGACCCAGAATTCCCTCACAGAGTCTATAAGATAGATAAAGCTCTATACAGTCTTCATTAAGCACCTAGGAAGTGGTATGAAACTTTATCTAAGTTTCTACTACAGAATGGGTATACCCGAGGGAAGATTGATCAGACATTGTTCTTAAAGAGAAAAGAACAAGACTTGTTGGTGGTACAAGTCTATGTGGATGACATCATTTTTGGATCCACAAACATACAACTTTGCAGAGAGTTTGAGGCTCTTTTGAAATCAAAATTCCAAATGAGTTCAATGGGAGAACTTGCCTTCTTCCTTTTTCTAAGTTCAACAATCTGCTAAGGAACTTTTATCAACCAAAGCAAGTATGTCAATCAGATATTAAAGAAGTACAATCTGTCTGATTGCACATCCAGCAAAACACTATTTGCAACTGGATTGAGGTTTGGTCCTAATCCAGAAGGCACATCAGTTGATCAGCAGCTATACAGATCCATGATAGGCTCTCTGATGTACCTAACTGCAAGCAGACCAGACATCATGTATGTAGTATGCATGTGTGCCAGATACCAAGCAGATCCCAAACAATCACACATAAATGCAGTGAAGAGAATTTTCTGAAACTTAAAAGGAAAACCAGCACTTGGACTATGGTATCCTAAAAATGGAGATTTCTCTTTATATACATACACTGACAGTGACTATGGTGGATGCAACAACAACAAAATATCCATTATAGGAGGTTGTCAGTATCTTGGATCAAGATTGATCTCCTGATAGTGCAAGAAACAAACAAACGTCTCTATTTCAATAGCTGAAGCAGAATATATAGCTACCTCTACATGCTGTTCTCAAGTGCTTTGGATTCAAAACCAAGTGCTTGATTATGGCTTTAATTTTCTTAAAACACCCATACACATTTACAATTCTGGTGCCATGTTTATCACTAACAATCCTGTTCAACATTCAAAAACAAAGCACATAGACATCAAATATCACTTTTTGAGAGATTGCTCAGAAGAGGGTCTGATAAAGTTGATCAAAGTCCACACAGACAATCAATTGGCTGTCCTGTTTACCAAACCATTTGATTTAACACGTTTTGAATTTCTAGTTCAGTCACTTGGAATGATCAACTATGAACCAAACAAGTAATGTTTTAAAAACATTTAAAACAAACAAGCTTTATTTTGTCAAAGTCCAAGTTTAACATCAAACACACATCTTTTCGAAATCAAGATATCAAACAAACATACATGTTTCAGAAAAATTGAATCACACATAACCACTCGGGAGAAATATTAGTACACTAGATTAATTCTTCACTTGAGTCACTTTCCACTAATAAAGACTGACAATACTTTGTTTGATACGTGGATAGGCTCAGCATGGGACACTTAACATCACATACAACAGTGAAGAACTAAATTCTCATGATTGTGTGGTCAATAACACATCTTGGCTTATGGTGAGTATTGGTCTATCCAATATAGATTACTTGTAAAGTAACTACAATACACCAAGTGAAACAGTTTAAAATAGCTCAATCATACAAGTGTCTCCTTTGTTATGATTTTCATAAACCTGGAGTACATAAGGCATTCTTTGTTGTGCTGAGCACAGACTTGAATGACCTACATTAATATAAAAAATATTCCCAAAAAGGAAGACATTCATCTTGGATGAACAATCAATAAAGTCTTATAGACTATATTCCTTATGAATGAATCAAAAGAATCCCAAAGAGGATCACCTTCCAAAGTGAAGTGAAAAAGACTCCCAATGTGAATTACACAATATGGATCAAATTGAGCATTTATACTCCTAAGTAGCTTGGTCCTAAGTATTTAAAGTGCTTTATGGAGAAGGATTGATCTTAACATACAATCAGATATGGGGTACATACAAATCATATCAATGCACCCAAAACATGATACTCACTCATTGTTTCAATCAATCATTACTACCATGCATGAGTTTAAGTGGATAGTAATATCTATAATCAACATTGTATTAGTCTATGTCTATTCTTAAAAACATCAAATCAACTCAATGAGGATTTAAGACTAGTATGATCTCATGTTATGTGTAAATGATTCAGAGCATATATGATTAAGAACATAATAGGCAATCTGAATACAAATGTGTAATTGGTTAATCATACAACCAAGCAATCATACATGTAATGATACAATCATACACATATTACAATCAATCAATCAAACATCATAAGATTATGATTCAATCATGCAAATCAATTCAATCATGCAAATCAGTCAATCATGCAATCAGTCACTCTAAAGTCAATCACACAAACATACAATCATTCAAATCAAACACAAACACATACATTTTTACTAACAAACATAAAAGTAACAAGCAAACATTAAAGCATGACAACATCATCCTTATGGGGAGTATTATTAGACACAACAAGTGCATTGAAGGATAATGCTTGCCATAATCAAACATAATGTGTTCTAACATTCAAACAATCATTAACTGACACATTAGCATCATCAACATTCATAACAGACACTAATTACTTTTTAAATTTATTTTTCAGGTTTGTAGATAAAAGAAATTTTTGACAAGTGTCAGCAGCGGATGAAGAACTATCCACAGCAAATGAAGAAGTCTTTGCAGCGGATGAAGAAATATCTTGATGATTCAGTTGACTACACACCACTAGACCCTGAGACAGAAGAACTTTGATAGAGAGATTTTGCTTTTCCTGATTTGTACTTACTATTCTTATAATCAAATCAAAGATCAATAGATTGCAAAGTTTATTTGCTCATGTGTTCTTTATTTCAATATTCAATCTTATCATTCGTGATGATTACATTCCGCATTCTTATCACGAGATCGATCTAATTGTATTGTACTGATCAATAAAATGATCCAAGTGTTTATAGCGGATGACCAACAGACATACAACGATGCACAAATGTCCACAGCTGATGAACAGTTCATAGTGGATGTTCATCCCAAGTGGATGAACACTCCACAGCGGACACTATCATGCAAACACAAGTGTTCAAAACGGACAATATCCAAGACACAGCGGACAGCTTATTCAACGTCGACAGCAGACGACTTAGCATCCACAGTGGACAGTCTATAATCCACAGCGGACGACTTAGACTTAGGATTTTATGTAATTTTGTTTTACATATGGGTATTTTTGTAATTGTATATAGCTATTTTGTATAGGTTATAAATAGCATAATCCCCTAATCCATTGTAAGCTTTTGAATAATCAATACAAACAAGCATTTTATATTCTTCTGTGCATTCAATCACTAGCAAACACAAAATCATACACACACACGAATATCATATCATTAATCATGGGTTTCCGCACTGTGATTAATGATTATTGATTATATAACAATCTGTTGTTATATTTAAAAGATTAGAATCGATCCTTGGGGAAATTCATTTTGGTTTGTTCTTGTGTTATAAGTCTAAAACCTGAATTTCATCATGCTAAATCATTAGATTGGCTCTAGGAAGAGATTTAGCTATCTCAGGATCTTGTTGGACATATGGAGAACCATGCTCAGTGGTTTGAGTAGGTGGAGAAGTA
This sequence comes from Flaveria sonorensis, assembly GCA_025506505.1. Lineage (NCBI taxonomy): Eukaryota > Viridiplantae > Streptophyta > Magnoliopsida > Asterales > Asteraceae > Flaveria > Flaveria sonorensis. The sequence continues at coordinate 43,030,624 of CM046436.1, forward strand.
GTAGGAGGTGATTGTGGTTAGAGGCTAGGTTTGGCAGATGGAATGGTTTTAGCAGCTTCAGGTTCTAGTTTCTTCTTTATATATTTTGAAGCATGCCTTGATATTTCTATATGAGATTTGAAGATCCTCATCAGTACTTTTTCCACATCCATTGCCTCAGAATCATTACTTCAATTTCTTAGTCTTAGCCTAGTCAAGCCAGCTATATAAAACCGGTTGAAGCACACCTATTAGTTCCTTGAGTAGACTACTCTTCTAGCTGTTGATCTAGTTATGAAGTAGGTATATTTCATCTGATCATATTCCCACTCCAATATAGGATCATGTGCGGATAGTGGAGTTTTAGGAATCTCTGCAACAGCATCAGCTTTGACTAAGGATAGTATTTTGTGCAACAACATCTTGGATTTGTCATTCTTACATCCAAAGATGCTAAAGTACTCAGTAATTTGCTCTAAAATGTCAAAGGGCAGATCATCTACTTCATTCTCATGATCATAGTACATGATCTCTCCATTAGCCCTCTTGACAGTAAATTTCTCCTTCAAAGCAAGATACCCAGTAACTAACCCTTTTGTCCTTTAAGTATTTTTCCTCTACTTCTAGAACAATAATACTTGCCTTTATAACTTTATTTGGAGCTATCTTCTTATTTACAAGGATTGTAGAGATGGGTTGACTATCATCAAAGGTTATTAATTAAGAGTTTGGGGATGTTAGAGACTCAGTCAGCAGATGGGTAGGCTTTTGTGTGAATTTCTTAGTTTTGGCATGTTTTCTTTCCCATTGCTCCCTGGCTTCTTCAAACTTTAGAAGCTCTCGAGCTACTACCTTTCCTTTGATTCCTCTAATATTCAGATAAAGAGTTGATATACTCATTGGTGATATTTGTTTACCATAAAAATCATACTACTTAAAGTATTACTTCATTTGTTTCATATCTCTGAACTCTAGCAGGAGTCTTTCTTCTTGCTTCCTTTTTTATGCAACCTTCTTTCTTCTAGCTAACTCAGCTGTTTTTTCTAATTCAGCATGAGTTACAGCTATCAGTTTAGATCTGATCTCAATAGTGCTCCACTCCATAACCTCATCAAAGTTGAATCTATTCAACTCAAGTTGAGCTGCTAGGAGACATTGTTCTTGATCCTTCTTTGCTTTCTTTTCAGTGGAGGTCATGGGTTTGGGTTCGGCAGTTGTAGTTTTTGAAGCCTTTTGAGTACCTGTTCTTTGAGTGCTTTCGGTAGTTGGCCTAAATGACTTAGATGACACCTTCTTGATGTTGTTCTGCTGGGTTCACTACCATGGTTGAGTTCTTTTGTTATAGTTCTTGCAGCTCTTGAATCCACTGTACTCTTGATCAGTGTAATGATGTTCTTCTTGAGAGAGGATTCTTGAGATTTGTCTGCCTTCAATACTATAACCTATTCTTCAACACTTTTTGGGAACAGGTCCACCATCTTGGTCATAAAAAATCTAGCATTTGATTTCTATGTCTTAATTTTTATTTCTTCTTCAGCAGTGATAGGTGTCTTTCCTTTGTCAGATGTAGAGAATTCAGTAAGTTTGACTACCGAAGGCTTGAGGATTACACCTAAAGCCTCACAAGCTGACTTGGAATCATCAGTAGTTTTTTGAGCTCTCTCGGCATCATTATTGACATCTCGGCCATCTGTTTCCACATTCACCTTAGAGTTAACTAAGGCTTTAGTTTCAACATCCCGTTGACAAAATATCACCTGAGTAGATTTTCTAAGTTTAGACTTAGGTGTGTCCTTTTGTTTTTTATGAAGTTAGGTTGGTGCATGTTCAGGATTCACCACATGCCTTTCAATATCATCTTCCATTGTTTGGATGCCTCTTGTATAAACCACCATTTCTCTAAGGATTCGTCTGCTGAATAAGCCTCTGGCATAGTGCTTTCGGCAGTTGCATCAGCAGCTGATTTATTCAGCTCTTCTACAACTTCCAGTAACACTATTAGTAATGGAGCTTCCTCTTTAGCAGATACCTTAGAAAGAGCTTCAAGTCCAAGCACAAGCTCTGTCTTTGATTATTTCTCATTACATCTCTTTCTTTTAAGAAAGAGCACATAAGAAGTACTGGATCTTTTCAACATTGCCAATTTCTTCTTCCAAGTTGAACCTTTTAGCACATCCTCTTCATCACACTTCTAGCTTTCATCTCCTTCTCTTTTGAACTTTCATAGCCATATCTATCAAGAAGCTCATTCAATTTGACTTTAGCTTCTGATAGAGGCTCATATTGATCAATCAATGAGGAAGAGAAAGAGATTGGTTGTGTAGCATGGACAACTTGAGAAGCCAATCTTTGAGAATGTCTTCAGTTCTTTGGGCTGATCTTCCCCCCTTTTTGGTAGCATCATCTAAGATTCTAGATGACACTAAACATGGTGAGGAAGGCACATCCAAAGGTTATTATGGTGCTGAGAGCTAAAGGCTTAGAATGATTGATTGTTGAAGGTCAATGGTCTCTTAAAGTTCATCCACATTAAGTTTAAGATCCATTTCCTTTGTAGCAGCTTGTTAAAGAGTTGTAAGTTGTTCTATAAGGATAGTTACTCTTGTAGCTTGCTGTTGAAGAGTTCTGAGCTGTGCTTCCACCTCAGATATTCTACCTACTGAAGATTTCAGCAGGTAGTTCTCAAATTCGAGAACTATGGCTCTTTTAGCATAACCTTGAAGCCTTGCATTCACAGCCTGTAAGGCATTCAATTGTTAGGCAAGGTCAAGGTTATGGGCCATTAATTCACTTATTTGTTTCATACTTCCCTCATCCACAGATATGGAATCCTTAGGAGATGAGGTACTAGGTCAAGCCTCTGCACCCTCACCACCAGATGTGGTTTCCTGGTGTCGTTGATTACTCTCCTCTAGAGTGAACCAGTTTCTAATGAGAATCCATCTTCAGAATTTGTCTTAGTAATATGGGTATCCCTTTTGGTTTTCTTAATGGAGTGTTAGGACTCCGATTGAGTGCTTAAAGCTTGGGTGTGGGTCTGCTCAGAAGAAGGAAGATAAACCTTCTTATTTGAGCCTTATCTTGGTATGGCTGGCACCTTTGACTTGACCAGGACCTTGGTTTCCAGTCTTGTCTTTTTGAGGGGAGGTGATTTGGGAGCCTGCATCCTCTAAATTGAAGATGTAGGGGTTCATTTTTGTTTGGTAGCTTTAGGCTTTTATGTAATAGGTTTTGAATCAGTAGTGGTGGGTGTGGCCATGCTGTCACTCTAAGGCTTAATGTCCTCAAGCATGTGAGCAAACTAGGGAGTTACCTTCCTAGAAAAAGATTTTGCAGTTGCTCTGAACTTTGAAAATATTGCCTTGCTTAAAGTTCTTAAATCATGAACAGCTCTAAGTTTTTCTCCCTTAGTTCCTCTTTTAAAATTAGTTGTATGAATCTAGGGTAAATTAAAATTTAAATTTTGCAAAAACAATTACATTTTTACCAAGATGTTGAATAATAAAGTTTGAAAAATCATAACTCTATTGTTGGACAGACCATGGATAGCCCTTGCTAAATCCAATGGTACTTGGTCCTATCCTTCTGACTTGTTGGACAGACAGTTGGAAGATTCTCCAATTATGATATACCAGTGACTTAGAGAAGGTGGATGTCGGGAGGGGTCCTTCATATCCCATCTTCTTGATGGTGGCACTGACCACCACTTTGGAGGAAGAAGATTCGCTATTAACGTCTTTTAACTTCAAATGTTGACAAATTTTGGCACATGAAATGGTGACCTTGATTCCTTGTACTATCGTAGTGAGGACCTCGCTCCATGTTCCCTTTGTATAGAGCATATGGTCTAGAATCCTCTGATATGTGTCTCACAGATCACTGGGTCTATTATGATGGCCAATGCATAATTTGCTACTGCTTAAAAATTTAAAAATAGGATCATAGACAGGATCACTTATAGGTTCAAGTGATGTGGTAATGTTGTGATCTGAATGGAATTCTAGGGTTTGGGGTTGAGCAGCTACTAAAAGTTGATTGAGTTTGGTAGGACTTGAGAGATTGAAGGTTTAAGGGTTTGCTTTATGAGGAAAATTGAAGATGACAATGGTGGGAAAGCTTTGATTTTAACAATTATGGATAATATATAAAAATTGAATGTTAAAATATTTTACCATCGTAACTGTAAAATCGACGGTGTGAGATGATGAAACGGTCTTTTCAGCTAACTTCTCCGGCTCCACTACATATCAGAAGATAAAAGTGGGACCTACAGGATCTTTTTAAAATCATGTGCTGAAATCATCCTATCTGCCGAATCTTCCCTTTCGGTAGATACCTACTTTGCAAAGTTATCTCCTGGCTTGCATAATTTGGCAGATACCCGGATATCTGCTAATATTCGATAGATACCTATTTATTTGCTGATTTGCAAATTTCTATAGATACATAGTTTTATCAATTTTATCAAAAGCATTTCTTTATAAAATTTTCAATTATCGTTAATGAAATCATTTAATTATTAAAAGTTTATCATCCCAATAGTAGATACAAGATATTTAAATCTAGATTCATCAAATGCCTTTTCCGAATAAATCTTTGTATTGTTCATTTGTATGGACCTTAATTAATTTGATGATTTTCTTTTCAGCATAATCTCTAATGAAATGATACATGATGTCAATGTACTTTGTCTTTGAATGCTGAATGGGATTGTTAGTGATGGAGATAGCACTATTATTATCAATGTGAATTGGAGTGTTCATGAAGGTTACTCTATAACTCTAAGTTGAGTTTAGAAATACAGCACCTAAGCATAACAATTTGTGCAACAATGTGTTCTGCTTTAACAGTTTAGGTGGAGACAAAGGTTTGCTTCTTGCGTTGCCTTGAAACCAGTCTTTCCCTTAGAAATTTAAATCCTCCTGAGGTGCATTTCTTGTTAATGTTGCATCCTCCATAGTCACTATTTGTATATCAATAGAGATTGAAGTTAGCACTCTTAGGGTACTATAATCCCAACTTTGGTTCCCCATAGAGATTGAAGTTAGCACTCTTGTTGATGCGACACTATTGAAGCAGCTTAGAATCTTGAACATAGGCATGTGACAAACATGATATCTAGTTTGCTGGCTATAAGATACATGAGAGATCCAATGATGGCTCTGTACTGCTGCTGATCAACTGCTTCCCCCACAAGATCAAAAGTTAATGAAGATGTCTTCGATATTAGGGTATTAGTAGCCTTAGAATTAGTAGCTTGAAATCTTACTAAGATATCCTGAACATACTTAGATTGATTTATAAAGATACCATCAGAGGTTTGTTTTACTTGCAGCCCTTGAAAGAAGGTAAACTCTCCTATTGAACTCATCTCAAATTTTGACTTAATGAGACTTTCAAACGATTTACACAAGCTTACATTTGTAGACCCAAAGATGATATCATCCACACACACTTGTACAAAAATGATATCCACATTAACCTTCTTAATGAAAAGAGCTTTATCTATAGATCCTCTTGTGTATCCATTCTTCAAGAGAAAGGTAGAGAGTGTCTCATACCATTTCCTTAGTGCTTGATGATGTCCACAAAGGGCATTATCAAGTTTTTATACATGATCTAGATACTTGGGATCATTAAAGCCTAAGGTTGGCAGACATAAACTTCATCATCAATCTCACTATAGAGGAATACACTCTTGACATCCAGCTAAAACACCTTAAAGTCTTTGGAGGCAGCAAATTCTAGAAAAATTTTGATTGCTTCAAGCCTGGCCACAAGAGCAAAGTCTTCATCATAATCAATCCCATAAGTCTGGCTTTGTTCTTGATAAAAATGCCCCTGTCATTCTTCTTATTTCTAAAAACTAATTTGGTCCCTATTGCAGTCTTCCCCCTTGGAAGTGCACTTAATTTCAAAACCCTTTTCCAAGTAAATTGAAGAAGCTCCTCTTGCATGGCTTCTACCTACCTATTATCTTTTATAGCCTCATCAACTTTTTTTGGTTCCAGTTGAGAAAGTAAGCATGAAAACAAATAGATGTTTGCTTCATTCACCTGCTTTTTGTCTTAACACCAACATCTACATTGCTAATAATATTCCCAACTGGATGCTCTTTATGAATTCTTAGTCTTGGGATTACATAGAGTTGTTAAGATAGATCCAAATTGGAAAAGTTTTTTTCAGGAAGTTCGGCAGATGTATTGACTGGTTCATCTACCTAATTGACTCTATCTTCAGCATCTATCATGGATGGTTCCTTTTCAAGAGATTGTCTAGTACCATAATGATCATTAAACTCTTTATTTGATGAGTCATAATGATCAAGTGATGGATGATCTATATTATTTGTAGTACTAGCATATGCTTCTGCTGACTGAGGCTGGACTATGTTAGTAGATGACCTGTTGTGACTGATACTTAGTGGTAGATCTACCATGTGATCTTCAGCAATTTGGAGTTGTATGCTTGTTGTCCTATTAAGAAGGTCTCCTAAAACATTTTCATTCAAATGGTTAAATGTATTTGTGAATCCATCTAGATCAAACATCCAACTTGGAGTATTTCCAACACTATTTGAAGAATTTTCATTAAATATGACATTTTTAGAATCATTAGTAGTGTGATCAACTTTATTGTATATTTGTAGGCCATAGCTTGTGATGAGTATCCAACAAAAAACCCATCTACTGATTTCTCAGCAAACTTGGATAAATGATATTTTGTGTTAAGAAGGGTGCCTGGACATCCAAAAGGTCCGAGGAACCCTATGAATGGTCTTCTCTTATGCCACAATTCATAAGAGGTTTTCCCATGTGTCTTGACTATCAACACTCTATTCTGAACATAGCACGTAGTGCTGACTACATCAGTCCAGAATGTTATAGGAAGTTTGGTGCGAGATAGCGTGGTCCTTGCAGCCTCAATAAGTTCCCTGTTTCTTCTCTCAGTAACTTCTTTTTGCTAAAGAGTTCTAGGAGCACTATATCTCCTTGCAATACCTTTGGATTCACAAAAAAAATTCAAGTGTGTGGTTTTTGAATTCAGTACCTTGATCATATTTAATTATTTTAATCTTTTGATAAATTTGGTTCTCAACTTTTATAATGTATGATTTTAAGATCTTAGCAATTTCATCTTTAGTTTCTAAAAGGAAGAACCAAATAAACCAAGTAATATCATCTATTATTACCAAGCAATATGATTTTCTTCCTAAAATCTTTACACTTATTGGCCCAAACAAGTCCATGTGCAGCCGATGTAAAGGAGTTGTGACCGAATTCATTTCTTTGGCCTAATGAGAAGATTTGTGTTGCTTTCACTTTTGACAAGCAAAAGAGTGGTCAGCACATGCAAACTCTTTGTTCGGTAGTCCTGTAACTAACCCATTCCTAACTAGTTTGTTTATGTTTTTTATATTTGCTTGTGCCAATCTTCTATGCTAAAGGGAGGACTCATTTAAAGGAGCTTTAGAAATGAAACATGACATATTTCCTAAAGGTGATGCATTCTGCATGTTGAGCATGTACATATTGTTTTTGAGCTTTGAAAAGTATTTCGTCATTTGGAATTTCAAACCTAGAAGATAAGACAATACATTCACGCTCTGTGAAAAGAGTGTTATGTTTTTTATCACACAACTAAGAAAGACTCAGTAGGTTATAGTTTAACACTTTCACGTAGTTCACCTTGTTAAAGCTTACCACAGCATTGTTGACTGTCCCTCAACTAGTAATGTATCGTTCTTTTGTATTACTTCCAAAGGCAACAAATCTACCATCATATGGTTCTAAATTCAGCAGGCATGATCTGTTACCTGTCATGTGCTAGGAGCATCCATTATCCAAAATTCATACGTTAGTTTTGGCATGCTGGTGATGCTGCATATAAACAAATTAGTTAGTGATGAATGGGGACCCAATGCTGTTTAGTCATGGGTCTTCCAGTTTTCAACAATTTTATATCTTTGGTAAGTGCTGAAGGGCGAGTGTTGGTTTTGGTCATCTAAGGATTCAATAGATGTCTTTGATTTCCAGGATTTTCTTTTGGCTTTGCCTGATGCTTTGACATCATCCTTCTTTTTGTGACCCTTTGAAGCTTTTGGAGATTATAAAGGTTTCTCCAAAGTTGTTTTCTTCTTTTGGTTTATATCTGCTAACTTATTCAGTAGATCTCTCAAAGTTACTGAATTTGTATTGGAATCGACACTTGGGTGACTTGACTGCCGAACAGTTCTTTGACCACCTTCTTTTCCTTTTGATGGTTGTTTGCCAGCTATAAACCTCCTTAGAGTTTAGGCTTATTGGGATGTCTGATGGAGTGGGCTAGGGATTGTAAGTCTTTTACAAAGTGACTATCTTCCCCACATATTAGGCATGTGATTTTCAGCTACTTCTTTGCTGACTTCATCATCTACCGAATCTCTTGTAGCTCCTTCTTTAGCTTCCCATTCTTTCCTCCCTTAACTGCACCCATCTTTTTGTTTTTTTTACGATCAGCATGGTTTGTCAGCTCTATTTTCTTCTTTGGGAACCTCTTGTTATGAATTTTAACTGCATCAGAAATGGATTTTTGAGTATGTGGTTGGGTCTTATTTCTGAAGAGTCTGAGGTTTTAGAACATCAACTTCTGTTGTGGTTCTTCTTGTTGCAGGTATGCTTTGCATGAAGCTTTGTCTTGGGGGACGGATTTGACTTGGCAGATAGCTGGTTGACTTCGGAAGATGGCTTTTCTTTTACAAACTCCATTTTCTGAATCACAGCATTTTTGGTTTTTACCTTTACGTCTTTTCTCCCCCTTTCCTCCTCCTCCTCTCTTTTCTCCTCCTCCTCCTCCTTTTCTCTTTTCTCCTCCTCTTCATCTACTTCCTCAACTATTCCACCCTTCTCCTCCTTCTCTACTGTCTCATTCTTTTCAGCAAATGCTCTTGTACAGATGGGTTTGATAGATACTTGCTTCTTTACTTCAAGGTTGCACTTAGGGGTATATGTGGGAGTGTATGTTGTTGGTGGTTCCACAAAATTATACCCTATACCTGTCTTGTTTTGACGCAACCTTTAGGAGTTTTTAGTAAAAGCCAGTAATTTTTCAAACTTTTATGTTTGAACATTATATTTACCAGCATATGTTTTAGCTATGGCTAAATCACATTATGCTTAGTTTAATCTACTCTAAGTTGGTTTGCTCATGTTTTAATTGTGAAATAATCTTTTCTAGCTCTAATATTTTTCTTTTTAAGCTTTATTATTTTTCTTCAAATTAGTTTTAAGAAGATTGATTGATTCAACATCCTTCATGAGATCCAAATTTTTATTTTTGTACCAGTTAACCTTAGCTATGCATTCAGGTGAACAACAAGGTTCAAAAGTTACATAAGGTGAGGAGGTTGAGCTTCCAGCCATTAATGCATTGTTGATAGGTGTAAGATCTTCCACTTGGAAGCTCCAGCCAATCACCTCCTCTCCTGAGACTATCACTACTGTGTTTTATTGGCTGAATGAAGACGAAGGACCTTGCTAAGTTGAGTGTTGTTGATAGTTTGATGAACTTGGAGGAGATGGGTTTGACTTTGGTTCTTTGCATTCCTTGGTAAAGTGTCACAACTGGTTGTAGTTGAATCATTTCATCATGATCTTCTCAGCTTTAGGAACTTTCTTCAGCTTCTCTGTTGAAACTCCTTGGCCCGAGGGATATCATGGCTATTTAGTAGTTGATATGCATTTCTTCAAGGTCATCTGGATGAATGCATTCCAAATCTTCTTCAAAAAGTTTAAAGAAGTTGGCTTGGTCACTGATAAAGGTAGAGTTTGATGGATATGATTATGAAAAGGGTGGTGAGGCTGGCTGATTCCATCTGCCAAATTGTGATGGTTTTTGAGATTTAGTAGTTGGGGATTCAATGTAGGTAATCATTGGTACTTGATAAGTCACCATAGGAGTTTGATAGACTTAGGATTGAGAGTAATAGTGAGCTAGCACATGAATGGGAGCCATGAGAGCTATTGACTTTGAGGGGTTGAGGATCTGCCCAGTGATTCTTAATCTGCAACCATCTCTATTTGATAAGCACTTAGGATGCCATATAACTCCTCAAGAGTCATTGTCTTTAGGTTCTGAGTTCTTCTGATGGACATAGCCTGAACTGACCATGTCTTTGGTAATGATCTTTAGAACTTTCTAAACATCATTATTCTTCTTCTTCACTCCAGCTTCAATGAGAGAGTCTAGGAGTTTAACATAAATAAGATATGTAACAGTTATGGTTTCTCCTCTCATGAAATCAAAGTTCTCGAACTTCTGCTACAAGACATCTTTTTTGTTTTCTTTCATTTATTTTGTTCCTTCAAATCAAGCCTTCAAAGCTTCCCACTACTTTTGAGCAATTGTGAACTTTTTGAGTCCATGCGTGATGCTCTTGGGTATGCTTATTCTGATTAGGCAATGAGCCTTTGAATCCACATCCATCTTCTTTAGATCTTCATCTGAGTACTTTATAGGACCTTTGGGAATCATTACTCCACCTTCACCAGCAACTTGGACCATAGAGACATATGGTCCATTCGCAATAGAGAGCCATAATCTAATGTCTTGATTCCTTATGAAATCCTGCATTCTATGTTTTTAGGTGACATAATCATTTAGTGTAACATGGGAGGTTTGGTCTATGTTCCATTCTCCAGATCATGTTTACTAGAAAATGGCTACAGTCGTCGTTTTGAGAAGATAGAGAGGTATGAAGAATGTGTGGTGTTTGATAGTGTGATTAAAAGAAGAAACAAGTGATTTTTTTAAGATAACTTCAAGAAAATCAGGAGCCAAAGCTCTGGTACCACTTGTTGGAACGGGTTATAGATTAAGACTAACAAGAACTTCTTCTTTGGTTAGTAGATAACGAATGCAGAATCTAAGTTAACTATTTGCTAACACAACACAAATACTTTGAGGAAAGATAAATGCACAAGAGATTCTTTCAAAGTATTCACTTGATTAGTTTATTTTTGATAAGATCAAAATGGATCGATCTATGATGATATTGTAATACAATTAAATTAAACAAACACATGCAATCAATTCAATGCAAACAAATCACAAAAATTCACAGGTTTTCATTGATTAGTATGCATAGAAAGTACACCTGTAAGTAAAAAAAATAGTTACAAGTTCGTTCACTGATCTAGTCTCTATCAGTTTCTTAAGGTCTCTCTAAGGTCTACCTACACAATACCTTATCTATGCTATTTATACTATCAAGAAAACAAAAGGAACATATTTACAAAAGTAGTCCCTATACTATGACAAAAACTATAAAAGACACATAAAGACTAAATGTTAATCTTTAAGAAGCATCTACAATACTCCCCCTAAGATTGACATTGTCTTCGATCTTCAAAATCAATCTTCTGTTTTCATATCTTCTATCTTCAATCTTCATTCTTTGTCTTTATCTTCTGTCTCCATGCTTTTTCTTTGTCTTCAGTCTTCATAAATCAAAGAAGTTTTCAGGCTCTTCTTTAATCTTGAATACTGGCTTCTCTTTATAAAGTTCTTGTTCCCTCAGAGCTTTAGCATTAGCCGATCTAAACTTGCTAGCTAAGATACCTTGCTCCGATTTAGTTTCATTCATCTTTATCTCCATTTTGTTCATGATTTCCAAAGTTTCCTTTGATAGACCTGCAATATCCATGTTAGCATAAAATTCTATTGGGTTTGGGTTATCTTTACAATGAATTTCTAAAACCCCTTTGCTAGATATCCTCATGAATTCAATATCTTTAATATCTTTCTTCACAATATTAGCATACGCCAATGCTTTCCTCAATGATATCCTTTCCATCGAAGCATTCATCACTTTAATGATCGACAAAAAATACTTCTTATCATTCTCAGCCGTTTTGGAACAACTATTTCAAACTTTTGTATAGAAAAGAATGAAATGTAACTGGGATGCAAAAGCTTCAACTCAAAAACACCAAATAAAGAAATCATATCGTGATCCCAATTATTCAAATCTCGTACTAACTTCAGCTCAAATGTATCGGCATTATAAAACCACCTCAAGATTGGCTTTGATTGTTGTGTTCCATCAATAACTTTGAGTCCTGGATTTATGATGATATTGTAATACAATTCAATTAAACAAACACATGCAATCAATTCAATGCAAACAAATCACAAAAATTCATAGGTTTTCATTGATTAGTATGCATAGAAAGTACACGTGTAAGTAAAAAAAAAACAGTTACAAGTTCGTTCACTGATCTAGTCTTTATAAGTTTCTTACGGTCTCTCTAAGGTCTACCTACACAATACCTTATCTATGCTATTTATACTATCAAGAAAACAAAAGGAACATATTTACAAAAGTAGTCCCTATACTATGACAAAAACTATAAAAGACATATAAAGACTAAATGTTAATCTTTAAGAAGCATCTACAATTTTGTATAAATAATACAATTCGGCAGATACAATCAAATGGCTTGAAAAGCTTGCCTCCACTATACACTTGTGAGGACTTTTATACTATGAAATCTAAACAAAAAGAATAAACTACTTTATGTTCAGAGTCTACAGTAAAACAAATAATTTGTGTATTGGCAGCTTTAGTATTATATTGTCTCCAAAAGGTGAAACACAGTAGCCGTTGGCACATATATTCTTGTTTTGGGTAGCAGTTGATTGGCAGATGATGGAGTTCTCTACTAATCGGCAACACTCAATCAACTGATCTTGAGTAGATAGCTGATTGGCAGTTGCTCAGCGTATGTTGATCGGTAGTGGATTCAGCACTAGGCTTAATTCAGCAGTTGGAAGCCAGAGCTAAAATCCTAAGTTTTTGGTAGTTTCATCCATCATAGCTCAAAACATATTCTATCACAAGGCTTCGTATGTGGATCGATTCAATTTAGTAATTAGGTTTGTTTGTGTTTGGTTTGTCTTTTATGTAACACTATTACATTTATAAATCTTCATATTTCTATATGAATTGAATTGTTTCAACCATTTTAATCAATCTATACATGTATGCAAAACGTGTTTTTACTCATCGGTAAATTCATTAGCTGGCTCGTTACTTTCTTACATGATTTCAGAAAAGTAGATTAGTGGACTTCTATATGCGCATTTAGGACTTGGACTTAGTCAAAATTAAATACAAATTCATTATGTTTACTTGACTTTCTATTTGATTGTTATGTAATTTTTGATTACTAGTATTAATAAAAATGGCACTTAATATTATTTCAGGCATTTGTTACCATGTTCTACAAGCAATCGATTCACATTCGTTCGTTCCATTGATTCTGCTATCGGTTGATGAGTCACAGATTGGTATCAGAGTCATGGTTATAGAGAATTCGGCTATGAGAAATGAAATGACCTAGAATATAACTAAGACCCTTATACATGAGTCCTCTCATGAATTTTATTTGCTTAAATAGGATTTTATGTGCCTTACATGTTTAGACATTATTATAGGTTATGTACCTTACGTGATTATTATTATACCATAATTGCAATCAATGCACACGCAATACTCAAATCATATTCTAAGGCATTGTGCCTAAATCAAAAATATTTTCAAAATTCCAATTTGATTTGTTATTAATGCTTTTCAAATCCTGTCAAAGTTGGAGTTCCATAACTTATGGTATCCAAAGGAAGGAAACTTCAACATGTATCCATACACAGACAGTCCACATCAGGTGGTTGTAAAATCATTGGTCCAAGACTAGTATCATGGTAGTGCAAAAAGCAAACACGTTAGTTTCAACTGTAGAAGATGAGTACATAGCAGCATATGCTTATTGTTCTCAAGTTCTCTAGATTCAAAACCAGATGCTTGACTATCGTTTCAACTTTTTGCTTACACCAATACATATTGATAACACAGCTACTGTGTTTATCATAAACATTCCAGTTCATCACTCAAAAACAAAACACATTGAGATAAGATATCACTTTTTGAGGGATTGTGCTGAAAAGGGTTTAATCAAGTTGAAACAAGTATACACAAACAATCAACTGGCTGATTGTTTTACTAAGGCATTTGAACCTAGCCAGTTTGAGTTCTTAGTTCAAGCAATAGGCATGATTAACCTTGAAACATGTAAATACTCTATTAATTTTTATTTGTTAACGACCTGTCTTTCTTTTTACATTATCAAAACACAAAAACATTAGAAAACAAACACAAGTACAAAAAGATGTGATTTTTTTGATAAAATATCAAAAAGACAAAAACAAAGAAAAATCAAGAAAAAATGAAAAAAATGTTTTTATATTACAGTAACATAGAGTGTAACTAGAGAAATGATATAACTACAGCTGGTATATCATTAGTAATGCATTACAAAATCTATCAAAGACTGCCATACCTTATTTAATATGTGGTAGGCTCAGCTTGGAATTGATGATATATGCTTTGGTGACAAACTAAAGTTTCTTATTCTACTAGAAGCTATCATCTTAGGGTATGGGTAAGAATTAATTCAAGTGGGTGTGTGTAGCAACCTAAAAACACCAGGTAATGATACTATAGGAATATCATTCACCCACACCAGTTTCTCATCTGTTTTGCTATGCAAAGAACTGGAATGAACAAAGCATAAAGTGCTCATGTAAATGAACCAAAAAGATTCCCAATAAGGAACACATTCCAAAGTTAATGCACACTAAAGTCCATATTGGATTACAAACAGAAGAATCCCGAGGAGGATCAAATTCAAAATGGAGCACATAAACGATCACATAAATCCCAAAGATATTCCCTTTACCTACAATAACATGAGATTTCATAACTTAAATGACCTAGTCATGTAAGTTGTAATACAGTTCTACCATGAATTTCATGCGAGTGGTTTATCTATCTGTGCTTCTGAGTGTGAGGCATATAGAGAATAATCAACAAATACAAAACATGATAAATATCATAAATTATATAAACCATTGCTCGAATTTAAGTGAATAATTATACCTGGAATCAATATGTGTGATTATGTCTAATCTTTTAAAATATTTGCATTCTTGAAGGTAGGCTATTCTATCTCACAAAAGGCATACTTCTATACTCATGTATAGAAAATATTCACATAATACAAAAATATTTTGATTTCTTTTTATGTTTTTGATGTTGTCATGAATATTTTCTAATGTTAAAATCTTTAAAGTTTTTATCATGAAGGATATAAGCTTTAGGGGGGGAATTAAAAATTTTAGAAAATTCTCACAAAAACATTTAAAAATTATCAAAAATACAAATATATTTTATTTTATGTTTCTACAGTTGATTGACTTTTCAAAATGTCAAAAAAACAAAAATATGATAAACAACTTTGTTGGTGTGCAAAAATTTTTAAATCACAAGTGTATTTCACTCAATGCAGGTTTTCATATGCACAACATGCCATTGACATGTAAGAATGAACATCTGTATCACACTGGTGAACAAATCATTCCAAACGATAACTGACAACATCAGCACAAAAGAGCAAAAAGTCAAAGTCAACAGAACAGTAACACTGGAAACATCACATCAGACTTCTCATATCCAAAATATTAAATTTTGACAACTTTAAATTTTAATACGGGTAACAATGTTGGTTTATGCAGGTGAAGGTAACCCAAGCATTTAAACCAATGCGGGTGGTCATTTTATCAGTATTATTACATAAGAAAAAGAAATACGGGTAACTGTGTTAACAGAAATGCGAATGACCATAATACTTATATGGGTAAGTATTATTCAACTGCATTTGTGTTTTCCGAAATAGTTTCTTTGTGGTTAACAATATTCGTAGTATTAAAAAAAAAATTTCTACATGTTAAAAGCATTAGTAAAACACTAATGAAAAAATACGAAGCACAATACTTAGTACTAAAATGCTCTTCACTATTTAACTAATGAAGGACTACTCATCGCATTTGTTTATGTTGACAACAATCAAAAACTTTTTGTTCAACCGCATTAGTTTTTCCAGGTAACTGTAAACTTTGCGAACTAAGTATTTGTTCAACCACATTTGACTTTGCGGTAAACGGTACACTTTGCAGATAAAGCAATTGTTCAATCGCATTTGTTTTTGTGGCGAACAATGTACTAAGCGGTTCAAATTTTAAATTGGAATTTGTTTTTCAACACTTATGAAATTGAAAATATTAAAAGTCTGCCTATTTAAACTCAATATCAGACCTCATTTAATACCTTTGGAATTTGAGAGATATCATATAGTGCGACTAGAGTTCATAGTGTTCAGACATTCAAATCATCCATTGTTCATCGATTCAGAACAAGATTTACATCATTCCATCTTCATAAATCGATCTTCTACTACTATAGTATCGATTTTAAGGTGATTACACCAATTTATTCAAATCGACTAACTCAAATTGAAACCCGATAATGAACTCTGGGTTTAGAATCGAATAGGATGAACATTAAACACAAAATAACATAAGTTCAAACAACAACAAACACCTTCAAATGATTATAAATTTGATTATTTCAAATATTTGAATTGATGAAATCCTGATGAACTTCAGTTGAACATGGTTCTTGTTTTAAACAAATCAAACATGAAATTCAAGTGTTATAATGCTTAATGATAGTTGTTACAAACTTAAAATGACAAAATAACATGATTATCACACAAAAGAATGACAAAAATCAGTTTGATTGATATGCATGTGATAAAATAGTAAGTCATGAACTTAATTTTGACTTTTGAAAAGTCAAACTTTAACTTATGTGTTTTAAGTCAAACAGATTGTAAACAAATTTATCATCATCATATAAACTTACACATATGTATATTGTGTAGAAAATGGCAAACATTATTTGGTGCAAAAGTCACAATACCAGTGGTTTTCTAGACCTTGATGTGCCTGAGGCTGATGAGCTAAGAGACATAATTAGATTCATCCTAACCACCAGATTAGCATATGCCATCATAATGAGACTAGTGATCTATGTGAACATCATTAGATTATTTTGGAGAATTAGTGAAGTAAACTTGGTTGATGATGTGGCAACCATCATTGGAAGGATAAATTATTAGCATGTTCTTGCTGTCTCTAACAAACTATGAGACAGTGTCTAAAGTTTGGAGATGATGTTGGCAAGCCACAAGAGATTGAAGAACATGAGCTCCTTAAAATCTTTGCAAACATTGGGTATGGAGGTGTTTTTGAAGGGAAGCAGATTTTTAAAGGCCAAATGGACCTGCAATAGAGATTTTTTGTTCATTACTTCTAACATTGTCTATCAAAGAGGAAGACTGGCTGGAATGACATCCCCCTCACCATATCATCTGCCATCTATGCCTTATGCACTAATAGACCATTCAATATGTATGGTTATATGTTTAATGGCATGATGTCCAACATTGTAGAAGGAAGAAGGACTATGTTCATGTATCCAAGATTCTTACAGTGCTTGATCAACCAACTGATTCCTGATTTTATAGGCCTGTTAGGGATGAAGAAGATAATGAGGAGAAAAGACAAAGTTATTATTGATAGACTAATGAGTTGATCTTGAAACACAACAAGATTATGGAGTTAGAGTCCATTATTGAAAAGTTGAGAGATGAAGTTCATTAGCATATTGAGAATACAAACATCCAAACAATTGTTATGTATGACCAAGATAGACTTACCAATGCCCAGACTGAAAAGTTGAGTTGGAAAAGAAAGTTGATAATCTAACTCAGAGGCTAAGTCTACTTGAGGATATGCTTATTAAGAAATAAAAGCATGAGGTGAAAGACAAAGCCAAAGAGAAAGATGATTATGACAGGATGTTAGATTCTAAGGATGATAGTGATGATGATGGCGATGAAAAATGAGATGAAAGATCTCCTAAAAGACAAAGAACTAAACAACAACAAGAGATGACCACAGAACAAGCAAGTATATCTGGCAAACTTGTAGAAGAAGAATCTTTGGCCATGGTTCCATACATACCTCCTATCTCTAGTCAAACTGAAGTGGAGGTGGCAATGAGCTCATTGATTAAAGAACTTGATGCACACTCTTTTGGTGACTTCTTCATTGATGAAGACATTTTGGAGATCATTTGAGAAGCTAGTGTGCCTATAAAGCCTTTTGTATTCATTCCTCAACACCCAATTGTATTTGAGAGAGAGCTGCAACTACAAATGATTCATGTTGTAACTATTACTGAGGAGCACAAGGAAGTCATTAGAAGAGTGTTTGAGGAATTCACAACACAAACACCACAAGAACAAGAAAGTGTATTGTCTAAGACTACTAAGCCAGTTAAAGAGATTGAGTCCGATTCATCTGAACTTCAAACATATTTAAGAAGAATAAGGTATTTGGCTAAGAAGGAAAAAGGAAACATGCATATGGTTGAAGAGCCTGCTCCTGAGCCTAGGAAGCTAAAAAGAAAAGAAAAATTATGAATGGTTGTTATGGAACAATAAATTATTAGCTTAGAAGAAGGAGAGATAGAAGGTGGTTACATTCTTGAGGAAGGCATGATGGATGAGCCTGAATTCCCAGAGAGCCCTCAAAGACAAGAGACAACAGTTGAAGAAATGGTAGAGAAGGTCCTGCCTGACCACTAGATTATGAAAGCCATGTTTCTCATTCAGCAAAGAATATGATATCGATCTTGTATTCAGCATGGCTTCTGAGACCTTGTCTGAAGAGATAAAAAAGGTGGAAAGATTGTTAGATCCGTCTGTTGAGACTGAGTATGAGTTGAGGAAAACACAAGAAACAAAGAAAGCCAAAGCTAAAGAACCCTCCTCCTCTGCTACAACACCTCCTCCTCCAAGACATCCATCAGTTGACTATCGATATCCTGATCCCTACAACATGACAAATAAGGAAGTTAATGACTTTCTTGCCAGAAATGGTTTTAGCAAGAAGAGATTGGGTCGAAAGAAAACTAATTCTCTCGGAGCCTATGTCCTAACTATCATTAGTGACTTGAAAGAGAAAATAAGAGCTGGTGAAGAAGAAATCATACCAAGACAAGGAAGATCAGCATAACAAGTCCAAGTCTCCAGTGAAGATCATGACTTTATGGTACCTCTATTGAGCAAATATTTAGAGTGGTTCAAACAACCATCCCAAATACAAGTACAAGAGGGTTAACTACTTCTGAAATACTCTAAGGTGTTTCAGCTCCTGAAGGCAAAATGGATGTGAAGATAATTGCCTAGAAGTATGATTCTGCTTGGAATATGTTTTTTGGTAAAAAAGATCTCAAGATTAGTTCAATTATTCATAAAATATAATGAACTTGTAAATTCCCTAACAATTCATGACCTGAAAGAGCTTGATGATTTAGAGCTAATAAACCATGCTATAATGTCAAAGGTTTATCAATTTAAGGATAATATGTTCAAAAGAACCAACAACTTCAAAATCCTTAAAAAAAGATATGTATGAGGAAAGATAGATCTTTTAGAATCCCCTTTGACCAGCCAAAGAAAAAGAAGACAATAGAAGAGTTGTAGTCCCAAAGGGGAGTGCAAAGCTAATAGAAGAGTTGAAAAGAAAGAGGGTTGCTGGTGCACACCAAACAATGCCAATCTCAAATGTCAAGTATGATGAAGAGACATATGAGTTGGTTATTCTTAGAGGTTGGAAGCGAAAACAGGACCAAAAATCACACTATTCAGTGCCTATGAAGTGCGGCTGCTAGATGAATTACATATTCATTATATGTTCATTATGCACTCTGATAGCCACACCAACAACCTCAGAGGGAATTATCTGATATTTATCTTGAAATACATAAGGATCCTGAAGATTGCCTATGATAGGATCAAAAGTAAAAGGGAAATAAAGAGAAAGAGAAGAGTGCTTCTTAACTTTTCTAATCTGGTAAAGTTAGAGATCATTAATTGAGGAGAGCTTGTAATTCATAGAGATAGTTTGTCAACTATAGCTATCTTTGAACCTCAATCATTGAACCAAGTGCCAGTTGATGCCCTTCAAAGGATGAGAGAAATGACTATCCATGTTCTAGATAGTAGCAGGATAAGGGAGGCTAGAGAATTCTAAGTCATGATCAATTTCATTCTTGACCCCACTAATCCTAAGTATCACTCCTACCATCCTAAAGAAAATCCCTCCATTGTACCAGTTCAACCAATCATAACAACAGCAGCAACAACATCAACAACAAAACCAACAACAACACAAGCACCAACAACAACCATCACTTCATCAGCTTCAACTTTAACAAGAGTCCAAGCTTCCATATCATATCAACAACAAAGGAGTATTGGTGGACCCTGAAAGGATCATGCATGCCAATTCAAGTAATGATGGATTATGTTTTGGTTGGAAAACATTCAAGTGCAGAACATTGCGGATGAAGTGAAGAAAGGCAGATGAAGAAAACAGACTAAGTATTGTTTTGCAGAATTAGTTTTTACGGGTGAACAAAGACAAATGTGGATGAGGATCTGTCTAGCCGCAAAGTCCTAATGTGGGTGAAACACAATATGTACTTATGCCTAGCACAAGTAATGAGGACAAGACATGTACACCCGCAAAAACAAATACGGATGTACAATATACCAATGCGGGTGAAGAACAACTTTTGTGGATACTGTTGAAATACTCAACACTTAGTATTCAAGATTATATTGGTTTGAAAATCCAAAGTATCCAGATTATGTATGCAAACTTGATAGCGCTCTATGGGTTTCATTTGGCTCCTAGGAACTGGTATGAGATACTCTCTAATCTTGAGGGAGAAGAAGTAGATCAGCAGTAGCGTAGAGCCATTCATTGGATCTATCATGTTCCTGATAACAAGTATACTAGATATTATGTTTTCCATATGTATGTGCTCAAGATTCCAAGTTTCTCCAAAAGTGTCACACATGATAGCTTCAAAGAGGATTTTGAAGTATCTTAAAGGGGAACCGAATTTGGGATTATGGTACCCTAAGAGTGCAGACTTCATGAATACCCAATTCATATGGACAATAATAGCGCCATCTCAATTAACAATAATCTAGTTTAGCATTCAAAGACAAAGCATATTAATATTAGGTATCATTTCATTCGGGATTGTCCAGAAAAGAAAGTTATTAAATTAGTTAAAGTTCATACAAATGAACAATATTCAGATCTTTTCATAAAGGCATTTGATGAATCAAGGTTTAAATATCTTGTATCTGTAACTGGGATGATGAATTTTAAATAGTTTAATGATTTATAATGAAATCTAATAAAATTTGTGAAAATTTATTTTCTTGATAACAAAACTAGGTATCCACCAATTTTTTCAATTCGTTAGATAGCAGCACTTCAGCACATATGTCTAATGAAAGATCCGGTAGGACCCACTTCTATCTGCCAATAGGTAGTGGCACCATAGTTTTTGCCTGAAAAGACTATTCCATTATGATAAAACCGTCTAATTTACAATTAGGTTGGTAAAACTTTAAAATAATACTATTATATATTATCCCTAAACTGTAAAACAATACTTCTTCCCACCATTGTTATCATCCACACTCATCTAAGAGGAAAAACCATTAAAAACCTTCATCTTTCAAAGCCCTACACAAACTCAAATTCTTTCGAAATGGACGCTCTTAACCTAGAATTCTAACCAAATCACAACCTAGCTACTTCACTTGAACCCATTGGTGATTCAGTCTATGACCCTATTCTGAACTTCCTTCGCAATAGAAACTATGCTTTTGCCATCTCTATTGACCCAGTGATTTGTTCACCACACATTATGCAATTATAGAGTACATGTTCTATTCAAAGAGAATATGGAACCAAGATCTTCAATGCAGTGGTGCAAGGACTGAAGATCACCATCTCTTACACAAAGATACGCCAATATCTACAACTAAATGATGAAAATGGTGAATCTTCATTCTCTAATGAAGTCGTGAGTGTCACTTTGAAGGAGATGGGATATGAAGTACGACTTCTAACGTCCACCTTCTCCAAATCCAATATATATCATAACTGGAGAATCATCCTTCGTATCTTTATTCATTGTTTAACAAACAAGCCGGGCGGATGTGATCAATTTCCATTGGATTTAGGAGGGGATATCCATGGACTTGTTAAACAACACAGTTACAACTTCTCAAACTTTAGTTTTCAAATTCTTTATTAAAATTTTAACTGCTACTGAAAAGTTTAAGTTTCTAATGTACCCAAGATTTATTCAATTGATCTTAATTGAAGAACTGGGTATAAACTTAAAATTGAAGGAGTCATATATGCCTTAGGAACTTTACACAAAGTAATATTCTCAAAGTTCAAGACTACTCCTAAATAATTTTTAGGGAAGGTCACTCCCTTTTTTTCTCACATGCTTAAGGTCACTAAGCCTCAGGGTGACGCATGGCTACACCCTCTACTGCTGATCCCACCCTCTACTGCTGATCCCACACCTTCCATACAAAAGCCAAAAGTGTCCAAAAATAAACGAACCCCTGCATCATCAATTGAGAAGATGCGGGCCCCCATATCTTCTCCACAGAAAAAGGCAAGGCTGGAAACTCGGGTCCCAGCTAAACCAAAAGTGTCAGCCCCACCTAAACAAAGCTTCAAGAAGAAGGTTTCTCTTCATTATTTTGAGCAGACCCACACAATACTAGCCCTCAATTAGAGTCCCAACACTCTATTGAGAAACCAAAAATGGATACCCACATAATTAAGTCAATTTTTGAAGAAGAAGTGTTATTAGGATTTGGTTTACATCCCGAGCCATTAGAATCAACTCCTCAAACTCCCTTTTTATATTTCTCCTACCTAGGATGAGGATGTTCAAAGTGCCATTCAACATGACCCAATGTCTTCCCCTTCCTATACATTACAGAGAGTGGAAACTGATGTGCATGTTTAAACATCTGACCCACATCTTCTACATGAAAAGATAGATCCTAGGAGAAAAAGGGTTAATATGGATGACGTTGTCTTCACTGCTGATCCATCAATTGATCAGCAAGATAGAGATAACATAATTAGGACCTCAACCACACCTTAAGAATGTCTCTATGGAGTCATCCCTTGAGGAGAGGAATCCAGGTTACCAAGATACCACATCTGGTGTTGAGGATGAAGTGGCTCAGCCTAGACTCTCATCAAGTCCTAAGGATTCAACAACTATGGATGAGAGAAGTATGAAACAAATTCCATAATCATGGCACATATTTTTAAGATTACCCACAAATTTAATGTCTTACAAGCAATGAATGTAAAGATTCAATCTTATGCTGAAAGAGCCAGTGTTCTTGAATTTGAGAACTGTCTTCTGAAAACAGTGGTAGATAGTGTACTTGAGGTGGAAAGTCAATTCCAGTCTCTCTAAGACCACATTGCAAGAGTTACTGCCCTAGAATCTTAACTAAACACTCTTTAGTAGTCAGCAGCTAGAGAAATGGACCTTGGACTTACGGTTGAATCCTTGCAACAAACCATTAAGCTTCAATAATCCATCATTCTTAGACACCAAGTTTCTTTAGCATAATATGAAACTTTGGATGTGCCTTCCTCCACTCTTTTAGTATCATCTGGAATCTCAAATGATGCTATCAAAAATTGAATAATTTGCCAAAGAAGCTGAAGACAATCTTCTGCGCCTGGCTAATCAAGTTATTAATCTCTCACAGCCAATTTCATTTTCTTCAAGATGGAATGAAGACTATGAATGTTTATCTTGAGCTAAATCTAAATTAAATGATCTTCTAGACAGATATGGCTATCACAGCTCAGAAAAAGAAAGATATCGAAGCTAAAGGAATAATAAGGAGGATGAATTAAAAGGTTCAACTTGGGAAGAAAAGAATGGCTGCAATGAGAAGATCTAGTAGTTCTCTCTCTCAAAAGGAAAAGAACTAATGAGAAATCATCAAAGAGGGAATTAGTTCTAGGACTGGAAGCCACTCCTAAGACATCTGCAGAATAAGAAGCTCCATTACTGAGAGTGCTATCGGATCCTGCAGAATAGCTAAAGAAATCAGTTGTTGATAGAACTGCCAAAACAGCCAGACAAGATGCTTCTTCAGTATATGACATATCAAGAAGAATAATTATTTACATATAAGGAACCCAGACCATGGAAGAAGATATGGAGAGAAATAGGGTGACCCTTGAAGAAGAAACGAGTCAACTTCATAGAGTTCACAAGGCCGCACCTGAGTCTGAACTCAAGAAATTAGCTGAGTTGATATTTCGTCAATCGGATGTTGTAACTGAAACCCTAGTTAGCTCTGAGGTAAATATGGAAATAGATGGCCTAGAAGTCACCAAGGATGCTAAGAGAGTTCAGACAATTTTCGATGATCCCTAGTTAGTTGATGAGGCATTAGGTGTAAATATTAAACCTTTAGCAGTTAGACCTACTATAATCTCTACCTCAGACAAAGGTAAGAGACCTATGACTGCTAAAGAAGAAGTTGAGAGTTAGTATCAGGAAAGAAGGGCAAGATTCTTGATGACAAAAAGGATGGAGATGTTCCCACAGAAGGTTGATAATGAACTTATAGAATTGCATGCTAGTGGAGCTCAAGAATCTTCTTTAAAAAGAATATCATTGCCTTAATTCGAAGTGAAAAGGAATCTAGAGCTACAAGAAAAGGAATCAACCTTGTTGGAGAAACTAGAAGATCAAAACCAATAGCTCCATCAAAACTAAAGGCCAAGGTTGTTAGGAAAGTGCCATCTAAGTCATCTAGGAAAACTCCTAAAAGCTCTCCTCAAAGGACAAATCTCAGCAAGCTCTTGTGTCCACAACTACTAAATCCATACAAATAGCCTCAACTCAGAAAAAAAGGAGAAAGATCAAAAAAGATGTCTTCTAGCAGCTCAACTTGCGTTTAAAGGATTCTACTTTGATGATGTTATGGAATGGAGTCATGCTGAGATGAAATCAAAGTTGATAGCTGCAACTCATGCTAAGATGAAGAGATCAATTGACTTGGCTAGAAGAAAGAGAAATGAATTAGACAGGGAACAAGCAGCAAGAATATTACTAAAGATAAGCAACATATGAAGTTGTTCTTAAAATACTATGGTTTCTCTGGCAAAAAAGTAGGACTAATGAGTATGTCTACTCTTGATCTAAACATCTAAGAAGTCAAAAAGAGAGTTGCAACTGGAGAGCTTCCAAAGTATGAAGTAGTTAGAGAGCAATAGGAAAGATAGCAAACAAGAACCAAAAAAGTTGTTTAGAGGACTTCCCATGTACCTACTAAGCCTCCAATATCTGTTGACTCTAACTCAACTGTCTCTGATGATCGATCTTGTGAGGAGTATGCTGAATGTAATCACTCATGGAATAGTAACTAGAATGATTAAACGAATAATATGAAGAAGAATTAGGCAACACATGTAAATAAACTTCAATTTCTATTGCTCTATAATGTAATGAATAGAAAATTTCACACAAATTAGAATTAATTACAAATAAATCAAATGCAAACTATTTATACTAAACCAAAATCTCTCGCATAAGAACTAACTTCTCATGTGGATCTAAAGTTCTCCGGCGGCTTGTTCTTTAAAATCTTCATTTTGATTTCTCGAGCCTTTAGGTTCAACGTCTACAATCTCCCCCTAGGCTTGGTGAATAAAATCTTTAGAAGTCCAGGTCGCAACTTTGTAACTACACCCATATGCGTACATCTTGTTGTCCTGGGCCTTCGTAATCAACCAGCCATACTGTGCTACTAAAAAGTGAACGGATTCATCAGTTGCAATTGGACAATCCTACAACTTGATCAAATCATCTATTCCAAACTTGAGCAAATCCACATGGTCTAAGATATAATAATCCTTATGCACATAATAACTAACTGCATGCCCAGTCTCTTTTTCACAACCCCACCACATGAGCTTAGCTAAACCATTAGCTGGTATCGGGGCATGTATAGGAATCTTCCGTGCATATCTAGGATGCTTGTAAACTCGTATCACTATTGGCTTGTTGGTATTCGGGTCAATATGAGTCTCATCCTCAATGACGTTGGATTTGGCAGTCTTAAAGTCCTTGAATTGGATTTCCTATGTCGCCATATCATATTCCTAATCCAATAGGCTTTACCCTAGTTACTCGGGTTGATAAACGAAACACGACCCATGACATATAGATCTGACGCTCTTAGAGTATGAAAATCATGCTCTTCCAGCTAATACTCTAAAGCTCCTGCTAGTCATTTCACTACATACATCTTCTTTTCATTGCCAGACTGATAATTGGCTCTGAATTTTCATACCTTGTGAAAGGTTTGGAATGTCTAAGCTTGTGCATATAGGCTGGTGGTAGAGGTGCATCAAAAGTAAGATTCCTGACCTAACATACTGCACTCTGTCCAGTAATATCAGAAGTCTTGTTAGTCGGTTGATTAGCTCTAGATTCCATCACTATCTCCCCTTCCTTAACCAAAATATTAGAAAATAAGCTCTTCAGATTGTTCCCAAAAACATTTGTGTAATCTGTTGGATTATTTGAAGATGATACTTACCAAAACCTAAGTGCAGAATCTCATGATTATTACCAAAACCGAGACGATGAAGCTATGCATAAAATATGATCGAAACGAAGAAAATTGACCAAAGTCTAACTTGGTCAAACTTGGTCAACCGTGGTCCAAGTCAACAGTCAACATCAGCGGTCGTCCTGAATGACGTCAGCAACCGGCAGTCACTAATCAGCAACAGAGAATTTATCAGACTTAGAAGAATATTTATGATATCATTAGGACTTAAATGTAACTTTATTCATTTATGTAAAGAGTATAAATAGACCAAGTGTACTCATTTATACACTAAAAGCCAGGAAAGTAAGCACTAACAATAACAAAAAAGAGAGAATTAGTCTAGTGAGAGAAACAATTAGGTTGAGTGTGTGTGAGAGAAAATTTTCTTATGAACTCCCTTTGTAATCTCCTAGCATCATCATCCATATGAATGAATGAAATATTTATAAATATGTGTTCTTAAATTGTTCACATTCATTCATCATAACACATTAAATCTTACAACAGATCTTTACTTAAAATCATCAACAGGTCTATGAGATTACGCATCACAGATCTGATAAACGGTAACAATACGATTGTAATATTCGATCCTACTATTTTTTATATTTCTACAATTGGTATTAGAGCCTTGGCTCCTTGTTCTTCAATTTTTTCTCATAAATTTGAACCATAAGTTTGATGTGCAATTTGTTGTTGTTTTTGTTGAAATCAAGCTACCATTAGCTTAGATTTGTTATTTCATGAAGATCTACAAGTTTTTACATCAATTGAAGTTCATTTGAGCCATTAAATTAAGATTTAAGCATGAAATGAAGCACTAACAATAACAAACAAAAGAGAGTTAGTCTAGAGAGAGAAACAACTTGGTTGAGTATGTGCGAGAAAAATTTTTCTTACAAACTTCCTTTGTAATCTTCTAGCATCTATCATCATCCGTATGAATGAATGAAATATTTATGAATACGTGTTCTTGAATTGTTCATCATTCATTTATCATCATATATTAAGTCTTGCAACAGATCTTCACTTGAAATCATCATCAGGTCTGTGAGATTTTGCATCACAGATCTGATAAACTGCAACAATACGATTGCAATATTCGATCCTACATTATTGATATTTCTACAAGTTTGATCTGTGTAATTCATATACTCATCTAAATCACCAAATGTACAAAAATCTTCATCAAATTCCTCAGCAAGTATCTATTGCTGGAACGTATAGAATTCCTTCTTGTACATTTCTTCAGTAGCACAATTAAAGGTATATAGTTATCTGGATCATCAGATCTTGGTCCGAAGACATTAGCAGAACCTGACCAACTAGAAGGACCAACAGCTGAACCTATATCACCCCCTGATCATCATTATCATCTCCTTTCTTATTTCCTTTATCATCATGTGTTGGTCCATTTGACAAACATAAATCTCCTCATCAATGTTCCCGTAGAGAAATGCACACTTTACATCCATCTGAAAAATTTTGAAGTTCTTATGAGCAGCGAGAGCAAGAAAGATTCTGATGGCTTCAATGTGGGCAACTGGAGCAAACACTTCAGTATAGTCAATTCCCTCCACCTGAGCAAATCCCTGAACAACCAGTCTTGTTTTGTTTCTTACTACCACATGTCGATCGTCTAGCTTGTTCCTAAGTACCCATTTGGTACCGATGGGAAATTTGTTTGGAGGAAGATCAACTAACTCCCAAACTTTCAACTTCCTGAACTACTGAAGCTCCAACTGCATAGATTCAACCCAACTTGGGTCTTGAAGTGCTGCTGAGATATTCTTGGGAACAATTTAGGATAAGAAACATGCATAGAGACATTCATTGATCAATCCAGACTGACTTCAAGTCCTCACACCATCTGTAATAGATCCAATGATATAATCATATTGGTGATCTTTAAAGGTTTTGAAGTTAGTGGTAAGGGTTAATGGGTTGGATTGAGATAAGGATGCAGTTTGTGATGGTTGTGATGGTGAAGTTGCTTGTGATGGAGGAATTGATTTTTGTGGAGGTGTAGGTGGAGGATCAAATGGAGGTGGAGGTGGAGGGTCAATTGGTGGTTGTGGATGGGGTTCAGGTTGAGGAATGATTTGCATATTGGTATGTGGAACGACATCATCGTCAAATACTGGAAGGTTGAATGATTTGAAGACAGTGTTGGATTCATAGAACCATTTTGGGTCAGATCCCATGTTTGGTGAATTTGACTCCTGCAAATCAACATAAAAGGATTCCTGCACAATACACGTTCTTTTGTTGTACACCCTATACACCTTTTGTGAGGTAGAATAACCAACGAAGAAGCATTCATCAAAAATTGCACCAAACTTTGACTTATGAGCTTGAGTATTCAGCAAAGTACATAAGCAACCAAACGGACGGAAGAAGTCAATTAAGGGTTTCCTTATACGAAGAAGCTCATAAGGAGTCTTCATCTTGTCTTTCATAATTAGAACCCTGTATAGTTGATGATCTACATAGGTTGGACTCACTATAGTTAACAGGTTTATTTTTTTTTGTAATAGGTTAATTATTAGTTCTCTCTTGTAATTTATCTTCCTTATGTATTTTTGTATTGCAGCGAAACTACGGCCGAAACTATAGTTTCGACCGGAGTCAGCTGATTTTGATCACCCGCCGAATCTGTAGTTCGCTGCCGGGTGAATCTAGTAGTTAGACAGGTAGTTTCGCTAGTGAATCTAGGTTACTTATATATTGTAATCTTTCTATCTTTGTAGGTAACCTTTTGTAAAACCCTAATACAAAATATTTGTTGTTGCTATTGTGTATGGCTGGAAGTTTATTTTCAATATCATTAAGCCTTTTTATTGTTATTATTGTTTGGATTCTATTGATATCATTATGTTAGTGTGTCTATAAGTGTCAATTTGGTGGAATATCATTATCAAGCATCAAGTGCACTGTTGAATCTATCAAGTGGACCAACAATATGGTATCAGAGCCATTGTGCTCTTGATTAGTTGGTTTTTGGTGATTTTTCAAAAAATAGTACTGTTCCATCGATTTTGCATACTGATTCAGGTGTTTCTGTTATGGAAATTGATTAAGGATGGTACGTTTTTGATGGGCGAAGCTATTGTAATCATCAGATTTCAAATTCATTATGTTTTGGATGAGATTCGGTTGATTCTGTTCTGAAAAGGCGTTTCAGATTCATCGGGCGAATTTGCTGTTCGTCCAGCGAATTTACCAGCGAAACTGTAGGATTTGGTGATTTCAAATTCACGTGTTATTGTTAGCAAAGGTAGCCCACTTTTGAACGAAAGTTCAACCCTCTGCTAGTCACTACAAGGGAAAGTGCTGGCGAACTTATTTTAGAACGAAAGTTCTACTAGTCTCAGTGAAACTATCGCCAAAACTAGAGTTTTCGATCATTGGTTTGAGCGAAATTGCTGCTTGTATCCCAGCGAATCTAGTAGCGAAATTGCCTGTTTGTCAGTGAAACTATCATCTTTTAGCTAATTATGTCCACTAATATTACCATATCTGACTTGGAGAGTGTTGCTCCTAATAGGCCATCGAGGCTTATAAATGGTGATAACATTGAGGACTGGAAAAGATGTTTGAAAGCCTTCTTTTACTACACTAATCATAACCAATAGGAATCAATTGTAAATGTTCCTCACACTCCAACTGTCACTGTCGGTCAAGTTACTTCTCCAAACACCGATTCATCTACCTTTACTGAAAAAGATTTGAAGTTAATTGATCGTGATCAGAAAGCTTTTGGAGCTTTAACTCTCTGCTTATCTCAAGACATCTATAACCGATTTGCTAAACACAAGGATGCAAAATCTTTGTATGACTCCTTGTGTGAATTCTATGATAGAAATGAGGATCTGAGGTAAGACAGGAAAGCTCAAGCTGAAAAGGAGTTTAATTCATTTGTAGGACTCAAAAATGAAAGCCTTACTGACATAACAAATTGATTTTTTCCATATCAAGCACCTTAAAGAAATATGATGAGCAGTTGGGAAATCATGAACAAGTCTCTAAACTCTTGGACTCACTTCCACCTCAATGGAGCCTACAAGTTAGGATGTTGAAGTAGGAAATAAACTTTGCTAATTACAAACTTATGGATGTAATCAACAAACTGAAATCTTTTGATTTGGATTTAAAGAGGAGAGAATACAATCAATCCATGATGCCAGCAACTGTATATCCATAAAATGCTGCATTACTATCATCCGCTGCAAACTCGTCTATGTATGGTTCAGCTTATGGTGGTTGTACATGATTTGGTGCTTCAAAAATGTCTAGTGGGGGGTCTACAGGCGTTGGTTCAAGCTCAAAGCCTCCTGTCACTGCTCAGATTCCATCAGATACTATGGCATTATTTGGGATGTTCGTGCATAGTTATGAAGCTTTTGTTGCTGGGGAGTTAAAGGGAAAAGGGATGACTGTTGAAGACATGTATCAAGTTGATCCAGATGACTTAGAAGAAATAGACATCCAATGGCAAATGGCCATGCTCACACTACGTGCAAGAAGATTCATGGAACAAACTAGTAGAAGGAGCTTTGGAAATCAGAATCAGAATTCTAAGCTTGGTTTTGATAAGTCAAAATTAAGATGCTTCAATTGTAAACAGCTGGGGCACTTTAAAAGAGAATGTCCGAATCCTATCATACATGAACCAAGAACTTCTGGAACTTCTAAAGTTATCTAAATTACTGACAAAGAAGAAGTCAAGTCAAAGAAGGAAATGGCTCTCATCTCAAACTTTGATTGGAGCATAGAAATTAAGGAAACTGTAGAAGAAATCAATCATGCACTAGTGGCGAAGTTAGTGAACAGTGAAGTGGAATCTATTGATGACTTTGATCCTTTTAGAGAGTTCAAGAGTGAGACTCAAGAGGTTATTGGTAAAAGCAGCAAGGAAAGGGTTCAGGATGAAGTGAAAAAGGTTGAGAAAGCTGAAGTTGAACAGGGTGGATGTGAGAAAGCAGGTATTGAAGATGAAAAGAAGATGGGTGAGTCAAAAGAAAATTTGAAAGAGGATAGTAAAGCTGAGAAGGATAGCAGGAAAGCAGTGGAGGATGAAGAAGACAAGAAGAATACTCCGGTCTGTCAGTGTGACAAGGCCCTGGCTGCTGAAAATGTAGTTATGTGTCTCCCTTATGAGTTAATTCAAGACATGTGCTCTCCTCCTTGCAAAATTCATTTATTTGGGGTTTATAAGGCAAACAGATTGTTATTGGATAATGAAAAGGAATTGAAAAAAATTAATAAGGAACTTAAAACAAATGAGGCTAAATATTTTGTTAATTTAAATGAAGCATAAAAGAAAATGAGCATTTAAAAAGAAATCTTTTGGAAAGAAACGTTGAAATAAATGCTTTAACTAAACGTGTAGCACTTGCTGAATTTGAAACAAGCAAATTAAAAACCAAACTTGAAAAATGGACAATTTCTGGGATGAAACTTGAGGAGCTTTGCATGAATCAAAGGGGGGCTAGAATTAATACTGGTTTGGGAAGCAAAGAAACCACTCATGTTTATCCTCCACCTAGCACTTATTGTTATTCTCCTATGCCTACACCTCATCCAACTAATGAATTAATTCAAAAATATACTGACAGTTTGTATGCAGGTGTAGGCATTTGAGAGGAATCATAAGGAGATTTGAGAGGAATATGATTATGGTGCAAGTAGTGGTCTGGGCAGCTCTAGTTTTAAAGTTTTAGATTCCAAAAAGTCTTCTATAGACAGTAGTTTAAGTAGATTTGTTTCACAAATGTCTGTCACAGACAGTAGTTTATGCACTAGCTCTAGTTCATCTTGTTTATCCTCAGATGTTGATGAATCTAATCATTATGTTTCAAATTCTCTTGTTAATAATTATGATAATTGTTTACCTAATGCTTCAAGCAGACGTTCTCACTGAAATTATTTTGAAAAGTTTCTTTCTCATCCTATCCCATCTTTCACACCAAGCCGGATTTCCAATCTTAAAGATATTGAGACAACTTCTTCAAACGTTAACAATATTAATGAAAATGAATCCGGATTTGCTAAAATGAAAGTCACAAAGGAAATATTAAAAGAATCACATGACTCATGTCGCAATTCAAATTCTTGCACGTCTGAAGGTGAGGAAGAAATCTTAACTGATCAAGCATCTGTTTTAAGATGTAACAAGAAAGGATTGAAGTCCCGATGTTTTAGATGTGGAAATGATGATCATGTTCTTAAAACTTGTCATGCATTTGTTAATAGAAATATAAATCATAGTTCATTAGGAAGTAGATTAAATCATTTTGTAAATAATTTCTTTTGTAAAAAATCTTCTGTTCCAAGGCCTAAGTCAGTCAAGGCTTGGGTCCCAATTTCCAAGTCTTAACAAATTTTTTTTTCTTACACCAGGAACATTCCAGAAGAGCTATCAATAATCTTTGGCATGTTGACAGTGGATGTTCAAGGCACATGACCGGTTTGAAAGACTTACTCACAAATTATCGAATAATTAATGGAGGATTTGTCGCTTTTGCTGGAGATAAGAAGGGTGGAAAAATGATTGGTCAGGGAGAAGTCTCAAACGTTCATTAACTCTGGAGAAAGTAAATTATGTTCCCGAATTAGCATTCAATCTGCTAGCGTGTCACAAATTTGTGATAAAGATATTCCAGTGTTGTTTATGTCAAATGAATGCTTGTTTCTTAAACTAGAGTTCATTATTTCAGAAGATCTAGTGATCATGCGTGCTCCAAGAAAGAATGATACCTATCTTCTTGATATGGGATCACAAGAGTCTACATCCACTATGACACGTCTTCTGTCCAAAGCCTCTTCTTCCGAATCCTTCTTGTGGCATCATCGTTTAGGACATGTTAATTTTAAAAATATAAATAAATTAATTAAGAACAATCTTGTGAGGGGACTACCACTTAAAGATTTTCAGTGGTAGAAAAATGCATGGCTTGTGCTCAAGGCAAACAGCACAAAAAGCCACACAAGCTTAAGCTTGAAAACACAATTTCAAAACCCGTCGAATTGTTACATACTGATTTATTTGGTCCTATCAGTGTTAAATAAATTTCTAAGAAATGTTATTGCTTGGTTGTTACAGATGATTATTCCAGATATTCTTGGTAAGATTTCTAGCAAGAAAGGGAGATACTGCTGAAGAGCTTCAAAAGCTTATCCTTTCTATTGAGTCTGTCAACAAGAGGAATGTTATAGCCATCCGAAGCGATAACGGTACTAAATTTAGAAATCATATCTTTGACTCTTTCTGTGCAAGCAAGGGGATTCTTAGACAGTTCAGTGCTGCTAGGACACCTCAGCAAAATGGTGTTGCTGAATGGAAGAATAGGACACTCATCGAAGCAGCAAGAATTATGCTGATTGAGTCAAAGCTTCCAATAATTTTCTGGGCTAAAGCAGTCAACTGTGCTTCTTATGTACTTAACAGGGTCCTTATTGTGAAAGACAAAATGAAGACTCCCTATGAGCTTTTGCATAAACGAAAACCCTTGCTTATTTTCTTTCGTCTGTTTGGTTGCCCATGTACCTTGCTGAACACTCAAGCCCAGAAGTCAAAGTTCGGTACAGTTTCTGATGAATGTTTCTTCGTTGGCTATTCCTCCTCATAAAAAGCATATCGGGTGTACAACAAAAGAATGCGTATTGTGTAGGAATCATTTTATGTTGATTGGCCATAGTCAAATTCTAACATGGGATCTGATCCTGAATGGTTCTATGACTCAAACACTATCTTTAAATCCTTCAATCTTCTAGTTTTTGATGATGATGTTGTTCCTCAAACCAATGCAGAAATCATACCTCCAATTGAACCTCTTCCACCTACACTTCATCCACAACCACCAATAGACCATCACCCTCAACCTCCATTTGATGTTCCACCTACACCTCCACCACAACCACCTTCTCCAACATAACCACCCACTTCCCCATCACAGTCTTCACTACCCACTTACCCATCACAACCTTCACAACCATCATTGACCATTTCCTCATCTTCATCAAATCTGTTAACCCTTAACACTAATTTTAAAACCTTAAAAGACCACCCACACGATTATATCATTGGTTCCATTACTGATGGAGTGAGGACATGGAGTAAATCTAGATTGATAAATGAATGCCTCTATGCTTGTTTCTTATCTCAAATAGTTCCCAAAAGTGTCTCAGTAGCACTTCAAGACCCAAGTTGGGTTGAATCTATGCAAATGGAGCTGCAGCAGTTCAGGAAACTAAAAGTTTGGCAATTAGTTGATCTTCCTCCAAACAAGTTTCCTATCGGCACTAAATGGGTATTCCGGAACAAACCAGATGATCGGGTAGTAATATTTCGAAACAAATCCAAGTTGATTGTTCAGGGTTTTGCTCAGGATGAAGGAATTGACTACACTAAAGTGTTTGCTCCAGTTGCTCGAATTGAAGCCATCTGAATCTTTCTTGCTCATGCGGCCCATAAAAACTTTAAAGTTTTTCAGATGGACGTGAAAGGGGCATTTCTCTACGGGAATATCGATGAGGAGATTTATGTTTGTCAACCTCTAGGTTTCGAGGATCCAGATTTTCCAGACAAAGTGTATAAACTTGACAAATCCTTATATGGATTACATCAAGCCCCTCGGATCTGGTATGAAACTTTGGCACAATATCTGCTGAGTAAAGGTTTCTCTCATGGTTTAATAGACATGACTCTGTTCAAGAAAGAAGTTGATGGTGAAATGTTGATTGTTCAAGTGTACGTTGATGACATCATTTTCGGGTCAAAAAATGAGAAACTATGCAGAGAATTTGAAGAGGTCATGAAGGATCATTTCAAAATAAGCATGATGGGGGAGTTATGCTTTTTCTTGGGATTACAAGTTGATCAAAAGCAGGCTGGTATTTTGATTCATCAGGAAAAATATGTTCTGGAGATTCTCAAAAAGTTCAAAATGGATGATTCTTCTCCAGAACTTACTCCATTCACTGCTCAGACTTGCTTAACTCCAGATGATAATGGGAAATCTGTGGATGCTCATCGCTATCGTTCCATGATCGGATCCCTCATGTATCTCACGGCCAGTCGTCCTGATATTACATTCGCTGTATGCTATTGTGCTCGTTTTCAGGCCAACCCAAAAGAATCCTATGAAAAAGATGTTAAAAGAATTTTTCATTATTTAAAGGGTTCCTCTCGTTTGGGTCTTTGGTACCCAAAAGGAGGTAACTTTGACTTACATGCATATTCTGACAGTAATCATGGTGGTTGCAGGGTCAATCGGAAATCCGTCACTGGTGGATGTCAATATCTGGAAGATTGTCTAGTTTCTTGGCAAAGTAAGAAGCAAACTACAGTATCTCTGTCTACAGGAGAATCTGAATATGTTGCTGCTTCCGATTGCTGTTGCCAAGTGCTATGGATACAACATCAAATGATGGATTATGGGATATATTTTCTTCATACACCACTTTTCTGTGATAATGAAGCTGCCATTGGGATTGCAAAAAATCCAATTCATCATACTCGTACCAAGCACATTGAAATGAGAATTCATGCCATCCGAGACGCTCAGGAAAAGGGTTTTATAGATATTATTCTGATTGACACAAAAAATCAACGAGTGGATCTTTTCACAAAAATTTTGATAAACCGCGTTTCTATGAATTGATCTCCATGTTGGGTTTTGTATCTTTTTAAAAAAACCTCTTTCTTACCTTTAATGTGCATTGTTCTGTAAATAACTCTTTTTGAACTCTTTTTGTTTATAAACTTTTATTGATAAACTTCTGAGTCTCATATATAAAAAAAAGGAAAGATAAATTTCTTTTCAGAAACTTCTAAAAAGAAATTTCGGGGGAGAATATAAAGATCTATTTTTATTTGTCTAAGGTTTAATTTTGGGATATGCTGGTAGGCTCAGTCAGATATCAAAGTAAATAGTGATCGTGTAGCTTTATTAAAGTCTAAGAACTCGACGACAAGGATTATCCTTATGATATCTCAGCCTACACAAAACTACAAGGCCTTGTCTGAAATGGGTTGAGAGTTTCAACTCTTTGCTTAGTTGCATATATATATATATATATATATATATATATATATATATATATATATATATATTAAAATAAAATGGGTGACATATCTCGTGCTTATCTCCTCTACTATGTGTGAACATTGACCAGGAGTGATGATCTCCTCTGTTATACGTAAGTATAGACCTGGAGCACTCATCAGCACATTCTGATGATCTTCTCTGTTATACGTATGTATAGACCTGAAGCACTCATCAGCGAGATAAAATGATTATCTCCTCTGTTATACGTAAGTATAGACCTGGAGCTCTTATCATCTGTCCCCAAAATAAAGACACAACGATTCTTCATAGAAATTAAGAATCATTGTTGAAATATTTAAGAGTTCAAGCAAAATGAATTATATTGCTCAATAAACCATGAAGAGCAGGAGTAGTACTTTGCTGAATATCTGCGGGATCCAAGTTATCGAGTTTATCAAATGAATCCAAAACATGATAAAATCGCTGCAGATTACTTGTTGAAAAGAGGAAGGTTTGAGTTTAAAAGGACAAACATATCAACAATCCCGTAAATCTTTGATTCTCCGGATCAATTTCTTGAAAAAGAAGTCTCTATATCCTTTTATTTTTCTATTTTCTTTGTTTTATATTTTGTTTTTGTTTTGTGCTGACGTTGTGGGACGAAGAATGTTTTTCATAAAGGCTTTATAAATAAAAATTTTTATTATTAATATTTGTTTAATTTTAATTTTAATTTTTCTTTAATTTTTTTTTTAGTTTTTAGGTTCCAGCGAAACTACAGTTTCGCTGGTAGTTTCGCCAAGTGAATCTATAGATTCACCCGGCAGTATCGCTGTTTTCTGAACACATGATTTCATTTGTGATGCCGAGCGAAACTATAGTTTCGCTATAAGCAAAACTAGGTCATATATATTGCACAGTGTGAAACTAGTTTCACATAATGTTGTGCGAAACTAAACCCTAGTTTCTCTGTGGCCGAAACTAATTGTTCCCATTTGCATCATTTTCGTCGAGTTTGTTGGTTTTTAAGTGATCTGGTAGGCATTGCGACTCTGTTTCTATGGTTTAAGCATGGTTTTATTCATTAATCTGTGGTTTTGGGTTGATTCGCTGGTTCAAAACTTCACCTCTTTCATCCAGCGAATCTACCAAATTAACCAGCGAAACTGAACGAAAGTTCTCTGTTGCGAGCGAATCTATCTGGTTATACTGTCCAAGCATACCCGATAGTTTCGTACGAATCATTCCAGCGAAACTATACTTTCGCTCAGCACATAATATGCTCTGTTGGGGTCGGCGAACTTACAACTTCGCTGTCGTCTGAATCATAAGCTAGTCCTCAGCGAAAGTGTAGTATCGCTCAAACTCATGGTCTAGGGCTGAGTTACAGCGAATGTACACTTTCGTTTGGTCGAAACTTATGTTCAATCAACAGCAAAACTATTAGTTGTGCCTGGCGAAACTATATTTTGCCTGTCAGCGAAACTGTTGAACTTAGTTTCAAAAACCTCAGCGAAGCTGTCTTGCTGTGCCTGGTGAAACTATAGTTTTGCCATGATAGCGAATCTATGGTTGTTTTGAATTTTTCATATTGTTTAACTGTCTTTATGTGATATCTAACTTACCTAGGTTTATATTTTGCAGTTCAAGACAAACTTAAAGTTCGACGAAAAGACAAATCTTATGGCATTATTAGACGACAGTAATCTGAAGACTTTTGGATTTAAAGATTGTCTTAGATGGCTAAAACAGTCTCCCATACATTATGCCATATCTCATTTACCCACGATCTACGACATTCACATAAGAGATTTTTGGGTTAATGCAGAATGTGATCTGGGATCTACTCCACGCAGGATTACTTCAAGAGTTCTTGGGGAAGACATAGTGGTCAGTGCTGAGATGGTTGCGAGGGTGTTGAGGTTGGAAGAAGATTGTGGAGATGAGGTTGGTATGACTGATGCTGAAGTTCTTAATGCTTATCGAAGCATTGGGTATGAAGGACCATCTTTTGGGTCAAAGAAGGAAATTAAAAAGTCGGTTTTGTCCAAGGAATGGAGATACACTGCTCACGTGTTCATTATGTGTTTGGTTCATAGAAAGGGAGGATCAGATGGATTGAATGCACAGTGGGCAAAGGCCATGATTGTATTCTATAAAGGACAAAAGGCCAATATTGCGAGACAAATATTCGACTGTATGACTGAGAATGTCATGGCTCTAAAGAAGGATAAATGGCTATTATATCCAAGGTTTGTCCAGATGATCATTAATTACCAGAAACCAAATTTGCCAAGACACGGGGAAGTTAAGAAGCTGATGCAGATGAATACAAGAATATTTACAAATTGCTCAGCAGTTAGACATTACTTTAGTGGTAAAATAACTTGTAAGAACCTCTGAAGTTAAGAGGCTGATGCAACCAAAAGATACCAAAACAACCAAGTCTTCCAACATGCACTTTGGAACAAAGGTGAACTAGCTTTGGAAGTTTTAAACACTCAAGAAAAATGCTAAGTGTAAAATCTTCCGAAGCCAAAGTTCAGAAGAAACTGCTGCGGAAGCTTTACACTGAACTTGGAAAATATTCCAAGTGTAAAGTCTTCTGAAGCCAAAGACTCAACTCTTTCGAAGGTAAAAGATGAAGTCTTCCGAAGTTCTCAAGACAAAGTCTTCCGAAGATGTTTAAAGACAAGACAGATTTTCCTCAGGAGAGAGAAAAAAGATACCTTTTCCATCAACTTTATCATAAAGTAACCTACTCTCCGCTGCATGCTCTGGTAGTTCACCTGCTATCACTAGTTAGTGAAACTTTCATACTTTATGATAAAGTTGATAAGGTCTTCGCCTGCAAGTTTCTGTTTTTGTTCCTTCTTGGCTTTTTGTAATAGGAAAGTCAGTGAGCTATGGCTTGTCATAGTCACTAGTCAAAAGGCAATCTGCCTTTTGACTTTTGGCTGATCTTGTTGTTTAGATTAGTCATTTCCAACTGTCTTTTTGCATATTGACGGTTGTAGGATGTAGTATAAGTAGTATCCGGTTCTTGTATTTAATACATACTTGTACAAAACTTGTAATAGAACTAGAGAAGCAATATAAAACTTCCTTGAAAATTTTATCTTGTGTTGTTGCTCTTACTTTTACTTGTGTTTATCTTGTATCTTCAGTAAAAGGTTCATAGTTCCCTATTTGAATTGTTAAGTGATATAAGATCCTCCTAAGTGTGTTAACTAAGTGCAAGCTTAAGTACCCTTTAACGATCCTGCAATTGGTATTAGAGCATTCCAGGCTCTTGATTGTAAGATCTCACCATCTTCAAATCCTCTTAGTTACACACATCACTTAACTCTTCAAATGGCAGCTATCTCCAATGCTGATATGGAAACTGGAACCATGACAAAGTCCCCACTAATCACTCCTGAGGATTTTGACACTTGGTGTCAAAGAATGGAAGGCTTTATCAAGTCTCAAGATTCCAGGATATGGGAGTCTGTTGTCAATCGACCTCATGTACCATGTACCTCTTCAGCTGCTGCTGGTGGTGGCATGATACCAAAGGAGAGGGCTGACTTTTCTAATGAAGACTGGAAAAGAATTGATGTTGATCAGAAAGCCATGACAGCTCTCCAAACTGCTCTTCCAAACTCCATCTACAAAGGTTTCAAGAAGTGCAAGACAGCTAAACAACTATGGGATGCACTGAAACTAATGTATGAGGGTTCAAATGAAGCCAAGGAGAACAAGAAGGATCTCCTGAAGTAGCAGTTTGAAAATTTCACCTTCACGATAGGTAAAACCATGACTCAACAATACTTCAGGTATGTTAAGATTATGCATACTCTGGCTGATGTTGGGGTAACTATTGAGAACAGGGATATTGTAAGGAAGTTCATGTCCTCTCTTCCCAGACAATGGACACACTACTGTGTGGTCATTAAGAGGACTGAAAACCTCAAAACCCTTACTCTCACTGATTTTTATGGGATACCTAGTGGATACCAGATGGAGATGAATATGCAAAATTCATCTGGTAACTCCAACACTCACCAGAGTTCAGCCCTTCATGTGGTTGAAAGGGATAGCAGAGAACCACAACATCATCTCATCTGCTACCCTGAAAACTCACAAAAGGGTCGTTTCATCACCTTCACAGAGACACCTAGAGAGAGCTACATCCAAGGAAGTCCCTGACAAGTTCTTCTCAAGCTTTTGTCTCCACTGATGAAAGTACAGGCAACTTTCTTTTCACTCTTGAAGACCTGGACTGTATCCATCCAAATGATCTGGAGTACATGGAGATAGTCCAGCAAATGGCTCTTCTCACTCACAGAGCGCAGAAGTTCTACAAGAGGACTGGGAGAAGGTTTCCTAGCAATGCTGCCAGTGGCAAGTTTGGGCTGGACAAGAGCAAAGTCAAGTGTTACAACTGTAACCAGATGGGACACTTTCCTAGAGAATGCAAGGCACCTAAGTCAAATAGTGGCCAAGCTTCATCCAGGCCAAACTACACTGAAGGAGGGAACCAGAATGAGAAGCCAAGACAGCAAGCTGTAGTGGCTGTTGAAAAAGGAGGCTTTGACTGGAGCTTTCAAGCTGAAGATGCATCACCAAACCAAGCACTCATGGCTGATCATTATGATGCCAAGGTACTTGAACATCTTTGCTCTCCTGAATGTATTGCTAAAGTAAAAAGATACAGGCCCTACAACTTGGAAATAAGATATGATATTGAGTCTTTAAATATTTTAAAAGCTGATTTTAAAAGAGCTAAAAATGACTATAAACTTAAGATAGAAAATAGACAAACTACAGGACTCAAATTAAGGATCTCATTACCAAGTTGACTGAATGCCAGGCTGAGCTTGTGATCAGTAAAGCCAGCGCAGAAAAATGTGTTCTTGAAGAAAAGACCTTCAAGAACATGATATCCTCATCTCTGCATGCAAAAGTGTGCTTCAAATCAAAATACAGAAGGTTTGGAACTTATGTCCTCTTCCTTAAGGGAAGAGTGTTATAGGAACAAGAAAGATGATAGAGGGATCATCATCAAGAACAAGGCTAGACTGGTTGTCCAAGGATACACTCAAGAAGAAGGAATTGATTACACTGATGTCTTCGCTCTAGTTGCAAGACTTGAAGCTGTAAGAATATTTCTGGCTTATGCTGCATCCAAGGATTTCAAGGTCTACCAGCTTGATGTGAAGTGCGCTTTTCTCTATGGGGTGATTGATGAAGAAGTTTATATTAAACAACCACCTGGCTTTGCAAACCCAGATCATCCTGATTATGTCTGCAAGCATGATAAAGCCCTTTATGGATTGCATCAAGCTCCAAGAAAGTGGTATAAGACACTATCAACATACCTCTATCAACATGGATACAGAAGAGGTACTATTTATGGGACTCTCTTCATTAAAGAAACAGGAAATGACACCTAGCTAGTTCAGATATATGTGGATGACATCATCTTTGGTTCAACTAATCCAAAGCTCTGCAAAGACTTTGAGATGCTGATGAAGAATAGATTTGAAATGAGTGCCATGGGGGAACTCAATTTCTTTCTAGGAATTTAGGTGAAGCAGGTTGAAGATGGCATCTTCATCAGTCAGTCAAAGTATGTACAAGACATACTTACAAGATTCAAAATGACTGATTGTAAGGTTGCAAAGACACCCATAGCCAGAAACCACTCCCTTGGTCCTGATCTTGGAGGGGAGTATGTTGATGAACATCTCAACAGGGTTAT
The DNA here is from genome assembly GCA_025506505.1 of Flaveria sonorensis. Classification (NCBI taxonomy): domain Eukaryota; kingdom Viridiplantae; phylum Streptophyta; class Magnoliopsida; order Asterales; family Asteraceae; genus Flaveria; species Flaveria sonorensis. The sequence continues at coordinate 43,072,899 of CM046436.1, forward strand.
GATTGGGTCACTTATGTATCTTACTGCTAGCAGGCCTAATATCATGTTTGCCACATGTATATGTGCAAGATATCAAGCCAACCCCAAGATGTCACACCTAATCACTGTCAAAAGGATCCTTAGATATCTCAAAGGTGCTCAAAATCTTGGCCTTTGGTATCTAAAGAATTCAGACTTCAATCTGTATGCCTATACAGATAGTGATTATGGTGGCTGCAACATGACTGAAAAGTCCACATCTGGGGGATGTCAGTTCCTGGGTGGAAGGATAGTCTCTTGGCAATGCAAGAAGCAATCCTGTGTGTCTGCATCAACTGCTGAAGCTGAATACATTGCTGCTGCCAGCTGCTGTGCTCAAGTGCTTTGGATTCAGAATCAAATGCTAGACTATGGGTTCAATTTCAAAGAGACTCACATCCACATAGACAACAACAGTGTCATCTCTATTACAGAGAATCATGTGCAGCATTCAAAGACCAAACACATAAACATCAGGTATCATCTGATTAAGGATAATTTTGAAAAGGGATTGATAAAACTAGTCAAAGTTAACACAAATGAACAATATGCCAATCTGTTCACAAAAGCTTTTGATGAACAGAGATTTAAATATCTTGTATCAGCTATTGGGATGATTAACTTTGAGTATATTTTTTTATAACTTAATCAATATTATTTCTTAAAACTGTGTGTCCTAAGTTGTCTATTAGATCACTTCATAAGCCCAGTTCTCTTTGGAAGAAAAACGAACTTTTAGAATGATATTTCTTAGAATGATGAAAATTTACCTTCGGAAGAAGCAAAAGTTGCCTTTAAGCAGCTTATCTGAGAAGCTTATCTGAGATTTACCTTCGGAAGAAGCAAAAGTTGTCTAAATCGTTTAAGCAGCTTATCTGAGATTTACCTTCGGAAGAAATTCTCGAAGTATCTTCCGAAGCTTAAATGTTGGTATAAGTACTTGAATGCTTTTTAGGAACAAATTTCTTCCAAAAGCAATTTAGTCTCGGAAGACTCATTTATTTCTTCCGAAGCCAAAATTTTCAAAACTCTTTGAAATATCTTCCGAAGCAAAAATTGCTTCGGAAGCTTTGATTGCGCAGCTTCCGAAACCAAAATTGTCTTCGGAAGCTTTTTCTACTTCCAAGAAAACTAACTTTTTGGGCGCCTTTTTCTGAAGTAGGACCCACTTGCGGATTTCAAAGTTTATCTTTTTGTCATAACTTTGTCTCAAATCCAGAGTATATCCTTCCAAACCGTTCTATTTCATCTCACCTCTCTCATTGTTCCTTAACCTAAAATTACCCCTAAATTTCATCTTCTTCTTCTTTCTTTCACTACCAAGCTTCTTCAAATGGCCAATCTTGATCATCGTAACGACCCTGATTTCACCATGCACCTACACAAGTAACACAATCAGGTTGCTCTGTTAAACTCTGAGAAGGATCCAAGCTTCTCAGACGGGTGTAGGTATCTTTCTTTGTCTCACTACTTCACCTCCCTTACAATCGATCCTCCTCTCTATAAGGATCAGTTGCTTGAGTTCTGGCGGACCTGTCAAGAGGTCACCATGGACGGGGAGAAGGCACTGTCTACCACAATGCAGGGGAGGATGGTTATTATCACTCCAGCCATTATCAACACGCATCTTCAGCTGGATGATGAAGTAGGTGAACTGTCTTTCACAAAAACTACTCTTAACCAATCCTTTGAGCAGATGGGATATGAAGGTGACTTTTCAGTCAAGACCTTCAGGAAGGGGAAGGTCACATTCCAATGGAAATACCTCCTCCATGTCATCATTCACAGCTTATCCAACAAACATGGAGGATGGGACCAGATTCCAGAAGACCTCTCCTTCATTGTCCATGGGATGTTTAAGGGGTCAAATTCAGGTACTCTCAGTTTGTATTTACAAATTTACTTATGAATTTGGATTCCTTAGAATATTACATGTTCCCCCGATATGTTCAACACATTCTTAAATATGAATTGGGACCACAGTTGAGGGGAACAGATAATGTTTTTAAACTTGCACACATGAGACTCGGCATTTTCAAGATATTGAAAAAGCCAACTGTTGGGTTCTCTAGGGTAGAAACAGCCCTTGTCCAAAAAATGTTTGAGCTCATTGCTCAGGGTGACATCCTAGCAGCACCATCTAGTGATGAACCAACACCCTCTACTTCTCAACCACCATCAAGGCAAAAAATTACCCTCACCTATACTAGAAAATCCAAACAAACCCCTGCACTTGCTATTGAGCATGTGCAGGCCCCCATATCACAACCCACACAGGAGGAAGTGGACACTCAAGCTCCCACTTCTCCTGAGGAGCAAACCACTCCCATTTTTCAAACAATCAGTGCTGAGGTTCCTTATGCTTAGCCTGATGAGCTCACCACTCCACAAAAAGCCTTAAGCCATCACTCTGAGTCTCAACACTCTAGTGATCAACCTTTAGGGGAAAGCTACCATCCCCAGCCTCTTGATCTTAACCAACCCATTCCCAGCCTTGACTTCTATTCTGATGAAGATTTGGGTTTTAGTGAGTATCATGACTCTCTCCTCTCTACCCATACTCAAAGGGAGATGAGTACTCCTGCTTCACCCATGTCTAGCTTGTATCAGACACCCCAAACTGAGGTGGATCTTCCTGTGATTGTCCAGGAGATCCATGTGGAAGAGGCTCTCATTGTTGCTAGTTATAATATCCTTAAGACCTCAACCACGACAACCCAGCCTCTTGACACTATCATTGGGTAGGGGAAATCTAGCAGCCAAGAGCCCCATGCTGGTGGTGAAGAAGCAGACCTCGGTTCACCTCCTTCATCCCCCAATGATTCTTCAACTGAAGATGAGGGGAGTCTAAAACTCAGGGTGCACCAACTAGAAGACATTTGCACCCAGCTGATTTCACAGATAGCTCACCTTGAATCACAGGTGACTATCTTGCAAAGGAGGGTCCATGACTAGCAACTTGAGATCACCGATCTCAAGGGCCAGTTAGCTGAGAGACCTATAGGACAAACTTATCCAGGTCCATAAGAACCTATAGATGTTATGGATCACTTCCCCAACTCACCTATGCATGAGGGTGATGCTACCAAAAAGGGGGAGGAAGTTCTTACAGCCACAAAACCTGGGAGTTCTTCCTCAAGTATGGACATACAGAACTCACCATCCTATCTTGCAGTTGTCCATGCTCAGCAACCTCCTCTAAATAGTGATCTGGAACTGTTTATTCAACAACTGTTTGAGGAGGGAGTACCAAGAGCAATGTCTGCCCCATCTATGAACCCAATCTGGGGTTGGGGGTATGACATTGATAGGAAAGCTCTTGTGATCTCTAGAGCTCAGGGTCAACAAGAAATTCTCAACATCTCCACCCTGAGTTTCTATGAGAGTATAAACTTGGTAGATCTGGCACTTGTCAATCCAAGCAAAAACAGACAAGCTGTCAGATTAGCCAATCAAATTCAAGACTGGGTGCTGGCAGAATTCAAAAGGAGAACTGCATTATATAGACAGAGACTAGCAGTTGAAGCCTTTGGTCAACTGGATGTTGAGGTAGACCCCAAGATTAGCTCAAAAGGAAAGCCTTGACTGAAGGCCCAGAGGCTAAGACTATGAACCTTGAGACAAGTTCTCCTCCAGCAACCCATACCCTCAGTGAGGCACCAGCTGGTGATGGTGCTTCACAACCTCTTTTTGGCCATAGCTTGACTACTGAATCAAGCAATGAAGGTCAAAGCTCTCCTCAGACTGAGTCATCAAGATCTGCAATTAACAAAGGCAAAAGGAAGATGACTCCTGAAGTGATTGAAGCAGAAAAGAGAGAGAGGAAGAGGAAGCTGAGGGGAGAGAGTTCAAGTGGTTCTCCAAGATTCATGCAAGCTGCAATTCTGACTGCCCCTATACCAAACACTCAAGAAGATGAATTAAGGGCAGCCAGGCTCAACTATCTAGGGACCAGGAACTACAACATAGATGAACTTATCTTTCTCCCCTTAGAGGAATTAAATGAACTGGTTGACATTGAATTGTCAAAGGAGAGGAAGGAAGCAGAGGATGCAGCCTTGACCCTCAAACACAAGGAAGAAATAAGGAAAAAATGGCTTTACAAGAAGATTCCTGTCCTCTCCCCAGTTCAAGAAAGTCCTAAGTCAGAGACTGTGGCTGCTGAACAACCTTAGGTAGTTGATGAAGAAGAAAGATTAAAAATGATCAACTACCTGAGTGCCACAGGTCTTTATCAGGCACCTGTACTCCTTCCCTTGCCTTATGATTACATATTATTTGAATACAATAAGCAGCTAGAAGAGCAAGCCAAGAAAGAAAGGCAAGCTGCAAAGAAGAGGCAAAGGGAAGAAGCTGCAAAATCAAGAGCCATCATCCAGAAAAGTCAGAAAAAGTCTGCATATAGGCAAAGGATGATGAGCTTCTTGAAGCTGTATAGGTTCTCCGAAAGGAGGCTTGGTCCCAATGGATGAGCACATAAGGGTGATCAAGCAGAAGATAAAAAGGGGAGAGCTTGCGGACCTTCATTCATCATCAAGTCAAGCTCAACCTGAAGTTGAGGTAAAGGTTGAACCTACAAGACAACACCACTTGCACCTGAAGCTGCACAACAGCCAACTTCATCTTCTACCCACAGCAGGGTTCTCCTCCCTCTCCTTCTGAAACTAGGAGAGAGGAGATCCCAACTGAGGGGGAATCCACTAAAGAACCTGGTACTGAAGACCAACCCTCTAAATTAAAATCATCAGGGTGGAAAAAGAGGATGGCTAAAAGAAGATCATCTTCAAAGAAGAAAAGAAGAAAGGCATCTTCCTCCCAACCTCAGGATGCGTTAGAACATCCTGAGGAAGTGCATGAAGAGGACTCTCAACCAACTCCTATCATAGTAGAGCCTCTCTTTGTTGGAAGACAAATTCTATCCTGGACTTTTGCTGAAGATCCAGACAGATGGTATGTCACTAGAGATCAAGGAGAACAACATGTCTACTTCACAAGTGACATGCTTGAACTCCCTCTGCATGATCTCTATGACATGAGAAGGTACTTCATGAGTCTGAAGAATCCAGATCTACTGATGAAGAAAGGAATTCTGAAGATCCTCATGTGGACTATCCCAGTCTGAAGAACCTCCTTGTTTTGGTAGCATCAGCCTAGGGGGAGTTTGTAGGAACCTCTAAAGTTAAGAGGCTGATGCAACCAAAAGATACCAAAACAACCAAGTCTTCCAACATGCACTTTGGAACAAAGGTGAACTAGCTTCGGAAGTTTTACACACTCAAGAAAAATTCTAAGTGTAAAATCTTCCGAAGCCAAAGTTCAGAAGAAACTGCTGCGGAAGCTTTACACTGAACTTGGAAAATATTCTAAGTGTAAAGTCTTCCGAAGCCAAAGACTCAACTCTTCCGAAGGTAAAAGATGAAGTTTTCCGAAGCTCTCAAGACAAAGTCTCCCGAAGCTGTTTAAAGACAAGACAGATTTTCCACAGGAGAGAGAGAAAAGATACCTTTTCCATCAACATTATCATAAAGTAACCTACTCTTCGTTGCATGCTCTGGTAGTTCACCTACTCTCACTAGTTAGTGAAACTTCCATACTTTATGATAAAGTAGATAATGTCTTCGCCTACATGTTTCTGATTTTGTTCCTTCTTGGCTTTTTGTAATAGGAAAGTCAGTGAGCTATGGCTTGTCATAGTCACTAGTCAAAAGGCAATCTGCCTTTTGACTTTAGGCTAATCTTGTTGTCTAGATTAGTCACTTCCAACTATCTTTTTGCATATTGACGGTTGTAGGATGTAGTATAAGTAGTATCCGGTTCTTGTATTTAATACATACTTGTACAACACTTTTAATAGAACTAGAGAAGCAATATACAACTTCCTTGAAAATTTTATCTTGTTTTCTTTCTCTTACTTTTACTTGTGTTTGTCTTGTATCTTTGGTAAAAGGTTCACAGTTCCCCATTTGAATTGTTAAGTGATCTTAAGATCCTCCTAAGTGTGTTAACTAAGTGCAAGCTTAAGTACCCTTTAACGATCCTGCATAACATATTTACTCGAAAACATGTATCCAGCCGAGAGATGGAACTACATAAAAAGGCTGATCGAGAACGAAAACAAAAATGTTAAAGAAAACCGGGATAAACAAACAGAGGCAATAAAAAAGAGGAAAAGGTATGCAAAGGAGAAAGAATATGATTTAGATGCTGAGATCGATGAGGTTGAAGAGGAACTGCGGGGTCAAAGAGAGAGAAGGTCCAAAAGAAAGTCTGATCAAGGGGAACCGGCTCACGAAACTGAAAGGAGAACTAAGCATAAACAGCCAGTGTTCGAAGAAAGGAGGGATTCCCGATCTAAATTTGACCAAGATGTCATTCGAAATGTAAATGCATTGTTGGCCAATGAACTAAGCATGATAAAGACTAAGTTGGTCAATCAAGAATTGAGAGAAAAGGAGAAGGATGAGCAAATAGAGAGTATGAAAGTAATGATGATGGATCAGCAGAATCTTATTGAAAGATTACTTAAGGAGGTGAATGAGCTCAAAGGCAAAGTTGGTATCACAAACCAACTATCACAAGAGGAGCTGGATTATCTGACCGACACATCAAAGTATTCGTTCCTGAAAGTTGGAAAGTCATCTGGAATAGGAGGGGAAGCAAGTTCAGCTGGAGTTGGTGCAAGTGGCAGTGGTGTAGGAGGTAAAAAGGTTGTTGAAACAGAAGCAGAGAAGAGAGTTGATGAAGGAGGAGATATGAGAGAGGAGCCTGTGATTGTTGAGGCTGAATTTGTTGATTTGGTATTGGATATAGAAACAGACTTGATAGGGGCTGAGGTGATTAGAGAAGAAACTACCGAAGGAAATAAGGAGGATACAGGGAATAGACTTATTGATGAAGAGGAAGAATATAAGGAACAACTGGTTGATTATGACTCAGAGCCTGAATATTTTGAAGTGGCGGAGCGCCCAATGACTTATGTTAGGAAGATAGATTGGGCCTTTGGAAAAGGAAAGATTGTGTTAAAGCTAAAGCCAGCTAAAACCATTAACAGGGTAAGGGTGCCCAATCCACTTCCCCCTAGACTACAAAATTTTGAAAAATGGTTTTATGATAACAATACCGGGGAAACAGTCATTAGGTTGAAAGGTGGTGCTGAGATTAAACTGTTTGATCCAATGGAAGTATTTTCCTTTTGTGATGATGACCTGGTGACTCTATGTGAAAATCATATCCAGGCTGGAGCTGGAGATGAAAAAGAAGAAAAGCAAGTTGTTCATAAATGTGGCAAATAAAGCTCGTGGAGTAAGGACGGAGGTCAGGGAGCTAGCTGAGAAAGTATCCAAGGCTGACAAGTTAAGGTTGGACATGCAGGATCTTACATGACAGTTCACAAGGGCAAGTGCAAAGGCTGAAGAGGAGAGTGCAGCAGGAGCAGAACAAGAAATATTTGATAAAGCTGAAAAGGTAGCAAGAGGAGACCCAGAAGACCGAGAGTGAGGTCTAACCTAGAGGGAGAATTGATGATCTACATATGTTGGACTCACTATAGTTAATAGGTTTATTTTGTTTTGTAATAGGTTAATTGTTAGTTCTCTCTTGTAATTTGTCTTTCTTATGTATTTTCGTATTGCAGCGAAAATACGGGCGAAACTATAGTTTCGCCCAGAGTCAGCTGATTTTGATCACCCGGCGAATCTGTAGTTCGCTGCCGGGTGAATCTAGTAGTTAGACAGGCAGCGAATCTAGGTTACTTATATATTGTAATCTTTCTATCTTTGTAGGTAACCTTTTACAAAACCCTAATACAGAATATTTGCTGCTACAATTGTGTGTGGCTGGAAGTTTATTTTCAATATCATTGAGCCTTTGTTATTGTTATTATTGTTTAGATTCTATTGATATAATTATGTCAGTGTGTCTATAAGTGTCAATTTGGTGGAATATCATTATCAAGCATCAAGTGCACTGTTGAATTGATCAAGTGGACCAACAACAGTACATATAATACACAATTGACAGCTTCTGCCCAAAAAATAATTGGAAGCTTTGACTCAATCAGCTAGTCCTTGCCGTTTCAATCGATTCTTCCTTTCCACAACACCATTTTGTTAATGTGTCCTAGCAGCACTGAACTGTCTGAGAATCCCTTTGCTTGTCCAGAAGGAATCAAAGATATGGCTTCTGAATTCAGTGCCATTATCACTTCTGATGGCCGTCACCTTCCTTTTGTTGATGGTTTCAGTTGAGAGGATCAGCTTCTGCAACTCTTCTATGGTGTCTCCCTTGTGTGCTAGAAATCTTACCCAAGAGTATCTGGAGTAATCATCTGTAACAACAAAACAATAAGATATCTTAGCAATGGATTTAACACAATAGGATCAAATGAGTCGGTATGTAACAATTCAAGTGGTTTTGAAATAGTATTTTGCCTTTTGTACTGTTTTCCTTGAGCACAAGCCATGCATTTTTCTACCACCGAAAAATCTTTAAGTGGTAGCCCCCTTACAAGATTGTTCTTAACCAACTTATTAATTTTTTTTAAAATTAACGTGTCCTAATCTTTTATGCCATAAGAAGGAATCAGAAGATGAAGTTTTTGATAGGAGACAAGTCACGGTTGAGGTGGAATCTTTTGATCCCATATCCAACAGATATGTATCATTCTTCCTCGGAGCACGAATGATCACTAAATCCTCTGGGATAATAAACTCTGGTTTAAGAAACAAGCATTCGTTGGACATGAACAGTATTGGAATATCTTTATCAAATATTTGTGATACACTCAACAGATTGAATGCCGTCTCTGGGATATAGTTCACTTTCTCCAGAGTCAAAGAACCATTTGATACTTCCCCTTGACTGATCATCTTTCCTCCTTTCTAATCTCCAGCAAAAGCAACATATCCTCCATTTACTATACGATAATTTGTAAGCAACTCCTTCAACCCGGTCATATGCCTGGAACTTCCGCTATCAACATGCCAATAGTTATTGACAGCTTTCCTGGAATGATCCTGGCATTAGACCAAAGATTTTAAGATTTGGAAATTGGACCCAAGTTTTGACTAACTTAGGTCTCAGAACTGAAGATTTTTTACAGATTAAATTATTTACAAAATGATTTAATCTACTTCCTAAACAACTATTACTTACATTTCTAAAAATATTCTCAGGGCAATGTTTAATTACATGATCATCCTTCCCATATTTAAAACAATGAGATTTTAAACCTTTCTTCTTACATTTTGAAATAGGAGCTTGATCTATTGATCTATCTTCCTAACATTCAGACATTCGTGAATGAGAATCCCTATAAGAGTCATATGATTCTTTTGATTTTTCTTTTGTGACTTTAATTTTAGCAGATTCTGGTTCATTTACATTAATGTTAGTAACATTTAAGGAAGTTTTGTCCTTTTCTTTAGGTTAGAAATCCGAATTAGTGTAAAAGATGGAATTGGATGAGAAAAGAACTTTTCAAAACAATTTGATTTTGTTTGTCTGTCTGAAACTTTACTTGAACAAGCATCATTTTCATTAACACAAGCATTTGAAGCATCACGATTTGATTCATATACATCTGAAGATTAACAAGATGGACTAGAGCTAGAACTACACACACCATTGTTTGTAATAGACTTTTGGGAAACAAATCTACTTAAGATATTGTCTGTTGATGATTTTTTGGATTCAGAAATACTAATACTAGAGCTGCCTAGACCACTACTTGCACCATAATCATACTCCTCTCTAATCTCCTTATGATTTACTCACACTAAACCTGAATACAAACTGTTAGTATCTTGCTAAATTAGTTCATTAGTTTGATGAGGTGTAGGCATAGGAGAATAACAATAAGTACTCGGATGAGGATAAACATAAGTGGTTTCTTTGCTTCCAAAACCTATCTTAATTCTAGCCCCCCGTTGTTTCTTGCATAGTTCCTCATGTTTCATACCTGAAATGGTCCATCTTTCAAGTATGGTTTTCAGCTTGCTTGTTTTAAATTCAGCAAGTGCCACACGTTCAGTTAAATCATTTATTTCAATGTTTCTTTTCAAAAGATTTCTTTTTAAATGCTCATTTTCTTTTAAAGCTTCATTTAACTTAACAAAATATTTAGACTCATTTGTTTTAAGTTCTTTGTTAATCTGTTTTAATTCCTTTTCATTTTCTAATAATAACCTGTTAGCTTTATAAACCCCAAATAATCGAATTTTTGCATGGAGGAGAACACATGTCTTGGATTACCTCATAAGGAAGTCCCATAACTACTATTTCAGTAGCTAGGGCTTTTTCACATTGACAGATGGGAGTGTTCTTTTTGTAATCTTCCTCCTCCACAGCTTTCTTCCTTGCGTCCTCAACTTGACTTCCCTCTTGCCCTCCTTGATCATAGACCTCCAGCTTCACTTCACTTGTTTCACCTTCTTGTTGCTTCCGATCCTCAGCATCTTCACAACCTTTCACTTTTTCCCCGTCAGCTTCATAACAACCTTTTTCTACACGAACCTTACCAATTACCTCTTGAGCTTGAATCTATTACACATCACCTTCATTAACTGGTTCATCTTAAATTTCACACCTGAACACTCTAAAAGGATCAAAATCTTCAACTGAATCCACATCATTTTCCACCACCTTAGCCACCAGAGCATGATTGATCTCTTCTTCAGTTTTTTGATTTCAGCACTCCAATCCAAGTTTGTGATTAGTGTTGTTTCCTTCTTTGGCTTGGCTTCTTCTTTGTCGGTGATGGGGATGACTTTTAAGTTCTAGAAGTTCCTGGTTCAGTGATGATTGGAGATGGACATTCTCTTTTGAAGTGACCAAATTGTTTGCAGTTAAAAAATCTCAATTTTGACTTATCATACCCAAGTTTTGAGTTTTGGTTCTGATTGCCAAAGTTTCTCTTACTAGTTCTTTCCATAAACATTCTTGCACGCAACATTAGCATGACCATCTGCCACTGGATATCAGTTTCCTCCAAGTCATCAGGATCTACCTAATACATATCTTCCACTATCATTCCTTTTCCTTTCAACTCCCCCGCAACCAAAGCTTCATAACTAAGCATAAACATACCAAACAGTGCCATTGTATAAGATGGAACTTGATTAGTGACTGATGCCTTTGAGTTTGAACCAACACTTGATAATCCACCAACGGACTTGTCTGTTACACCATATCCAGTAGACCCACCATAAGTTGCACCATACATTGAAGAGTTTGTAGCGGATGAAATTAATACAACATTTTTGGATAAATGGTAGCTGGCATCATGGATTGATTGTATTCTCTTCTTTTCATATCCAAATCAAATGACTTCAGTTTGTTGAAAACGTCCATGAGTTTATAATCAGCAAAATTTCTTTCCTGGTTCAACAGTCTAACTTGCAAGCTCCACTGCAGTGGGAGGGAATCCAAGAGTTTTGTGACTTGTTCAAGGTTGCCTAACTATTCATCATATTTCTTTAAGTTGCTTGCGACAGAGAGAAATCGGTTAGTAAGATCGGTAAGGCTTTCATTTTTGTGTCCAACAAATGAGTTAAACTCTTTTTCAGCTTGAGCATTCTTGTCCTTTTTAAATCATCATTACCATCATAAAATTCACACAATGAATTCAAGGACTTTGCATTCTTGTGCTCAGCAAAATGACTGTAGATGTCTTGAGATAAACATAGAGTTAGAGCCCCAAATGCTTTCTAATACCGGTCGATTAACTTAAGATCTCTTTCTATAAAGGTTGATGGATCAGTGTTTGGTGAGGTAACTTGTCTGACAGTGACAGTTGGAGTATGTGGACCATTGATGATTGATTCCCACTGGTTGTGATCGGTATAGTAGAAGAAAGCTTTCAAATACCATTTCCAATCTTCAAAATTATCACCATTGATAAGCCTCAGTGGCCTATTGGGTGCTACACTCTCCAAATCAGAAATGGTGATATTTGTTGTCATTTTTACAACAAAAGGTAATTTCGCTGGACACCCCTAATTTCACTGCTACTTTTGTTGGGAAATTGGGCAGTAGTATTGCTCGAATACATGTTTGGAAACTCTAGTTTTGGCAACAGATTTGCTGAAACTAGTAGAACTTTCATTCTCAATGAGGTACTTTCACTGAGCAATAAAGATCAGATTCCAAAATCACCAATTCTGTAGTTTCGCTGGAACAGTAGGTAGTTTTGTTGTATTAACCTTCGAGCTTTTAGAACATGAAATCAACAAAAACTCACCCAAATCATAATGAATTTGTGATTAGATGATTGGGCTAGCTTCCTTTGCAAATAACAGATGATCCTCAGTCGATTTTGGTACTAAAAACACTCAAAATTAGTTCCAAAATGAATGAAATAGTGTTTTAGCTAAAAAACCAATAAAAAACTCAACAAATCAAGAGCACTAAAGCTCTAATACCATATTGTTGGTCCATTTGATCGATAATCAGTGGAAATGATTTAGAAAACATAATGAATCCGATAGAATAACAACAATCTCTCAATATAAGCAAACACAAGTTTCAAGTATTTCTCAATAATCTCCAAACTAGAACAATAAAGATTAAATAACTCTCAAATATGATAACAATAAGCTTCCAGCCAATACATAACAATAACACAATCGTAATAACAAGATTTTCATATTAGGGTTTTGTCCCTGGTCTTACTTAAACTTTGTGAATCATACAATATATAAGCAGACCTAGTTTTGCTGACCAGCAAAACTGTCTAGACCAAAACCTAGTTTCACCCGGTGATAAAACATAGTTTCGCCGGGTTACCTTGACCACCTGACTACGAGTGAAACTCGGTTTTGCTCGTAGTTTGGCTAAAAACACTTCAAAATTATATAAGAAGTAAACTAACATTTGTCCTATTATAATAATAAACAAAACATAAACAATATTGGTGAGTCCAACCTATTCTTGATCATCATCATGATCATTATCCCCACCACCATCATCATCATCATCATCATCATCATCATTATTTATATCATCCTTTTCATCACAACTAAAACCCCCTGATCTAAACCCTCATCATCATTAGTTGGCTCAGTGCACTGTACATCATGCTCAGGCTCCATAAGCGCCTCTCCAATATGATGAACTACGGGTTGATCCTCAGTAACCTCATCATGTACTATGGTAGTCGATTCTTGATTAACTCCAATAGTCTTTGTTGCCTTATCCAATGCAACAAGACCAGTAACATTAGTTGGATTAGCAGATTGCTGTCCACTTGACTCTCTAACTTCAGTAGTTCTTTGTTAAATATGAATAGAACTTTGGAAGTGAGGTCTCTGATGTTGTTCTCCGGAATCTAAACATAGGTAAATGGGAATTAATGCTGATTGTTTTGGTCAAAAATTAACAAGGTAACTAATGAATAAATTAGTCAAGCAAGGTAGTGTGCTATATCAGAATACTAAGTGAAATATCTGACCAACACCGGAATATCGATCAGGATATTACGGAAATGAACAATCAAATCAAGTAAGAACAAAGACAAAAAAAATTTTGAAAGGGAAAGTGCCCTTGATCAGAGTGATCTCCGGCACAAAAAAAACACCTTGGCGCTGACAAAACGTTGATGGCCAATTCTTTGATTAATAACAAAAAACAAGTACAACTTGAGAGCTTGAACGATCGTATCTAAGTGTTACAATGATTATTTGAGCGTGTTTGAGTCTTCGTGACAGAGATCAGGTGTGTAAATGTGAATAATTGACATAAAACAATCAGCCAAGCCTCATTATATATAATACATGAACAAAATATGAGGTATTTTCTGGATATTCAACGAGATTTCCTGGACCCTCAGCGGTTACTTTGACCAGTTAGCCGTTATCCTGCTAATTGAACATGTTTTCTTCACCTCTTAACTGTTACAAGTCATTGCTACACGTTCTAATAATCATAAGTATAGGTCTTCAACATAGACCAAGTCTTTAGTTGTTACAAGAACCATTTATTCATTATACCTAATTAAATGACCATTGGTAGTCTCTCATAAGTGTTCAACGTTCGAGTATTTAATCACATCCCGATCTTCTAGCAAAGACCAAGTCATGCAGTTATTTTCTCTATTAAAAATGACAATATCTGCAAGAAATATGTTAGGGATATTTGCTGGGAATAAGGTTCAGGATACCAAACCTGTCTGCATATCCTGAGCACCGAAATACTGAGCAGAATACTGCATAAGATTTTCACCCATAACAATTGTCCCCAAAAATTGATAGTTGTTATAACCATTAACAACTGTTAATTTTTTAAAACTCTATAACAGACCAGTTCCAGGAGATCCCTATTGTCAAGAGAACATCCCGCCTTTGAGGCTTCTGATGCTGAAGAAAATCTTGATACCTATTTTCTAGAATCTGAGATATAGATATCTTGATGTCAAGTTCCGGTTTCATCATTTAACTTTCCTGCACTGACAATTTTAATTTCTTGCATTTTGATCAACAATCGAGGTGGAGGGATCTTGGGTTCCAGGCCGAATCCCTTTCGTCCTAATTCTTGATCAGAATATTAACCGTTATGACTTTGGATATCCTTTCAAGGATATCGGCTTTTTGCTGACATCCTGGGTGGATGGGCCCTTTTTCAGGTTGAAACCCAGGATGTTAAATATATAATATCTTTTGCTTTTAAATTGTGTTTTTGTGTTCTTATTTTGAAACTATTTGCTTGTTGTGAATGATGCTTTGAGGTTTGATATTCTAAAAAACCTTTCAAAAATGCTTAGAAAAATTTGAGAATACCTTCGATTCATAGGTTAACAATATCCAAAAATAAACAAGTAGGAGAATCATACCAGAAATCTTCGACTTAGTCTATTTATAGGATTCAATATAACCTTTGAGTTTTCAAATACCCTTCGGGATATTGTCCCTAATATCGCCTAGGAATATGCTTCAGGATATAGATTGGTAATCCAGCATGTATTACTACTGCAAAAACATAAGCAAATGGACAAAAACCATTCTTAAGTATTTAAACATGGGCAATGCCATTTTAAATGTGGGCCAAGCCAGAATATCGTGGGACAAGCCAGAATAACGTGGGCCAAGCCAGAATAACGTAGGCCAAGCCAAAATAATATGGGCCAAGCAAGAATATCATGGGCCATGCTAGAATAACGTGGGCCAAGGCAGAATAACATGGGCCAAGCCAGAATAACATGGGCCAAGCTAGACTTAGGATGTATCTAGGGATAAGCCACGGATGAAAGGTGAATACCTTTAAGCCTTAAGTTAACATGTAAGTGTTAAAACTAATAGATAACATGTTCAAATGTTATTCATCCGATTTGGAATACAAGTGAGGATCATGAATTTGCCAGCCATTAAAGCGTGAACTGATTCCACAATCTCAAATACACCCAAATATTCATGCGCTCCAGGCGGAGTGTTTAAACTCAATTTCTGAGAAAGGTGAAAAACTTTAAACCTTGAGAAGATATCTATGATATCTTAACATAGAGAGGGGGCAATGTTCTAATCTTTTGAACTGGTATCTTGAGCAAAATCCTTAAAAGTTTTCTTTAAAACACTTCAAACCTTGGTGAGGTGGGCTAACACCCCTCCGATGCTTAAGTCAGTAATGATTTTGAGAATAATATTCAAAAATTAAAACAAAATATACATCAGGATATAGCTAGGAATATGTTTGAGAATATTGGTAAGGATAGCAAACGTACCAGTCTTGATTCCAAGGAATCTTGGTTAACCTCACATTAAATATGCTTTAAGATGAATTGCATTCCAAGATCTGGGCAGAATATCTCCTTCCAAGGTAGCCAACCAATATACTCCTTTTCTAGCCTCAGAATCAATCATGTAAGGGCCTTCCCACTTTGGTGCCAACTTCCCATCACTTGTCTTAGTAGTATTCAGGAATGCTCTTCTTAACACCAAATTACCTACTTGGAATCTTATAGTTCTCAAGTTCTTATTGTAGGCTCTTGCAATTCCTTACTGATGAGCTGTTATCCAGACTTTAGCAGCACCTCTAAGCTCATCTAGGGTTTCAAAATCATGAATCATATTTTTGTTATTATCCTGAGTGGATTGCAGGCTCGATCTCCCAGTCGGAATGGTCATTTCAGTCGGGATCATGGCCTCAACCCTAAATACCAATGAGAATGGGGTTTGGCCTGTTGCATTCTTGGATATAGTTCTATCAGCCCAAAGTACAAATGATAATTCTTCTGCCAATTTGCCTTTCTTCTCATTCAATCTCTTTTTCAAGTTATTGAGGATGATCCTGTTTGAGGATTCTGCTTGTCTATTAGTCCGAGGATGGACTGGAGTTGAAGTTATCATCTTTATTCCCAAGCTTTCACAAAAACTTATTATTCTCTTGCCTATAAATTAGGACCCATTATCACAGGTTATCTCGGCTAGCATTCTAAATCTTGTCAGGATATTTCTCTTGAGGAAAGGCACCACTTCTCTTTCAGTAACCTGAGCAAATGCCTCTACCTCAATCCATTTGGAGAAGTAATATATCATTGCAATCATAAAGACCTTTCCTCCTGGAGCTTCCGGCAACTTTCCCATAATATACATTCCCCATTTCATGAAAGGCCATGGGGATACAATCGGATACATAGGCTTAGCATGCTGATGAAGAATGTTATTATACCTTTGACAAGCATCACATTTTTGAGCATATATCATGGCACCTTCCTCATAGTAAGCCAATAATATCCTATTCGCAATACCTTTGAGAATAATGACTTGCCTCCAGAAGATTCCCACAGTCACCTTCGTGGATATCCTCAAGCACTTCATTGGTTTCGTGTGACGACCCTAAAACTAAGGTTAGACAAATTAAAATTTTAGGAATTATTATAAGTTAGTATTATAGTTATTTATATATATTATATTTGGAATTGCTAACATGACTTTATTCGATAAGAGTTATTATTTATATGTTTTAGCATGTATAAGTATGTGTATATGCATCTTTAACGTGCATGCATGCATAATTATTTACGTGAGTATATATGTGTATATTTGGGGATATGAATTTTATAAGGACAGGTATATAAGTTACCAAATCATGTAAGTGAATCATAAGATATTTGATACACAAGCATACTACTATTAAGAAAAGCTTCGGAAGATTTCTAAGCTTCAGAAGATTTCTAAGCTTCGGAAGATTAATAAAACAAGATCAAAACTTAAACTAATTTTAACAAGAGTTCACAACAGACGTGCAAGAGTCCACAACGGACGTATAAGAGTCCATAGCGGACATGTAAGGGTCCACAATGGATGTATAAAAGTTCACTATGGATGAATAAAGGTCCACAACGGATGAATAAAGGTCCACTGCGGATGAATAATGGTCCACAGTGGATGTATAATCTCACTGTGCCTACAACGAACAGCAAAAGGTTTGTAGCGGACAGCCAAAGATCCACAGCGGATGAAGTAATCTCACTAAGTGTGCCACAACAAGTCCACAGCGGATGTATAACAAATAAATTTTAAAACTTAGGCAAATATTAGTCACTTGATTAGTAAGATGTTACACAAACTAATCCAAATCAATAGATTACTGGAATACTTAAAACAAATCACTAACTAATTAAAATATGGCAAACACATAAACATATTAGCATGGGGAAATGACACCTATCCCCATTGCCACTCAACCCTCTCGGTAGTTTGACACACACTCCCCTAACTTGACACACATTAAGCCTACATAACACCTCACCAAGGATAAGTAATCATTACAAGCTACTAACACACTGTTTATCCTTCGGCCGAACCTATCAACACCACCACCTTTGTGCACCACCACTACAACCCACCCTTCTATATTTCTCTCGGAAACCATCACAAACCAAAAAAACCTTCTCACCTCCAACACTCTCTCTTTCTCTCAACTTTTATACCACTGGAACCATCATCAAGTCATCATCAAAATCCTCTATGGAATTATCCAAGTTCAAGACCACCTTCCTTCAAGTTTGGAACTCAAGGAGATTGAAGTCTTTATCAACCGCCTTTTTCATCTTTCTTTTAATTATAATCAAGGTTAGATTTATGAAACTCTATAACTAAAAAGCTTGTAAAAGTTACGTAAGCATGCAACATACATATAGTGGAACCCTTATGTTATATATCATCAATAACTAATTACAGATTTCATAAAAACTTTGATTTCCAACTAAAATCAGTAACTAAGTTTACAAAACAGAAAGTTTCAAAGATATTAATAAAAAAAGATTTAAATAAAAACGAAGGGTTTAAAGATGTTAAACTAATTGTTATTACATGATTAACTAGGCTATACTAGGTTGAGTACTTACTTGACTGTGATAAAATTTTTTAAAAATATATAAAATAATTTACTGGAAAATATGAAGTACCTATATAAGATATATTAATTTATATAACTGAAATAATGAAATAAAAGAGAAAATATAAAATTTAAGATCGGGACTTAATAAAAATTTAAAAATTTATATATTCATCTCAGTAATATTGTAAAGTTACAAAATAAATTTCGTGAATTAATTCATTAGTATGATAAAGTTTTATATTTTAAAACAAATAATAAGAAGAAAATCGAAAATAATAGTAAAACAGTAGATAAAATCATGAAAATTTTACATAAAATGTTAGATATTGTGTAAAACATTCTTTGTGATTTTTAGTATTTTTAGAGATAAATATATATTTTTGCTATTAATTCAAATTATTGTAAAATTTTTAGAAAACTACCAGTAAGGATATATGAACTGAAAATTTTATATGATGATCTTGGTATGAAGATACTAGAGTTTGTAAAATTTTATAAATTTTGGAGACTTTTTACTACTGTTTTCAAAATTTAAGTCTAATTAAGAATATTTTCAAATATTAGAATAAGAAATTGTTCTAACAAATAATTGTTTTATTGGAAATATCTGATCAGTTTGCTGAAACTAAGGTGAGTAACATAGCCCCTTTTTATATATAAGTTTTGAGGGAAAAACATACCATGTATTTTACCGTTAATGCTAACATGAATAAGGATTTTGATAAGTTGCTGTCATTGATTGCCATAAGTCACAACTATTAATTCGCATAAGAAACCGTCAGATAATATAAGTAGCACTACTTAGGAACATGTTTCCTTCACAGACTGGATCCAGTTAAGACTGTCAAATAAGTGTCGTGATGTTATATTATTTGATTCTTTGATTTATATGTGTGACAGTTACGAGTCACTTGGCATTTAAGTAGGTTTTGTTGTGGTCTTGTTTATGTTGCATCAGTATGAAAATTTAGTTAAGTTATGAAACCTATGTTCTCACCAACTTTATGTTGACTGTTTTGAGTATGCTTTTTCAGGTTATCAACATGTTTTATAATCTCATGTATACATTCAACCTGTACAATGGGTGGTTTGAAATTATAGGGAAGCTATGTGTGTGGATAACTTTATACTTGATGGATCTCAGCATTTACGTGGACGTTCATGTCCATTACTAGCTGGGAGATTATATGAAGTGATTATGATAAATCTTTTGTTGTAGGGTTACTAAGTCATATGTAAAAGTCTTATAGAGACAAATTTTGTTTGTAATTGGAAGATGTAACCCAATATATATATAGATCTAATGTAAGTTTATCTTTAGTTATCTGTTGTGAATGTATATTTTGTAATCAATGTGTTGTGAGCCAAAAGTCACACCCAAGCATTTCACGCTTCCACGGGATGTGACATTTCAGGATCCTCTAAGCATCTCAGATAAGGACCTTCAAAAGATTTCTTATATAGTATATTATTAATAGTGGTGTATCAAGACACCTTGGCTCTGAAGGCTCTTGGGTTTTCTTCCTTTGGGATGTCCCCATTCCTTATGTAGTTCAGGATTGGATGAGTCCAGGATTTGGTATCCTAAGCAGGATCCGGAAGCTCTTCATCCTCAGTGGTCATCAACCCCTGGACATCGTCAGCAACAAGTTCATCATCATTTATAGCTGGTTTTAGGATATGGGTGATAGGTATCTTTACCCCTTCCGGTATCATGACAGTCGATCCAAGATAGGGCAAAGAATCCGGTTCAACATTATCTTCTCTTGGTACCTGTTCTATGGAGAATATTTCAAAACATTTTGCTAATCTCTTAACAATTTCAAGATATTTAACAAACTTTTCCCCATTTGTAACATATGATCCATTAAAATGGTTAGTCAATAATAAGGAATCAGTATAAAAATGCAAGCATTTGATATCCATATTTTTATCTAATCGTAATCCTGCTATAAGGGCCTCATATTCTGATTCATTATCATTAGCCTGGAATTCACATCTAATGGCTTGGGGTAGTATGTCCCCCAGTGGCGATTTTAGGATGATTCCTAGTCCTATTCCTCTTATATTAGATGCTCCATGAGTATGCAAGGTCCATATTTCATTATTAGATTCCAAGTTCTGGACTTCTAAGTCTACTTTTTGCTGGATATCCTAACTAAAATCTACCACAAAATCAGCTAAGGCTTGGGATTTTATAGTAGTCCTAGACTCATATATTATATCAAAGGTACTAAGCATTACAGACCATTTAGCCATCCTATCCGACATTGTAGGTTTTCTAAGCACATTTTTAATCGGATAATTTGTTTTAATACATATCCAATGTGTTTCAAAATAATGCCTAAGCTTAGTAGAAGCCATTATCTAAGCTAAAACAACTTTTCCAAATGAGAATACCTAGTTTTAGCATCAAGTAGACTTTTACTCACATAATACACAGGATGCTGATTTCCATCATGATCCTTAACAAAAACAACACTTACAGTGGTTTGGGATACTACAAGGTATAATGACAATTGCTCTCCAACTTCAAGCTTCATCAATAAAGGGGCTGAGGCAAGGTATTCTTTAAGAGCTTGAAGTTCTTCTTCATGTTTCTGTCCCAACTCAAACTTCTTATTCTTTTTCAGGATATCATAGAATTCTTTGCAACTCTCAGAGGATTTTGATATAAATCTGTTTAGGGCTGCAACTCTCCCGGTTAACATTTGGATATCCATAACATTAGTTGGGGATTACAGGTTCATGATAGCTTTGATCTGCTTCGGGCTGGCCACTATCCCCTTTTTGGTGACCATGTATCCCAAGAACTTTCCTGCCCCCATAGTAAAATGACACTTGGCAGGATTCAGCTTCATATTAAATTGGTCCAGGATATCAAAAGCTACTTTAACATCCCATAGGTGATCCTTAGCATTTTTTACTTGACTACCATATCATCAATATAGATCTCCATGGTGTCCCCTAGCTTGCTTTTGAACATCTTGTTGAGCAGCTTTTGGTATGTAGCACCTGCATTTTTAAGACCAAAAGGCATGGCAATATAACAAAAAATACTTGTTGGGGTCATGAAGGCTGTGTCTTCTTGATCCAAGGGCTCCATTTGGATTTGTTGAAATCCTGATGAAGCATCCATGAAAGTTAGCATTTCATGGCCAGTAGTAGCATCTACCATGGAGTCAATATGTGGTAACGGGAATGGGCCTTTCGGACAAGCTTTGTTGAGGTCGGTATAATCCACACACACCCTCCATTTTCCATTCTTTTTCTGGACCACTACCACATTTGCAAGTCACCTTGGAAACATCACTTCTATAATCATCCTGGATTTTAGTAGTCTTTCCACCTCTTCTTGGATGATTCGATTTCTTTCGGGTGCAAACTTCCTCCTCTTTTGGTGAATCGGCCTGCAATTTTCATCCAAACCAAGTTTATGAGTTATAATATCCTTGGAGATACCTGTCTTGTCTTCATGTCTCCAAGCAAATGTGCTTCTTCTTTTCTTTAGGAAGGAGATTATATCCTGCTTAATATCCCGAGGGATATTTGCTCCTATCAACACTTTTATCTCTGATCTTTGGGATCTTAGGCTACTTCTTTCACATCTTGCTGGATATCCTGCTCAGTATTCTCTAATACATCCCAATGTTTATTTTGTAATTACTATGCTCCCTTATTCAAAGCCGCTGCTTTCATTGAGGATGTATAACAGTCATTGGCCTCCTACTGGTCACTCTTAATTTTGACCACACCCCAAGGTGTATGGAGCTTTACACATTGGTGGTATGTTGAAGGTACGGCTTTCATCTCATGGATCCAAGGCCTACCTAAAATTATGTTATAACAACACAAACAATCCATTACACAAAATTGTTGCATAGAATTTACTCCCTTTACATAGACTGGAAGCTTGATTTCTCCAATAGTACTCTTTGTTTCACCACTGAATCCCACAAGGATCAAGGATTTTATGGTGATTTCTGAGTCTGGGTTGTTCATCTTCTTTAAAGTTTGTAGCTGGATTATGTTCATAGAACTCCCACCATCTATCAATATCCTACGTACAAAATGGTTAGCAACATATAAAGTTATAACTAAACCATCATGATGAGGATCCTGCATATTATCCATGTCATCATCATCAAAGGATATGGTTTTCCCTTAAGTCAAAGTAGCTTTAGAGTTTAGCCTATCTCCTTTCTCTGATTTGGCTTCTTTCGCATGTCTCTTGGCAGTAGAGTATGATGTTTCGCATATGTCAGATCCACCTGTAATAAAGTAAACAATTGAAGCATCTGGAGGAGGAGATGCAACTCTCTTAGGATTTCCTTCAGGATTTCTTTCAGGATTCATATCAGTATCCTAGTGCTTAGACTTCTTCTTTCCCAGCAGTTCTTTCAGGTGTCCTTTACTCAACAAGTAACTTATTTCTTTACGCAGAGCAATACAATCCTCAGTGATATGCCCAAAGTCTTCGTGGAATGCATACCACTTAGACTTGTCTTACTAGCCAGGATTCTTCTCATTCTTTCGAGCCCACCTAGCTTTCTCTCTGAGACCTTGCATAGCATATATTAATTCTGAAGTATACACTAAGAAACAATATTCAGCAAGTTTAGGATACTCCTCATCATCCTCATCATCTTCAACAAAGTTTACTTTCTTGCCATTATCGCGGGAATATGGTTTGGGATGGTAATATTTTGAAGAGAATTCTGATTTCCTGTTGGGATTCTCATATTCTGAGGATTCATTGATCCTCTGCTGGATCTTTCTATCTTCCTTGAGTCTTAAAAACCTCATAGCCTTGTTTCTGACTTTATCCAAATTCTTGCAAGGTTTCATCACAATATCCTTTTAGAATGCAGAATCCTTCTGCAATCCAATTTTGAAAGCCTACACTGTCGTCGGCATATCAATGTTCGGGATATCTAGAGCCTTCTTACTAAACCTATTGACATAATCTATTAAAGATTCTCCTCGATTACGGACCACCCTGTATAGATCAGTTGTTAGTCTTTCAAATGCTCTACTGCAAGAAAATTGATTGTTAAACAAATTGACTAAATGAGCAAAGGAGGTAATAGAATAAGGTAGAAGATTAAGCAGCCATTTCAGGGTTGGCACTGTCAATTTTGTTCCTAATTCCTTGCACAAACAGGCTTCTTTCATGTGCGCAGGGACAAGGTTAATATCCATCCTCTCCCTAAACTAGCGAATATGCTCCTCAGGATCAGTTGAACCATCAAAGAGTTTCATGCTAGGAGTTTGGAATCTCTTCAGGATTTCAGCATAACAAATTGGTTGTTCAAAGAGGGATATCTTCTTACTAGCATCAGATACTTTACGGATGGGCTTTATCACACCAACACACTATAGATCAAATCCATAAGTTTCTGGATTTCTTTAGCAACAACAGTACTCATCTCTGTTTCCTACATAGTTTGAAAGTTATTAGTAACTGAAAGGTTTCTATTTGTAAGAATATCATCAGCAAAAGTTCCAGAAATAGATCCTGTGGGATATCCTGAGGATAATCCTAAGGAAAGTCCTATTTCCCTCATAGTTGTAGTCATGGTTGAGACACATGGTCCAACCATGCTATCTTGCAAAGGGATTATATCATCATCCTGCACCTTATAGGATCCTGCAGAATCAAAGTTAAGTATCCTAGGGCATAATGGTGTTTCCTCATTTTGGGCTGGCTTTTTGGATGCTAACTTCAACTCCATAAGCTGACTCATCACCAATTTGTTGGTCTCTTGCTGCTGCTCCATATGCTGCTTTATCATGGACACTACCGAGCGGAATTCTTCACCAGAAACTAGAGTAGAATCCACACCAATATTCCTAGACCTAGGATTTTCAAAGATAGAGGTAGGAGTTTTGGTGACTGCCTTATCCTTACTCCTCTAGAATGTTTTGAAACTAGGGGGAGGAGGAAGAGTCTTATTCAAAGCAGTAGAGATGGAAGAAGAGGGAGCTAGAGATGAAGATTACTTTGATTGAGAAGCCATTTTTTTTGAAAAAACAAAAATGAATGAAAGACTTAAATAAAGAAAAGATGTCTGGAAGGATTTTGAAGATTATAGCGAGACTAGCCCCACCGGATTAAGAAGACAAATTGTTTTGGTCAAAAATTAACAAGGTAATTAACGAATAAATTAGTCAAGTGGGGTAGTGTGCTATATCAAAATACTAAGTGAAATATCTGACCAACACCGGAATATCGATCAGGATATTATAGAAACAAATAACCAAATTAGTAAGAACAAAGGCAACGAATTTTTGAAGGGGAAAAAGCAGTTGACTAGAGTGATCTCCGGCACAAAAAACCCCTTGGAACCTGACAAAACGTCAGTGGCCGGTTCTTTGATTAATAACAAAAATAAGTACAACTCTAGAGCTTGAATGAACGTATCTAAGTGTTACAATGATTATTTGAGTGTGCTTGAATGTTTATGAACAGAGATCTGGTGTGTGAATGTGAATAATTGACTTAAAATGATCAGCCAAGCCTCATTATATATAGTACATGAAATAAACAAAATGTGAGATATTCTCGGGATATTCAGTGAGATTTCCAGGACCCTCAGCAGTTACTTTGACCAGTTAGCCATTATCCCCCTAATTGAACATGCTTTCTTCACTTCTTAACTGTTACAAGTCTTTGCTACATATTTCTAACAACCATAAGTCCGGGTCTTCAGCATAGACCAAGTCTTTAGCTGTTACAACAAAGATTTACTCATTATAACTAATTAAATGATCATTGGAAGTCTCTCATACGTGTTCAATGTTTATGTATTTAATCACATCCCGATCTTCTAGCTTGGACCAAGTCATGCAATTATTTCCTCCATTAAAAATGACAATATTTGCAAGAAATATGTCAGGGATATTTGCTGGGAATAAGGTTCAGGATACCAAACCTGTCTTCATATCCTGAGCACCGAAATACTAAGCAGAATGCAACACAAGATTTTCACCCACAACACTGATGTTCAAGATTCTTGATCCTCTCCTCCTTATCTTGATTCAGAGCATGCAGATCATAAATCTATTAGGTTTTATCCAACATCTCTCTCTTTAGTACTTAAACTCTCTACTCAAGTGTAGCATGTGTAGTTGTGCTATAAGAGGTTCCTGAAATGTGCCTTTGCTCAGGAGGTGTATTAATGAAATCCTCCATACCAAACGTGTCATCATCACCTTGACTTCTTGGAGGTCTATGTAAAATATCATCAGTAGTGGGCATCGAAGATGATGTTATGGTAGTCGACTCTATAACTCGTACTAGAATATCCTGATGAACCACCTCACTAACTATGACTTGAGGCTCAAACATGGGTATATCAGTACTCACAGACACAGTGGTCATTGGGTTCTGACGCTTTCGGATAACACCTCATCCTCTACCCTACCATGTGAACTACTATCAGACTCAGCCCTCTTCTTGGCTATCCCCTTTTCCTCTTGTGAGTAGATGGTAATCATTAGGAACAAAATCGGTGTCTATATCATCAGTAGTGCGCTTAGATGGTGTAACCTACACTCTAGGTCTTTATTGCAGTATATATGGAACTTCTCCAATCCTTTCACTATCAGTCTTACTATCACTGAACGATGATTTGATCTCCTCTTCAATAGACCTTCTAGCCGATTAAAAACTTCTTGGAGCATAATTAGAAGTTCTAGAAGAAGAAGCAGTTTGATCAGTCTGCTGAGGCTTGATGGTAGCTTGCTGTTATGAGGTTTAATCATCAGATTGATAACCATCAACAAATCTTCCAAGTTTGGTTCGTGATCCCATCAGATATGTGAAGATATCCTTCTTCCTCACCATAACAACATAAGTGCTGGAATCAGAAACATCTAACTTAGGATGAGTAGCATTCACAATCATCTGAATAAATCTGGATACATAATAAACTTCTTCCCAGCCGATGCAATCACATTCTTCTACATTTCAGAAAAAGTTGCCTTGGATATGCTATATGGTAAGTCATCAACTAATGAAACCAAAAGTGATCCAAATATAGCAATAAGGTTGTCTAATCTCGCCTTCAGGTTGATTAAACAGTGAACAACCATGTGGAATACAAATTTCCAGAATGGGGGTAAATGCTTCTTCTCTAAAGAATCATATCCCATTCTTTTTAGATAATCTCTGGCTACATCATCTTCAAGCTTCACTGGAGCATTGGGTTGGTCTTCTAACAATAAGACACTATTAATAATCTCAGTAGTGCTAACAACCCTCTTCCCTTTTACTGTAGTAGTAATACAAGGTTCTTCCTGAGAACCTCTCTCGTTAGCCGCATATATTCAAAATTGACATAATACATCAGTGTACATAGTTGGGTTGGCTAAAATCGCATGATATATACCATAAGTCTTCAGCCAGTCAATAAGGAATCTAAATAACACCTTGTCGTCGAGAACATCACAGAGATACACCACAATATTATGGTTGTTATTGAAAACCATTTGTCTTGCCATTTGAAATCAAAAAGAACAATCATTGATCAGTATCAAAGTTAAAATTTCAGAGTTCCAAAAATTTCAGAAAATTTTGAAGTTTTGAACTTTCACGCGAAAAGTTTCACATGATAATAGTTTTCTTTTAATTCTAGCTTCTCGTGCGACAAGTTTCATTTTGCATGAACTTAG
The DNA here is from genome assembly GCA_025506505.1 of Flaveria sonorensis. NCBI lineage: Eukaryota > Viridiplantae > Streptophyta > Magnoliopsida > Asterales > Asteraceae > Flaveria > Flaveria sonorensis. Next base: position 43,099,923 of record CM046436.1, read on the forward strand.
TTTGACCAAAAGTCAACTGCTCGTGTGATTAGTCAAAGGTTCCCAAGCAAGAAGTCTATGCGACTTTGAAAGTCTACGGGCCTGTTCATGTTCAAAGTAACTTTTCGTGTGCGACTACTTCAAAAACCAGTTTTCAATTTAGATCATTTCAGAGAGTTTTGACTATAGAAGCCTATTCGTTTAGTGTCGAATAGGTTAGTATTAGGTTTATAATTGATTAATTTTATCATATTTTAAGTTTATTTGTTGATTTAGATTCGATTAAACATCAAACTCATTAAATCTAATCAACAATCATCCAATATATCTTATCTAACACTTAGAAACCAATACACGAACACAATGAACCTATGAATTAAGAGGAATCAAGTAAACATTGAAATTTTTTTACAAGTGTTAAACTGCTGTGTGATGCGAATGGTCAAACCTCGCACGACTGTAGCATATATAGCATTCATACTTCTCGCGAGATAAGTCAGCTCTCGCATACAACTAACTTTTCACACCTCATGAACTTCTCGCATGCGAGAAGTTCAAATTCTTAAAAAAAATTTAACTTTTTCAAAAAATTTCTTCATTTTGTTTATTCGTCCTTTGATTTATTATGTTTAATAACATGTTTAACCAAGTTTTGATTATTAACCAGAAACCCATAATTTTTTATTCAACTGTTTATGAATAAATTTTGGTAAATCAAATCAACACAAACAGAAACAAAGTAGACACATAAAATTTTAGACTTATAACTTAAATATTTTTGTGTAGGATCATATTTCTTCGAAATTGATTATTAACATCTTCCAATTATATTTAGAATAAGACTGATTAAGCTGATTGTTAATATGATTTATCCAAATTAAACTCATACTTCAATATTTACACAGTCACATACGTTGTGATTATTATCATGTTATTTTATTTATTTATATGAAATCAATGGATCCCACAATAAAAAATCCTATAGAAATCCTATCCAAAAATCCTGTAGAACTCCTATCCAGCTTCAAGACACTTCTGAGATTTCAAGTCATCCCAAGTTGACTTAAACCTTTTACCTCTGATCAGTATTCTCAAGATCATTAAATTTCATAAAATATCTATTTAGAGCATAACTAGCCTGTGAAACGTTTCTGAATACATAATATTAACAAATTGTAGGTCTTATTAACAACTAATCGGACTTACATTTTGTCCTCGCAAGATGTTTAGGACTTATATGCCATCCGGATACATGCCCCATCTTTTGATTTTGCCTCCCGTGTCAGAAGATATTATCAAAAGGAAAAAATATTTATCATATAGTACGTATCTCTTTGACATATCTTTTATTATTGTGCACATTGGCACCTTTTATTCCTATATCACCATTTGGCATCCTTTTGCTCGTTTGCCATTTTTCAATTTTCTTCTTTGTTTTTGCTTGATTTTCTTCTTTATCTCTTTTCATTTTATACATATATATGAGACACTTTTGAAAATCACTAAATCAAAAAGTGACTAGCTTGAGTATGACTAGACCGTAACTCTCAGTCTATTTTAGCATGAATCAATGTAACCATGATATGTAACCCACTTCATTCATAGAGAATTAAGTTCCAGTGCATCACAAAGCGTAGTGCTTTTCATTCTTGGAAGTTAAGCCTATCAACATATCAAACATAATCCAAGTCAGTTTCTTTTTAAGCTTTTGTATGTAATATATGAAAATCAAGATATGTACTATCATTTCCTATTTAGCATTGAAAATTCATTTTATAAGAAACTAAAGAAACTTTTGAACAAAATCTTTTTGATATTTTTGAAACTTACTCACCCTAAAAATAAAATCTTTTTCCTTACATTTTCAAATTTCTCCCCTTAAAATTGTGATTATCTACCAAGAAAATTAAATTTTAACCAATAAAACAAAAAAATATTTTTGATAGAGGGGTTACGGTTAACCAAAGTTAATCATTCCGAGAGATTGAACAAGAAAATCAAATCAGAAATGATAAAACGCCTTGGTAAACAAGTCAGCAATATTTTCATCAGATTTGACTTTTTTAAGATGAATAAGCTTTCGATCAAAAAAATCACGAATAAAATGCATGTGGATGTCAACGTGTTTTGTTATCGAGTGTTGAATAGGATTCTTCATTATGTTTATAACTGGAAAATTATCATACCATGTAAGAGTTAACTTAGAGGCTAATGCAACCAAAGAGCTCTCAGCATGCCCAGTAAAGTACAAAGGAAGTTACTTTGGAAGATTTGACAAAACACAAAGAAATTCACTAAGTGCTAGATCTTTCGATGCCAAAAGACCATTCCGAAGCCAAAGAAGAAGTTTCTGAAGATTCACGACAAAGTTTATAATTTTGTCAACTGTAGATTAAGGTCTTAGAGTTTGTAATTTTCTACTTTGTACTTTTATCTTTTTTGTAATAGATAAGGATGTGACCTATGGCATGTCATAGTCACTAGTCAAAAGGAAATCTACCTTTTGACTTTACATTGATCTTTTAGTCTAGATTAGTGTTTCAGCTGACCTTTAAAGTATGGCTAGCTGTAGGATGTAGTATAAAGTATCTTAGGTACCATTCCTTAGGACTAAGCTTTGTAACATTTGTAAAATACTTGAGAGCAATATACATCATTCTTCAAAACCAATTACTTGTGTTCTGCTTGTGTTCTTGATATTTGTTCTTTGTTTCATTTAGCTGGTAATTTATTTTATCTGTAAGGTTGTCTTGTTTCTCTCCAACTTTGTAAAACTATTGGATTACTCCCCTGCATTGGTTCTACACACCAAATTATGATGTTGTAAATGTTAAGACCATGAATCCAAATGATTTGTGAACAACAGCTTGATGTAGTCATACATTTAGCTTCTTTAGTGGTTGTGGTAATAGTGTTTTGCTTTTTGCATTGCCATAAAATCAACCTATTTCCAATGTCCATGTTTTTGTTGGCCTTTAAGATACTTGAAAATCCACTTGACAGCTTTCATGTGAGACTCTTTTGGAATACTCTGATATCTTGCACACTAACAGACAGGAAACATAATGTTAGGCCTGCTTGCAGTAAGATACATTAGGATCCAATAATTGATCTGAACAAATGTTGATCAACATCTTCACCCATGAGATGAGGAGATAAAGTAGGAAGAGAAGACATCGGAGTTGGTATAATCTTGGAATCTTGAAATCTGTATTTGTCTAGAATACTATGAACATATTTCTCTTGATGCATCAGAATACCCTGGTCATCCTGTTTAACTTGAATACCCAAGAAAAACAAAATTTCTCCAATAGAACTCTTCTCAAACTTCTTTTTCATCGCTGCTTCAAACTCCGTACACAAATCTACATTTGTAGATCTAAAAATGATGTCATTAACATAGATTTGGACAAGAATAAGTTCATCACCAGTCTTCCTCAGAAATAAAGTTTGATCAATAACCCCCCTTGTATAACCATTTGCAAGCAAATGTTTAGTGAGTGTAGCATACCTAGCACGAGGTGCTTGATGTAAGCCATAAAGTACTTTGTCTAACTTATAGACATAGTTAGGATGATCTGAATCCTCAAAACCAAGCGGTCGAAAAACATAGGTCTCCTCTTTCGTTTCACTATACAAAAATACAATTTTCACATCCATCTGATAAACCTTGATGTTTATGTAAGAACCATAAGCTAGAAATATACGTATTGCTTCAAGTCTAGCAATAGGAGCATAGACATCTTCATAATCAAGGCCTTCAACTTGATAGAATCCTTGTACAACAAGCCTAGCCTTGTTGTGAACAATAACACCTTTCTCATCCGTCTTATTGCGAAATATCCATTTCTTTCTGATCGGTAGCTTACTTTTGGAAGCTCACACAAATGCCAAACTTCTAACTTCTTAAACTGCATCAACTCATCTTGCATTGCCTTAATCCAAGTATTCTCTTTCAAAGCCATTTCTACATTCTTTGGCACGATTTGAGAAATAAAGCAAGTGTACAAGAATGTGTTGATTGCTCCTGATTTATTGACTTCGAGTACGGACGCCTTGTGATAATGGACCAATATTTGCTTTAGTTAGATGATCCTTATGTATTCTAAACTAAGGAATGAGATCCTTAGAAATAACTTTGTCTAAATTAGACATGTGACTAACAAGCTCTTCAACACCACTTCCTTCTTCTTTTTGATAGACAATATGTTCTTATTGAGTGATGTCATTATTAATAGATAAATATTCAAACAAAACTTGAATTGTATCAATTGGTACATCTTGTGTAGAAGAAGAACTTGGATTGGAATTCTGTGGAACTTGTTCAATAACTTGATTAACCGGAATTGAATCGGATGCAGGAACTTGATTCAAGTTTGAATCAGATGGTTGAACAGCTGATATTGTTGATGAAGAAGGTATATTTAAAAATATTCCTTTTGTCAAAATGAAATAGTTCCAACATCATCAAAAAATACGTCTTGAATGGATGATGTCAAAGGTTGAGTAGCTGTAGTACAACAGAAGATCGATTAAAAGTGTTAAATAATGATGCATAATCATATACCCAAGAAGGAGCAGATCCTGCATCTATTTTGTTAGATTCATGCCAATCTATATCAAATAAATCAATAATTTGTTTAGTCTTTTTATTATAAACCTTATACGCTACTTTGTTGGCTGAGTATCCTACAAAATAACAGTCAACTGCCTTTTCATCAAATTTTACTTTGAGTCAGATGTGTGTAACAAAGTACAACAACATCCAAATGTCATAATGTATTTGACTTTGTGTTTATGTTTATAATATATTTCATAAGGAGTCAAGTTTTGTTTTTTAATTTTTTAGGACATGATTTTGAATATAACATGCAGTATTAACAGCTTCAGCTAAAAATAATTAAGGAAGTTTGACTACTGATAGCATTGTTCGAGCTGCTTTAATTACCATCCTGTTTCGTCTTTCAGCAACTCCATTCTGTTATGAAGTTCCTGCAGAACTGAATTGTCTTACTATTCCCTTTGTATTACAAAATTCATTCAATATATGATTGCCAAACACCATTCCATTATCACTTCTAATATACTTGATTGTTTTATCGGCTTGGTTTTCCACGAGAGTTATGAACTTTACTAACAAATAAGGTGTTTCATCCTTTGTTGCTAAAAAGAAAACCCAAATGAATCTTGAAAAATCATCAGTAATAACCAAGCAATATACACGACGTCCCAAACTCAAAACCCTCATAGGACCAAACAAATCCATGTATAATAATTGAAGGATTGATTAAAGTTTGGTATGAGCAATTGGTTTATGAGGAAGTTTATGTTGTTTGCCTTTTGAACATGACAGACAACGTTTGATAAGTTAAAATTCTTACAATCGAAGGCCTACAACATGATTTCCTTTAACCAACTTGCTCATATTTTTAATGTTAACATGACCAAGATGACGATGCCGTAACATTGAATCACTTTCCAAGGCTTTTGATAACAAACAAGATGCTGTTACAAATGAATGTGAACCATTCATATCTAATAAGTATGTATCTTTGTCTCTCAAAGTTCTCAATAAATCCGTTAATCAGGAATTCTAAAACCAGATTTTAGATTTAGACACTCTTTATCAGTGAAGTGTGTCGCATACTATTTGTCACAAATTTGTGAAACACTTAATTGTGTCTTAAATCATCAGCAAAGCTGACATCTTCAAAGCTTAATACACCATTTGACACTGTACCTTTCTTTGTAATTTTACCTCCTTTATCCCCAGCAAAAATAACATTACCACCATTGTAAGGTTAAACATTATTTAATAGTGACATGTTACCCATCATGTGCCTAGAATAACCGCTATCAACATGCCATACGCTGTTAATGACTTCGGTTGGTTTTTCCTGCATATATAAATGAATTTAATCAAGTTTAGGAACCCAAGACATTGTTGACTTAAGAACAGTGTTTTCATCCAAATATGAAACAGACTTCAAAATCATATCTCATTTATTATTGAAAACGTAATCATCAACGATATCAGAATCTAACTTTTTGTCCTTTACTTTCCATTGTTGAATTGGCATTGTCAATTTTATGACAATGTTCTTTGACGTATTTTTCATGTGATTGAAATTAATTTCATCAATACTTTGAGATTTCTTAATTTTGTTCCCTTTTTCCAAGTCAGTTTTTATCATAACATTTTGTTAAGCAACAAACAAGTTTGGATGATTTGAATTTTTATGAAACCTTGCATTTACAAAAGATTGTTTTCTACTATGTGAAATAGAATTATGAAATCATTGTTTGCTTGTTGATTGATGTTGGTGAATGCAATTTCTAGCCATATGATTTGACTTTCCACAAACATAAAAACATGTTTTATGATAAACATTATGCACTTGTGTGTTTTCCTCAATTAGTTTATGATAACCACCAAAGTTATCATAGAATCCAACTTTAGTATTTCTTTGGATTTGTGATTCTTTTATGTATCTCGTTTCTTTCTCTCATCATGAACATTCCTAGCTGAATCCAAAAGAATTAAGGTATTTTTCTTTATCTATTGATTTTTTTCTTAAGCCGATGAGGCATGCACTATAACTTTAACCTTCTGAGACATAGTCACTAGAATTGGACCGCTTTCCATGACACATGATCTACGCACATCTTGTGTCACAAGGTTTGCATTATTAGGAATTTTATTTTTAAATAAGCGAGCATTCGTTTCTTTAAATATAATCTTCCTTATCTATATTACATTTTGAAACAAATACGTTCTTGAAATCAATTTTAAGTCAGATGATGATGTTGTAATTTTTTCTTTTATTTTCTTTATGAATGATTTTTGCTTTTAACTTCTTTTGTTTATTGGACTCAGTTGAAGAATCAGTTGTAGAAACTAGAAACATAAACATCAGACTTTTCGTTTATTAATAGTGATAATTTACAAGAGGTTAACTTTTTAATACAATTTTTATTATTATTATCTAGAAAATCTATTTAATCATCACTATGCCAATCTTCAACCAAACCATCTATTTTCATACTTTCTACAAAATGGTTAACACCATTATGTTTAATTTCTATTTTTGTGATTGAATCAATAGTCAAAGATATGTTGACTGAAGGTTTTAAGTCACAATTTGGTTGAAAGCTCAAACCATAGGTCATGTCTTCATCAGTTGTGGTAACTGATGAAGCTAAACATATATAATCATGATTAATTGGAGGTGCAGTTTTGGAAAATCCAATACCGCTTTTACCACTATTATTCTTTTAAGTCATTTATGATTCGATTATACCTTCAACCATGTTTGAAGATAGTTCAAACTTCTCAACCGTGAGTTTTGATGATAAGAGTTCACTTTTAAGTTTGTTTATTTCCAGAGCTAGATGCAGTCTTTATCATGAATACTTAATTTTAAATGATAAATTGATTTGTTTAATCCTTATAGATTTTCTTTAAAAATATTTTCATTAGTTTTATATTTTCGAGCTTGATGTTGAAGTTTTTCAACTTCTAAAATCAAGTGCTCGTTATGAACTCTATATCTTTGAACCTTTTCAACACAAGAAGTTGAACAAAGATTAATATATACCTCATTCGTGACTTCAGACTTTGTAGATTCTTTAGGAATTTCTTTTACCATAAAAGCCTTCCAAACTTCCTTTTGTTCACAAATTTCCTTTCCTGCTGCAATTGCTGGAGTTATCTCGATATCAATAACAATTTGAATATGAGTAGGTGCTGGAGTCTTCTCAATAGAAATGGAATGCAAGCTTTCCTTCTCTTGAATACCTGGAGTATTCTCAACAGCCTTTTCTTCAATCCCACCTTTGATAACTTTAGTCTTCATTTCTTATGTTGGAGTAGTCTCAACAGCATGTTCAGAAATAACATTCTCATCAACCTTGATTATCTTACCTTTGGCAAACACCCTTTCAAGTAGATCACTAGATACAAACTCAACAAACAAATTTTCTTCAACTTCACCAACCTTTATCTCTACTAACAAAGATGTGGATAGCTTGAGATCCAGGATCTCCATTTGGTTCGACCAGTCATAATCTCCTTTGGTCTGAGATACTAAACCTTTGTTATTATAAGAACTGGCCTTATCACTCTTGGATTCAACCTCGACTATCACCATTTCTTACCACTGTCATTCTGATTTGTCTTTGATTTTGTGCATTCCCTAGCAAAATGCCCAGGTTTGTCACAGTTGTAGCATCTCAAATTCGTCGTATCAAACCTAATCTTACTATATTTGTTTACCCTAAACATTTTTCTACCAGTTCGTCTTGCAAAATTCTTTTCCCGGTACACCACCATTGCCATTAGGTATTTAATGTCATTTTCTTTAACATCATGTGGGTTTACTTCTTGAAAGTCATTAACCAGAATGTTTGGTGCACTCAATCTTCCAGCTGTAATGCTTCATAGCTAACATGAATGTTGTAAACAATGCAAGATGTTCTTCAGCAATCTGAATAGTTTGTTTAGAAGGATTGGTGTTGGTATCAAAAGCTTGTTGAGTTTGATGTGAAGGTTGAATGGATAAGTAAGAGTGAGTTTGTGGATGAGAGGATATATGTTGAGACATCATGGGAGAGAATTGATTTGGATTAGGGGCTTTGAAATGAGGGTCAGATGTCTCTTAAATACTAGGAATGACAGGGTTTGCTGATTGTTGTTGTTGACACAGTTGTGAGTAGCTTACATAGTAATTAGGATTACTTGCCATCTTAGCATACAACGCAGTTGCTTCAGCTCCTATTATGTTTAAGTGATCTGCAGCTCTTTGTTTGTCATCAATTTCAAAAGATTTGATTGTAGAAATCAGATCACCGAGAGACAAGGTAAACAGATCTTTGGTTCTCTTGATGTTAGTGTTGTTGTTGTTCCAACCGTAAGGTAATTAATTCAATAGCTTCATGTTGACAACTATATTCTCTAAAGATATTCTTGTGCTTTTCATCTTACTAATCAGTTTTACAAAACTTGACATTTGTGCTTCCAATGTCTCCCCAAGTACATGATTGAACATGTTGAATTCTTGATTCAACATGTCTTTCCAACTATCTCTAATATCTTCATTTCCCATAATTTGTTCCTCCATGGCATCCCATAAGACTTTGGCTCCTCTGAATTCTTTAAATTTTTATGGTATTTCAATAGTCAGAGCCATAGTGATCGCAACATGAGCTCTAGCATCAGGTTCAAGCTTTTTTATGTCTTCCACATCCCATAAATATTCAGGTTTTGAAACCAACTCTCCTTTGTCATTAGACTACACAACAATATAAGGTTTGTATTTGATCGCCCGTACCATCCTTGGTTCAGTGTATATGACATGGTTCTCAAAACGGTACACCCAGTCTGGATAATCATCTTCACTCAGAAGTCTTGAAGGCTTAGTGCTCATACCAATCTCATTGTCAAGACTTAAGGTAGCAGTAAGATTCTTCAAATTATCCATTTTTGAAAATCAAAAATCAGATTTCTCAGAATATCTTGAAAACTGAACTTCTTGCACGAGCAACTCAAAAAACAAACGTATTGCTTGAACTTCTCACGTGACTAGTTTTGTAACTGAATTTTGCGATTAGTTGAACTTCTCACGTGGGAAAAATCTTTTGTAACAAACTTTTGCGAGTTTCTAGACTTTTGGCATGAGTTTCTGGACTTGTCGCGTGCAAATAGTGATTTTTCCCACAATCAATTCTGTGCCATTTTGAATTTTTCAACCTTAGTCTTATCACCAATTTGTCAAAAATTAAGTGAATAAGCTTCAATGATTTAAGTCCAAATTTGATCCTAATTATCTCTAACTGATTCAATTAAGTCCAATTAAACCATGTAATCAACTTTACTTTGTCAAACAAGCTTGTTTCAGATCTTAGCACCTTCGAATTAATCACAAAAGCAGAAATCAATGTAATCTTCAAGGAGAAATCGAATGTGTAGCTCAAAAACTCTTTAAACTAGTTAAATCTCTAATCCAATTGATCTAGAGCACTCTTTGCTCTGATACCAATTGTAAGGACCTTGACTTTCTTTATAGATCGTCTTGTGAGAGTTTGCGAAATGTAATCACTCACGGAATAGTAACTAGAATAATTAAACGAATAATATGAAGAAGAATCAAGCAACACATGTAAATAAACTTTAATTTCTATTACTCTCTTATTTAATGATCACAAAGGTTTTGCACAAATCAGAATTAATTACAAACACATCAAATGCAAACTATTTATACTAAACCAAAAGGTCTCGCACGAGAACTAACTTCTCGCGCGGATCTAAAGTTCTCGTGCGTCTTGTTCTTCAAAATCTTCGTTTTGATTTTCTGAGCCTTTAGATTCAATCTCTACAGATGATGATCTACCCATTTCATTAGTTTTATTAAGAAGAAAGTGATGCCAAGAAGAATAGTAATGGCAATGGTGATTGAGCTAGAGGTGCAAGAGAAAATTCTTAAAGGAACAAAGGTTTTGGGTGCTGGGTATGTAGCCCAAATGATGAAATTTTCAGTCAAGAGGGTAGATGAAATGATCATGTACTATGATCATAAAGATGAGATACTTGATCTGCCTCTTGACATCTTAAAGCAAATTGTTGAGTACCTTAGCATATTTGGATGTACTGCCAAAAGGTACTGTGTAACACCCGGAAAATTTTAAAAGACGAGAAAGAAAGAATAAATGTGCAGAAAAAGAAAGAAAACACAATTTAACCCAAGTTGAGGGGCTAAATGTGTTAAAAGGACAAAAAGAATAAAAGTGGGTGCAAAAAGGTGATGGCCACCCACACCTTCCTGCACATTTCCCTTCAACCAGATTTTCTAGAGAGAGAAAGGAGAAGAGCTGAATTTTCAGACTTTGAAGAAAAGAAGAAGAAGAAACCGAATTCAAGGTAAGAATTCTTGGCTTTAAGTTGTTCTTGGCCGGCCTATGCCTCGGTTGTATGCTTATGTGTTTGTTTGTGTGTTCGGGTTGTGTGATTTGGTGGGTTTTATGTGTTTGAACTCATTTTGAAACGGGTTTGAAGGAAGTCATACTCGAAGGCTGCTAAGGTGAGTTCTAGAACCCCCTTTTTTTACATGTTTTAACTGATTTTGGGGCTGGAAATGCATGTATGTATGTTTTTACTAAAATGGGTTTTGTACTCGTATGAATGTGTATGTGTGAATATGGGTGGGTTATGATTTTGGGTGTTCTTGATGTTATGATGATGCCATGTTCATATTATGGTGCTTTAATGCTAGAACTAAGTTAGAACATGTTGAACTAATGATGTTGGGACTGATTATGATGCTGATAGTGAGAGTTGGTTGCCCATGCGCCTGAAATTGTCCCATGCGCCCAAATAGTATCCATGCGCCTAGAATAGGCTGAATTTGACTAAGTGTTCCATGCGCCCAAAACTACCCATGCGCCTAGGCACTCATGCGCCTGCATAGTGCCCATGCGCCTAGAAATTTGCCCAGGAGACTAAGTGTTGGGTCATGCGCCCGAATAGTGCCCATGCGCCTGAAAGTTCCCCATGGGCCTAAGTGTTCCCATGCGCCTGCATAGTGCTCATGCGCCTATGCCTTAGAATATTTTTTGAAATTTTGGGGAAAATGTAAAGTGTAGGCTTTGACTTGGGATGTTCCCGGGGGTAATGTAAGTTGACTTTATGATGTCGTATGTGATGTGATGATGATGCTATGTATAGTATGGTTATGTTATGTTATGTTCCATATTATGTATGTTTATTTTTCGTGGCTTTACGTGGTATGATTATGAAAAATAAATGGAAAGTATTATGTAACGTAAAGCAAAAGATAATGAAAAAGCGAATGTAAGGAATGAATGAATGCATGCATTAATGAATGAAAGTATTGAAAGTCTTGCAAGCAATGTATGGAGGTTCACACCCAATGAAGGATGTTAGCTCAACTGTGTGCGGGTTAGCTACCCTGGAAGGATGCATACTAGGGGTCTAATCTTTGTGATTGACCATATGTATGGGACCCTTGCCGCTTGCCCTAGGTACTGGAGTCAGCTTCGTGCATAATGTTCGAGGTCTATGATAGACCTCAGGCCCAGTAACCAGCTTCGTGCACAATGTTCGGGGTATAGCACATGGCACTAGTCCGGAATGAAAGATGAATGATAATGATGAGTGTACTTGCCCCAGGCCCATGAGTCAGCTTCGTGCACAATGTTCGGGGTACAGTACATGTCATCGGAAGTTAATGAATGTACATATAGTACGGTAAGAAAGATAACGAATGATAAAGATGACATACGAGGATGAATGAACAGAAGTCAACGAATGATGATGAAAGTAAAGAAAGAATGGTTTTAAATGAAAGAAAAGTATTTTATTTTATAAAACTAGAACTGACTTAGTAACGCTGACTTGTGTGTGTTTCCAGTTGGCAGGTAATGTTGCTGAGGATGGCACGGGGCAGCTACTTGGCATTTTTGGATGGCATCCGTTGTTTAAATTATAATGTTTTTGTGATGTAATGCAACGAGTAATATTTTTTAATCTGCAACGATGTATTATTTTTCAAAAGCAATTATATATATATGAAATGGTTTGTTTAAAAGAATTCCGCTGCAATGTTTTAGAAATTATAAATGTAAATTATATGTTTTATGTTCGATGATTGTCTAACTGTGAGCGTCCTGGGATCGGGGCCTTACAAGTTCGTATCAGAGCCGAAGTTTAAGTGAAACGGGTTAAAAATTTTCAAAAGAAACCTAAACTTAAACTGAGAATGGGACAAAGGGAAGGGGTGCCAGTCCGAGTAGCCACGTGCCATCAGGTATTTTCTTGATGTTAACCGGTATTACGTGAGCATGTTATGTGGTTTATGTGCTTCTTAGTAGATTTAGATACTGATGTAGTCAGTATAGGAAATGTTTGGGGTATGAAGAGTAAAGTAAGTCGCTAATCACAACTGGCCACTATAATTAGGGACTTACTATACTTGACATAAACTGAGCTATTACCTTGAATGACCGTGTTCGTGTTTGAATCTTATAGCGTGTTAGAGGATGGCCGGTGGTAGATCTTCAAAGGCTTCTCGAGGTGGAGGTCGTGGTGGACGTGGTGCGGGACCACAGGTCACGAGAGGAAGGCCTAGGGCTGAAGAGGTGGCTCATGAAGAGCCCGGGACCCCTCATCCAGAGGGCGGTGACGAGAGTGCTAACTTAAGGGCATCGGTGAAGGAGGCTGTTGTAGAGGAGGTTCATCAGGTCATGCAGACGATCTTACCGTCTGTGGTGACCGAAGTGATAAAGGCTGTGAGAGAAAGAGAAAGGAAAGAGAGGAATAGGTCCTCGGGAGTAAGGGAGCGACCGAGGACTGAGACGGTTGTCTCAACTGAAGAGGAAGAAGAAGAAGAGCCTGTGCTGGAGGCAGCACGAGGTTGTAACTATGGGCATTTCAAAGATGCAAGCCCCCGACTTTTGACGGAAATGGCACTGCTGCTGCTGCTCACCGGTGGGTGAGAGAGATGGAAGCCGTACTTGATATCAGCGAGTGCCGGGAGGATCAGAAGGTGAAGTTTGCCACTCATTCATTTGTGGACTCGGCTCTGTGCTGGTGGGACAATATCATCCAAGCCGAGGGTAGTAGGGCAATTGGAAGGATGAGGTGGCCAGAGTTGAAGAAGCTGGTGATCGAGGAGTTCTGTCCTCATAGGGAGCTCGACAAGGTTGAAAAGGAATTCCTGTAGCTGGAGGTGGGAACCATGACGCATCAGCAATACACCACCAAGTTTAATGAGATGGCACGACTGGTGCCGAATCAGGTGACACCTCTGTCGCGAAAGATCAAGAGGTATATTCAGGGCTTGCCGGCGGATATTCGCAGGCATATGATCGCTGCTCGGCCAAGTACGATTAGGTCGGTGGTTGATCTGGCGGGAAGGCTGTACGACGAGAGGGAAGTGGTGGTGGCTGAGGTGAGCAAGAAAGGAGGTGGTGACCAAAACTGGAATGGGAAGAGGTTTGGTCGGGGTGGTGCCCAGGCACACAACAAGAAGGCACGAGTGGATGACCGGTGTGTGGTCACATCCGGTGCGGAGTCGAAGAGGTGTGGCAAGTGCGGGAAGGAAAACACTGGGGAGTTTAGGTGGGGATTGAACGTGTGCTTCAAGTGTGGAAAGCCTGGCTACATGGCAAGAGAGTGCAAGGTGGCAAGGTGTTTTAACTGTGGTGGAAAGGGCCACATGAGTCGAGAATGCAAGAAGCCAAGGGCTAAGAGTTCCAGGGCAGGGTAGAAGATCGGGACCGAGGGGCAGAGGGCGAACGCCAAGCATTCACGATGACTCAGGAGGAGGCTAGGACGGACCCCGATGTCGTGTCAGGTACGTTTCTAGTAAACCAAACTCTTGCTTCTGTGTTATTTGATTCAGGTGCTAGTAAGAGTTTTATTTATGCTGCTTTCTGTGCTAAGTTTGCTTTTAGTAGTAGAGGTGTTGATGAGCCCTTCGATATAGAAACTGCCATAGGTAAGTCTACCAGGATTATTGACCTGATTGAAGGCTGCGATATAGAATTAGAGGGTCATAAATTTCCTGCTAGACTGTTCGTGATGACCTTAGGCGGATTTGACGTAGTCCTAGGAATGGATTGGTTGGTGGACTATGAGGTGAATATCATATGTCGTAAGGAGATGATTCTACTGATAGCACCCGATGGGAGTTTGGTGACAATCTACGGTGATCGAGTTACGACTATCCCGAAGGTGATTTCGATGGCGGTGGGGGGAAAGTGCATGAGGCGTGGATGTAGTGCCTACTTGGCCTACATGAAGGATGTAAATACACCAACACCACAACTATCGGATGTACCGGTTGTATGTGAGTTCCCAGATGTGTTTCCCGAAGATTTACCAGGTGTGCCACTGGACCGTGAGATTGAGTTCCAGATTGACTTGATACCCGTTGCTCAACCTGTTGCTAAGCCACCGTATCGGTTGGCTCTAACCGAGATGAAGGAATTAATGGAGCAACTACAGGAGTTGCTTGATAAGGGGTTGATTAGACCGAGTATCTCTCCTTGGGGTGCTTCGGTCTTATTTGTGAAGAAGGACGGTAGTATGAGCATGTGCATTGACTACCGCGAGCTGAACAAGTTGACGGTGAAGAATCAGTATCAATTGCCAAGGATTGATGACCTGTTTGATTAGCTCCAAGGTGCCAGTTGGTTCTCGAGGATAGATCTTCGATCTGGCTACCATCAGCTGAAGGTGAAGGAGCAAGATATTCTTAAAACAGCTTTTCGCACGCGTTATGGACACTACGAGTTTCTCGTTATGTCTTTGGGTTTGACCAACGCGCCAGCTGCTTTAATGGACCTGATGAATCGAGTATGTCGCCCGATGTTGGATAAATCAGTGATTGTGTTTATCGATGATATCTTGATTTATTCGAAGAGTGAGGCGGAGCATGCCGGTCATATTCGGGAAGTGTTAGAGACGTTGAGAAAAGAGAAGTTGTATGCCAAGTTCTCCAAGTGCATGTTCTGGTTGCGTGACTTTCAGTTTTTTGGTCATGTGGTGAATCTGGAAGGGACCATGGTGGACCCGGTAAAGGTGGAAGCGGTGATGCAATGGAAGTCTCCAAAGATGCCATCCAAGATTTGTAGTTTCTTGGGGTTGGCGGGATACTATAGGAGATTCATTCAAGACTTCTCTAAGATAGCTTCTCCGTTGACTAAGTTGACCCACAAGGATGTGAAGTTTATATGGGGTCAAGCTCAAGAGAGTTCTTTTGAGGAGTTAAAGGAAAGGTTGACTCAAGCTCCAGTTTTATCATTACCCGAAGGAAGCGAGGACTTAGTGGTCTATTCGGATGCTTCTTGCTCGGGGTTGGGTTGCGTGTTGATACAGCGAGGAAAGGTTATAGCCTATGCATCCCGACAATTGAAGGTTCATGAGGTAAATTACCCTACTCAAGACTTGGAATTAGCAGCTGTGGTCTTTGCACTAAAGATTTGGAGGCACTACCTATACGGAAGGAAGTGCACAATCTTCACGGACCACAAGAGCTTGAAGTACTTCTTCGAGCAAAAGGACCTGAACATGAGGCAGAGGCGATGGTTGGAGATCATAAAGGATTATGATTGCGAGATCCATTACCATCCGGGCAAGGCCAACATAGTGGCGGATGCCCTTAGCCGAAAGGAGAGACCCGAGCCGATCCGGGTGAAGGCTTATCTGTTGATTATGACCTCTGATGTGATGAAGCAGGTCAAGGAGTTTCAAGATGAGGCATTGAAGGAAGATCGTCTTAAACCCGAAAGGATGAGAGGTATGGTTGCGGAGTTGGGTGAAAACACTCTTGGTGTTAGAACCCGATTCAGACGGATGTGGATCCCTTGTTACGGGGATTTACGTGGGAGGATTATGGATGAAGCTCATAAGACTCGATACTCCATTCATCCCAGTTCTACAAAGAACTATCAAGATATGAAGAAAGATTATTGGTGGCCGGGTATGAAGCGCGATGTAGCGGAGTATGTGAGCAAGTGTCTTACTTGCTTGCTAGTGAAGGCCAAGCATTAGAAGCCGTATGGGAAGATCCAACCATTGGATATACCGGAGTGGAAGTGGGAGCATATCACCATGGAATTTATTACGAAGTTACCACGTACCGTGAAAGGGTATGATGCCATATGGGTGATAGTTGATCCTTTAACAAAGATTTCCCACTTTCTACCGATCCGTGAGACGTACTCCTCTGAAAGATTAGCGGATCTATTCATCGAAGATTGTAACTCGTCATGGTGTGTCGGTGTCTATTGTTTCTGATCGTGACACTCGGTTTACATCTAAGTTTTGGAAGAAATTCCATGATGCTATGGGGACAAGGTTACAAATTAGCACGGCTTATCATCCTCAGACGGATGGTCAATCGGAAAGGACTATTCAGACGCTAGAAGATATGCTTCGGGCATGCGTCATTGACTTTGGAGGAAGTTGGGATGACCACTTACCGTTAGCTGAGTTCTCGTATAATAATAGTTATCATGCCAGTATTGGTATCCCCCCTTATGAGATGCTATACGGTAGGAGGTGTAGAACACCCGTTTGTTGGGGTGAAATTAGTCGGAAGGAGTTGGGAAGTATTGAGGTGATTGAGGCTACGACTGAGAAGCTCGAAAAGATCAAAGCCTTTATGAAGGCAGCTAAAGATAGGCAGAAGTCGTATGCCTACAGGAGACGTAGACCGATTGAGTTCAAGGTGGGTGAAAAAGTTATGTTGAAGGTCTCACCTTGGAAAGGTATCATTCGGTTCAGGAAGCGGGGCAAATTGAGCCCGAGATACATAAGGCCTTTCCGAATCATTGCTAGAGTAGGAGAGGTTGCCTATAGGTTGGTGTTACCCCATGAGTTAAGTGGAATTCACCCGACATTCCATGTATCTCATCTGCAGAAGTGTTTAGCTGATGAGGATATGGTTGTACTACTGGAGGATATTGAAGTTGATGAAAGGCTCAATTATGTGGAACAACCAGTGGCAATCATTGACCGCAAGGAGAAAAGGTTAAGGAATAAAGTGGTTCCCTTTGTGCGTGTACAGTGGAAGCACAGGAAGGGATCCGAGTCTACATGAGAGACTGAAGAAGAGATGAGGCAGCATTACCCACATTTGTTTGAGGAATAACAGGTTTCGGGGACGAAACCTATATAAGAAAGGTGGACTTGTAACACCCGGAAAATTTTAAAAGACGAGAAAGAAAGAATAAATGTGCAGACAAAGAAAGAAAACACAATTTAACCCAAGTTGAGGGGCTAAATGTGTTAAAAGGACAAAAATAATAAAAGTGGGTGCAAAAAGTTGATGCCCCCCCACACCTTCCGGCACATTTCACTTCAACCGGATTTTCTAGAGAGAGAATGGAGAAGAGCTGAATTTTCGGACTTTGAATAAAGAAGAAGAAGAAACCAAATTCAAGGTAAGAATTCTTGGCTTTAAGTTGTTCTTGACCGCGCTATGCCTCGGTTGTATGCTTATGTGTTTGTTTGTGTGTTCGGGTTGTGTGATTTGGTGGGTTTTAGGTGTTTGAACTCATTTGCAAACGAGTTTGAAGGAAGTCATACTCGAAGGCTGCTAGGGTGAGTTCTAGAACCCCCTTTTTTTTACATGTTTTAACTGATTTTGGGGCTGGAAATGCATGTATGTATGTTTTTACGAAAATGGGTTTTTGTACCCGTATGAATGTGTATGTGTGAATGTGGGTGGGTTATGATTTTGGGTGTTCTTGATGTTATGATGATGCCATGTTCATATTATGATGCTTTAATGCTAGAACTAAGTTAGAACATGTTGAACTGATGATGTTGGGACTGATTATGATGCTGATAGTGAGAGTTGGTTGCCCATGCGCCTGAAATTGTCCCATGCGCCCAAAACCCATGCTCCCGAATAGTATCCATGCTCCTAGAATAGGCTGAATTTGACTAAGTGTTCCATGTGCCCAAAACTGTCCATGAGCCTAGGCACTCATGCGCCTGCGTAGTGCCCATGCACCTAGAAATTTGCCCAGGAGACTAAGTGTTGGGTCATGCGCCCAAATAGTGCCCATGCGCCTGAAAGTTCCCCATGTGCCTAAGTGTTCCCATGCGCCAGAAAGGCAATGCGCCTGCATAGTGCTCATGCGCCTATGCCTTAGAATATTTTCTGAAATTTTGGGGAAAATGTAAAGTGTAGGCTTTGACTTGGGATGTTCCCAGGGGTAATGTAAGTTGACTTTATGATGTCGTATGTGATGTGATGATGATGCTATGTATAGTATGGTTATGTTATGTTATGTTCCTTATTATGTATGTTTATTTTCCTTGGCTTTACGTGGTATGATTATGAAAAATAAATGGAAAGTATTATGTAACGTAAAGCAGAAGATAATGAAAAAGGAAACGTAAGGAATGAATGAATGCATGCACTAATGAATGAAAGTAATGAAAGTCTTGCAAGCAATGTATGGAGGTTCACACCCAATGAAGGGTGTTATCTCAACTGTGTGCGGGTTAGCTACCCCGGAAGGATGCACACTAGGGGTCTAATCTTTGTGATTGACCATATGTATGGGACCCTTCCGCTTGCTCTAGGTACTGGAGTCAGCTTCATGCACAATGTTCGAGGTCTATGATAGACCTCAGGCCCAGTAACCAGCTTAGTGCACCATGTTCGGGGTATAGCACATGGCACTAGTCCGGAATGAAAGATGAATGATAATGATGAGTGTACTTGCCCCAGACCCATGAGTCAGCTTCGTGCACAATGTTCGGGGTACAGTACATGTCATCGGAAGTTAATGAATGTACATATAGTACGGTAAGAAAGATAACGAATGATAAAGATGACGTACGAGGATGAATGAACGGAAGTCAACGAATTACGATGAAAGATAATATTAAATTATTATCTATGTGTACGTTTGATGCATGATCACATGTGAAAGTAAAGAAAGAATGGTTTTAAACGAAAGAAAAGTATTCTATTTTATAAAACTAGAACTCACTCAGCAACGCTGACTTTTATGTGTTTCCAAATGGCAGGTAATGTTGCTGAGGATGGCACGGGGAGCTACTTGGCATTTTTGGATGGCATCCGTTGTTTAAATTATAATGTTTTTGTGATGTAATGCAACGAGTAATATTTTGTAATCTATCAACGATGTATTATTTTGCAAAAGAAATTATATATATATGAAATGGTTTGTTTAAAAGAATTCCGCTGCAATGTTTTAGAAATTGTAAATGTAAATTATATGTTTTATGTGCTATGATTGTCCAACTGTGAGCGTCCCGGGATCGGGGCCTTACATACTGTCCTTAATCAAAGCTGAAGTTGGTGAAGAGATTTCTAAAACTCCATTGTCAGCGTATATCCAATAGTAGAGTGGGAATATAATCAAAAAAGGACACACACTTCATCACCAGATCCGCAGCTAGAAAGGTATCTTACTTAAGAAATCAACTTGTCTGCTTCAATAATGACTCTGAGGCAAAGGAAGTAGAGAAGGTGCTTATGAATATTTACAAGTCTCATCTAGAAAAGTAAAAGCAGGCTTTAGAACAAAGACAAAAGGCAAAAGAGTCTGAAGCTGCTGAAGCCATCCGATCTATCGATCCTACACACAACACTCAACCACAATTACCTCCTCCCACCACTCAAACTACTAAGCATGTAGCTCTAATAGTCCAAAAAAAGCCTCAAGCAGCTAAAATCTCTAACATAAAGTCAGTCTGATCAATCGGAAGATGAAGTGGTCATCGGTACAGCTACCGAAAGAATAAGAAGAGATTTGGACAATCTTGAACAAGCTGATGAAGAAGAACTCTCAGATTTGACCAAGATGAAAACTCAGAGGGTGATGGTACAAACATCATCAACTTTTGTAAGAATTATACTTAAAGGCTGATGCAACCAAAGAGCTCTCAGCATGCACATGTGAAGTACAAGGAAAGTTACTATGGAAGAATTGATATAACTCAAGGAATTTCACTAAGTATCAAATCTTCCGAAGCCAAAAGACAAATTCTTCCGAAGCCAAAGATGAAGTCTTTCGAAGCTTTAAGATAAAGTCTTCCAAAGCCAAGAGACTGAATTTTTCCAAAGAAAGAGAAGACATGCTTTCTCTAACTCATTTTTGACAAAAGTTGAACCACTTTTCCCTACCATCTCTGAAGACTCACCCACTTAAATAAGTTGGTGAAAATCCATACTTTTGTAAACTATAGATTAAGATCTTAGAGTCTGTAACTTTCTACTTTTGTACTATTATCCATTTTGTATTAGATAAGGATATGAGCTATGGCATGCCATAGCCACTAGTCAAAAGGTAATCTGTCTGTTGACTATACATTGATCTTGTTGTCTAGATTAATGTTTCCAGCTGGCGTTCAAAGTATGGTCGGCTGTAGGATGTAGTATAAAGTGTCTCAAGTACATGTCACTAGATTTAAGCTTTGTAACATGTGTAAAAGAACTTGAGAGCAATATACAACATTCTTGAAAACCAAATACTTGTATTCTTGTTCTGTTTTACAAAACACTTACCAGCTCAAATAGTAGCTCTAATAAAAGCTTATATGGAAACTGGTACCATGACAAAATCTCCACTGATCACTCTTGATGACTTTGATACTAGGTGCCAACGTATGAAGAGTTCATCAAGTATGAATATAGTAGGATGTAGAGATCTGTTGTCGAAGGACCTCACATCCCAAGCACCACTTTAGGCACTGCTGGAGGTAGGATGATCCCAAAGAAATGGTCAACTATTCTGAGGAATATTGAAAGAGGATTGACAAAGATCAAAAAGCCATGATCGCTCTCCAAATTGCTCTTCCAAACTCTATATACAGAGGCTTCAAGAAGTGCAAAACTGCTAAGCAGCTCTGGGATGCACTAAAGCTTATGTATGAGGGTTTTCATAAAGCTAAAGAAAACAAGAAGGGCCTCATGAAGCAGTAGTTTGAGAACTTCACCTGCAAGTCAGGTGAGACTATGACTCATCAATACTTTAGGTATGTTGAGATTGTAGCTACTCTCATGGATGTTAACGTTAAGATTGAGAATAGGGACATTATGAGGAAGTTTATGTTCTCACTTCCCAAATAATGGACTCACTACTGTGTGGCCATTAAAAGAACTAGAAACCTTTCCACTGTTACTCTTACAGAGCTGTATGGTATCCTTAGTGGCTACCAGATGGAGATTAACATATAGAATCCATCAAGCAACCCTTCTAACAATCAATAGAGTTCAGCCCTCCATATGGTTGAAAGGGATTGCTGGGAACCACAACATCATCTTATCTGCTACCTTAACAACTTACAAAAGGTCCCTTTCATCACCTTCCCTGAGACACCAAGGGAGAGCTACATCCAAGGAAGCCCATTCCAAGAGACAAGCTCATCTCTAGCCTTTGTATCTACTGATGAAAGTTATGGTAGTTTTTCTTCACTCTTGAAGACTTGGATTGTATCCATCCAGATGACCTGAAGTATATGGAGATAATCTAGCAAATGGCTCTTCTCACTCATAAAGCCAAGAAGTTCTACAAGAGAACCAGAAGAAACTTTCCCAGCAATGTCTCCAGTGGAAAGTTTGGATTGGATAAAAGCAAAGTGAAGTGTTACAATTAAAACTAGATGGGACACTTATACAACTCCCAGATCTGAGAAGCCAAGCCAACCAAAACAACAAGCTACTATTGATGTTGAAGAAGGAGGCATTGATTGGAGCTTTCAGGTAGAAGATGTTTCTCCTAACCAAGCACTGATGGCTGACCATGAAGAAGCCAAGGTATTAGAACATCTGTACACCTTAAAGTATTACTAAAGTAAACATGTATAGCTCCTATAACCTAGAAGTGAGATCTGACCTTGAGTCCTTGAATATTTTAAAAGCTAATTTCAAAATAGCTAAAAATGACTATAAACTTAAATAGAAGATTTAGAGAAAAACAATTTCAACTCTTAAGCAAGAGCACACAAATTACAGGACTCAAATAAAAGATCTCATTACAAAGTTAACTGAATGCCAGGCTGAGCTTGTGATCAACAAAGCCAGTTCAAGAACATCATATCTTTATCCTTGCATGCAAAGATTTTGTAGGACCGGTAAGGGTACTTAAGAATGCAATTAGCTTCACAAGAGGAGTGATCTTAAATCACTTAACCACTCAAATAGGAAACTGGTAACTTCACTGATGATACAAGCTACACAAGAAATATTAAAGAGACAGAACTATAAAAACAAGAACAAAGTCACAAGAACACAAGATTAAGTTTTCAAGGAAGTTGTATATTGATTCTCTAGTTCTATTACAAGTGTTTGCAAGCATTTCTAACTACAAGAACCGGAGACTGTTTATACTACATCCTACAACCGTCAATATACAAAAAGACAGTTGGAATTCTGACTAATTTAGACAACAAGATCAATCTACAGTCAAAAGGAAGATTGCCTTTTTGTAGATGCTTCTTTGAAGATTATCATTTAGTCTTTGTATGTTTTTATATTTTTGTCATAGTATAGGGACTTTTATGTAAATATGTTCCATTGTTTTCTTGATTAGTATATATAGCATAGATATGTTTTGTGTAGGTAAGTTTTAAGCTTTAGAGTGATTGAGACACTTTGTAACTGTTTACTACACTTTGTATTCTTCTATATGCTAATCAATGAAAACTCTATAAATTTTTGTTGATTTGCTTGTGTTGAATTGAATACTTGTGTGTTTTAGATTGAATTGTGTTCATATATCATCACAGATCAATCCATTTTGAGCTCATCAAATGGTATAAGAGCTTTCGGTTCAGTGATTGAAGTTCTTCAACTGTCGAACTCTCAAAATCACTTGAATTTGTGATTGATAAACAATTCAGTCGTATAATTGTTAAATTCAGTTGTGTTTCATCATCAGGAACATGATTTCATTCACAATTAGCAGTACGATTCGTTCAAATCGGTGAATTTAAGCAAAAAGCTCTTCAAACCTGTTCTTCATTTGTCGAACCTGTTCTTGAATCAAAAGATCAATTGTGGTTGTTAATTGAAGAAATTGAAGTTGAAGGATTGATTACTAATCAAGTTCATACATAATTTGAGGATTTCAGATCAATTAATCAAGTTTTGAAGGAATTCAGAAAATTTATGTTCGTATGAAACTGATGAATGTGGCACATTATGTCAAAAACACTGCTGAAAATTGCCTAAGTGTTAGGCGCATAACAATTGTTTATGCGTTTTTCCACTGTTTGGGCATTTTTTAGTTAGGCGTTTTTCTACTGTTGGGACACATTTCAACTGTTGGGAAACTTTGGAAGTTGATAGAATCCAAGGATTCCAGGCGTTTTACAACTGTTGAGGCGTTTTTGAACTATTTGGGCGTTTTACCAACCAGGCGTCTGACAACTGTTCAGGCGTTTTGATACTGTTCAGACGCTTTTCAACTTGGTCGTTTTGGAAATTTTCTAAGACAATCCCTTAGACGTTTCAAAGTCAAAGTCAAAGGAAGTACAACTGTTTAGGCGTTTTACCACTATTTGGAAGCATCAGCTTCAACACTTAGAAACTTCTTGAATTTTTTTATAAAGTTAAAAAAATCCAAAAATATTTTCAATTCATTGTTTTAATTCAAAACATTAAAACAACAAAAACAAATTTCTTTTAAAAATCAAAAACTAAAAATGGTAAAATCAGAATCAGAGAACAGAGTTCCCAAGCTGAAGAATAGAGCAGATTTCAAGAATTGGTTACTGAGATTAAAACATCACTTGAATTCTATTGATACTGATCTATGGAAATCAGTAGAAAAAGGACCTCACATTCCTATAACTTCAGATGGTCCTGATAGAGGTTTTGGTTATACTAAAGACTCTCAAGAACCATACCCTGAAGATGGTCTGCAAGGTGATGATTTAAGGAAAGTTAAAAATGATATAAAAGCTTATTCTTTGATGTGCAAAGGACTGCCACTTGAAGTCCTTACAAGGCTTGATGATTTTCAGACGGGATACACCATGTATAAGGCATTGAAAATAATATGTGAAGGTGGAAAGGAGATCCAGGATTTGAAAAAGCAAAAGTTAAAGAGACAATTAGAACTTTTTGAACATTTATCTGATGAAACAATAAATCAGATGATGAACAGATTTGTTCAACTAACTACTGAGATGTCGACTGCAGGCATCAAGAATGATTTAAAAGATATTAACTTCAGGCTTCTCAATGCTCTTCCATCTTTATGGAAGCAAACAGTCACTCTGTTAAAGCATACTGAGATATTCCCAATGGATCTTGATCTCCTTATTGCTAAAATAGAATCTGTTGAAATTGATGAAAGTTCTAGAAACAATGACAGAGCAGCTTTGATGTCACAATATAAAAATGTTGCTTCTTCAGCAAGTACTGTGGAGAATGCATTCATGGCTAAGAATGAAACTTCACGAGAAGATAAGGGTGATTTATTTGTTGGCGCAGGGTTCTTCACTGATTCTACTTACACAAGTGCTCCTGCCTATACAACTCAGAATCAACCTCAATCTCCTCCTATGCCTAAAAGTTCTAAATCTCAAGCAGAGACTCCATCTGTTAACTCTGCTAAAACTAGCAAAGTTAACGATGTAATAAACATCCTATTACAGGATGAAGAGTCTAAAACTGCTTTCACTGCATTTATGGCAAGCTTTCAAGCTTATCAAGGTAGTCATCTAACTCAACTTGATCTTGTTTTGCAAGATTTGTTTTGAAATGGATCCAGATGATGTAGAAGAAATGGATCTCAACTGGCAAATGGTTATGATAGCTTACAGGACTCAGAAACACTCGTATGTCAATAGAAACTACAAGCCGAGTGTAGAAGAAATGGATCTCAACTGGCAAGTCTGTTGGTTTTGATAAGTCAAAATCTAGGTGTTTCAACTGTAACAACTATGGTCACTTCTCTAGAGAGTGCAAAGCTCCAAGGAATAAAGGAGGAAATGGCCAATCAAGCTCAAGTAATCAAAAGTTTCAGCAATCTTCACAGAAGACATTTCAGAAACCTTATCAAACCCTGCTAATGCCAGAATTGAAAGATGATTTTAAATCATCAGAGGAGCCCAAGAAAGCCCTTGTTGTTAATATTAAAGATGGTTATGATTGGAGTGCATACGCTGAGCAATTTACTGTTGATTTAACCTTCAATTTATCTCTTGTTGCAGAAATACAAAAAGAAGATTGGTCGGAATTTAATGATCCAAAAGATGATGGAAACTCTGAGAACAAGGAAGAGGATTATGACTGGAGTAACAAGTATGATCCCAAGGAAGATTTAGAGGAAGTTGCATTGATGGCAAAATCTGATCAACCAAAGGTTGAAAGCTCTAACTCTGAAACATCTCCGCCTAAATATTTTGAAATTCCATCAGAAGTCAGAGAAAAGTTATGCACAAAGTCTTGCTTCGAGCATGTAGAATACTACAGAAATTATTCTTACAAGATTTGTGAAAAACTTAAGCAAGAAGAGCTAATGCATACCAAACTAAAAAATGATCATAAAGTATCTGACGAAAAGATTATCTCTCTTCAAAATTCTTGGAACAAAACTCTAAGAGAACTTGAAATTGTATCAAAACAACTTGAAGAGATGACAAAAAATCTTGAACTAGAGAAGATAGCTCATGCAGCAACTCAAGTTGATCTCGCCAAAGTTAAAAGTTTTAAAACCATTGTGGAAAAGCTGGTAAATGAACAAAAAGATAAAAAAAAGGCAGGATGGGGTTTCACTCATGAACCGATGCCAGAATCAATAACAAATACCTTACCAGAAAATTTTACCACTCATGATCACTCTCCAGAAAACAAGGAAAAATTAAAAGCTTTTCAAAACAAGACCAAGATGTCTGATGCTGAAGAAGAGAAAACAAATGTGGAAATTTTTGAAGAAAAAGATAACGAAAAGAAAAAAAATGGTCATCCTGTTAAAGTAAAATCTTATGAACCGAAGCCTAAAACAAAAAAAGTTTTTGTTCCTAAAGAGTCAGTTTTGAAGGAAGTGAATATTATAACTAATAACCAAAACTCAGATTTTCAAAACAAAAATGATGAAGAAACATCAGAAGATTCAAATTCATTTGGTCTAAATAACCCAGAATTCATTAAATGGCAAAAAGACCAGAAAAAGAAAGAATGTGAAAAAGAATCTTCAACTGAGGATGTTCAATCTAAACCATAAACTGGATCTACAAAATCAAGGAACCAGAGAAGAAGAAGAAAGATAAATAAAGCTAAAAATGAACAAATAAAAATTTAGGAAAATCAGACAAAAGAAACAAATCAAGCAATAAAATTAAAGCCAATTAAATTTGTATCTGCTGGTTTGTTGAATGTGAACTCCATTCAAGATGTTAAAGAAAATCCTAAGAACAAATCAACTTCTGATCTGAAAACAGGTTCAGATTCTATGACTTCCGCTGTAGCTAAAAGATTTGTATCTAAGGAAAACAAGAATGCAATTCATGTTCAAAAACAAAAACAAATTGTGCAAAAGAAAAGTGGTTCAAATCAAAAGCAAAATTCTTCAAATCAAAAACAACAAATTAACTCTTTGACACATAAAAGTAAACAAGTTTCTAATATTGCGTCGACGTCAAAGGTTAATAAGCAATTATTCAAGACTCCACAGAGGTATTGTAACATATGTGACATGTATAATCACAAAACGTCTGAATGTTTTTTTAACAAATACTGTCACATTTGTGATATGAGAAATCACTCAACTTCAGGGTGTTATTTTAACAAATACTGTACCTACTGTGATGAGCAAACTCACAACACTAAAGATTGTTACTTTAGAAATAATTCATAGAGGAGAAGATTTGTCACTTCAACATTGAGCAAAGGTTATGTTAATCAGCAATATAAAAGAAACCAAAATATTTATTTTCAAAGATTAACACACCAACCCTCCTTAGGTTTGAACACTTTCAAAAGAAATAATTCAGTGAGACCTAAACAATACTTAATTGATAATTTCATTCCTAGGTCAGTGAGAATTAAAAACAAAAGTTTTGAAAACAAAAGTTTTGAAAACAAAAGTTTTTCAAACAATGGTCAGTCAAAAAGCATGAATTTTCCAAACAAGCATAATTTTGTTACAAATAACAGAATTGGTAAATTCATAAAGAATAAACCTGATGTCAACAAACTTCACTTCAAAAAATTTACTATTGTTGACAAGTTTGGAAAACCCAAGACCATTTCGGCTTGGGTAGATAATTCAACTTAAATTGTTTTGTTTTGCAGGTACGCCCAAGAAGACCAATCAATACTTGGTATGTGGATAGCGGGTGTAGCTGGCATATGACAGGCAATCAGGCCTTATTATAAGATTTTAAGTAAAAAGATGGAATGCATGTCGCCTTTGGTGGTGATGCAGGAGGAAAAATAACCGGAGAGGGAACAGTATCCAACGGGATTATAAGCTTTGATAAAGTCAACTTCTGTTCACAGTTGAACTTTAATTTGTTAAGCATATCCCAAATTGGTGATAAATCCCACTCTGTACTTTTTGATGATTCTTTCTGTTATATCTTGAAGCCAGGATTTCAGATAAGTAAGGATTACGTGGTTGTTAAAGTTGTCAGAGACCGAGACGTATACAAACTGGAAATGTCTTAAGTGGAATCTTCTACAGAAACAACTTGTCTCTTTGCTAAAGCATCAAATGATGAAAGCCAGCTTTGGCATAGACATCTCGGATATTCCAACTTCAAGAATATGAACAAGCTTGTAGCGGTAAATCATGTTATTGGCCTTCCATCAAAGAAATTTGCCACAACTGATTTATGCCCAGCATGTTTAAAGGGGAAACAACACAGAGCATCTTATAAGTCCAAGTTGATAAACTCAAATTCCAAACCCTTTCAGTTGTTGCATATGGACCTTTTTGGACCAACCAACGTGAAGAGTATTGGACGAAAATCTTACTGTTTAGTTATCATTGATGACTATACAAGATTTTCATGGGTTTTCTTTCTAAATGCTAAATCTGAAACAGCTGAATTAATAAAAGAATTTATCATGAAAGTAGAAAATCAACTTGATCGAAAAGTAAAAATAATTAGAAGTGATAATGGGACGAAATTCAAAAATCTAACTCTTGACATGTTTTGTGCAGAGAAAGGAATAGCTCATCAGTTCAGTGCTCCCAGAACTCCTCAACAAAACGGACTTGCTGAAAGGAAGAACCGAACATTGATTGAAGCAGCACGATCCATGTTAGCCGATGCTAAAATTCCGATAACATTCTGGGATGAAGCAATATCAACTGCATGTTTTGTTCAGAACCGTTCATTAATTGTTAAAGACAAACTGAAAACTCTATGAGTTAATGTTTGGCAGGAAACCAAACATAGATTTTCTTAAATCTTTTGGTTGTCTGGTTATGATTCTGAATTCAAGTGATTATTTAGGAAAATTTGAATCAAAATCTGATGATGGATTTTTCATTGGATATTCATCTGTTTCAAAGGCCTATCGAGTTTATAACTCTAGAACTAATGTTATAGTTGAAACATTCAATGTTAAATTTCATGAAAACTTTTTTCCATCAGTGTCAAATGGTTCTGCATGGTTATTTGATTTAGATTCGTTGTCGAACTCTTTTCAATCCAACTTGTTTAATCAATCTAACTTGCTTGATTCTACAGGTGAAAAGAAAATTCAAGGAGATCTCGGTTCATTCAGTGACAATTCGGATTCTGACGATGCAGATGATTCAAGCTCAGACTATTCCTTCCTTTCTTTTGTTTGAGATTTTGTTTTTCAGTCTAATAATGATGATAAGTCATATCAAGATAATGATCATTCTATTTCACAAAACCAAGATGTGTCACAACCAATTCCTAATGATGGTATAGAAATTGTACAACCTGAGTCTGGAACATCATCTATCTCTGGTGATGTAGTTTATTCTGTTAATCTTGATTACTTTATCAACTCACCAACTCAAGTTCCCAATTTCAATCCACATTCTTTAAGCCAACTGCATCAGCTTTCCAACTTGAATCAATCCAATCTAGATGTTCATGTTCAAGGAGATGAGATTTTGACATCTCGTACTCACAAGAACCATCCCACATCTCAGATTATTGGTCCTTTGAGTGAGAGAACAACGAGAAGTAAATCAGAACAAGCAAACGTCTGCTCATACTCTTGCTTTCTTTCTCAAATTGTTCCTAAAAACGTTTCCGAAGGGTTAAAGGACAATGGTTGGATCGAGGCTATGCAAGAAGAATTATTACAGTTTCGCAAACAAGAAGTATGGAATCTGGTGGATTCACCTGAAGGAGAAAATTTCATAGGCATAAAATGGTTATTCAGAAATAAAACTGATGATCGAGGAATTGTTATCCGAAATAAAGCGAGATTAGTTGCACCAGGATACACTCAAGAAAAAGGTATTGATTATGATGAAGTATTTGCTCCAGTTGCAAGACTTGAATCTATTCGTGTCTTCCTGGCTTATGCCTCATTCATGAAATTTAAAGTGTATCAAATGGACGTAAAGGGTGCATTTTTGTATGGTTCTATCACCGATGATGTGTACGTGAATCAACCTCCAGGTTTTGAAGATGCTACATATCCACATCGTGTGTACAAATTGAGCAAAGCCTTATATGGACTACATCAAGCCCCTAGAATCTGGTATGAGACATTGTCACAACACTTAATCCAACATGGATACAAGCGAGGGAAAATCGATCCAACTTTATTCATAAGGAAGGATGCTGATGATCTCTATGTGTACAAGTGTATGTTGATGATATCATATTTGGTTCTACAAGTCCAAAAATGTGCAATGAATTCGAAGAAATCATGAAATCTCGATTTCAGATGAGTTCTATGGGAGAGATAAATTTCTTTCTTGGACTACAAGTTAAGCAATCTGCAGATGGTATTTTTATCAACCAAGAGAAGTTCGTCGACAAACTTTTGAAGAAATTTAAGCTGCAAGATTGTCAGTCAATTAGAACTCCAACTGATATAAACACCAAGACTGAGCCTTATCGGAAAGGAAAATCAGTAGACCAAACATTATACAGATCGATGATTGGTTCTTTGATGTATCTCACTACATCTAGACCAGACATTATGTATGTTGTTTGTGTCTGTGCAAGGTATCAATCAGACCTGAAAGAATCCCACTTAATTATTGTCAAAAGAATATTCAGGTATATCAGAGGTAAACCGACTTTAGGGCTATGGTATCCTTACGAAGGAAACTTCGAGTTACATGGGTATACGGATAGTGATTATGGCGGATGTTGTCAAGATAGAAAATCAACAACGGGTGGGTGTCAATGTTTAGGACCCAGATTAATCTCATGGCAATGCAAGAAACAAACAAATGTCTCTGTTTCTACTGCAGAAGCTGAGTACATTGCTGCTTCAGCAGGATTTTCTCAAATCCTTTGGTTACAAAACCAACTGCTGGATTACGGGTTCAACTTTCTTAAAACATCTATTTATATTGATAACACAGCTGCTATGTTCATTACAGCTAATCCTGTCCAACATTCTAAAACAAAACATATCGAAATTCGATATCATTTTCTCAAAGATAAATCTGAAAAGGTTTAATCATTTTGATTCAAATTGCTACTAAAAAACAGTTGGCCGACCTTTCTACTAAAGCCTTCTTACCAGGACGGTTTGAGTATTTGGTAGAGTCAATTGGTCATATTAACCACATGTAAAAATTGGTTTTTGAGTATTTCAGTTAATTGAGTCTAAATATGATCAGAACCCTCCCTTATATGAATAGGAACAACCAGAGAACCTGTCAAAGTTAATTGCCTGATTGTATTTTTATGTGTGCATTTTATTAGAAAAACAAAAATCAAATACAAAAATAGAAAATTGAAAAACAAAAGATAAAAATATAAAACAAAAAATCACAAAAATAGTGTCTTTCCTTATTAATTATATAGGAATGAATTTGTTTTCCAACACGTGAGAAATGATAGTACATTAGTATGATCAGTTGCATGCTTCACTTACGATTAAAGTCTGACGTGATCAGATATCATGTGCAGGTAAGCTCATGCAATTAGACTGAAAAAGTAAATTCTTGTGATTAAACTAAATCACTCATGCATTCATGTATGTCTATCTTAGAACTAATGAGTATTGTTGATTTCTCAAATTGATTGCTTGTTAAGACATAATCTCACACCTCATGGTGATATGAATAACCATTGAGCTCTAATTATTTAATGCATCTAACACTTCTCTGTTATGAGTCATCATAGACCTGAAGTGATGAGATATCCTTTGTTGTAAGTGATTACAGACCTGGATATACTCACTGATGTAACAAGATGCCAATGTGCACAAACACCAAATGAGATCTGGTTATAGTATATGTCAGGTTAAAAAGTTGAGAATAGTGACTTCTTGCATATCTTTATGAGAATTAACCTCTCTAAGTCGAAGTGTGACTGCATAATGACATATCTGATTGTACATTAAACAATCCAAGAATTGAAAAAGTAAGTGTGTGGAGTACCTTGCCAAAAGCACTCATTTTCTGTCCTTAGATTTAGTGTCTCCTTTGCTGCAGAAATGCTGACCTGGAACACACTTGATCAGGGTTTAATCACTGTCTGTGACTATCCATCAACTCTTTTTATTTTAATGTGCTGATCCATGCTAATATGATCTCACTACCGATATGGTTCATTGTGAATATTAGGATTTTATTCTACTTTCATTTTGATTTTTGCATGTTTTCTGTGTGCAGGCAATTTAAAAATGATTAGTGTGCTCTTCACGTGACAAAATTCAAGAAACTTCTAAGTTTTATCAAACTTGAAAGTTTAGGGGGAGTAAAAAGAATTAAAACTGATTGTCAAATTTCAAGATATGTAAACTCATGAAAAGTAAAAATCTAATGTTTTGGATGGAAAGGATGATGCAACATATGTTCAAGCATGTGTGTGTAACAAAATGTAAAAATGAACCTGAAAATCATTTTAAATGGAAAAGCTTCTTCCAAAAGTTAAATGATCTTTTTTTTGTTAAAAATTAGAGACTAAAATAACGGAAAATTATTTAAAAAAAAATTAAATCAAAAATAAAAAGGTCAAAAATAAAAAAATAAATAAAAATTTCAAAAAATAAATAAAAATTTAAAAGTCAAATGTTCAAAATTGAGGGTATATTGTGAAAATTTTGGGTGAAAGTCAAAATTTGATTAACTGTTTTAATATTATTATATGAACAGTGCTAATATGTCTAAACAGTGTACAGGTGGAAGATCTGAAAATTACAAGTGTTGGACACATGAAAGTCATCTCATGCGCCTAAACAATGTTCATAAGTCCAGGATTAAGAGCATGATGATTTTTCAAGATTTGTACAAGTGTTGGACGTTTCAGACAACCTCATGCGTCTAAACAGTTGTCATGCGTCTAAACAGTTGTCTTGAGTCAGAGAATGTGGTTAAGTGTTGGGCGTTTTATCCTTCCCATACGCCTAAACAGTTCCCATGCTTCCAAGTGTAAATAGCAAGTGTTGAAGTATGGGCGTTTCAGCTAAGCTCATGCGCCTAAACAGTGCAAAAGCTCCTGAACAATGCTTATGCGTCTGGACAGTGCTCATGCGCCTAAGCCCATGTGCACAAACAGTGCTCATGCGCCTGAGTCCATGCGCATAAACAGTGCTCATGCGCCTAAAGTTTTTCACTTAGTATATAAACAACACTTCATGATTTCAGACTTTTCATTCTAAAAAATCCCTGAACTCTCAAAACCCAGTCACTCGATATACCACTGATTCACTCATTTCGATTGATTTCTGATCTTGTCTTGCATTCTATAGTGATATGATCCGATTCTAAATGTAAGTTGATGATCAAAATTACCGAAATTTCAGTTTAATAGGTTGATTGATTTGAGCGTACCGGACCTATTCGGGCACACGAACCCTAGTCTAATGAATCTGTTAAGATTGTGAATGAAATGAGTATAATGAATTGAAATTGATGATTAAATGTTAATACAAACATGATTTCAATCTCATTGATGCATTAAACTCTATTTTTCATCAATCTTGAATCTGTGATGATTCTTCACATGTTAACTATTGAAGATGAATAGTCAAAATTTTAAATTTAAAAAAAAAATGAAAATCAGTAATAAATTCATGTTTTAATCTGTTTTTGAAAAGAATTCATTGAATTAATGTGTTTTTAAATCATTTTCATTCTAACTTGAATGAAGTTTGTCTTGAACAAGATCACTTAAAAACTTAGAAAATTTAATATTCATGTTTCTAAATCTCTTGTTTCAATTTTTGCAGATGGCTGATTTGAAGTTCGAGCAAAAACACAATGTGGCTGCTCTTCTTAACGAAGAAATTAGAGAGGCTGTGGGATATAATGATATGATCAGATTTCTATTACGGATGAAGTACGTATATGCCATGTGCTACCAACCGGTTAACTATGCACGTCTGATTAAGAAGTTCTGGAGTACGACATATGTTGATGTTGATGATAATGGAGCTAAAGTGGTCCGAGGATTTATAACGAATTTTAGAATGATTGAAGTCTCTGAAGACTCAATTAGACAAGCCTTGAGGTTAGGACCTAATGATCTAGAAGATTTGTCCGTGCTAGCGTTTGATGAATGTAGACAAATATTCATGGAAATGGGACATCCTGACCATTTTCCTAAGAAACAATTCTTTCGTGCTCGTGTGTATAACCATTGGAAGCTTATATGCTACATTTCCCAACATTGCATGTCAAAACGAAGTGTGTGATGGAATTCTTTCCCGGTTGACATTGAATTACCCATTGTAGCACTGACTACAAATATACGATTTAATATGTCAAAGTGGATTTTGAATGGGTTTATTTTTAATCTGGAAAAGGGCATAAGGAACAAATACTTAATGTATCCACGTTTCTTTCAGATGATTATCAATGAAGAACATCCAGACATTCATATTGATGGTGTAAGTGGTGATATATTGATATTGGAGCATATGTCTGATGTATCATATAAGAGACTGGCAATGGTTACTGGAGCTCAGAATGTTCCATTATTTGATTATATTTTTAATGTTGCTAATGATGAAGTGGATATCAATATTGATCACTACCACTTAACTGAAGAAGAACCAATAGATCCAAATGATCTTATAGAAGAAATACCTCAGGAACCATCTGATGTTGATGATGATAATGATGATGATGAAAGTTCAAGTTCTTCTGATGATAATGATAATGATGATGATGGCGGTTTTGATGGTGATGCGATGGAAATAGTTCATGATGATATACAAGTAGCTAAGCAAGTTTCTGAAGAAGCTCATGAAGAAAGTCATAATATTGTAGATGAATCTGAGCAAGCTACAGAGGAAATTCATGAAGAAATAGATGAAAATGTACAAGAGATTGACCAAATTACTGAAGAAATTCATGATGAAGATACTGAAGTTAATCAAAGTGAAGACGTCAATGAATTAAATCAAGCTGATGATGTTGTTAATGAAAGTCAAACTGTTGAGGAAATTGAAGAGATGATTGAAGAAATGATTGGAACTGAAGAACATGTTGATGTTAATGAAAATGTTCAAGAGTTTGAAGTAATTGAAGCTGAAATACATACAGAGTTTGCAAGTTTGTCTCAACAAGAAGTTAATATATCTGAAGAAGTTAATTTTTAGCAAGTTATTGATGAGCTAAAAGAAGAGAATTTAAAGCAGGTGAAAGAGATTGAAGAATTAAAAGCAATGAATGAGAAATTACAAGAAGAATTGAAAAAAAAAGATGAAGTGATTGAAGAGTTGATAAAAAGCATAGAAGACAATGTGAAAACATTTGAAGTAATGATGAAAGATTATGATATCATGGAAGAACAATTCAAGAAGTTAAAATAGAGCTATGATTTATTGAAAGAAGAATTTGAAAAATGAAAGAAACACAAAAGTCTCCGTCTCCAGATTTGATGATTATTTCAGAAATTACTCCTGTAGAAGTTGATAAAATCCCTGAAGTGGATAAAGGAAACAGGAAAATAGATGATATTGATGTTTCAGTTCTACCTGAATCATCATCCAAAGTTCAGAAGATTGTTAATGAACCTACTAGAGAAGAAGAAGAAGAAAAGTATGATATTCATGAAACCATTAGAGCTCTTGATGATATTGAAGCTGAATATGGTGATGAATGGTCTAATAAAGTATTAGATGATGAATATTTAGCAGAAGCTAATGTTGATGAACATTATTCACCAATTGATGTAAGTCATGATGATATTCCTATGGATATAGAAGACAGATATGATTACTTGGTAAAAAAAAGTATAACCGAGTGTTTCTAGACGGATTGACTGTGTCTCAAATTAATGAAGAGTTTGAGAAGTGCATAACTGCAGAATCCATTGCTCCAATTGACCCCGATGAAATAATTGTTGAGCATGGTGAATGGAATCCGTTACAAGAAAGCATCAATGTTTATGATATTCCTACATCTGAGTTGAACCATCCGAATCCAGATGATATGAACATCAATGCACTCAGAATGTGGTTGCAATCTAGAAATTACCCAAGGAAGAAACTAAACAGATTACAAGGAGAATCATTAAGAAACTTAGTCAAAAGTTTTCAGGAAACAGAAAGGCAAACAAAGAAAATGGTGGTACTGGATATGGATAATCCTCAATATCTTGAGATTACCAAAAGAACAAAGATCTTAAAACCTCATGAGATCAAGTTAATGGCGATGAAAAGCACAAGGCATGAAGGAAGAAGAGAATTGATAGAGATGTTTCCTAAGATTGACAAAGAAAGTTATCAAGTCTCAGTTGAACAGAAACAATTATGGAATAAAGCAAGATCGGCAGGAGATTTGGTTAGAAATGTGTTACAAAAAGGACAATCAATCTCTGAGTTGTTGAATGCTATTGTTAGACCCCGAAAGGATCATACTTGCCAACTCAAGAAGTGGTTGGAGGTTGTTTTGGTTGGAAAACATCAGTTATAGAAAACAGAAGACAAGACAAGTATAAAGCACCCGCATTTGTTAATGCGGATGACTAGTGAACAAATGCGAAGAAGTGTTTGTTCACCTGCATTAACAAATGTGGATCAAGACAACTAATGCTGAACAGAAGTGTTCATCCGCATTAGTCCATACAGATGAACTGAAGAAATGCTGACAAGAAGTGTTCACCCGCATTAGTCCATGCGGATGAACAACACAAATGCTGAGAAGACTTGTTCACCCGCATGAACTAATGCGGGTGAGCAAACACAAATGCTGACAAGACTTGTTCACCCGCATGAACTAATGCGGGTGAGCAAACACAAATACTGACAAGACTTGTTCACTCGCATGAACTAATGCGGGTGAGCAAACACAAATGCTGACTACAAACAACAAATGCTGATGAAGACTTGTTCATCCGCATGAACAACTTACACTTTTATATTTATTTTGTACTTAGACTAGATTCTCATGTATAGATCAGGGTTAGTTTAGTCTTTTGTACAGGCAATGAATACGCCTATAAATAGGGTCACATACCCTAACTTTGTAAGGTTGTTAACTTTAGCAGTAATATCTACAATATTTTACAACATTTACTTTAGTTCTTGATTCTCTTACATTCAAACGTTTACTACAGCAGTTAATGTTCTTTTATATAGTAATTCCGCTGCTATATTATTGACTCAGTCCACATATTCGATCCTAGTTTGAGTCACATCAACCGAGAATATCATTCTCAGACCCAGTCAATTGGTATCAGAGCCTTGGCTCTTGAATTCATCACAGAATCATCTCGGATTTTAGGTGAAAATCGATTGAACTGTAGACTGAGTTGTTCATGAGTAAGATCTCGTCTTCTGATAAACAAACATACTGTAATCGAACACCACAAAGTACAAAATCTTCAGATCTACTGCTGTCGAACCCAACAACACAAAATCAAGAACTTAGAACTCCTTCAAATCGACAGATCTAAACTTAACAGACCTGTTCTTGACCGAAAACAGAAGATTTGAAGAAAAACACACTGTTCGAACTTAAAATCAACTTAAAACAGTATTCAACAAGTTAAAATCAGTTTAACTAACATGGATTCCTATAATCATACTGAAATTGGTCATGCATCCAAACCTCCTATGCTTAAACACAAATCTGAGTTTAAGCAGTGGAAAATTCATTTCAGAAACTACATTACAGGTGTAGATCCTGACTACTGGATATCTATTTGCAAAGGTCCCTACATTCCACTGTCTCTAAATGCTGATCAAGCTGCTCAGTACAAAACTACAAGAATTCCCATTGAGGATCCAAACTTAACTCTTAATGATGAAGAATATAAGAAAATCAAGATTGATCTTAGAGCTTATTCCATACTTACACAAGCACTAAAAATGGATGTTCTAAAAAGATTAGAAAAATATGGAACAACTAAGGGTGTTCGTGATGCTTTACAGATTATGTGTGAGGGAAGCAGTGAAGTTACTGAAATTAACAAAGACAAGTTGATAAATCAGTATGAGACATTTCATCATACCAAAGGAGAGTCTATCTCCAAACAGCTTCACAAATTTGTGCAACTTGTAAATGACCTTGAAATTATGGGGTTCACTTACAAGGAGAAGGAACTAGACAAGAAAATGCTATACAGCTTGCCTGAAAGCTGGAAACAGAATGTTACAATGTTGAAGAATACTCTTGATATGGAGAGTACTAGCTTGGATATCATGATTGCGAAAATTGAGGCCCTTGAAATTGATGAAAGGAGCAGAAATCTGAGTGGACCTCAAGTCATTGAGGCTTACAAGTTTCCATCTGAAACTCATTCTGTTGAAAATGCCTTTGTTACGAAGAAGAAGACTTTCTGTCATCAAGAGATCAAACAAGAACAACAGGATTTTGTGCTGCTGCAACCTCAAAAACAACCATCTTCTGCCCAACCCACTGTATCTCCTAACAACATGCATGATGAGCAAAAATCTGAAGAACAAAAGGCAACTTACAATGCCTTTGTTGCTAGCTTTGAAGCCTACCTTGGAGGGAGACTCACATCAGCTCATCTGATTCAAGAAGATCTAGAAGAAATGGATCCTGATGATGTTGAAGAAATGGATTTGCAATGGCAGATGGCCATGATTGCTATGAGAGCAAAGAAATTCTTTCAAAAAGGGAAGAAACTGAGTCTCAATGAGAATACAAAGCTGGAAAATGACAAATCCAAAGTTAAGTGTTTTAACTGTGGATTGAGTGGTCATTTCTCTGGGAATGTAACTCTCCCAAGAGAAGCAACAACAAATTTCAAAACCCTCACA
Source organism: Flaveria sonorensis (assembly GCA_025506505.1). Taxonomy (NCBI): domain Eukaryota; kingdom Viridiplantae; phylum Streptophyta; class Magnoliopsida; order Asterales; family Asteraceae; genus Flaveria; species Flaveria sonorensis. Next base: position 43,138,778 of record CM046436.1, read on the forward strand.
TGGCCAGCATGCTTCTCAACACAACACCAACTTTCAGCCAAGCAACTCTTATTCACACCAACAACAAAATCAGCAGCAGCCAATTCAACAACAACAAAATCAGCAACAACCAATTCAGCAAAGACAACCTCTGCTGACTCATCAATCTCAAGGAAGTAATCAAGAAACTTCAAATGCACTTGTCATCAGACAAGATGGAGTTTGTGATTGGAGCATGTATGCTGAGGAAGTTCAACCACAGTTTTAGAATCATGCACTTATGGCACATATTAGTGATGGACCTACTCCAATGCTATCTGAGGTAAAATCCAATCTATGTTCTGAAAAATGTGTTCTAGAAGTACAGGGGTACAGGGAACACAATCACAAATTGGCTAATAAAATAAGAGAAGAAAAGGTGAAATCAGAGATGTTAACACAAGAAATGAGAATTTATGAAGTTAAAATCAAATCTCTGTTGTCTGACATGGAAACACTCCATGGTGAAAAGTACACACTTGTGGCTGAAAATGAGAGGTTAACTGAATTGTTGACCAAATCAAAAGCTAAACAATCAGCTACTGAAATGAAACCTGAAAAGTTTCAGCTCTCATCTGTCAAGCTACAAGAGTTACTTATGTCTTAAAAGGGGGCTAAAGATATGACTAGAATAGGCTACAAAACTTGTCCTCCTCCATATAATGATAACTACACTGGTATGCCTGAGTCACTTACTCAATCAGACACAAAAGAATCTAAAATTATTGAAATCGAATCAATGATTTCTCAAACAACAAATGCTCAAAACAAACCCGGTGTTTACATTGAAACTGATAAGGATAAAATCAGATTGGGTCATCCTATCAAAATCAAAGAGTGCTCAGTCAAACCTGTGGTTATCAAGAAACCAAAGAGCTCAATCAAAGCTATTGTGCCTTTTGTAAAATTTGTTCCACAAAATTTTAAATTGAAGCACAATGGTGAATGCTCAGTGAAACCATCTGCTAAAAGCATATCTGATTATGAGATCATATCTCCTAAAAATTCAAGCAAATCAGATAGGGTTTCATTAAACTTCAAGGATAAAACCAAAGTTCTCGTAGTTACCAAAGGAAAAACAACTTTTGTTCAAAAATCTAAGGTGAATTCTGATTCACCATCTTTATCAAATAACAAACAAGGAAGTGGGTTTGATATCTTCAACAAAGAACAGTAGAACAATTTGATAGGGAAATAAAAGAATACAGAAAGAAGCATCATCAGTCAACAAAAACAAAGCAAGTCAGAATTGTGAAACAATCTGTTGGCACTCCAAAGACTGATATGACTTCTGTTTCAAAATTAAAGGACAATCAAATGTATTGTGAATTCTGTGACATGTCAAATCACACCACAGATGAATGCTACTTCACCGAGTACTGCTCTATTTGCGACATGAACAATCACTCAACAAAAAACTGTCATTTTAACAAATATTGTTCATTGTGTGATATGACCAATCATAATACAACTGAGTGTTACTTTAATAAAAAAGGATTGAAAAATTCATAACACAAGCCCATTTCATCGGTTCCAACTGACAAAGTCAGACACAAAAGTCCAACAAACCTAAACAAATCACCAAATTCTCATCAAAAGTATAAAATCAAAGTGATTTCTGAAAAACAAAAATCTGTTCATCCTTTGCACAAAAATCAAAAGGAAAGGTTTGTATACTCCTCTGACACATCAGATGAAATTGATGAACTGAAACCTCAAAGAAACAAAAGAAAAGGGCTAAAATCATCCTCCTCTAAAACACACACAAGAGGAAAGTATCAAGAAGTAACAGTGATAGATGACAAAGGACAACCCAAGACCATTATGGGTTGGGTTCCTCATTCTAACTAGTTCTTTTTGTGCTTGTAGGGTCATTCATACAGGTCTAATACCTTATGGTACGTGGACAGTGGATGCTCCCGACACATGACAGGAGATAGTTCCCTCCTTCAGGACTTCAAGCACATTCAAGGAACTACTGTGGCATTTGGTGGAGATTCACAGGGCGATAGAATTACTGGAGAAGGTTTAGTGACAAATGGGATTCTGAGCTTTGACAAAGTCAATTACTGCGAGCAGCTGAACTTCAATCTGCTCAGTGTATCCCAGATTTGTGACAAGAAATATTCTACTTATTTCACCAAAACTCATTGCTACATCTTGAAACCAGGATTTTACATTCCTAAAGAATAGGTTGTCTTAAAGACACCAAGGAAGAATAATACATATGTCTTGAACCTTAATTCTGCTCGTCCATCAGAAGAGACATGTCTATTGTCTAAAGCATCATTTGATGAATCACAACTTTGGCATAGACGCTTAGGACACACGAATTTTAAAAATATGAATAGATTGGTCAAAGGGAACCATGTAATTGGTCTTCCTCAAAGGAATTTCATTTTGTTGACCACTGTACCGCATGTCTCAAAGGAAAACAACATAAATCATCTCATAAGCCAAAACTTGTGAACACTAATGATTGTCCATTGAAGTTACTTCATCTGGATCTCTTCGGGCCGACTCACATCATGAGTATTGGCAAGAAGCATTATTGTTTAGTGATCATTGATGACTTTACTCGATTCACATGGGTCTTCTTCCTACTTCATAAGAATGAGGCGCCCCAAATCATAATAGATTTTATAACCAAAATTGAAAATCAACTTGATTTAAAAGTAAAATCTATTAGAAGTGACAATGGGACGGAATTTAAAAATGAAAGCATGAGTTCATTTTGCAACACAAAAGGCATTGTTCATCAGTTCAGTGCAGCTCGTACTCCACAACAAAATGGAGTTACTGAAAGAAGGAATAGAACTCTAATTGAAGCCACAAGAACAATGTTAGCTGATACAAAACTGCCTATTACATTTTGGGCAGAAACAGTTAACACTTCATGTTTTGTGTAAAATCGAACTGTGATAATCAAAGAACACAATAAAACTCCTTATGAACTTCTTTTTCACAGAAAACCATTCATTGGATTTTTGAAGTCATTTGGTTGTCCTGTCTCTATATTGAACACCAGAGACCATTTAGAAAAGTTTGATCCTAAGTCTAACGAGGGATTCTTCGTAGGATATTCCCTAGTGTCTAAGGCTTTTAGGGTGTTTAATCCTAGATTAAACATCATTGATGAATATACAAATATTCAATTCAATGAGCATTTGTTTCCCAAATCATCAAATGGTCCTGACTGGTTGTTTGATATTGATTCATTTACAAGATCTTTTGATCAGTCCAATTTGTCAAATGCAGGAACATCAGGGTCAGTTGAAAGAAGGACAGACTTCCCATTGATTCCTCCTTCTACCAATCAAGACAATGAAGAAGTGCCCTTACAAGCTAATCCTATCCGACAAGTTACACAAAATGAAAGTATCTCAACAGATGCTGGTCGCAGTTCAATGCCATCTCCTTTAGCTGAACCTTCAACTGAAGTGAGACATTCAGAACCAACTCATTCACTAGCTGATTCTAATAGAGATTGAAATAATGAGAGTATTTAGAGTGCTGCTGAAGCTGAAGATGTTGTACCCTCTGATTCTGGTCATCACTCTCCCACACTACAACAACAAGATGCGTCTCACGAAGATGATCTGAATGTCTCCAATCTTGATGTGTCCATTGCTGGTGATTTGATTCCAATTACCAGGACTCACAAGAATCATCCAGTGTCCAACATTATTGGTGATTTAGACAAGCGGGTGACACGAAGCAAGTCAAGTATTGCAAATATCTGTTTGTTTTCTTGTTTTCTATATCAAACTGTACCCATAAACATTAAGAGGCTCTTCAAGACAATAGCTGGATTGAGGTAATGCAGGAAGAATTGCTACAATTCAAGAAACAGGAAGTATGGCAGCTGGTGGATCTTCCCGAAGGTCAATACCCAATCGGCACCAGATGGCTGTACCGAAACAAGACTGATGACAGAGGGATCATCATCAGAAACAAAGCAAGATTGGTAGCACAGGGCTATACATAAGAAGAAGGAATAGATTATGATGAGGTGTTTGCTCCTGTTGCTAGATTAGAAGCCATACAACTCTTTCTTGCGTACTCTGCATCCATGAAATTCACAGTTTATCAAAAGGATGTAAAGTGTGCATTTTTATATGGAAAGATCTCTGAAGAAGTCTACGTGAGTCAACCTCCAGGCTTTGAGGATTCTGATTTCCCTCACAGGGTATACAAGCTTGATAAAGCTTTGTATGGCTTACATCAAGCCCCTCGAAAATGGTATGAGACTCTGTCATCCTTTCTTCTTGACCATGGTTATAAAAGAGGGAAGATTGACCAGACTTTATTCAGAAAGAGAAAAGGGAATGAGATGCTACTTGTCCAGATTTATGTGGATGATGTCATATTTGGCTCCACTAACAAACAACTCTGCAAAGACTTTGAAGATCTTATGCATTCAAAATTTCAGATGAGTGCTATAGAAGAACTCACATTCTTCCTAGGTCTTCAAGTACAACAAACATCCAGTGGAATCTTCATCAACCAGTCAAAATATGTGGAATCAATGTTGAAGTAGTTTCACTTTGCAGACTGTCAGTCCATCAGAACACCTGTTGATACAAAAGTGAAGATTGGCCCAGACGCAGATGGCAAATCTGTGGATCAGACTCTTTATCGATCCATGATTGGTTCACTTATGTATTTAACAGCCAGTAGACCTGATGTTATGTTTGGTGTTTGTGTATGTGTCAGGTATCAACAGATCCCAAGGAATCTCACGTGAATGCAGTCAAGAGGATATTCAGATATCTTAAGGCAAACCTGCTCTTGGACTATGGTATCCAAAGGATGGAGACTTCAATCTCTATGCATACACTGACAGTGACTACGGGGGATGCAATTTCAACAGAAAATCCACATCTGGCTGTTGTCAATTTCTTGGTCCCAGACTGTGTCATGGCAGTGCAAGAAACAGACCAATGTTTCTATATCGACAGTTGAAGCTGAGTACATAGTAGCATCAGCTTGTTGCTCTCAAGTTCTCTGGATTCAAAACCAGATGCTTGATTATGGTTTCAATTTCTTGCACACACCAATTCATATTGACAACACTGCTGCAGTCTTCATAACAAACAATCATGTTCAGCACTCAAAAACAAAACATATTGAAATTAGATATCACATTTTGAGAGACTGTGCTGAAAAAGGTTTAATCAAGCTGATTCAGGTTAACACAGACAATCAGCTAGCTGATTTGTTTACTAAAGCATTTGACCCAAGTCGGTATGAATTCTTAGTCCAATCAATCGGCATGATTAACCTTGATTAACATCAATAAATTCACAAAATTACAAAAAGAAATCAATTTTTGTTAAAGTCCTTGTTTTGTACTTCTTATGGGAGATGATATAATTACAGTCGTTATATCATTCACTGTACTTAATTCAATATCTTGAAAGACTAACATGACTTACCTGATATGTGGGTAGGCACAACTTGGAACAGAAGATAAATGCTGTGATACACTAAAGATGACATTCAACTGTGAATGCATCATCTCAGAGCATGTATGTATCTAACCTATCCAAGTGTATTTATGTGTAGTAACCTAAACACACCAGGTCATGATACCTTATGAATCTTATTCACATCAGTTTCTCCTTTGTTTTGCTGAGCAAAGACCTGGGGAAACAAGCACATAGTGCTGATGTCTAGATCCAAAAAGAGTCCCGATGTGGAACACATCCAATACGGGTGACAAATAAAACAGAATATAACAAAAAGAATCCCAAAGTGGATCGCCTTCCAAAGTGAAGAGCAAAAAGAATCCCAATATGAACCAAAAAAAATAAGGATCAGGTAAAAGAATCCCAAAGTGGATCCCCCTTACCAAAATGAATGAGGTTTCATAATTTAAATGACAAGGTATTGAAAGTTATGAGAAAGTTCTACCATACAGTACATGACGATAGTTGATCTTGCTATGCTTATGAGTGTGACGTTCATGTTGAATGTTTTATTAAATCAAAACATGATAAAAATCACATGCATTACAATATTGACCAAGCATGAGTTTAAGAGGACAAATATACCTTCAATCAATAAGCTCATGACAACTTGCACTTATGAAAGATAAGATTGATATGATCCCAACATTTCAAACAAAAGTGCAAAACAATTAAACAGTTCGGAAATATTGTCCTAAAATTTTATAAAGTTCATTTAAAGTTTTTATCCCGCATGGATATAAACTTTAGGGGGAGTAATAAAATTTTTTAAAAGGAAATATTTACAAAAACACGAAATTTGCAAACATTAAATTGACAACTTTGTCAAATTGATTGTGTCTGTATGGAAATTACTCCATAATCAGCTTAAGAAGATGCATATGCTCCAAAATCAGTCAAGTTAGGAATCTGTGTCACATCAAAGATACATGACAATCCAAGCAAGAATTGACAATCTCTGAATCTGCAAAATCTTCAGAAAACAACAAAATTGCAGACTCATCTTCATAAAATCAGAAGCAACTGTACAAACCAATCAGATTCAGCCATTGCAAAAACATTAATTTTTGACAAAGTACGAAATTTAATGCTGGTAAGTGCATTGGTTAATGCGGGTGAAGGTATCCCTGCCATTTAACCAATTCGGGTAACTATTTTTGTACAAGTAAACTAATGCAGATAAAAAAAAAAGTGTTCATTCGCATTAGCTACAGTAAATGCAGACAAGTCTTTTGTTCACCCGCATTTGTCTCAGTAAATGCGGACAAGTCATTTGTTCACCCGCATTTGCTACATGAAATGCCGGTTAACTTTGGTCACCCACATGTCTCAGTAAATGCGGACAAGTCATTTGTTCACCCGCATTTGCTACAATGAATGCTGATCACTTTGTTAACCCGCATTTGTCACAGTATATGCGGACAAGTAATATGTTCTCACGCATTCGCTACAGTAATACGGATGGGTAAAATTAGTCCTTCCGCATTTGTTACAGTAAATGCTGACAAACTTAATTTGTTCATCAGCATTTGCTACAGTGAATGCGCCCATAGAAATTCTATATGCGCATTTGCTATAGTACAGAACTTTTCAACACTTGGTAAAATCTTTGTGAAACTTATGAGTTGTATTATAAATACACATTTAATGTGAATCATTTATTACTTTTCAAATTTTTGAGGGAACTTTTATAGTGAGTCGAGTGCCAGAAAACCGTTCTTATTCTGAGTTCAAATCTACTCTAATCAAGCTTCATTTTGTTCAAATCCAACACCAAAACAAACAACATTGTCTTTTAAATCGAAGTATTGTTAACTAAAAGGTGATTATCAGTTTCTTACGTACTTCGACTGTCGAACGAAATTTCTTGAAATGGAACCCTATTCTTGTGAAATGATTCAAATACACTCAAGAACACTTGATTTAGATGAATGACAGAGCTCATTAAAACCAATGATCGGTGTAAACTTCAAAGATTTCATGTGGTTCTAAGAACACATAAAACATCGATGAACAGGGGATACTGGTGTATAAAAATGTTGACATCACAACCTGTTAAAACACAATCAAAATCAGTATATCCCAACATAAAGAATCAAAAGTTTGAACTGTTCTTCCTAAAAAAAATCAAAATCAGGTCAAATAACCTAATATAACAGTAACAAGCAGAATTCATTTTGACCTAAAAAGTCAAAATTGAACAAATCACACAATTCTCACTAATTCATACTCTCTATGTGCAGATTACATAATGGCTAACCTGACTTGGAGCAAGCTCCATAATGTCAGTGGTTTTCTTGATTCTGATGTCCCAGAAGCTGAGGGACTCAGAGACATGATCAGGTTCATAGCCACAATAAGAGTGGTTCATGCCATATCAGTGAGACCTGAAATCTATGAGAATTACATCAGATCTTTCTGGGGAAATGCAGAAGCTTTAGATATTGATGGAGAGAAAGTAATCTCAGGAAGAATATCTGATGATCACACTCTGGTGATATCATAACAATCTGTTAGAGAATGCCTTCAATTTCAAGATGATCCAAATTCTCCAACTGAATTTGATGAAGAAGATATCCTGTCATTCTTTGCTGACATTGGATATGAGGGAGGATTTGAGGCAAAACAGATAGTGAAAGGATTGGTAGATGTGCAGTGGAGGTTTCTCATTCATTATATCAACACTGCCTATCTAAAAGAAAAACTGGGTGGAATGACATACCATTAACTACATCTTCACTGGTCTGTGCCCTCTGCTCTAACAGACCCTACAACTTTTCAGCATATGTCTTTAATGGAATGATGTCAAATATTCAAGAGGGGAGAAGGAACATGTTCTTAATGTATCCCAGATTCATTCAGTGTCTTATTAATGAAGCCTTTCCTGATCTGGTTTTAGAAGGCCCTATTCTTGAAGTTCCTCATTATAATGCCAAATCTTTGAAGTACATCAAGAAGAGAGATCCAAGAAACTTCTATAGTGGTGCTTTCATTCCACTCTTACCTTGGATTCAACAACAAATAGATCCCCAAACTGATGTGCCAATGGATGAGGAACAACTACAACACCAAGAACCTATTGTACATGATGATATTTCTATTGAGGAACCTGCACAAGAAATGGCAGCTGATGTTCCTGATGATGAACCAATTCATGAAGTAAATGTTCAAGAAGAAGCTCCAGAACAATCAGTGGAGTAGTCTGCTACTCATGATCAACACCATGTTGATGAGCATGCAGAAACTGAAGAACACATTATACCAGTGTCACCTTTGATTGGTGATCCTCACACTGGTGAAACACTACAAGAAGCTGCTATTTTATCTCCTTTGAGGGTTGATCCCATTATCCTATAATCATTCTCTCCAATTCATATACAAGAAGATTCACAAGGCAGTTCACCACCTGAAGCAATTGCTGAGGCTGGGAGTTCTGGTGAATCTACCAGCTCCTCAAAATCTTCTAAATCTTCTGATGATGAAGAAGATAATCAACATACTATTCCTCTACCATAGAGACAACTTGTCTCTAAAGATGCTCCTTCTGAGATCTTTGCAGAATCAGAGGTGAAGAGACCTGATGAAAAAGATAGGATGATATCTGATCTCTTAGCAAAAATGTCTAGAATGGTGAAGACTTTGGATAGAAGGGCAGGGATAATCAATGATAGAATCCTAGTATTGGATGAAAAGGAGAAAGAACTGAGTGAATTAAAAGCCAAGTATGATGCTGATTTGAGAACAAAAGATGAGGAGATCAAACAGTTAAAAGCCTCTTTAGAGATGTCAAGAGAACAAATCAGTGGTCATGTGGACACTGTGGCTATTCAAACTGTAGCTATGGAAGATCAAGAGCACACGTTGGAGATACAAACATAACTTATTGCTGATCTGAACAAACAAAATGAGGCTTTGAAGAAAAGAATTGATGAATTGGAACTGATTGCTTAATTAAAGGCTGAATTTGAAAGAGAAGCAACAGAACATGAAGTTGAACAAACTGATAAGGAAGTTCATTCACAATAGCAAGAAACCAGTGGTGTTAGGGATGATGATAGCTTGGAGATGGTAGTACATTCTGATCCATCTACTGAAAAAGAGGCCATGATGAAAGAACTAATAGATGACATGAATAGATTCTCTTCAAGTGAATTCATTATAGATAAGGAATTCTAGGATTACATCAAAAACAACAAATCCCCCTCTAAGTCTATAATTGTAATTCCATCACAACCTGTGTCAATAGAAGAAGAACTGCAGCTTGTTCTTGCTGTTGTATTGACTGATGAACAACAAAGTTTAATCAATAGACTTTGTGATGAATTCAAAGAAAAGGAAACAACTGAATTGAACAGACAAGAAGCTGAACAACAAAGAAACACTGCTGAGCTTAAGGCTGTTGAAGAAAAACAACAGGCCAAATCTGAGGTAGCTTCATCATCAGGACCAACAGTGATCACATACACAAGAAAAAGGAAATACTTGACTGAAAAAGCAAAAGGAAAACTTCCTATGGTTGAGGAAGAACAACCTAAGAAGAAAACTAGAGATGATCCTAGGAGTTTGGCAGCAATTGCTGAATTTTTAGATGAACATGAACAAGCGGAGAAGGAGTTGCAGCATACTTTGGAAGTGATTATGTTGGAAGAAGGAGAAACTGAAGATGAAAAAACAAAGAAACATGACGACATGAGGAGTCCATCATTATTGAGCCATCTGTAGAAAGCATGATTGAAAAAGCAAAGTCTGATGATCTCATGATTTATGCCATGTATCTGATAAATCATGGTTATGATGATGACATTGTGTTTAACATGACATATGAGGAGATTGTTGAGGAGGTAAAGAAGATTGAAAAGCTGCTAGATCGTACATATGTAACAGAATATGATAAAACAAAAGTGACTGAAAAGCCAACATCCTCTATCCTCAAAACAGCAAAGAAAGATGACCAACAGTTTGTTTTTCTTGATACCTATAACATGTCAGATAGGGAAATGAAGGATTATCTCAACAAACAGGGATTTACAAAAAGAAAGTTAGAAAACATGAAGACTAATTCACTTCGGGCTGCTATGTTAAGAATGATTAATGAAAAGAAAGATAGAATGAAAGCAATTGAAGAAGAAGTAATTGCCCAGAAGCCCAGAACAAGATCTTCTGCACAAGATGTAAAATTTACTACAAAAGGCAAAGATGTTCTGGCCCCTATTCTGCATAAAAAACCCAGAATGGTTCATTAAACCTTCACAACTGAAACTTAAAGAGGGTTTAACCACTGCTGAGATGATTAAAGGGGTATCTACTCCCAAAGGCAAAAAAGATGTCAAAATCATTGCCTAGAAGTATGATAGCAGCTGGAATATGTTCATGGTCAAGAGAATCTCAGGCGTGGTGCAATTCTTTACAGAATATATAGCCTTAGTGAATGCCATGAAGGTTCATGACTTAAAAGAATTGGCTAAGTTAGATCTAATCAACTGTGTTGGAATGTACAGGGGTTATGAATTTGAGGATATTCTGAAGATGTTTAAGAGGACCAACAACTTCAAGTCTCTAAAAGCCATCTGTACTAGAAAAAACAAATCTTTCAGAAATCCCCTTGAACAAAGAAGAAAGAGAGAGGCAGAAGAGGTAGTGTTCCCTGAGCTGCATGTGAAACCAACAGAATCATTGAAATGAAAAATGATTACTGGAACTCATAAAACCAAACCAATTTCCAATGTGTACTATGATGAAGAATCCTATGAGTTGGTGATTGAGAGAAAGTGGGATGGAATAGAAGCCCCAGAGATCAGAATTTTCAGTGGTTATGAGGTTAGACTGCTAGATTAGTCTTACATACACTATATCTTCTCAAGACACTTCAGAGCCCTCAAAAATAAAGCTGCTAAAGAAGATCTGGAGTTTATGTTAAAGTGTGTTAAGATCTTGAAGCTGGCATTTGACAGAATCAACAACAAAAGGGAACAAAGGAAGAAGAGAAGGGTGCCAATGCAGATGGGTAATATTGTCAAGTTGGAAGTTGATGCTGATGGTTCACTGGTGTTTCATAGAGATGGGTTATCTTCTATTTCAGTTTGGGAACCCATCTCTTTGAAACAAATGCCCATTGCTGCTATTCATACAATGAGTGAGATGAAGATTCATGTGCTCAATAGAGAAAAAATGAAGGAAGCTAGGGATTTTTCTAACATGATAAATGCTATTCTCAATCCATCAATGGCACAACCAGAATCAATAGAAGAAGCTGCTGAAACTCTCCTTCCAACATCAGTCCAAAAGAAGACTACACAAGAAGACCGACCAGAATCTTCACAACCACCACCACTATCACACTCTTGAGGAACCTAGGCAGTATAATCCTTAGGGGGAGTATTTTTAGACCCTGAAAGGATCATACTTGCCAACTCGAGAAGTGGTTGGAGGTTGTTCTGGTTGGAAAACATCAGTTACAGAAAACAACAGAAAACAGAAGACAAGACAAGTATAAAGCACCCGCATTTGTTAATGCGGATGACTAGTGAACAAATGCGGACAAGTGTTTGTTCACCCGCATTAACAAATGCAGATCAAGACAACTAATGCTGAACAGAAGTGTTCATCCGCATTAGTCCATGTGGATGAACTGAAGAAATGCTGACAAGAAGTGTTCACCCGCATTAGTCCATGCAGATGAACAACACAAATGCTAAGAAGACTTGTTCACCCGCATGAACTAATGCGGGTGAGCAAACACAAATTCTAACAAGACTTGTTCACCCGCATGAACTAATGTGGGTGAGAAAACACAAATGCTGAGAAGACTTGTTCACCCGCATGAACTAATGCGGGTGAGCAAACACAAATGCTGAGAAGACTTGTTCACCCGCATGAACTAATGCAGGTGAGCAAACACAAATGCTGACTATTAACAACAAATGCTGATGAAGACTTTCTCATCCGCATGAACTAATGCGGATGAACAACTTACACTTTTATATTTATTTTGTACTTAGACTAGATTCTCTTGTATAGATCAGGGTTAGTTTAGTCTTTTGTACAGGCAATGAATACGCCTATAAATAGGGTCATATACCCTAACTTTGTAAGGTTGTTAACTTTAGCAGTAATATCTATAATATTTTACAACATTTACTTTGGTTCTTGATTCTCTTACATTCAAGCGTTTACTACTGCAGTTAATGTTCTTTAATATAGTAATTCCGCTGCTATATTATTGACTCAGTCCACATATTCGATCCTAGGTTGAGTCACATCAACCGAGAATATCATTCTCAGACCCAGTCAGCTATGATTGTTCCAGACACGACAAAATAAGTCAAGATTGTTGCATGGAAGTATGATGAAGTTTTTGATGCCTTCTTAATCAAAAGAGTGAATGCAATATGTGATGTCTATCATTTCTTTTCTAGCATCATAACACTTCCTGTGCAAGACTTGAAAGAACTGAACAAGTTGCCATTAATCAACCCAACAAAAGCAAAAAGAGGAGAAGATTTTGTACAGTTACTTAACAGAAGAATTAAAGTTGGTGAGAGATTTAAATGATTGGGATAATGACATGATTTCATTATTTGGAGTCTTTGAGCTGAAATTACTACATCCCAGTTATATTTCTTTCTTATCAATTCAAAAGTTTGAGAAAGTGATTCCAGAGATAGTAGAGAACGACAAGAAGTACTTCATGTCAATAATTAAAGTGATAAATGCTACAATGGAAAGAATTTCACTAAAGAAGGCATTGGCTTATGCTAACATAGTGAAAAAGGACATAAAGGATATTGATTTTAAGCGAATTTCAAGTAAAGTTGTTTTGGAGATCCATTGCAAAGATACTACAAATCATGTTGAATGTTATGCAAATATTGATATTGCAGGTCTTTCTAAGCAAACTTTGGAAGTAATGAACAATATGGAGATCAAAACAAATGAAGCTAAGCCTGAACAAGGGATTTTAGCAGGAAAATTCAAGTCAGCTATTGCCAAAGCACTAAGGGAACAAGAGATATATAAGGAAAAGGCAGTTTTCAAGATAAAAGAAGAGCCAGAAGACTTCTTTGCCTTGTGAAGACTGAAGATCAAAGCTGGAGATAGACAATGGAGATTGAAGAAAGAGATAAAGAAGAAGACTGAAGATTAAAGAATGAAGATCAAAGAAGATTGAAGACAAAGTCAGGAGAAAGAAGATATGAAGACAGAAGACTGATTTTGATGACTGAAGACTATGTAAATCTTAGGGGGAGTATTGTAGATGCTTCTTTGAAGATTAACATTTAGTCTTTGTATGTCTTTTTATATTTTTGTCATAGTATAGGGACTTTTATGTAAATATGTTCCTTTGTTTTCTTGATTAGTATATATAGCATAGATATGTTTTGTGTAGGTAAGTTTTAAGCTTTAGAGTGATTGAGATGCTTTGTACCTGTTTACTACACTTTGTATTCTTCTATATGCTAATCAATGAAAACTCTATGAATTTTTGTTGATTTGCTTGTGTTGAATTGAATACTTGTGTGTTTTAGATTGCATTGTGTTCATATATCATCACAGATCAATCCATTTTGAGCTCATCACTTTTGACTAGTGACTATGACATGCCATAGCTCAAATAACTTAATCTAAAACAAACAAGTCAATAGGTACAAAAGTGGGAAGTTACAGTCAAAGACTTTTTTTCTACTGTTTGATAAAGTATGGAAGTTTTACCAACTAATGTTAGCAGGTGAGTCTTTACAGTAGCAGCGGAAAGTACACCAGCTTTATCAAAAAGTAACTCAGAGAAAGCATCTTTTCTCTGTCTTCAGAAGAAATCTGTCTTCACAGCAAACTGGCTTCGGAAGACTTTATCTTTTGAAGCTTTGGAAGACTTCATCTTTGGCTTCGGAAGAAATGAGTGTTTGGCTTCGGAAGATTTCACACTTATAATAATTTTCTGATGAGTGTGAAACTTCCGAAGTAACTTCTTCTAAACTGTTGGCTTTGGAAGATTTTACACTTAGACTTATTTTTGAGTGTATAACTTCCGAAGCTAGTTCATCTTTGTTCCTTAGTGCATACAGGAAGACTGGGTTGTTTTGGTATACTTTGGTTGCATCAGCCTTTTAATATTCAGATGTTCCTTACAAACTCTTCCTAGACTGATGCTACCAAAACAGAGAAGTTCTTTAGATTTTGATAGTCCACATCAGGATCTTCATCAGACCTTTCTTCGTCATCAGATCTGGATCCTTTAGGCTTACATAGAACCTTCTCATGTCATAGAGATCATGCAGAGGAAGTTCAAGCATGTCATTTGTGAAGTAAACATGTTGTTCTCCCTGGTCTCTTGTGACATATCAACTGTCTGGATTTTCAGCATAAGTCCAGGACAGAATTTGTCTTCCAATAGCAATAGGCTCTACTATGATTGGAGTTTGTTGAGTGACCTCTTCATGCACTTCCTTAGGATTCTCTGACTCATCCTGAGGTTGTGAGGTGGATGCCTTTCTTCTTTTTTTCTTTCAAGCATATCTTTTTCTGGCCATCCTTTTTCTCCTCCCTGATTTCTTCAACTGAGAGGACTGGTCATGAGTACCAGTTGGTTCTACTATGTCTCTCTCAGCTGGGTTCTCCTCTCTCACAGGTGCAAAAGGAGAGAGAGTAGGACCATGCTGTGGGTCAGAAAATAAAGTTAGCTCAGATACAGCTCCAGGTTTAAGTTGTGTTGTCTTAGTAGGTTCAACCTTCACCTCAACTTCAGGTTGAGCTGGACTTGGTGGAGAATGCAAGTCCACCAGCTCTCCCCTTTTTTTCTTCTGCTTGATCACCCTAATATGCTCATCCTTTGTGGATAGGGACATAGGACCAAGCCTCCTTCCGGAGAACCCATACAGCTTCAAGAAGCTCATCATCCTTTGTCTATCAGCAGACTTCTTTTGGCTTTTGAGGATGATAGCTCTTGACTTTATAGCTTCTTCCCTTAATCTCTTTCTAGCAGCTTTCTTTTCTCTTTTGGCTTGTTCTTCCTGCTGCTTGTTGTATTCAAACTTTATGTACTCATGTGATAAGGGAAGAAGTGTAGATACCTGATAGAGACCTGTGGCACTCAGGTAGTTGATCATCTTTAGTCTTTCTTCTTCATTAACTACCTGAGGTTGTTCAGTTGCCATAGTCTCTGGCTCAGGACTTTCTTGAACTGGAGATAGGACATGAGCTTTTTTATAGAGTCTTTTTAGCCTCCTTTGTTCTTTGACTTTGAGGAGCAGTTTTGCATCCTCTGCCTCCCTCCTCTCTTTTGACAACTCAGTGTTAGCCAGTTCATTCAGCTCCTCTAAGGGAAGAGAGATGAGTTCATCAACATTGTAGTTTTTGATTCCCAGGTAGTTTAACCTAGCTGCCCTCAATTCATCTTCTTGAGTGTTTGGCCTGGGGCAGCCCTGATTGTAGCTTCCATGAACCTTGGGGAACCACTTGAACTCTCTCTCTTCTCCTCCTCTATCTCCTCAGGAGTTAACTTCCTTTTTCCCATGTCAACCACATGCCTTGGTGACTCAGGGAGGAGAGAGCTTTGGCCTTCATTGCTTGATTTAGCTGTCAAACTCTGGACAGAGAGAGGTTGTGAAGCACCATCACCAGCTGGTGCCTCACTGAGGGTAAATGTTGTAGAAGAAGATCATGTCACAAGGTTCACAGGCTCAACCTCTGGGCCTTCAGTCAAGGATTTCCCTTCAAAGTTAATCTTAGGGTCCACCTTAACTTCCAGTTGACCAAAGGCCTCACCTGCTAGCCTCTGTCTATATAGTCTTGATCTCCATTTGAATTCTTCTAGCACCCTGTCTTGTATCCGATCAGCCAATCTGGCAGCTTGTCTGTTGTTGCTAGGGTTGACAAGTGGCAAATCCACCATATATGTACTCTCATAGAGCCTCAGGTGTGAAATGTTGAAAATTTCTAGTTGACCCTGAGCTCTAGAGATTACAAGAGCTTTTCTGTTGCTGTCATACCCCCAACCCATGATTAGATTCTCAGAAGGGGCAGACATTGCTCTTAGGATTCCCTCCTTAAACAGATGTTGAAAAAGCAAGTCTAGATCTGTGACTTGAGGAGGTTGCTGAGTGTGGACAACTATAAGAGAGGGTGGTGATTCCTCTATGTCCACACTTTGGGAAGAACTCCCAGGTTCTGTGACTGTCAGGATTTCCTCCTTTTTTTTGGTAGCATCACCCTCTTGCATAGGTGAGCTAGAAGATTGATCCATAGCAATCACAGGTTCTTGTGGGCCTGGTTGAGTTGTCCTCATGGGTCCCTCAGCTAACTGGCCTTGAGATCGGTGATCTCAAGTTGCTGGTCATTGACCCTTTTCAGCAAGAAAGTCACTTGAAACTCCAAGTGACAAATCTTTGAAACCAAGTAAGTGAATGTATTTGTTGGTAGGTGCACTCTTTGTTTCAGACTCCCCTCATCTTCAAATGAAGAATCATTGGGGGATGAGAGAATTGGACCTAAGTCTTCTTCCTCACCACCAGCATGTGGTTCTTGGCTACTGGATTTCCCTTGTCGAATGACAACTTCCAGAGAAGTGTTAATAGGCTGGGTTGCCATGGTTGAGGTCCTAGTTATGTAATCACTTAAAAAAGTGAGAGCCTCTTGCATATGGGTCTCCTAAACAAGTTTAGGAAGATCAACCTCAGTAGGGGGTTGCTGATGTGGGCTAGAAATGGGAGAAGCATGAGTACTCATTTCTCCTAGAGTGTGGGAAGAGAGGAGAGATTCATGGTACTCACTGAATCCCAAATCTTCATCAGAGTAAAAGTCAAGGGTGGAGATGGGTCGGTTAAGGTCTAGAGGTTGGGGATGGTAGCTTTCCCCAGAAGGTTGATCACTTGAGTGTTGAGACTCAGAGCGATGGCTTAAGACTGTTTGTGGGGTTGTGAGCTCATTAGGTTGGGCATGAGGAACCTTAGCACTGATTATTTCAAGGATGGGAGTGGTCTGCTCCTCAAGGGAAGTGGGAGATAGAGATTCCACTTCCTCCTGTATGGGTTATGATATATGTGCCTGCACATGCTCAGTAGCAAGTGCAGGTGTTTGTTTGCGCTCTCTAGTGTAAGTATTGGTGATGGTAGGCTGTGTTTGAGGTGGTTGGTGGTGGAGGGTGTGGGATCAACACTAGCTAGTGCTGCTAGGTTGTCACCTTGAGCAATGAGCTCAACCATTTTTGGGACAAGGGCTGTTTCTACCCCCGAGAAGCCAACAGTTGGCTTCCTCAAGATTTTGAAAATGCCGGGCCTCATTTGTCCCAATTTAAGAATATTACTTGTCCCCTTCAACTGTGGGCCCAATTCATAATTGAGAATGTGTTGAACATACCAGGGGAACATGTAATACTCTAAGGAGTCCAGGTTAGCAAGCTAGTTTGTGTAAACAAATTTAAAGTACCTGAACTTGACTCCATGTACCATTCCATCGACAATGAAGGAGAGGTCTTCTGGAACTTGATCCTGTTGGACCAAAAGAACCAATGAGCCTGATCAGAAAAACCTTTAAGTCCCACATACATTACAACAACTGAAGTAGTCTGCAACAGCTAAAGACATCAACAGATAACAAGGTCTGACGACAAAGTCTGAAGTGAAAGAGCTGAAGACAAAGTCTGAAGTGAAAAAGCTGAAGACAAAGTCTGAAGCTAAAGAACTGAAGACAAAGTCTGAAGACAAAAGCTGAAGACAAAGACTGAAGACCAAGTTTCAGATGTTGTCACAACAGCTGAAGAAGACCTCTTCAGTAGTTGTGATGGTTTCCTTTCAGTAGTTTTATGTTTCTTGTAATCAGTACTTGTAGTTTCAGTAGTTTTAGATTCATCTTGTACTTAGCATACTCTGAGATGTTCTCAGTTGTTGTGAACATTCTCAGTAGTTTGCTTACTTTCAGTTGTTTGTAATAATTCTGTTAAATGTCACTATCAAGTGACATCAGCAGACGTCACATTCCTTTATATAAGGAATGTTGACCTAATTGTAACCTGCGCAGCTTAGCGAAGCTTAGCGGCCGCCATACCGAAGCATTTGTGCATGAATGATATTATCCCTTTTGCAGAAAACCCTCTTTTCTCTATAACCGTGTACTGTTCCATTGAATATCTATTGTGTTCTTGCTATATTTGTCTAATTCTTGTTCTAATTCCACTGCGATTCAACTCTAATTGATCAAACTTAGATCGCTGATCCTGTCAAATGGTATCAGAGCAGGTTAATCATTGATCGGTTTAACAATTGATCATTGAAACTGCTATTTCGATATCTAAAGTTTGATCGAATTAGCATATTTGCAAGAATTGGTTATAGAGATTGATCTTCTGCTGCTTCTGGTTATTCAATTTGAGTTTCTTCTTGGTTCATACTGAGTTTGTTGTTTTTGTGCTAAATCTGTTGAAACTTGATTGAATTGGTTTGAATCTGAGAATGACTACTCCATCTAATGACCCTCACAATACTGGCTCCTCAACCAAGCCTCCGATGCTGGTTAGGAGTGAGTATAACATATGGCAACGAAGAATGCTCCATCACCTGTCTGTTAACAGTTCAGGTTGTTGGACATCTGTGGTTCACGGTCCACACAAGCCTATGGTGAACAATCCGGAGACCAACCAAATGGTTCCGAAGAAGAAGGAGCAATACTCAGATGAAGATCGTAAACTGTTTGAGATTGATGCTAAAGCCCATGGAATTCTGGCCATGGCACTGCCTAATGAAATCTATTCTGGGCTTATGCATCATGAAATTGCTCATGACCTCTGGAATGCTTTAAAGGAACAATTCGGAGGAACTGATGAGTTCTTAGCCAACAACAGAGAAATCCTCGCCCAATAATATGACTCAACAGTTTGAGCGTTTCTCCTGCTTGATCTCTGAGCTGAAAATGGTCAAGCATGAGTATACTAATAGCCAGATGAACAACAGATTCCTCAGATCACTGCCTGAGAGATGGGACACATACACCATTGTCCTACGCTCCAGTGCAAATCTGGATAGCCTATCTCTCACCCAACTCAATGGGAAACTGCTTACATTTGAAAGAGAGATAGAGCAGAAAAGGAA
Source organism: Flaveria sonorensis (assembly GCA_025506505.1). Taxonomy (NCBI): domain Eukaryota; kingdom Viridiplantae; phylum Streptophyta; class Magnoliopsida; order Asterales; family Asteraceae; genus Flaveria; species Flaveria sonorensis. The sequence goes on from CM046436.1 coordinate 43,158,345, forward strand.
TCTGGCATCATCAGGAAAGCTCACCGATGACTTTGTACCAGGGAACACTGCCTTGGTCAGTCATGAGTCAGAATATGCTGGATCAGAAAGCCATTATGATGAGCATATAGATTTCTCTTCAAACAGTTCTGATCATGCATTTGTTGGTGTTGACAGTCATTCTGGGTGTAATAGTGATAATTTATGCTTTATCATGGATGATTTGATGGGTATTGCTGATGATGATTTAGAAGAGATGGATATTTTGAGCCAAATGGCCTTGATCAATATCAGATCTCAAAAGTTCTACAAGAGAACTGGTAGGAAATTTCCAGGACTCTCTGGCAAAACCAAAGTTGGTTTTGACAAGAGTAAGTTGAGGTGTCACAAATGCCACAGGCTTGGGCACTTTGCAAGAGAGTGTAGATCAACTGGATCTAACTCCTCTGCACCCTTTGTGACCTTTCCAAGCAATAGTTCACAAAACAAAGGGCAACATCCTGCTAGTTCTGGTCATCACTCACAACCTCAATCTCCTGCATATTTTGTCCCTCAGGGTCCAATGCCATATCCATATCCCTGCTATTACATGCCACAGCCAAATCCAGTTCAAGTTCCTATAGCACAACAACCTCAAGCCCTACCTGAGCCTCAACCATCTCCATCACAATCTCAACCTCATCACAGCTTCTTCACACCAGGAGTTGTTGACTGGAGCAGCTTACCAGATGATCTTTCTGGTTTCAATGAGCAATTATTTGCTGGTGCTGGTCAACATGGTGGTGAACATCCTTTTGGGAATCTTGCTCTCATGGCCCTGGAGTCTACTGAGGGTTCCTGCTCCAATGCATCATCTTCACAGGTAACCCAGGTATCTTCTGAGGCTAAAGCCAAGTTATGTTCTGAATCATGCATAGCTGCCTTTGTCTCTATTAGAGAGGCAAATGTAGCTTTAATCAATCAAAATCTTGAGCTTGAGAAAACTATTTCCAAAAGAAAAGCTGAGTATGAGTCTGCTCTTAATGACAAAGATGATGAGATTTACAAGCTTAAATGCCAACTTAATGATGAAAAGGCTAAGGTAGAGGTCATACTTGAGAACCACAGAAGTCTCAAAGAGACACTTGCAGCTACCCAAGTTGAGTGTGACCGCTGGGTAACATCCTGCAAGGGATTTGAAATGCTTCTCAGCAAGCAAACAGCTTCAAATGTGAAGTTTGGAATAGGTTACAATCATACTGCACCACCTACTGATTTTACTTCAAAATCAATAGTAAAATCTGAAGGTGAAAGTAATTTCCAAACCACATCATCATGTGATTCATCCTCAAATGATAATACAAAATTAGAGGATGAAGTCAGTGTTAAGATCTCAGCAAATCAATTGCCTGATGGTTTAAATGCTGATAAACACATGAAGCTGAGCAATTCAGATGTTGTCCCTCAAAGTACTCCAAGTACTGAAGGGCAAGTCACAACATCTGAAAAGCATTTCAAATCTGCTGAAATAAAAGGATTAACAACTGCTGAGGAATCTATCATACGGTCTTTCAGGACGGATAGAGAACAGCTGAAGAACAAGTCTTCAGTTGTTACCGATCCTTCAGTACTTAACACAAGTACTGAAAGGAGGAAAGTACTGAAGATCACACCTTCAGTAGTTTCCACTTCAGCAGTTGATCAATCCAAGATGAAGAATAAGCCATGTGAAATATGTGGTAAATTCAATCATCTATCTGATGAATGCTGGTACAAAAAGGGTTCCAAACTCAACAGAGATAAGCTCATTAAAGAAGAGATTAATAAAATGAAAAATGAGTTTGAGACCAAGTTTGTACCACAGTCATCTCAAACTGATAAACCCAAGGCCTCACCAAAATCCAAAAAGAAGGATGGGGTTTATCAGAAAACAGCTGATAGTGTTCCTCATGATAAACATCAGACTAAGTCTGTGAATTTCAAGAAGGAGGAAATGGTGGGTCACAGGAACTCATCAAAAACAAGTACTGATGTGTCAAATGAGCTGAAGGCTTTAGCAACAAATCAGACACAACTTGTTATGATGGTTCAGCATTTGTTGGGGAGAGTTAACCAACTAGATGCACCTGTGATCAAACCACTGAAAAGGAAATCCAAGCCCAAATCTAAGAAATCCATTTCAGCACCATCTCCACCTTCATCAGCTGTTAATCATGAGAAACAAGTTATGGTTAAATCTGTTGATGAAAACAGACCCAAAACCAAAAAGGTTTGGGTCTCTAAAGCTAACTAGTTTCTTATGATAAATGCAGGGTTCTTCAGCATGCCAAAGAAGCATCTGGTATGTAGACAGTGGAGGATCTATGCATATGACTGGGAGCAGTTCTCTTCTTAATGACTACTCTCAAGGAAAGAAGGGATTTGTCTCATTTGGAAATGATGCTAAGGGTTACATCATCGGGAAAGGATTTGTGTCAAATGGAGAAATCAGATTTGATGATGTTAACCATGTGGAGAATCTCAAGTATAATCTACTGAGTGTCAGTCAGATGTGTGATAAAGGGCATGTTGCACTTTTCACAAGCCAGAACTGCCGGATTCTGTCTTCCAAAGTTCTGAGGCTGATTGACAAGGTATTGGATGAACATACTCTCCTGAAGGCCAACAGGATAGGAAGAGTATATGCCTTGGATTTGTCAAAGAAGATTGATTTAAAAGGTCATCCTTGCCTGTTCTCCAAGGCCTCTCCTCAGGAATCTAAACTGTGGCATAGAAGGCTGGGTCATGTTAATCTCAAAAACATGAATCAGCTGATCCACAATAGTTTAGTGAGAGGTCTACCAATAAAGGAGTTCCACTGTGATGAAACCTGCACTGCTTGTTTAAAAGGAAAACAACACAAAGTTTCATTCCCTCCTATAGAAGAACCAAAGTCCACTGCCTGCTTGCAATTACTGCACATGGATCTCTTTGGTCCTGTGAGAGTAATGAGCATGGCAAAGAAGAAATACTGTCTGGTAATTGTGGATGATTACTCCAGATTTGTATGGACCTTCTTCTTGCATTCAAAGGATGAGGCTGCTCAGACAATTATTAACTTTGTGTTGTATGTTGAGAAGCAGTATTCCCTATCAGTCAAGTGTATAAGAAGTGATAATGGAACTGAATTTAGAAACCATACACTTGATGATTTCTACCTTTCAAAAGGAATCAAGAGGCAGTATAGCATCCCAAGGACTCCAGAACAAAATGGAGTAGTGGAGAGAAAGAACAGGACCCTAATTGAAGCTGCAAGGTCCATGTTGGCTGACTCTGGTTTGCCACTGACCTTTTGGGCTGAAGCTGTCAACACAGCATGCTATGTGCAAAATAGAGCTTTAGTGAATCAGAGGTTGATGAAGACTCCTTATGAAGTTCTACATCATTTGGCTCCTCTAATTTCATTCTTCAGAGCATTTGGGTGTCCTTGTTACATTCTCAACACAAAGGATCAACTCCAAAAGTTTGATTCTAAGGTGGATGCAGGGTATTTTGTTGGGTATTCATCCACTTGCAAGGCTTACAGAGTGTTCAACTGCAGAACAAAGATGGTTGAAGAAACCTTGCATGTGAAGTTCAATGAATCTCCTAAGGACAAAATCCCACAAAACCCTGTGGAGTTGTTTGATCTGGACATACTGCAATATGTTCCTTATCAGCCTCCAGCTGTTGCAGATCATGTGAATTCATCACCTTCTGCAGCTAGTCATCCATCTGGTGGTACTGATGTTGATGATGATCCCAGTACTCACCTATTCAAGTTTAGTGATCAACTGCCTGAGTCTACTAAACTTGATGTTCCTGTAGCTTCAGTAGCACCATCCACAACAAATGCTGATGAGATTTCTGAATCCTCTACTTCATTTGACTTGCCATCTAATACTTGGTTTCAAGAATCTGGATCAACATCTGTTGCTGCTGAGCGTGCTACAAACACTTGCACAGATCTCATAGTGTACCAAGAGCTGAAGAATCACCCAATGTCTCAAATCATTGGTGATATCAATGCTGGTGTCTCAACTAGAAGTCAATTGTCCAACTTCTGCTTCTATGCTCTCTTCATCAGTCAGCAAGAGCCAAAGAACTATCATATTGCATTAAGAGACAATGGATGGGTTGATGCCATGCAGCTTGAGCTTCTTCAGTTCAAAAAGCAGCAAGTGTGGGAACTGGTTCCTCTACCCCCAGGTAAGTGTGCAATAGGCACTAAATGGGTGTTTAGGAATAAAACAGATGAAAATGGGCAAATTGTCAAGAACAAGGCCAGACTGGTTGTCCAGGGGTTTTCACAAGAAGAAGGTATTGATTATGATGAAACCTTTGCCCCTGTAGCCAGACTGGAGGCAATTAGATTGTTCTTAGCCTATGCTGCATTCCACAATCTTAAAGTTTTTCAAATGGATGTCAAAAGTGCATTTTTATATGGTAAAATAAAAGAAGAGGTTTATGTGTGTCAACCACCAGGTTTTGAGGATAATAAACATCCTGATTGGGTGTATAAACTTGATAAGGCTCTTTATGGGTTGAAACAAGCTCCTAGAGCCTGGTATGAAACACTGTCAAATTTTCTTCTTCAGAATAATTTCACTAGAGGCTCCATAGATAAAACTTTGTTCATTAAGAAAGTGGGTCAGCATAAGCTCCTTGTTCAAATTTATGTTGATGATATTATTTTTGCATCCTCTGATCCACAGTTGTGTGATGCATTTACAAAGTTGATGCAACAAAAATTCGAAATGAGTGCCATGGGAGAATTACAGTTCTTTCTAGGTTTGCAAATCAAACAAAAGGCTGATGGAACTTTCATTCATCAGTCAAAATACACAAAGAGTCTTTTGGAAAAGTTTGATTTACAAAACTGTAAGCCCTGTTCTACTCCCATGTGCAGCACCACACAACTGGATGCAGATCAGAAAGGTAAAGCTGTTGATGAAACACTTTACAGATGTATGATTGGGTCCTTGATGTACTTAACAGCTTCTAGACCAGATATTATGTTTGCAACTTGTGTTTGTGCTAGATTTCAGGCTGCTCCTAAAGAGTCTCATTTGATTGCAGTCAAGAGGATCTTTAGATATCTGCAAGGTACTCAATCTCTAGGTCTTTGGTATTCCACTGGGCACTCTTGCAAATTAGTTGCTTTTTCTGATAGTGACTATGCAGGGTGTAAATTAACTAGAAAATCAACTTCTGGTGGATGTCAATTCCTAGGCAACTGTTTGGTTTCTTGGCAGAGTAAGAAACAAACATCTGTTGCTACATCCACTGCTGAAGCCGAGTACATTGCTGCTGCAAGTTGTACATCTCAGGTACTCTGGCTTCAGAATCAATTATTGGATTATGGCATTACAGAGACTAAGACTCCATTACTAATGGATAGTGCTTCAGCTCTTTGTATTGTCAAGAATCCAGTCCAGCACTCTAGGACCAAACATATTGAGATCAGACACCATTTTATTAGGGATTGTTTTGAAAAAGGTCTGATTGATCCAAAGTTTGTTCCTAGTGCTGATGAGCTTGCAGACATATTTACTAAGCCTTTGGACAGTTCAACTTTCCAAAACCTAGTGTTAAGGCTTGGTATGCTGCAGCTAGAATAAGTGACAACTACTGATGATCTCAGTCAACAAGTACTGATGAGCATTCGTATACTATTGTCACAAATAAGTACTGATAAGTTCTTTTATCCTCAGTAGTTTTCATAACTACTGAAGACTAAATTACTTAAAAGTACTGAAGTACTCTATCTGTTGAAAAGAACTGATGTGGTTACAACTACTGATGTAGTTACAACTACTGATGTCAGTATAACAGATAAGTACTGATGACCAATGAAACGTCTGAAAATCAGACAAAAAGTCTGATAAGTGTTGAGGTCAGAATGAAACAGCTGATGAGCTAAGAATTGACGACAACAGCTGATGAGAAACTTTTCTCTTCAGTTGTTTCTACAACTGCTGTTTCACTTCATACAACTGAAGCCAAAACCATGTCTTCAGTAGTTTTACAACTACTGATGACTAACACCAAATCTTCAGTTGTTTACAACACCTGAAGCCAAAACCATGTCTTCAGTAGTTTCACAACTACTGATGACTAATACCAAGTCTTCAGTTGTTACAACTTCTGAAAGTTAAAACCAGGTCTTCAGTTGTTTTCAAACAACTGATGACAGCACCAACACTTTCAGTCGTTTTATATCAGCCTTTTCTTACCCTATAAATACCTAAACCTACTTTCAAACGTTTCATTAGCCGTTTTATGTCCTTCACTCTCTCAACAATGGCGACCATGAAACTCAAACCCAGACACAACTGTGTTGCCTACCTCTCGAAATCGGCCTTTTGGAACAAATTTGATAATGCCATCGATCTTATGGTAGATTCCCAGTACCGAACCGCTTTTCTTCTGAATCCTACCATATACCCCGATTCCCTAAGCCAATTCTGGACCAACGTCTCTGTGCAAACTGGTGAGAATGATAGCCAAATCACTCTCCAGTCGTTGGTTAACCAGAAACAGGTGGTCATCACTCCAGACATCATTCGACAAACCCTAAATCTACATGATGCCACCTGTGTCACAGAATACCCGAAAGGCACAACTGATATGTCTTTCATCAATAACGGGTATGAAGGAGACTTAAGTGCTACCACCATTCTGAAGAAGCACTTCCATGATGCTGAACGTCTTATATTCCACATGGTGAATGTCTGCCTTGCATCAAAAACCTCCTCATGGGATCAGATGTCCTCCCGATGGCAACAGGTATTATACTCTATCTTTGAACGACAAAATCTAAATTTTTCTGAGATAGTTTTCATGGAACTAAAGGATCTGGCTTTGAAACCTGTGGCAAACAGATGGATATTATATCCCAGGTTTCTCATGGCCATAATTTTAAATCAGCTAAAATCAGACGGCCTTGTTGGCCTTGGAGTCCCTGCTCCGGCTGTATTGCCTGAAGTATACTCCAGGCACAACTCTGACCCTACACTGAAAGGGGCTGCCCGGCTGCTAAAACCCAAGCAGCGGGAACCCACAGCCTCCACTTCCAGATCCAAAGTCCCCACCAAACCCAACACCAAAAAGCCCAAAAAGGCTACTCAGGGAGATGAGTCCCCTGAGGATGCCCCTGTACCACCAATACAGGAAACACTTACTGGTTCTAACCCCCCAGTAGTGTCAAAGACTCCACCAGCCCTAGCCGCTCAGGCATCCTCTCAACAGGATCCTGATGCAACCATAATTGGGGATACCACAATGCTGGAACCTATCTCAATTGAGAAGGTTACCATTGAAGAGCACCAGTCACCCCGGGTGCAATCTGCTTCAAACCTATCTCCAAATGCAACCGCCCCTCAAAGCCCAACCATTATAGTTGCACAAGTGCTGAGTCAGCTGCATTCCTCTCCTCCTCCCCAGAAACCAATTACAATGGGGAGAACCTCAACAGCTGAGGAAGAGGACCAAAATGCTGCTGATAACCCACAGCACAGGGGTTATAATGTTCAATCTCCCCGTGTAGAGGAGGAGGTTAGAACATCTGGTGAGGCTGCCACTTCTACTGATTCAGCAAATGAACAGGATGCAGTTGGTAACATCTCTAAGACCTCACCAGAGGCAACTGCCGATGAAGGACTCAGTCCTGAGGCAGGAAGTCCCCAGAACCAAGAACAAGGGGCACATGCTACAACTGATCTACACTCAGGGCATGTACATCCTGATTCAATCAGGAGGTCAGGTGATTCAGCAAAGACTGATGATGACCTGGGCTTTTTCTTCGATGTCTTAGCCCATAACACAATCCTTGAGGCTGAGGTGAGCAGACTCAAAGAACTGCTTGCCAAAATGTCTCAGGATCAAAGTCCATCTGCCCCAATAAACCCACAGATGGCACCTTCATCTGAAGGTTCACCAAACACTCAGCCACTACACTCAACTGAGCCACCAGCCACTGCTTTTGGCACCACCTCTCAGGGACAGAACCCCTCTGAGCAGATGGTTGCTACCTTTCAACATTCCTTACCTCTCATCACTCCCATCATCAATGAGATTGTGCATAAAGCCATTGATGAGAGGATCTCCTCAAATCTACAAACACTTGTTGATGATGCTGTGCAAAAGAAGCTTTCTGCCATTCAAACCCCTGAACCCAATGCACCCAAAAAGGGGGAGTCTAAGGCAGTGAAAGAAAGAAAGAGAAAGAGAGTGGAAGATGAGAAACAACAAGAGAAAGAAAAGGAGTTAGAAAAGGAAAAACAGCTGATCACATACAAGAGAAAGAAAAGTGCTGAAACTCAAAAGCCTGATGAAGAGAAATCATTGGAAGATCTGGTTAAAGAAGCTGATGAAGCTCACAGCAGATCAATGGACAGAATAATAGACCAACTCTTCAGACAGGGCTTTGATACAGCTACATTAGACACTGAGATCAGAAGGCTGGAGATTAAAGAGATACAAGAGAGATGGGCCAGTTACAGTGTGATGGAAAGGGAGAGGTTGGAGATAATGATCAGGTTTATTGCAAAATACTTGGGAAGATCATTAATTGAGATTAAATCATGGACCAGAGACAGTATTCTGGCAATAACCACCAGAATCTGTGCTTCTGAAGCATTCAATAAGGGGTTGATTATCGAAGCCTTAGATGAAGCAGGTGCTGGGAAGAGAACTGATATGGCCAAGCTTTCCAAAGCCAAACTTACCACAAAAATGCTAGATCAGCCTTCCCAAACTCCCACTCAAAAACAACCAACCCCACAACTCTCCAAACCAATCCCTAAACCTAAACTTAAACCAACTCAACCCTCAAAACCAACTCCCTTACCCAAAAACCACCTCAAACCACATCCAATGATGCACCCAGAAGGAGGAGAAGGGTGTTGAGGATGGAAGAAGAAGAAGAAGAAGATGATGAAGAAGACAGTCTGCCAATCTCTGCTGTTCTAAAAATACCTGAGCCCAGAAGTCAACAAATGATCACACCAGACTTTCAGAGGCAAATGGTGAAAGTTAAGATTGAAGAAGAAGAACAGCAGAAACAGCACGATGAGCAACTTTTGAAGATGGTTGACAAAGAGTTTCCTCAGTCATCATCTATACAAGCCATGAAGAAACACGCTCAAAGGCTGTATGCTCTCAGGCATACCTTTCAATATCAAAAGGAGAGAGTAAGGATTTGGCCAGACCCCAGGGTTAGTTCTAGAATTCATAAGAAATCCATACCAAGTAGATACAATGGCCAAGTGAGAAAGACCATAGATGCTGTTATTATGTTGGCCATTGTAGTCTCACCCTGGGAGATACTTGAAGACTTCAAGAGAGCCTACAAGTCAAAGATGACCCCTCAAACTCTAATGGAGAACAAAATGGTCAAGAAGGGGTTGTTATACAAGAGGCTTGAAGAGATCAAGAAAAATGAACTCCAGTTGTTATTAGAAGGGACTCACCCAGATGAATTTGCTTACAGAGAGATAACAACTGTTGAGTTGAAAAATGGAAAGATAGTAAAGTACCTATCAGAGTACTATGGCCCAGAGTTCTTCTTCGAAGGAGAAGCAGAAGAACTCACTAAGGAGGAACAAGTTGTTCTCCTTGAGGCCTACGTCAGAGAGTCTTATAGACTCATCAATGGGAAGTAGGTTTCATGGTTGGGATAACACTCTGTGTCCAGTTCCCCAAGACAGAGTTCCCTTCCATCCTTTGACATTCACATCTACTGAAACTGTTCCCTGGCCTGTGCTTATCTGATATCTCTAAAGCTGATCAAGAGAGTATTTCTGCCAAGAATAAGTGGGACCTCAATAAGCTTAAAGGTTTTGGCTGCATTGGTTCAGGGGGAGTTTGTTGGACCAAAAGAACCAATGAGCCTGATCAGAAAAACCTTTAAGTCCCACAAACATTACAACAACTGAAGTAGTCTGCAACAGCTGAAGACATCAACTGATAACAAGGTCTGAAGACAAAGTCTGAAGTGACAAAGCTGAAGACAAAGTCTAAAGCTAAAGAACTGAAGACAAAGTCTGAAGACAAAAGCTGAAGACAAAGACTGAAGACCAAGTTTCAGATGTTGTCACAACAGCTGAAGAAGACCTCTTCAGTAGTTGTGATGGTTTCCTTTCAGTAGTTTTATGTTTCTTGTAATCAGTACTTGTAGTTTCAGTAGTTTTAGTTTCATCTTGTACTTAGCATACTCTGAGATGTTCTCAGTTGTTGTGAACATTCTCAGTAGTTTGCTTACTTTCAGTTGTTTGTAATAATTCTGTTAAATGTCACTATCAAGTGACATCAGCAGACGTCACATTCCTTTATATAAGGAATGTTGACCTAATTGTAACCTGCGTAGCTTAGCGAAGCTTAGCGGCCGCCATACCGAAGCATTTGTGCATGAATGATATTATCCCTTTTGCAGAAAACCCTCTTTCTCTATAACCGTGTACTGTTCCATTGAATATCTATTGTGTTCTTGCTATATTTGTCTAATTCTTGTTCTAATTCCACTGCGATTCAACTCTAATTGATCAAACTTAGATCGCTGATCCTGTCAGATCCCATCCCCCATGTTTGTTAGATAAACTATGTATGATGACATGGAGGAGGTATTTCCACTAAGATGAGACCTTCCCCTTCCTGAAGGTTTTGACTGTGAAGTCACCTTCATAGCCCATCTGCTGGAAGGAATGGTTGACAGCATCTTTTGGGAAGGACAGTTCACCTGCTTCATCATCCAGCTGCAAATGAGTGTTTATGATGGCTAGAGTGATGAAACCAATCCACCCCTGCATTGTAGCAGCCAGTTCCCTCTCCCCATCCAGAGTGATACACATAGAGAGGAGGATCGATTGTAAAGGAGGTGAGGTAGTGAGACTAAGAAATGTACCTACATACATCGGAGAAACTTGAATCCTTCTCAGAGTGCAATAGGGCAACTTGATTGTGTTGCCTATGAAGGTGCATGGAGAAGTTTGGGTCGTTTTGACGGTCGATGTTGGCCAATTTGGTGAAGCTTATCAGTGAAGAAAGGAAGAAGGTGAATTTTAGGAAAATTTAGGTTAAATATTTATGAGAGTAGTGAGATGAAATGGAACCGTTGAGAAGATATATGCTGTGGATTGAGTCAAAGTTAAGACAAAATGATAAACAATGAAATCTGCAAGTGGGTCCCACTTCTGAAAAAGTGCCCAAAGAGTTAGTTTTCTTAGAAGTTGCAAATCTTCTGAAGGTATTTTTTTGATTCGGATGCTTTTCAGCAAAGCTTTCGAAGGCAATTTTGCTTTGGAAGATATTTCAAAGAGTTGTGAAAATTTGGCTTCGGAAGAAATATACTTAAAGAAATTTCTTCCGACGTATATTTTGCTTCGGAAGAACTAAGTCTGAGAAAATTATTATCCTTGGATAATAAATCTTCTGAGACTTAATTGCATTCGGAAGACATTTATTCTTTGAATGCATTTAAATGCTTATAAGCATATTTAAGTTTCGGAAGATATTCCAAGAATTTCTGCCAAAGGTAAACTCTAATAAGTAGTTAAATGATTTAAAGACATAAATTTCTTCTGAAGGCAATTTGAGTTCTGCCGAGACAAAATAATAAATTTTCACAAATCTAGGGAATATCATTCAAAATTTTAATTTACTTCCAAAGAGAACTGGGCTTATGAAGGTGATCTAATAGACAACTTAGGACACACAGTTTTAAGAAATAAGGTTGATTAAGTGCTTAAAGAAAATTTATTCAAAGTTAATCATCCCAATAGCTGATATAAGATATTTAAATTTATGTTCATCAAAGGCTTTGTTGAACAGATCATCATATTGTTCATTTGTGTTAACTTTTATTAGTTTGATTAATCCTTTTTCAAAGTTATCTCTAATCAGATGATGCCTGATGTTGATGTGCTTGGTCCTTGAGTGCTGCATAGGATTCTTTGTAATAGAAATGGCAGTGTTGTTGTCTATATGGATAGGAGTCTCCTTGAAATTAAACCCATAGTCTAGCATCTGGTTCAGAATCCATAGTACTTGAGCACAACAGCTTGCAGCAGCTATGTATTTAGCCTCAGCTGTTGATACAGACACACAGGATTGCTTCTTGCATTGCCAAGAGACTATCCTTCCACCAAGAAATTGAGATCCCCCAGATGTAGACTTTGCAGTCATGTTGCAACTACCATAGTCACTATCTGTATAAGCATACAGATTAAAGTCTGAATTCTTTGGATACCAAAGGCCAAGTTTAGGGGCACCTTTGAGGTATCTGAGAATTCTTTGACAGTAACTAGCTGTGACATCTTGGGTTTGGATTGATATCTTGCACATATACATGTGGCAAACATGATATCAGGCCGGCTAGCAGTAAGGTACATAAGGTACCCAATCATAGCCCTATAGAGATGTTCATCAACACACTCCCCCTCAAGATCAGGACCAAGGGAGTGGTTTTTGGCTATGGGTGTCTTTGCAACCTTACAATCAGTCATCTTGAATCTTGTAAGTATGTCTTGTACGTATTTTGACTGACTAACGAAGATGCCATTTTAAACCTGCTTCACTTGAAATCCTAGAAAGAATTGAGTTCCCCCATGGCACTCATTTTTAATCTATTATTCATCAGTATTTCAAAGTCTTTGCAGAGCTTTAAATTAGTTAAACCAAAGATAATGTCATCTACATATATCTGAACTAGCATTATGTCATTTCCTATTTCTTTGATGAAGAGAGTCCTATCAATAGTACCTCTTTTGTATCTATGTTAACAAAGATACTTTGATAGTGTCTCATACCACTTTCTTGGAGCTTGATGCAGTCCATATAGAGCTTTATCAAGCTTGCAGACATAATCAAGATGATCTGGGTCTGCAAAGCCAGGTGGTTGTTTGACATAAACTTCTTCATCTATCACCCCATAAAGGAAGGCACACTTTACATCAAGCTGATAGACCTTGAAATCCTTGGATGTAGCATAGGCCAGGAATATTCTTACAGCTTTAAGTCTTGCTACAGGAGCAAAGACATCTGTGTAATCAATTCCTTCTTCTTGTGTGTATCCCTGGACAACCAATCTAGCCTTGTTCTTGATGACAATTCCTCTATCATCCTTCTTGTTCTTAAAAACCCATTTGGTTCCTATGACAGTCTTCCCTTGAAGAAGAGGACATAGGTTTCAAACCTTCTATCTTCTGATTTAAAGTAGCTTCTTGCATAGCTTCAACCCAGCTTCCATCCTTCAGAGCCTCATCAACCATCTTTGGCTCAATCTGGGACAAGAAACAAGAGTGCAGACAAAGATTTTGATCATGGGTTTGTCCTCATGTTCTCACCCTAGTATCAACATTTCCAACAATGTTTGTGATGGGGTGTGACTTATGGATCCTTAATTGAGGGATCACAGGAAGTTAGTTAGACAGATCTAGATTGGAGAAATTTAGATCTGGCAATAGAGTGTCACCGACCACATCAACATATTTATCAAGTGAGACTTGATCCAATGAATGTGTGACATCATTTAAGTTGTCCTCTATGGAGTGGTTATCAGCATCAAGAAATTCTTGATCACTGTCACCACCTCCATTTCCTCCTGCATTTAAAGTTCCTTCTCCTGAGTTTTGAACCTCTAAGCTGGAATTTGAAGGTACCTCAGATGTATCAGCTGAATTTGTCAAGTTTGTCCTGATAGGATCTTCATTTGCAGGGTTAATCTCCAAAGGAGCTGAAGTCATAGTCTTGCTTGGTCTTCTCAGCTCAAATCTTGGGTCAGGATCTCCTGTTATATATTATTTGTAGATCCTAAAACATTCTCACAAGACTTGTTAAAATAGTTGGTAACTAAGTCAAGATCAAATAACAAGTCTGGACCAGAACCTTTCACACTTGGAGTGTGCTCATTGAAGGTCACATTGGCTGACTCCTCAACTACTGTAGTTCTAAGATTCTAGACTCTATAAGCCTTATCTTGGGAAGTGGGAAGAGTATCCAATAAAGTGTCCCTCATCTGACTTCTCATCAAAATGACCTGAGAAAGCCAATAAATGGTCTCCTTTTGTGCCACAGCTCATAAGGAGTCTTACCATGAGTCTTAACCACTAAAACTCTATTCTGCACATAGCAGGCAGTGTTAACAGCCTCTGCCCAAAAGGTAATGGGCAGTTTAGAGTCAGACAACATGATTCTTGTAGCTTCATTAAGTGTCCTATTTCTCCTCTCAGCAACACCATTTTGCTGAGGAGTTTTGGGAGCACTATATTGTCTTGTAATACCCTTTTCATCACAAAATGTATCAAGGATTTGGTTCTTAAATTATGTTCCTTGATCACATCTTATGGTTTTGACCTTGTGATCAGATTGATTCTCAATTTTCAGAATGAAATTCTTCAAGATCTCAGGGGTCTCATCCTTAGTTCTAAGGAAAAAGACCCAAGTGAATCTTGTGAAATCATTTGTGATCACTAAACAGTAAGAGGTCCTTCTTAAACTCATTACACTGGTAGGGCCAAACAAGTACATATGTAATAGGTGTAGGGGAGTGGTGATGGAATTCATTTTCTTTGGTTTGTGAGACACTTTGTGTTGCTTCCCTTTCAGGCATGCATTACAGTAGTCAGCACTTGTAAACTCTTTCTTTGGCATTCCAGTTACCAAATCATTCTTAATCAATTAATTCATGTATTTAAAGTTTACATGGCACATTCTGTTATGCCAAAGGAATGACTAGTCACTATTTGCTTTAGATAGGAAGCAAGAAACCTCTCCTGAGGGAGATGTTTTCTGCATGTCCATCATGTACATGTTCCCTTTCCTAGGGGCTTTGAGCAGGATATGTTCTTGAGGAATGACCACCCCGGGCTTGAGAACAATGCACTCATGTTTAGTAAAGAGCATGTTGTGTTTCTGATAACAAAATTAAGATACACTCAGTAGATTGTATCCAAGCTCCTTAAAAAAATTTACCTTCTCAATGGTGAGCTTACCATTTATGACCATACCCCTTCCTGTGATGTAACCACCCATATCTCCTCCAAAAGCAACTAGTCCTCTATCAATTTTCTTAAAATTGTGAAGCAAAGAACCATTGCTAGTCATTTGCCTAGAACAGCCACTATCAATGATCCACACATTTTCCTTAGTCCTTAACTGTTCCTGCACAAAAAGAAGTGGTTAGTTACACTTGGAAACCCAAGCCTCAATGGTCTTGGGCTTATTAACTTCGGAAGTCTTGGAGACTAGACCTTCGGAAGATCTAGCTTTCACTGCTGCAAGCTTCAGTACTTCGGAAGCATTCCTTTCTTCCGAGACCAACTTTTCTTCTGAAGGCAATTTTTCACTTGTCTTCTTCTTCATTTTGGAGCTTCTGAAGGTAACAGATTTTCCTTCCGAAGCTATTGTTTCCTTTTTCTTCCCAGAAATATTATTCTTGGTCAAGTGGATGGTACTTTTAGGATTGTACTTGCAATCCTTAGCCATATGAGAAGTACTATCACACATGACACAGTTGAGTTCCTTCTTTCTGAGAGTCTTCTTTTAAGAGCAAGACTGAGTTTGATCACTTTCCTTCTCCACCTTCATCTTAGTAGATGAAGCAGCAAGCTTCTTAGGGAGAGACTTGCTCTTGGAGATGGATGGTTCAGGCTGTGTAGCAGTGGTACATAGCTGGTCAATCTTCTTCTTCTTACTGGAATGATTTGGAACTAAACTAGAACTCCTGGTACTAGAGTTCATAGTTGAATTTTCAGTCTTTACCACTTCAAAACCTACAGAAATAAACACTTGTTTCTGCTTTGAGTCAAAAGTGGCCTTGATTTCTTGAGCCTTCTTTGATCTTTTCTTCGCTCTTCTAATCAAGTTCTTTCTCTTTGACTTGGTCATTCCAGCCTCTTTCATCTCCTCAGGAGTATAGTGACACTTCTTAGGATGACCTTCTTCACTCTTCTCTGAGTCATCCTCCACTATCTCCTCTTCATCCTCTTCAACAATAGGGTCTGTGAGGGGAAGCTCATCCTCACAAGTTTCACACCTTGAAGATCTTATAGACAATAGAGTATGTGGAAGAGCTATCTCAGTAGATCCCAGTCCTTGCTTATTTTGATAACAAACTTTTGCATGTAAGGATGAGGATATTATGTTCTTGAAGGTCTCTTCTTCAAGAACACATTTTTCTGCCCTGGTTTTGCTGATCACAAGCTCAGCTTGCATTTAGTTAGCTTTATGATGAGATCTTTGATTTGAGTCCTGTAGTTTGTATGCTCATGCTTAAGAGTTGAAATGGTTTTCTCTAGATCTTCTATCTTAAGTTTATAATCATTTTCAGCTCTTTTAATGTCAGCTTTTAAGATATTTAAGGACTCAAGATCAGATCTCATCTCTAAGTTATAGGACCTGTATCTATTAACTTTAGCAATACATTTTGGAGTACAAAGATGTTACAATACCTTGGCTTCATCATGATCTGCCATTAGTGCTTGGTTTGGAGAAGCATCCTTAACCTGAAAGCTCCAATCAAAGCCTCCTTCTTTAACAGCAACTGCAGCTTGCTGTCTTGGCTTCTCATTCTGGTGAGCTCCCTCAGTGTAGTTTGGTCTGGATTGTGCTTGGCCACCATTTGACTTTGGTGCCTTGCACTCCTTGGCAAAGTGTCCCATTTGGTTATAGTTATAACACTTTACCTTGCTTTTGTCCAGCCCAAACTTTCCATTGGCTGCATTGCTGGGAAGCCTTCTCCCAGTCCTCTTGTAGAACTTTCGGGCTCTATGAGTGAGTAGAGCCATCCACTGGACTATTTCCATATATTCTAGGTCATCTGGATGGATACAGTCCTGGTCTTCAAAGGTGAAGAGAAAGTTGCCTGAACTTTCATCAGATGACACAAAAGCTTGTGAAGAACTTGTCTCCTAGAATGGGCTTCCAGGGATTTAGCCTTCCCTTGGTGTCTCTGGAAAGGTGATGAAAGGACCCTTTTAAGATTTGTCAGGGTAGCAGATGAGATGGTGCTGTGGTTCTCTGCAATCCCTTTCAAAATCATGGAGGGCTGAACTCTGAGAAGTATTGGAGTTACCAGATGAATTTTGCATGTTCATTTCCATCTAGTATTCCATATAACTCAGTGAGTGTAAGAGTCTTGAGGTTTTCAGTCCTCTTAATGACCATACAGTAGTGTGTCCATTGTCTGGGAAGAAAGGACATGAACTTAGTAACAATATCTCTATTCTTAATGGTTACTCCAACATCAGCTAGAGTATCCACAATCTCAACATACCTGAAGTATTATTGAGTCATGGTTTCACCTGTCTTGAAGGTTAAATTCTCAAACTGCTGCTTCAAGAGGTCCTTCTTGTTTTCTTCAGCTTCATTGGACCCCTCATACACCAGCTTCAGTGCATCCCATAGCTGTTTGGCGGTCTTGCACTTCTGGAAACCTCTGTAGATGGAGTTAGGAAGAGCAGTTTAAAGGGTTGTCATGACTTTCTGATCAATATCAATTTTCTTCCAATCTTCTTTAGAAAAATCATCCCTTTCTTTTGGTATCTTACCACCAGCAGCAGCTGAAGTGGTCCATGGTATATAAGGTCCATTGACAACAGACTCCCACATCCTGAAATCTTGAGACTTGATGAAGCCTTCCATTCTTTGGCACCAAGTATCAAAATCTTCAGGAGTGATGAGTGGGGACTTTGTCATAGTTCCAGTTTCCATATCAACCTTTGAGATAGATGCCATTTGAAAAGCTAAGTGAAGTGTGAAACTAAGAGGATTTAAGATGGTGATATCTTACAATCAAGAGCCTAGAAAGCTCTAATACCAATTGTAGGACCAGTAAGGGTACTTAAGAATGCAATTAGCTTCATAATAGGAGTGATCTTCACTTAACCACTCAAATAGGAAATTGGTAACTGCACTAATGATACAAGCTACATAAGTAATATTAAAGAGACAGAACTATAAGAACAAGAACAAAGTCACAAGAACACAAGATTAAGTTTTAAAGGAAGTTGTATATTGATTCTCTAGTTCTATTACAAGTGTTTGCAAGCATTTCTAATTACAAGAACCTTGGACTATTTATACTACATCCTACAACCGTCAATATACAAAAAGACAGTTGGAATTTTGACTATTCTAGACAACAAGATCAATCTATAGTCAAAAGGCAGATTGTCTTTTGACCGTCAATATACAAAAAGACAGTTGGAATTTTGACTATTCTAGACAACAAGATCAATCTATAGTCAAAAGGCAGATTGTCTTTTGACTAGTGACTATGACATGCCATAGCTCACTGACTTAATCTAAAACAGACAAGTCAACAGGTACAAAAGTAGGAAGTTACAGTCAAAGACTTTTTTTCTACTGTTTGATAAAATATGGAAGTTTCACCAACTAATGTTAGCAGGTGAGTCTTCAGAGCAGCAGCGGAAAGTACATCAGCTTTATCAAAAAGTAACTCAGAGAAAGCATCTTTTCTCTGTCTTCAGAAGAAATCTGTCTTCACAGCAAAATGGCTTCAGAAGACTTTGTCTTTTGAAGCTTTGGAAGACTTCATCTTTGGCTTTGGAAGAAATGAGTCTTTGGCTTCGGAAGATTTCACACTTATAATAATTTTTTGATGAGTGTGAAACTTCCAAAGTAACTTCTTTTAAACTGTTGGCTTTGGAAGATTTTACACTTAGACTTATTTGTGAGTGTATAACTTCCGAAGCTAGTTCATCTTTGTTCCTTAGTGCATGCAGGAAGACTTGGTTGTTTTGGTATACTTTGGTTGCATTAGCCTTTTAATCTTCAGATGTTCCTTACAAACTCCTCCTAGACTGATGCTACCAAAACAGAGAAGTTCTTTAAATTTTGATATTCCACATCAGGATCTTCAGCAAACCTTTCTTCATCATCAGATTTGGATCCTTTAGGCTTACATAGAACTTTCTCATGTCATAGAAATCATGCAGAGGAAGTTCAAGCATGTCATTTGTGAAGTAGACATGCTGTTCTCCCTGGTCTCTTGTGACATACCAACTGTCTGGATTTTTAGCATAAGTCCAGGACAGAATTTGTCTTCCAACAGCAAGAGGCTCTACTATGATTGGAGTTTGTTGAGAGACCTCTTCATGCACTTCCTCAGGATGCTCTGACTCATCCTGAGGTTGTGAGGTGGATGCCTTTCTTCTCTTTTTCTTTGAAGCTTATCTTCTTCTGGCCATCCTTTTTCCCCTCCCTGATTTCTTTAACTGAGAGGACTGGTCATGAGTACCAGTTGGTTTTGCTGTGTCTCTCTCAGCTGGGTTCTCCTTTCTCACAGGTTCAAAAGGAGAGAGAGTAGGACCACTTTCAATTCCATGCATAAAACGAGTCTTTATCTCTACTGGATTTGAAATGGTGAAGACTGAAGACTCAACCATGGACTCTAGTACCAGGAGTCCTAGTTCTAGTCCAAATCATCCTGGTCAAGAGAAGAGTGTTGATCAAATGTGCACCAATGCTGCATAGCCTGAACCATCCATTTCTTAGAGCAAGCCTCACCCTAAGAAGCTTGCTGTATCATCCATGAAGATGAAGAAGGAAGTGGAAAGAGATCAAGCTTAACCTTCTTTTCAGAGGAAGACTCTCAAAAGTATGCTAGTTGAATGCATCATATATGGTGGTACTTCTCATTTTGCTAAAGATTGTATCTACAATCCCAAGAGTACCTTGCACATGACTAAGAAGAAAACTTCTAAAAGAAGAAGAAGACATATTCGGAAGGAAAACCTCTTCCTTTTAGAAGCTCTAAAGTGAAGAAGAAGATTGGAGGAAAATTACCTGTGGAAGAAGCATTTATTTTGAAAGAAAGGAATGCTTCTGAAGTACTGAAGTCTGCTACAGTGGATGCAAAAGCTTCCAAAGGCCCATTCTCCAAAACATCCAAAGTCATCAAAACTTTTGAAGTCTTAAAGGCCAAGCCTAATCTTTCAAAGATGGTGTGGAAGATGAAGGAAGGCTATCTGACTAAAAGTTCTTCATCAACAATAGCAGATGATCCTCATAGTTTGCATATAGGATCAATAACTATTGAACTATCCTCAAGTCACTTTGATGAGCCCAAGACCAACAAGGCACGGGTATCCAAATGTAACTAACCATCTAATTCTGTGCAGGAACAACTAAGGACCAAAGGAAATGTATGGATCATTGATAGTGGCTGTTCCAGGCACATGACGGGTAATGGGTCTTTGCTTTAGAACTTTGAAAGAATTGATGGAGGGCCAGTTGCTTTTGGAGTAGAATCAGGTGGTTACATCACTGAAAGAGGCAGAGTCATAAATGGTAAGCTTAGTATTGAGAAGGTAAACTATGTTAAGGACCTTGGGTACAATCTCTTGAGTTTATCCCAAATTTGTGAATAGAGTCATAACATGATCTTCAGTGAGCATGAGTGCATTGTTCTCAAGCCCGGGGTGGTCATTCCTCAAAAGCATATCCTACTCAAAGCCCTCAGGAAAAGGAACATGTAGAAGATGGATTTGTAGGAAACATCCCCATCAGGAGAAGTTTCTTGCTTTCTATCTAAAGCAAATAGTGATGAGTCTTTCCTTTAGCATAAAAGAATATGCCATGTAAATATTAAGAACATGAATAAATTAACTAAGATTGATTTGGTAACTAGAATACCAAGAAAGAGTTTACAAGTAATACCATTGCGTTTTATGTCTGAAAGGAAAGCAATACAAAATGTCTCACAAGCCAAAGGAAAAGAACTCCATCACTACTGCCCTACACTTGTTACATATGGTTCTCTTTTGCCCCATGAGTGTAATGAGTATAGGAAGGAGTTCATATTTCCTGGTGATCACAGATGACTTCACAAGATACACTTGAGTTTTCTTCCTTAGAACTATGGATGAGACCCTTGAGATCTTGAAGAACTTCATTCTAAAAATTGCAAATCAATGTGATCACAAGGTCAACATCATAAGATGTGACCGAGGAACTAAATTCAAGAACAAAATACTTGATACATTTTGTGATGAAAAAGGTATTTCAAGACGATACAGTGCTCCCAAGACACTTCAGCAAAACAGTGTTGCTAAGATGAGAAACAGGACACTTATTGAGGCTACAAGGACCATGCCCTCTGACTCTAAACTGCCCATCACCTTTTGGGCAGAGGCAGTCAACACTGTCTGCTATGTGCAGAATAGAGTTTTTGTAGTCAAGACTTATGGTAAGACTTCTTACGAGTTGTGGCACAAAAGGAGACCTTTCATTGGTTTCCTCAGATCATTTGGATGTCTTTGCACCATCTTGAATACCAAAGATCAGATAGCCAAATTTGCTGAGAAATTAGATGATGGAAACTTTATTGGATACTCTTCCCAAACTAAGGCTTATAGAGTATACAATCTTAGAACTAGAGTAGTTAAAGAGTTAGCCAACATGACCTTGAATGAGCACACACCCAGTATGAAAGGTTTTGGTCCTAATTAGGTATTTGATCTTGATTTAGTTACCAACTATGTTAACAAATCTTATGAAGATGTTTCAGGATCTACATGTAGCTTATCAACAGGAGATCCTGACTCGAGATTTGAGCTGAGAAGAACAAGTCAAAAAACTACTTCAGCTCCAATGGTAACAAAGCCTATAGTTGGAAATCCTGTCAGCACAACAATGATAAGCTCTTCAGCTCATACATCTAAGGTGCCTACCAATTCTAGCATTGAGGCACAAAACTCAAATGAAAGGGTTTCTAATATAGGAGGAGATGGAGGTGGTGATAGTGATCAAGAGTTTCTTAATGATGATAACCACTCCATGGAAGACAACATCAATGATGTTACATAGTCACTTGATTAAGTTTCTCTTTATAAGTGTGCTAATGTGGTGGGTGATACTCAATCACCAGATATAAATTTCAACAATTTAGATCTATCCAACCAACTTGCTGTGATTCCTCAACTGAGACTCAACAATCCCATCCGACCACAAACATTGTTAGATATGTTATGACTTGGGTGAGAACAAGAGGACAAACCCACGATAAGAGTCTTTGTCTTCACTCTTGTTACTTGTCTCAGATTGAGAAGAAGAAGGTTGATGAGGCTTTAAAGAATGGAAGTTAGGTTGAAGGAATGTAAGAGGAGTTTCTTTAATTCAAAAGACAAATTGTTTAGAACCTATGCCCCCTTCCTCATAGGAAGACACCAATAGGTACCAAGTGGGTTTTCAGGAATAAGAAAGATGATAGAGGACTTGTCATCAAGAACAAGGCAAGACTAGTTGTTCAAGGGTACACACAAGAAGAAGGGATTGACTACATAGATTTTTTTGCTCTTGTGGCAAGAATTGATGTTGTTAGGATATTGTTTGCTTTTGCTGCATCTAAGAATTTCCAAGTCTACCAACTTGATGTCAAGTGTACCTTTCAATATGGAGTGATAGATGAGGAAGTGTATGTCAAACAACCACCTCTTTGCTAACCTAGATCATCCTAATTATGTCTACAAGCTTGACAAAGCTCTCTATGGGCTGCATCAAGCTCCAAGAAAATGGTATGAGACACTGTCATAGTATCTTGCTCAACATGGCTACAAGAGGGGTAGCAAAAATGACAATTTAAACACACATGCAAGATACTGGTTATCCAGACTGTACTTGAAATACCTTGTCCCCAATCAATGTAAAGCTTTGTAAGAATATAAATATGAAAAATTTGAGAATATATGTCATAAGATGCATTTTGCATATTCTTGATTCTGAAACAGAGGGGTTGCTTTGTTGGTTGAAGCTGCAGATATGGGTGATGCAGATGCTCCATATGAATTGGGTCGTAATTTAAGAATTGAAGTTATCCTCTCTAGACTTAATTTTCAATATTACTTTTCATTTGTGAAGATTTTCTATTACTAATGTTATTATGCCTAGAATAAGGGTGTTTACACCGAGCAAGAAGCTTTTTATGTTTTAGTTGCACCCTGGTGTTCTCTACTATTTGAGAGATGTCTATTTTTATTTCAACTTGAACACTGGTCATTATGTAAAAGATGTTTGTAACCATGTCATTGAATGAAGCTCTAGAACTTTGTGGGATTAACGACTTTCTTTATTCACAGTATAACTTTCCTTGTTTCTCTTCTCCAATCTAACCATTGAAAATTAATGTTTATAGGTTAGTCAGTTACAAGTAACAGTAAAGCTAATCTTACTTGGTTAGAGTTTAGCCTCTTCTGAGTGGCGTTACAAGTGAGTCGGCTACGAGTAACTTTTTAACGTAATCTTACTTGGTTAAATTTTAGCTTTTTTTTGAGAACTTATTCTATATGGTTTTGATATGACTCTTCAATAGGGTTCCACTTACATTGGATTTTAATTACTTTTAAGTTTTGTTATATTTGCTGCTAAAAAGTTTCTTCAGCTGACTTCACTTAGGACAACATCCTTTTTTGCTCTTGTTTGAAATGTGTCCTACTTTGGACATACTAAAAACATATCTACTCTTGTAAACAGTATAGCATTAAAGTACACATATGGCAGCGGCTTTTGATGAATACACCAGCGCTGATTTGGCTGGAATTCACAGAGTACTGCGTGTTATATTTTGAATATGTGTAGGGCTACATATTAGACAATCAAATAAATTTGAAACTACATTATAATTTTTTTATTTGCATGTGAACTTGGAACAAATTTATAATTTTTGTTAGTATTTAATTAAATGAATTTTGTTTTGCTGTTAATCGACAATTATTGATTTATATTCTTATAAAAAACAACAGGAAAAATTTATAAAAACTAATATATATATAAACATATATATAAAAACACACACACACACACACACACACACACACACACACACATATATATATATATATATATATATATATATATATATATATATATATATATATATATATATATATATATATAAAAGCATGTAAATTTATGATGGGTATTGCGTATATTTTGAGCGTGTCATAAAATTCATAAAGATAACACACGCACGCTCGTTATCTTTCTTTGAGGCGCATTGCGCGTCATTTATTGCCCATCATAAAATGCGCGTCATCTTCCACGCATCATAAAGAGATGACGCGCAGATGTCTGTCATCTTTCATTTATGACTACCCTTCCTTGAAGCGCATATGCGCGTCATCTGACCCCAAAGATGGCGTGCATTGCACGTCATCTATTGTAGTTTTTCTAGTAGTGATAGTTAAGTATTCAAAATAATATAATAATTATTAAAAAAGTTAAACGTTAATTTAAAGTATTATAAATAATATAATACATAATTTAGTGAATTAAATATTCCTACGTTATTAAATAATAAATTATTAATATGCATTAATTAGAAGAAGTAAATTAAATGAGTGGAAAAATAGGAATAATTGCATAAAAAACTTGTAACTAATACATATAAGTTGTATAAAATGTCTTAATTTTTTTGTAAAATTACACTTGTGTACCAAGGTTTTGCTTTTTATAGTAGTATAGATATTGTATGATCACATTAACAATTTAAAAAAATTCTTTATACTTTTGGTCACTTTTTACATGCTTTTTATGCAATAAATTCTCATCATATTTAGATGCTTGGTATTGACATTTGATTCAAAATGTTAAACAAAAAGAGCTCATCATAATGCCGAATGTGTGGGTTTACTTACTAAGCTCTAATAAATGAGTAACTTGTGTCACGTGACACAATTCTATGCATCCACTGAATTTTTTTTCCATCTAAACCAACTTATCATGTCAATTAGTTTGGTTATTTATATGAATACAAAGAAGTTGATATAATTCGGTATATTTGCTTTATTTATTACTTAAAAAAATAAACTAATAGTGGTAAATTATAATTGATAAGAGGATTAATCATTATAATTGAATGACTATTTTATGACAAGTTGTGGTTCAACAACAGTTTCACAGTTGGTGATTATCAACTAAACACACTTGCTAGATCAAATAGGGAACCAAGCAGTGAGACAATGAATAACAAGTAAGAACACTCATGAATAGAAAGATTAGTTTTCAAGGTTAATGTATATTGCTCTTAAGTGTTTACCAGTGTTACAAAACATAGTCCTAAGACTGATTGCATGACCAGTTAAGGGATGGTCAATACAATCAGTCTCACAATAAGGAGAGTGTTAGAACACTTAACAGATCAAATAGGGAACCAGGTTTATATCAATGATACTAAAAACACAAGTAAACCAAGAGACAGAACTAAGAACAAGAACAAGATAAGTACGGTTTTCAAGAATGATGTATATTGCTCTCAAGTTCTTTTACAAGTGTTACAAAGCATAAACAGAAATACAAGAACCTGAGATAGTTTATACTACATCCTACAGCCGGTCATACTTTACAGGCCAGCTGGAAACACTAATCTAGACAACAAGATCAATGTAAAGTCAAAAGGCAGATTGCCTTTTGACTAGTGACTATAACATGCCATAGCTCACATCCTAATATATTACAAAAAGGATAAAAGGTACAAAGTAGAAAGTTACAGACTCTAAACCATAATCTACAATTACAAAAGCATGGACCTTTTCACCAAGTTATGCAAGTTGTTGAGTCTTCAGAGTTGCAGCAAAATGTTGGTCAGCTTTATACAAAAGTAGATCATAGAAAGCATGTCCTCTCTGTCTTCGAAAGAAATCAGTCTTCATTTCATTGGCTTCTGAAGACTTTATCTTTGAAGCTTTGGAAGACTTCATCTTTGGCTTCGGAAGATTTGGTCTTTGGCTTTCGAAGATTTTACATTTAGAATAATTTGCTGTGAGAAGTGTAAAACTTTTGAAGTGACTTCTTCTCTGCACAATGTGCATGCAAGCTAGAAGCTCCTTGGTTGCTTTGGTTCCTTTGGTTGCATCAGCCTTTCAAGTATAACCTTACAAACTCTCCCTAGGCTGATGCTACCAAAACAGGGAAGTATACTTAGATATTGATAGTCCTCCTCTTGATCAAGACCATTCATGTCTTCATCAACTGATTAGGATCCCTCAGACTCTCATAGTACCTTCTCATGTCATGGAGATCATGCAAAGGAAGATCAAGCATGTCTTGCCAAAAATAGACATCTTGACCTCCTTGATCTCTAATGACATACCACCTGTCTGGATTAGTAGCAAAAGTCTAGGTCAGGATAGGTCTTCCAGTTGCAAGAGGCTCTACTTGTGTTGGAGTTGATTGAGCAGCCTCTTCTTGCACTATTACAAGATGCTCTGACTCATCCTGAGGTGTAGAGGTGGATGCCTTAGACTTCTTCTTAGAACCAATATTCCTGGCCATCCTTTTCCTCCTCTTTGAAGTCTTTAACTGAGAAGACTGGCCTTTAGCATCAGGTTGACTTGTTGTGTCTTTCTCAATTGGGTCCTTTTCCTCGCAAGTTCATAAGGAGAGGGATTGGACCCTGTTGTTGATTAGAAGATGAAGTTGGATGAGATGCAGTTCTAAGTTCAGGTTGTGTTGTCACAGTGGGTTCAACCATTACCTTAACTTCAGGTTGAGCTTGACTTGGTAGAGAATGCAAGTCAACAAGCTTTCCCTTTTTAATCTTCTACTTGATCACACTAATGTGCTCATCCATAATGGATAGAGACATTGGACCAAGCCTCCTTCCGGAGAACTCGTACAACTTCAAGAAGCTCATCATCTTCTGCCTATCAGCAGACTTCTTTTGACTCTTTTTGATGATGGCTCTTGACTTTGCAGCTTCTTCTCTTATTTTTCTCTTAGCAGCCTTTCGTTCTTTGATAACCTGTTGCTCCAGCTGCTTAAGATACTCGAATTCAACATATTCATATGATAAGGGAAGAAGTGCAAATGTCTGATAGAGACATATGGCACTCAGTTAGCTAATCATGTTTTGTTTATTAGCTTCCTTGTCTACCTGAGGTTGTTCAGTTGCCACAGCCTCTTTCTCAGGGCTTTCCTGAACTAGCGAGAGGATAGGAACATGCTTGTAGAGCCTTTTTTGTCTCCTTTCTTCCTTGATTTCTAGGAGCAATTCTACATCTTCTACCTCCTTCCTCTCCTTTAACAGCTTTGTGTTTGCCAGCTCATTGAGTTCCTCTAAGGTAAGAGAGATGAGTTCATCTATGTTGTAGGTCCTGGTCCCTAGGTAGTTTAATCTGGCTGGCCTCAACTCATCATCCTGAGTATTTGGCCTTGGGGCAGCCCTGGTAGTAGCTTCCATGAACCCTGGAGACCCTCTTGAACTCTCTCCCCTTAGCTTCCTCTTCCTCTCTCTCTCCTCCTTCTCAATCTCCTTAGAGGTCATCTTCCTCTTCCTTATGTCACACATAGGCCTTGGTGACTCAGGGTGGAGAGAGATTTGGATGTGCCTATTGGTTGTAATCATCCGTATTCATCATGTTTCTTGTATTCTTGTTTGTGGTTGTCATCTGTTCATCATCTTTCTTGTATTTCTTGTTTGTTATTGTCAACTGTTCATTGATATTGTTGTTGTTGATTATGTTGTTGTTGATGTTGATGTTGTTGTTGATGTTGATGTTGTTGATGTTGTTGTTGATGTTGATGTGGTTGATGTTGTTGTTGATGTTGATGTTGTTGATGATGTTGATGTTGTTGATGTTGTTGTTGCTGTTGTTGTTGATGTCATCAGCATTGTTTAAAACAAAGCCTGAAATTTGGATATCACATCCGCATTAGATGTTTACCCAACCGCATTTGAGAATCCTCATTAGCATTAGTTGAGTTACACATCCGCATTTGATGTGCAACAACCACATTTGTTCTTGTACCATCTGCATTTGTTTAAACGAATGAGCATTTGAAGTTATACATCCGCATTGGTTTCAAAGAAATGAGATGAACATCCGTATTGGGTGCCTTAAACAGCCGCATTTGATTTGCCCCATCCACATTAGTTAAGTTGATCAGCAGCATTGGTTTTGTTGAAAATCCGCATTAGATGTTTAACATCAGCATTTGTTTAGTTGCACATCCGTATTAGATGTTTAACATCAGCATTTGTTTAGTTGCACATCGGCATTAGATGTGTAACATCAGCATTTGTTATGTTACACAGCTGAATTAGTTGTGTCAACACTGGAACTCATCCGCATTAATGTAACAAACAACCGCATTCGTTTAGTTCTCACAGCCGCATTTGTATGCCCTTTATCAGCATTAGTTCTGTTTGAACATCCGCATTTGATTTCCTTAGTGACAAATGCAGATGGCTTCAGTAGGAAATGCGGATGCAAGTGAGAAATGCTGATGTCTTGTGTTTCATCCGCATTTGTCTTCCCTGTTCATCATCAATCTGAGAGTATCGATTTCAGCTTCAATCCAAATCATTCAGTTCGAGATCTTTGTTGTTGATCGATGTCGAAGTATCAATCAAATAAGATGTTAAAATGTGTGTTCCTATTCACCTTAAACTAGTTAGGGTAAGTAGGGTTGTCGATCCTCGTGGAATTAGTGGTCGGTGTATTGTACTTTAATTTATAAAATACTAATTAATTAAATTAACAAATTACTTAACTATTGCCTCTTGGCTGTGAAAATTGGATTTTTGGAATAATTAATAAATAAACTAAGAAAACAACTTGGAAAGAATCAAACTTGATTATGAAAACGATTATAAGAGAAAGTAGGCCACTTCGGTTCTAGGTTTGGTTTTCAGCAATTGTTTAGTTTAACTTCATGGAAAATCCTTAATAGGGACTCTATACGTGCGATGATTAAGTGATATCGATAATCAGGACTTAATGGGTCTTGATACACAATGCCAATTCAATTAGAAACCAAAACTTGCAATCATATAATTTCCGGAAGATTAAATGATATTCAAATAAAAGTTTACCAACGTCGTTGTTTAAATAATCAAAACACAAGTTAAACTCATAAAAGAACTTAACGGGTTCTAAAGTTTAATCCCAATAAGGTTAAACAAAAACAAAAACCTAATCACACAAAACCTAATACCCGAAGTAGATCACGAGAAGATTAGCCGCTCATCGTTCTTGAATGGTCTTCAAAACCGTTGTTGATTTGCATTCCGGATGATTGAATCTTGTTTTTGAGGGTTGGAATGGTGAAAAATCGATCCCAGAACTTCCAAAATACGTCTTTTTTCCTCTTAGGTCGAATGAGAATCAAGTGGTGGCTAAAACCTAAATAAAATGCATATTTAAGGGTTTTTGAAATGGGTCATGGCGTAGGCTACGCCAGCCAGCGTAGCCTACGCTGGGGTGTATTCTGCTGATTTTTTACTTTAGCTGGCGTAGCCTACGGTGGCTACAGTAGGCTACGGTGGAAGCCTTTCTGCTGCACTTTGAAACTTCGTTTCTTGACCCCTCCAATGACTTGTTTTATCATGTAAGCTTCCAAATTCCTTGTTTTTCCTACAAAATCACTTCCAACTCATAGTCAACCTATTCAACTTAACCACATGCATATAAACGAATAATCATACGTAATATTTAACGTTTAGACACTTAAAACACTATTCCAACGCACTTATATCAGTGGTTTGCTCGAAATCATGTAATCAGCTCGAATTATAGCCTGTTCGAGGTGATTTTCTTCTTGGGTCGAATTTGATTTTTTGTTCGAAGGGTTGGACCGTATGTATTCTGTTGAGTGCTTTATCATCTTCAATTCGAACCCATTTTGAACATAGTTGTTGATGTTCTTTGTATTTTGTTGATGAACAGAAGAGTTTCTGATGAACAGATGCTTGTTCTTTATTTTTTTGATTTTCTTCTCTGTTGTAAACATCTTTAAAGATGAACACAGATCTGAAACATACATGAACCCAGCAACCAACAGCTCTGATACCATTTTTCTAAATCAATATTTCAGATTCGTTGAGCTTGGATCTTAGGATTCATCATTTTCAGATCTGAGAATTCAAAATTAAAGATGGGTGGAAGTGTGTGAATCTAAGAACAAGGATGTGTGTGTAATGTATAATATTATGATTTCATTGATATTGAATAACTAATTACAATGAAGAAACATATACAAAGATGGATGAACATCAAACCCACCCAAAGGAGAGAAATTCTCATTGGGTGGTGATTTACACCATGAAAAACACACACTTAAGAACTACCAGCCACTCACACACTTGCAATAACCACACATTACAAGTGGCACTAGTGGTTCTATTTATAATGTTTTTACATCATGACCTAATTTTGACTTTTCTTGTGGTCTTGATGTTGACTTTGTCTTGTTGACTTTGTCTTGTGTTTGTTTTGTTTTGTTTATCAACTTGGTCTCTGAACTGGTACAATGAGATCTTCAATTGGCTTTGATTATGGTTTGGAAAGCTTCAGTTTATCAATTGTTGAACCCAACAAATAGGACCTAAGTCTTCTTCCTCATCACCCGTACTTTGTTCTTTGCCACTGGATTTCTCCTGCACCATGACAACTTCAAGTGAAGTGTCAATGGACGGGTTGCCATGGTCGAGGTCTTAATGATGTAGTCACATGTTGAAGTAAGAGCCTCTTCCATATGGACCTCCAGAACAGGTTCAGGGAAATCCACCTCAGCAGTAAGTGGATGATGTGGGCTTGACATAGGAGAAACAGGAGTACTCATCTCTCCTTGAGCAGGGGAGTAGAAGAGAGACTCATGATACTCAATGCATCCCATGTCTTCATCTTCAAAGAATTCTAGGTTTGGAATGGGTTTTCTAGATCAATAGGCTGGGGATGGTAACTGTCTCCTAAAAGTTGTTCATTAGAGTGTTGAGACTCTGAGTGAAGGTTTAAGGCTTGGTGTGTTGTGACCTCATCAGGCTGAGAATGAGGAACCTCAACACCAATCATTGGTAAGATGGGAGTGGTTTGCTCCTCAGGAGAAGTGGAAGCTCTAGTGTCCACTTCCTCCTGTGTGGGTGGTAATATAGGGGCTGCACAAAATGAGTAACACATGCAGGGGTTTGTTTAAATTTTCTTTGGTAGATGACGGTTATGTGTGGTTGTATAGGGAGTTGAGAAGCAGAAGGTGTGGGTTCAACATTAGCTGGTGCTGCTAGGTTGTCACATTGAGCAATAAGCTCTAACATTTTTGGGACAAGGGCTGTTCTACCCCTGATAAGCCAACAGTTGGCTTTCTTGTAGTCTTGAAGATGTTGGGCTTCATCTGTCCTAATTTTAGAACATTACATGTTCCCCTCAACTGTGAGCCCAGTTTACAATTGAGAATGTGATGGACATATCTAGGGAACATGTAATATTCTAAGGAGTCCAAGTTTGCAATAAAATTAATGTACACAAATTGTGAATACCTGAACTTGACTCCCTGAACCATCCTATGGACTATGTAGAAAAGGTCCTCTAGAATTTGGTTCCATCCTCTATGCTTGTTAGATAGACTGTGGATGATGACATGGAGGAGGTATTTCCATTAAGAGGAAACCTTCCCTTCCTAAAGGTCTTGACAGGGAAATCCCCTTCATAGCCTATCTGACCAAAGGAACGGTTAACAACAGACTTGGGGAAGGACAAATGGCCTTCGACATCATCCAACCTTAGATGTGTGTTTATGGATGCTGGAGTGATGAAGATTGTCCTCCCCTGTACTGTGGCAGACAGTGCCTTCTCCCCATCCATGGTGACCTCTTGACAGGTCTTCCAGAAAGCCAACAGCTGATCCTCATAGAGTGGAGGATCGATGGTGAGGGAGGTAAAGTAGTTCGATAGAGTGAGAAAGCGACAATCCTCTGATAAACTAGGATCTTTCTCAGAGTTCAACAGAGCAACTTGATTATGTTGCCTATGTAGTTGTGTGGGGAAATCAGGTTGGTTTCTGCAATAAAGGTTGGCCATTTTAAGGTAGCTTTGTTGTGATGGAAGATAAGAAGAAGGGTGGTTTATGGGTGAATTTAGGTTAGAGAATTTTTTTTTAGATGAAAAAGATAGTGAAAGAAGGTGAACCGTTGAGAGAATGTATACGAAATGGATTTGAGACAAAGTTAATGCAAAACGAGAAATTTTGAAATTCGAATGTCGGTCCAACCTCTAAAAAGTGCCCAAAAAGGTAGTTTTCTTGGAAGTCGAAAATATTCCGAATGAATTTTGTCTTCGGAAGTTTATTTAAGAAAAGCTTCCGAAGCCAATTTGGCTTCTGAAGATATTCGTAAGATTTATGAAAATTTTACATCGGAAGGAAAATACTTAGAGAATTTTGCTTCCGAGACATGTTTGGTGTCGAAAGAAATCAGGCCTTGGAAGTTTTATGCTAAAGAGAATAAATCTTCTGAGACTTAGTTACTTTAGGAAGAAAATTGTCTTCCAAATACATGTAAGTACTTAGAAGCATATTTAAGCTTCGGAAGATATATCAGAATATCTTTCAAAGGTAAATGTCTTATAAGTAGTTATTTGATTTGATGACATAATGTTCTTCCCAAGACAACTTGATGTCTTCCGAAAGAAAATATGTTTAAAATTTTCAAAAATCTAAGGAATATCTTTTGAAAAAAAAAATTCTTCCAAAGGAAACTAGGCTTGTAAAGATGATAAAATAGACAACTTAGGACATAAAGGTTTTAGAAATAGAATTGATTTAAGATTAACAAAAAATCTACTCAAAGTTAATCATCCCAATAGCTAATACAAGATATTTGAATATTTGTTCATCAAAAGCTTTAATGAACAGATCAGCATATTGTTTATTTGTGTTAACTTTGACTAGTTTGATTAATCCTTTTTCAAAATTTTCTCTAATCAAACGATAATTGATGTTGATGTGTTTTGTTCTTGAGTGTTGCAAGGGATTCTCTGTAATATAGATAGCACTGTTGTTGTCTATATGGATGGGAATCTCTTTGAAGTTGAATCCATAGTCTAGCATCTAATTCTGAATCTAAAGCACTTGAGCACAGCAGCTTGCAGCAGCAATGTATTCAGCTTCAGCAATTGATGCAGACCCACAGGATTGTTTCTTTCATTGCCATGAGACAATCCTTCCACCAAGAAATTGACACCCCCAGATATAGATTTTGCAGTCATGTTGTAGCCCCCATAGTTACTGTCTGTATAGGCATACCAATTGATGTTAGAATTCTTTGGGTACCAAAGGCCAAGCTTAGGAGCACCTTTAAGATAACTAAAAATTCTCTTGACAACAAATAGGTGTGACATCTTGGGGTTGGCTTGATATCTTGCACAGATGCATTTAGCAAACATGATATCAGGCCTGCTAGCTGTGACGTACACAAGAGACCCAATCATAGCCCTATAGAGATGTTCATCCACACACTCCCCCTCAAGATCAGGTCAAAGGGAGTGGTTTCTGGCTATAGGATTCTTTGCAACCTTGCATTCAGTCATGTTGAATCTTGTAAGGATGTCTTGTACATACTTTGACTGACTTATGAAGATTCCATTTTCAACTTGCTTCATTTGAATTCCTAGAAAGAAATTGAGCTCCCCAATAGCACTCATTTCAAATCTATTCTTCATTAGCCTCTCAAAGTCTTTACAGAGCTTTGGATTAGTTGACCTGAAGATAATGTCATCTATATATACTTTAACCAGCATCAAGTCAATTCTCTATTTTTGTGTGTTTTCTTGAACAACTAGTCTGGCCTTGTTCTTGATGACAAATCCTCTATCATCCTTCTTGTATCTAAAAACCCACTTGGTTCCTATGGTGGTCTTCCCTTGAGGAAGAGGACATAGATTCCAAACCTTTTGTCTTTTGAATTGAAGCAGCTCCTCTTGCATTGCTTCAACCCAACTTCCATCCTTCAAAGCCTCATCAACTTTCTTTTGCTCTATCTGGGACAAGAAACAGGAGTATAGACAAACATTTCTATCATGGGTTTGTCCTCTTGTTCTTACCTCTGTATCAACATTTCCAATGATGTTTGTGGTGGGGTGTGACTTGTGGATCCTGACTTGAGGGATCACAGCAAGTTGATTGGAAAGATCTAAGTTTGAGAAATTTAGATCTGGCAATTGAGTATCACGCACCATATCAGCACACTTATCAAGAGAGGCTTGATCCAATGACTGTGTGACATCATTTATGTTGTCTTCTATGGAGTGGTTATTAGCATCAAGAAATTCTTGATCACTATCAATACCTCCATTTCCTCCTACATTTGAAGTTCATTTATCTGAGTTTTGAGCCTTTGAGCTAGAATTTGTAGGCGCATCAGATGTATTAGCTGAATTTGTCATGTTTGTACTGATAGGATCTTCACTTGCAGGGTTAGTTATCACTGGAGCTGAAGTAGTATACTTGCTTGGTCTTATCAGCTCAAATCTTGGGTCAGGATCTCCTTTTAATAAATTACCTGTAGATCCCGAAACATTCTCACAAGATTTGTTAAAATAGTTTGTAACTAAATCAAGACCAAACAGCCAATCAGGACCAGAACCTTTCACACTAGGAGTGTGCTTATTGAAGATCACACTGGTTGACTCCTCAACTACTCTAGTTCTAATATTGTATACTCTATAAGCCTTAGCTTGGGAAGAGTATCCAATAAAGTGTCCATCATTTGATTTCTCAACAAATTTGGCTATTTGATATTTGGTATTAAAGATAGTGCAAGGACATCCAAATGACCTAAGGAAACCAACAAACGGTCTCCTTTTGTGCCACAGCTTATAAGGAGTCTTATCATGAGTCTTAGCTACTAAAACTTTGTTCTGCATATAGCAGGCTATGTTGACTGCCTCTGCCCAGAAGGTGATGGGCAGTTTATAGACAGCCAACATGGTTCTTGCAGCCATAATAAGTGTCCTGTTTCTCCTCTCAGCAACACCATTTTGCTGTGGAGTCCTGGGAGCCTATATTGTCTTATAATACCTTTTTTATCACAAAATATGTCAAGGATTTGATTCTTAAATTCTGTTCCTTGATCACATCTTATGGTTTTGACCTTGTGATCACATTGATTCTCAATTTTTGGAATGAAGTTCTTCAAGATCTCAGGAGTCTCATCCTTAGTACTAAGGAAAAAGACCTAAGTGAATCTTTTGAAGTTATCTGTTATCACCAAACAATATGAGGTCCTTCCTAGACTAATTACACTGGTAGGGCCAAAAAGATCCATATGTAATAAGTGTAAGGGAGTAGTGATAGAGTTTCTTTCCTTTGGATTGTGAGACACTTTGTATTGCTTCCCTTTCAAGCATGCTACACAGTGGTCATCACTTGTAACCTCTTTCTTTGGTATTTCAGCTACCAAATCATTTGTAATTAGTTTATTCATGTTTTTAAAGTTTACATGGCACTTTCTTTTATGCCAGAGGAATGACTCATCACTATTTTCTTTAGATAGAAAGCAAGAAACTTCTCCTGAGGGAGATGTTTCCTGTAGGTCCATCTTGTATATGTTCCCTTTCATGGGAGCTCTAAGTAGGATATGCTCTTGAGGAATGACCACCACCGGGCTTGAGAACAATGCAATCATGCTTAGCGAAGAGCATGTTATGTCTCTAATCACAAAATTGGGCTTACCATTTATGACTGTGCCCCTTCCAGTAATATAACCTCCAATATCTCCTCCAAAAGCAACTGGTCCTCCATTATTTTTCTCAAAATTTTGAATAGAGAACCATTATCTGTCATGTGCCCGGAATATCCACTATCAATGATCCATACATTCCTTTTGGTCTTTAGCTGTTCCTGCATAAGAAAGAAGTGTTTAGTTATATTTGGAAACCCAAGCCGTATTGGTCTTGGGCTTATCAAAGTGATTTGAAGACAATGCAACAGTGATTGATCCTATGTTCAAGTTTTGAGAATCATCAACTGTTGTTGATGAAGAATTTTCAGTCACTTTGTGTTCCTTCATCTTCCACACCATCTTTGGAAGATTAGACATGACCTTCAACACTTTGGAAGTTTTGATAACTTCTGAAGTTTTGGAGACTAGACCTTGGAAGATCTAGCTTTCACTGCAGCAGGCTTTAGCACTTCAGAAGTATTCCTTTCTTCCGAGACCAACTTTTCTTCCGAATGCAAGTTTTCACTTATCTTTTTCTTCACTTTGGAGCTTCTGAAAGGAAAAGATTTTCCTTCCAAAGCTAGTTTTTCTTTCTTCTTCTCAGAAGTTTTCTTTTTAATCATATGTACAGTACTTTTAGGATTGAAGATACAATCCTTAGCAATATGGGAAGTACTACCACACATGATGCAATCCATTTTCTTCCTTTCGAGAGCCTTCTTTTGAGAGAAAGACTGAACTTGATCACTTTCCACCTCCATCTTCATATTCACAGATGATGCAGCAAGCTTCTTAGGTTGAGGTTTGCTTTTGGAACTGGATGGTTCAGGCTGTGTAGTAGTGGTACACAGCTGATCAGCCTTCTTCTTTTTATTAGAATGAGTTGGACATGAACTAGAACTTTTGGTACTAAAGTTCATAGTTGAGTCTTTAGCCTTTACCACTTCAAATCCTATAGAGATAAATGCTTGTTTCTGCTTAGAGTTGAAAGTGGCCTTGATCTCTTAAGCCTTCTTTGATTTCCTTTTGGCTTTTTTTATCAAGTTCTTCCTCTTTGACTTGGTTATTCTAGATTTTTTTCTCTCCTTGGGAGAATAATGTCCCTTCTTAGGATGATCTTCTTCACTCTTCTTAAAATCATCCTTCACTATATCCTCTTCATCTTCTTCATCAAACCTTGGAGATCTTACAGACAAAAGAGTGTATGAAGGAGCTATCTTAGTAGATCCCTATCCCTACTTATTTTGATAACAAACTTTTGCATGCAGAGATGAGGATATCATGTTCTTGAAGATCTCTTCTTCAAGAACACATTTTTCTACCTTGGCTTTGTGGATCACAAGCTCAGCCTAGCATTGAATTAGCTTAGTGAAGAGATCTTTTATCCGAGTCTTGTAGTTGGTATGTTCATGCTTAAGAGTTGAAATGGTTTTCTCTATATCTTCTATTTTTAGTTTGTAATAAGTTTTAGCTCTTTTGAAATCCGTTTTTAAAATGTTTAAGGACTCAAGATCAGACCTCATCTCCAAGTTATAAGACCTATATCTGTTAACTTTAGCAATACATTTAGGTGTACAAAGATGTTCCAATACCTTGGCTTCTTCATGATCTGTAAACAGTGCTTGGTTTGGAGATACATCCTCAACCTATAAACTCCAGTCAAAGCCTTCTTCTTCAATAGCAATAGCAGCTTGCTGCTTGGGCTTCTCATTCTGGGGAGCTCCATCAGTGTAGTTTGGTCTGGTTTGTGCTTGGCCACAATTTGTCTTTGGTGCCTTGCACTCTCTAGCAAAGTGTCCAATTTGATTACAGTTGTAACACTTTACTTTGCTTTTATCCAGCCCAATCTTTCCACTGGTTTCATTGCTAGGAAACTTTCTCCATGTCCTCTTGTAAAACTACTTGACTCTATGAGTGAGAAGAGTCATCTGCTGGACTATTTCCATGTACTCCAGATCATCTGGATGGATACAGTCCAGGTCTTCAAGGGTAAAACGAATGTTGTTTGTGCTTTCATCAGTAGACACATGTTGGGGTTTAACCTAGAGGATCGGGAAATCAAATCAAGATAAGAAGATCAAGCCTTGTGAGAAGTTAAGTTGCCACGCAAAAACTGGTTCTCACGCGACAACATCAAGCCTCACGAGAACTAGTGACTCACGCGAGAACTCTTAATTTTGTATAAATAGAAGTTTTGTAATGTAATTATAAGCTTTTTTGTTCATTTCTTGATTTTGCATTTACTGTAAATTATAATCGAATCAGAGAGTAATGCTACTCAAAGTTATTACATCTTGTGTTCATGTTCATCAATTGATTCAATCTTATCCGTAATGTCAATATTCCGCCTTTTCATTACAAGATCGATCTACATATTGTACTGATCCTTACAATTGGTATCAGAGCCTTGTTGCTCTAGATCGATTGATTTGAAGATTGAAATGAGACTTTTGGAGTGTTCTTGAACCTTATTCTTGAAGATCTTCTTGATTGCTGCCAACTTTGATCATTTTTGAAGATGGTGAAACTAATAATCATGGTATTTGAAGATTTGAAGATGTTTTTGACCTTAATCAAGCTTGATTGAATCAATTAGAGACAGCTAGGATCTTATTTGAACCTAAATCACTAATTGAATGTTTAAATAATCATGACTACACCTATGGGTTAGGTTTTCAACCAAACACAGACTTCACACCTTCAGTCCGTGTTACACTGACTGTTGACCCTGTCATAAAAACTGAAATTAATATTAATTATGATAATTTTTTTGCAGAAAGTGTGAAGATAGAAGGGTTGGTTGAAGAGTGGGAGAGTGTTGATGAAATAGACTTTATGGAAAATAAGATTTGTAATGAAAAACAATCTTGTAATTCTTCATCTACATTAATAAATGAAAGATCTGTAGTTTTTGTTGATTCAAATGTCTGTTCAAAAATGTCAAATAAAGAAAAGAAAAAGGAATCAAAAATAAACATTAAGAACAAAGAACGTAAACGTATAGGAAAGAGAGACTATTAAAGAATCAAAAGGCCAAGGACATACTAAGGCCAGATTATGTGATAACTGTGGAAGTTATCCAAAACAGTTCGTGCAAAACATACAAGCGTCTAATTCATATCATAAAATATGTTGTCATCATCAACATCAATTGACAAGCAAACAGAGATTTCATAACTCAATTTCAAACAACAGAAAAAGTTTCTTTGTAAATGCAAGTTTGGAAACTTAAATAAGTCAAATTCTTGTGCTAAAAATAATACTGATTTAAACAAAGAAAAGTCAACAGTAAAATCAGTACATGTTGATGATAACAATTCCACCACACCACCGATCAAACTAGTTCAAAGATGGAAAGTTAAAGACAAATCCACTAAGCCTATTGTTGTTGATAAATGTGTTTTCGATGACAAAAGAGATATGATATTACAAAATGTATCATATTTAGATGAAAACAAAGATCTCAAGTCAACCATGGCTTGGGTTTCTAAAATGAATAAATTTGTTCAAATGTGTAAGAACAACCAAGACAAGCTATCAACAGTGTTTTGCATGTAGATAGTGGTTGTCAAGACACATGACTGGTAATATATCTCTGTTAAACAAGATACAACTATACAATGGAGGATATGTTATCTTTGCGGGAGATAAAGGTGGTAAGATTACAAAGAAAGGTATAGTGACAAATGGTGTGTTAAGTTTTGAAGATGTCAATTTTGTAGAGGAACTAAAACATAATTTGATTAGTGTCTCTTAAATTTGTGACAAAAAGTATTCAACATATTTCACTGATAAAGAATGTCTTATTCTAAAACCTAGCTTTGTAATTCCTAATGAATGGAATTTATTAAGAACTCTGAGAGACAAAGACACATATTTACTAGACATGAATGGTACACATTCTTTTGTAACTGCGTCGTGTTTGTTATATAAAGCCTCGAAACGTGATACTTTGTTATGGCATCGTCGTCTTGGTCATGTAAATGTTAAAACTATGAACAAACTTGTTAGAGGAAATCATGTTATTGGCCTACCTTTGAAAGAATTTCAACTAACTGAAGATAGTCTGTCATGTTTAAAAGGCAAACAACACAAACTTACTCATAAACCAATTGCTCATACTAAAATTGACTCTACTCTTTAATTATTACACATGGATTTATTTGGCTCTGTTAGTGTTTTGAGTTTGGGACGTCGTGTGTATTGTTTAGTTAAAACTGAAGATTTTTCTAGATTTACATGGGTTTTCTTCTTAGCAACCAAAGATGAGACACCTTATTTAATGATAAAATTCATGACACTCGTGGAAAATCAGACGGATAAAACAATAAAATGCATACGCAGTGATAATGGAACAGAATTTTGTAATCGTACATTGAATGAATTTTGTGATTCAAAGGGGATAGCAAAATAATTCAGTTTTGTAGTTTTGCAGGAACTCCATAACAAAATGGAGTTGGAGAAAGAAGAAACAAAACTTTAATTGAACCAGCCAGAACTATGTTACCAGCAGTCAAATTATCGTAATTCTTTTGGGCTGAAGCTGTTAACACTGCTTGTTATGTTTAGAATCATGTGTTAATCAATAAACAACAAAATATGACTCCTTACGAAATCTTTTTTAAACATAAACCCAAAGTCAAATATTTCAAAACATTTGTTGTACTTTGTTAAACACATCCGAGTCTAAATAAAAATTTGATAAAAGCTGATGAATGTTATTTTGTTGGATATTCAGCTAAGATAGTAGCATATCGGGTTTATAATAAAAGATCAAAACAAATAATTGAGTCATTTGATATTGATTGGCACGAATCTAACAAAACAGATGCAAGTTCTGCACCTTCATGGGTTAATGATTATGCTTCTTTATTTGAAACTTTAATCGACCATCTAATGTTTCTACTGTTAATCTACCTTTGACATCCTAAGTTCCAGATATCTTTGCTAATGATATTGGATCTATGACTCCTCAAGCAAAAGGAATATCTTCAGATATAGCTTCTTCTTCAAGTATTGCAGCTATTCCAACTTCTATTTCTGAAATGGATTTACCATATGATGATCCAGTTGTTGAACAAGCACCACAAGTTTCATATCAAAGTTCCTTTTCTACTCAAGTTGATCCAATTAATATAATTAAAGTACCATTTGAAGATCTTTCTGTCAACAATGATATTCAAGATGATGATATTGTTTATCAACCTGAAGGAGGGAGCACTGCTGACGAACCAGTTGGACATATGTCTAACTTAGATGAAGTTATCTCTGAAGATGCTATTTCACAGTTGAGAATTCATTATGACCATCCAACAGATGCAATCATTGGTCCATTATCACAAGGTGTGCAAACTCGAAGTCTATCAGGAACGATAAATACATCTTTGTATTCATGTTTTCTACCACAAGTTGTGCCGAAGAATGTTGAAATGACATTAAAAGAAAATAGTTGAGTAGAGGCCATGCAGGACGAACTGATGCAATTCAAGAAGCTAAATGTCTGGCATCTTTGTGAATTACCAAAGGTAAAACTGCCAATCGGTACGAAATGGATTTTTAAGAACAAGACAGATGAAAAGGATGTGATTATGAAGAAGTATACGCTCCTGTTGCAAGACTAGAAGCTATACGAATTTTTCTGGCATATGATTCATACAAGAACTTTATAGTACATCAAATGGATGTCAAAACTGCTTTCTTATATGGTTAAATGAAAGAAGAAACCTATGTTTGTCAACCACCAGGTTTTGAAGATCCAGATCATCCTGACTATGTTTACAAGTTAGACAAAGCACTTTATGGTTTACACCAAGCACCCAGAGTTTGGTATGCCACTCTCACTGAACATTTGCTTGCAAATGGTTATACAAGAGGTGCCATTGATCAAACTTTATTCATACAGAAGAATGGTTATGATCTTATTCTCGTTCAATTTTATGTTGATGATATTATCTTCGGATATACCAATGATGATTTGTGCAAAGAATTTGAAGCAGTAATGAAGAAGAAATTTGAGATGTGTTCTCTTGGAGAAATGACATTTTTCTTAGGCATTCAAGTTAAACAAGATGATAAAGGAATACGTATTCATAGTATCCTAGACAAATACAAATTTCAAGACTCCAAGACAACTCCTACTCCTATGTGTTCTCATCCTACTTTGACTCCAGATCTCACAGGAGAAGATGTTGATCAACACATGTATCGATCAATGATCGAACAGACTAGACATCATGTTTCCTTTTTGTCAGTGTGCATGTTATTAAAGTAATCCAAAGGAATCTCACATGAAAGTTGTCAAGAGGATTTCTAAGTATCTCAAGGGTCAACCAACACTCGGCCTTTGGTATCCTAAAAATTCTGATTTCAATTTATTTGCTGATACTGACAGTGATTATGCAGGATGTAACTTGGATAGGAAATCTACCACCGGCGGTTTTCAATTTCTTGGCAATAGGTTGATTTCATGGCAATGCAAGAAACAGCAGACAATATCCACATCCACTGCAGAGACTGAATATGTGGCTGTATCAAGTTGTTGTTCACAAATCATTTGGATTGAACAACAAATCCTTGATTATGGCCTAAACATTTATAATACTAATATCTTTTGTGATAATACTGTAGTTTTAAACGTTGTGAAGAATCCAATTCAGCATTCAAAGACAAAACACATTGACCTCCGCATGCATTTCATTTCTGACTGTTTTGAACTCAAACTTATCCATTTGGAATAAATTTCCACAGATGACAACATTGCTGATTTGTTTACTAAGGCGTTTGATCATTCTAGATTTGACTCTTTAGTTAAATCTTTGGGCATGATTAACTTTGGTTAACTTTTATTCTTACACCCTTTACAAAATATTTTTCTTTATTTTTGGTTAAAATTTTTATTTTTCATTTAGATAATCACAATTTTAGGGGGAGAAAATTTAAAAATATTTAAAAAGATTTTGTTCTTTGGGGGAGTAAATGGTTTGAAGAAAAGTACAAAAAGATTTTGATTTACAAAAAATTTAGAAAATTAAATTTTTAAGAGTTTACAGGAAATGATAGTACATTTTTTCATTTGAATCGTTGCATCCTAAGGTTTACAAGAAACTGACTTGGATTATGTTTGATATGTTGATAGGTTAGACATTCAAGAATAAAAAGCACTATGTTCTGTGATGCACTGAAAGTAACTATCTATGACTGAAGTGGGTAACTCTTCAAGGTTTTGTGGTAACTCTGATTCCATGCTAAAACAGACTAAAAGTTATAGTCTGGTCATACTCAATCCAGTTACTTTCTGATCCAGTTTCTTTCAGATATTGTATATATATGCAAAAATTCAAAATACAAAAAATAGATATACTAATGAAAACAAAATACAAAAGAGAAAAACAAATAAAAGGAGCAAAAAGAAGTCAAAAGGCCATATAGGAATAAAAGATGCCAATGAGTACATTAATAAAAGATATGTCATTGACATACATACTATATGATAAATATTTTTCCTTTTGATAATATGTTCTGACACAGGGAGGCAAAATCAAAAGATGGGGCATGTAAGTCCGACATGGCATGTAAGTCCTAAACGTCTTGTGAGGGCAAAAATATAAGTCCGACTGCCTGTTAATAAGTCCTAAAACGTGTTAATATTCTGTGTCCAAAAACATTTCTTAGGCTATTTATGCTTATAATAGATATTATATTAAAAAATTCTTTCTGAAAAGGCTGATCAGAAGTGAAAGGTTTAAGTCAAATTGGGGTGACTTGAAATCTAGAAAGTGTCTTGAAGTTGGATAAGGTTTTATAGGATTTTTGATTGTGGGACATACTAAAGACATATAATTTAATCAAAACATGATAAATATCACAGCTTAAGTGTCTAAGTAAACTTGAAGTCTAAGTTTAAACTGGACACAATATATTGATAATCAACATAACCAATTCTATTTATAAATAAAGTTGGATGATGGTAATGATCAACTTCTAAGAAATTTGATCCTGTACTTGAAAATTTATCAAAAAATAGTTACGTAAATAATTAGTCAGTAAATATTATTTGTTTACATATGTTTTTCTACTTGTGTCAATTTTATATCTTTTACAAACTTAAGGGTGTTAGAATAATTGTAAACACTTAGTTAAACATAATCATTTTCATAACAAATCAAATGGCTTAAAGAATAAATAAATTGTAAAAAAAAATTGAAAAATTAAAAGTTGATAATTTTAAAAAAAGAAAATTGAACTTCTCGCATACGAAAAGTTCATCTATTTCGAGAAGTTCAAAACAAATACGAACAGTTCATCTGATGCGAAAAGTCTTTGTATGCGAGAACTCTGAC
Source organism: Flaveria sonorensis (assembly GCA_025506505.1). Lineage (NCBI taxonomy): Eukaryota > Viridiplantae > Streptophyta > Magnoliopsida > Asterales > Asteraceae > Flaveria > Flaveria sonorensis. Next base: position 43,202,109 of record CM046436.1, read on the forward strand.
TTCTTGCGCGAGAAGTCAAAGTACTTTAAATACTACAGTTGTGCAAAAAGTAACACTTATTGCACGAAAACTTCAGAAATTTCTCTCTAAAAATTCAAAGTGTAGAAACCTGTTAAACTTTGATTATAGTGTCCATCTACTTCGCATTGGGTTCTATTAGTGATTTACAAGGTATATAGATGATTTTGTTCAGATTTGAATGTGTTTGATACTTGACCAAAAGTTCATATGACGAATACAAGATAAATTGGACAAATTAAACATGTTAAACCTTTAAAACGACTTAGGCGACACCTACTAATCAAGCTTTAATGGTTGAAGCACTCTAAAAGTGTACAATTGAAATTCTGAAATCTCACATACTTTTCGCATACGAAAAGTAGGCAGAATATGAACAGATGCGAGAACTTTCAAACTGGCACAGAACTATTCGCATGAGATTTGACTTGTCTCATGAGAAGTTGATTTTTTGTCCAAGTCAGTTTCAAGCGAAAACCTATCTTATCGCTCGAGAAGTTAAGACTGAAACATAAAGTTTTCGTGCGAGAAGCTGATGTTTCGCACGAGAAGTTCCATTTTTCAAAAAAAATTTCTAAGTGTGAATTTATGTTTTAATTTTAATTTTTGTTTCATGTTTGAAATATTTTTGTTCTTATTAAGTTTGTTCTATATTTCAGATGGCACGTCCATTGGTTTTCAATAAAAACCATAATGCTAGCGCATCTGGGAGATATACCAGATGACAATGACCTGTTTAGATCTCTTATTGATAGGTTGAAGACGTCTCAGATTCATTATGCCATTTCGGCTAATCCCACTATTTTCACTGATATTATCGATCAGTTTTGGGAGACAGCAGTTAATGAGACTGATCAGGATGTTGAGCCCTATATTTCAGCAACTGTGAAAGGGAAGAGGGTTGTTGTCACAGCTGATGTGATCAACAGTGTGTTATTGCTTGAAGATCAACCCAACTCACCTATGAAGATAGATGATGATGTTGTACGAGGCTGCCTAAAGAGAATGGGATATGATCATAGATGTCCATCTCTTGAGAAGAAGTATCTTCCACTATTTTGGAAGTACTTATTTCATGTAGTTATCAATTGCCTTAGCAATCTAAAAGCTGGCATGGATAGTCTAAGTGAAGTGTTTGGATCACTGTTGATATCACTTGTTGATGAACTCCTTTTCAGCATATCCAAAGCTATCTTTGCTGAATTGCAGAAGAATATCATAGCGACTGTTGGGAAAAAGTTTGTGATGTCCCACGATTCATTCAGCTTATAGTGAATGCTGCTCATCCTGAGTTAGCAGTATCCAACTAATCTACCTATACTGTCATGGTGATGAAGAAGGATATTTTCATTTATCTTATTAGGGTAAGAGGAAATGCATGGGATGGAGTTAATTTTGCAAAACTAGGAAGGTTTGTTGAGGGTTTTCAGCCAGAAGCACAAGAGACTGAAGAAGTGGCCACACAAGCTGAACAAGCTGGCCTTTCAAATATTATGCCTGAAGATGTCACTGAGATTTCATAGCCAAGGGGAACTGATATAGATGCTGAGATAGATTCTTGGTTCAGTTCAAGGAGTGAGACTGATAGTGATCAAATTGGGAACATAACTTATATGTTGCAAGAACGTCCAGAGTGCGTGAAACTCCTACCAAACGCACTGCTGAGGAACATGATGCAGATTTTGTTCCAGAAGAGACAGTTGTATGTCAAGGAAGTAGGAAGAGGAAGGATAGAAGGGCTGGTGATAGTCCTCATGGTAGGGGTAGAGGACATGGCGTGTTGAGAAAACATTGGACCCCCATGACCACTAAGCCAATTAAGGAAGATGTTACCATTTTTGAGACTCCAGTCACAGTCAGTGAGGCTACACCAAAAGAGACTCCATCTGATATGCCTACTATTACTGTTAATGTGTTAAGTACACCTCCAAGAGATCAGGTTTAAGAGGAGACTATTTGTATGGAATACTTCATCAACACTCCTCCTGAGCATAGACAAGGTGCTAGTGCTTCAACTAGTTCACCTACACGTATCATTCTTGATGAACGTGTATGTATTTTGGAGAGAGAGATGTTGGAGAAGACTCAAATGATAGATGAGTTACAGAGGCAATTGTTTGAGAAGGATGAAAGCATCAAGGGTCTTGAACATCAGCAAACATTCATTTTCAGCTATGTTCAGATCCTGGAGCAGAATCTAAGAGATATCACTTCTCGTGTGTCTTTTCCATTTACACAACAGACCATAGAAGTTGGAGAAAGTAGTGGACAGCAACCTGCTGGCCCTGAACCTGCTGAAGATTTGATTACAACAACAGAGTATCCAGTTGATCCTGTTCTTCAGGAAGGGACAATAGAGACTGCTGATGTTGTTCAAGAGTCACCTACCACTGATATTCATATGACTACTCAGGACCAACCTATAGTTTACACTGGAGAGGCGTTTGTGGAGCCTGAGCATATGATGCTTATTCCTAACCTAGTAGATGATGAAGGTGATGGTTTAGATTTGATTGATTATGAATCCAGTGATGATGAGAATAATGATGATGATGATGATGATGATGATGGTGATAATGATGAGGATGATGATGATGGAAATGATGATGATGATGATTAGGGAGGAGATATGGGTGCTGCTACAGGTACTGTTGGATCATTGGGTACTGAAAATTTCTTCGGACCAAGTCCTGCTGAAATAGTTGAGTACACACCATTACACCCTGCTACAGAAGTGGCCTATGAAAGAGAATTCTATACATTCCAGAAAAAGATCATTGCTGAGGAGAAAGAAGAAGAGTTTTGGGATTTTGATGATTTGGAAGAAGGAATAGAGTATACAGTGTTGGGTTCTTACAAGTTTTAACAAAGATGTTTAACCATTTAAACAACAAAACGCAGCGGATATAAGGGAGTTAAAACTTGTTTTAGAATCTGAAAATAAACATTTATATGTTCAAGAAAACAAACCCAAGAACAAGGATCATATATATATGTGAAAAGAAATGCTATCAAAGAAAACAACCATAGGATGTTCTTGAATACTAACTTTCTAGAACAAGGCAATACGAGATGGATGAAAAGAAGAAGATGATGCTCTTAAACGTGTAGTCTTCAAAGGAGAAAACCTCAAGCTTGTATACCCACAAGCTCTTGCAAATACCCAACTTCTTAGGAAGTCTTGACACCAAAACTTCTTTAAGAAAACCCTCTTAGATCCGAAAATGGCTAGGAGAAAAAGAGAGAATGGAAGTATCTTGCATGTATGAGAGAGAGAGAGAGTTGAGTGTGTTAGTTGAACAAGTTAATGTCTTGCATAAAAACAAGACAAAGGAATCCCAAGGCCAACCACCAAGGGGCGGCCAAAATTGGGTTCAAATGGGTTCCCTCCCATTTTGAAAACTCCTTTTTTAATTCATTGTTAATAACTAATTAAGTTATATAATTAAACCAATTTTAATTTTATAACTTAAACACTCTTTTATTTGATGAAATTTAACTTATTTAAATAACATTACAAATGATATCTCATGAACAAAATATCCATATAATTTGTTCTATCTCAAATGCAATAATTCAAAAAACCCATTTTCTAAATTGGTGTCAAAATTTATTTGCTTCATCATATCAACAAATAAATATTTATCGGTGTTTGCCTAGCTTGTTATTGGGTATGACCCGACTTGGATCATAACGTACTAACCACATCAATCTTGTATGTGTCTTGGGCATATAAGATCTAACAATCTCCCACTTGCACAAGATTCATAGAAGATTGATGCAAGTAGTAAATACCGCCCAACAACGGTTTACTACCCTTAATACGTATGACTAAGAGCCATTCAATAACATCATCCCCTTCAAGTATCTTACTCGAAAATGTTTTAGGTGAATCAATCATCTATCCTTTTGTCACAGATGTCATGTTAAATCTTAGAGACACAGAATGATCATTCTCCATTGACTTAACTTTAGCAGGCCTTAGACATCTTACTCTCAACAAATAAGAGGGACAAATCCCATCTTGATTACATACGTCTCTCACAATCACCTCGTGCTATACCTGAATTTAGTCTTATGTACTGCCGTGTTTCAGAACAACGAAGAACTAAGTCAAAGTATAATACTCGGTGAATATCAAGACCCAATATGTATCTCAGGTCAGAGGATACCAAATGATATTCGCCTTTACTCAAATTTACTTTTGATCAATCAAGAAGATTCCATGTAGTAATATTTGAGATGCGGGTCAGTCCAATATTTGTATCCCATAAATATCTATGAACTTTGGCAGCAACCCTTTGCTATATATTCATCCATATGAATATCCACCAATCCAAGTTCATAATATTCTTACCCTCTTACTTGTTCCCACAGGTATGAACGACTACAGACGTTTAGAGTAAATGATTTACTCATGGATTAAACATGCAAAATTGGAACATTAGTTGAAACATTATAACCAAATAATTCATTCAAATAATAAAAGGTTCCAATATCAAATACAAAATTATAAGATCAAATCCAGTCACTAGAATATGAAGTCCCATGGCACAAGTATGACCTTCATGCTTTGCCTTTTCAAGGAGCTTCGTGAGTGGATCCGCAATGTTTTGATCCGTGTGAACTTTGCGAATACATATCTTTCCCTTTTCAACTTCATCCCTTATGTAGTTGAATCTCGCTCAATGTGCCTAGTCTTTTGATGTGCACGGGGTCCTTGATTTGAGCAATCGCACCCTCATTATCACAAAGAATTTCTAGGGGGTCTTGAATGGAAGGGACAACCCTTAGATCGGCAATGAATTTCTTCAACCATGCAGCTTCTTGAGCTGCTAATGAAGCGGCGATGTATTCAGACTCTGTAGTTGATAATGCCACCACATCTTGTTTAGAGCTCTTCCAAGAGACTGCTCCTCCATTTAGGATTAAAATGTATCCCGATTGTGATCGTGAGTCATCCCGATCAGTTTGAAAGCTCGCATCCGTGTAACCTTTTACCATGAGTTCCTTCTCACCAGATCCACAGATTAGGAACATATCTTTAGTCCTCTTAGGTACTTAAGTATGTTCTTAACAGCCATCCAATAACTAGTTCCAGGATTTTGCTGGTATCGGCTTGTCATGCTCAAAGCGCATGACACGTCCAGCCTAGTGCATATCATTGCATACATGATGCATCCTAGAGCAGACGCATATGGGATTCCCTTCATTTTATCTTGCTCATCCTTTGAGCTTGGACATTGAGTCGTACTCAATATCGTTCCTCTTTGAATAGGTACCGTACCTTTCTTAGAGTTCTCCATCTTGAACCTTTTCAAGATCTAATAAATGTATGTACTTTGATTTAAACCTATCAACCGCCTTGATCTATCCCTATAGATCTTTATTCCCAAAATGTAGGCGGCTTCACTAAGATCCTTAATGGAAAAACAGCTTCCAAGCCAGGTTTTTACACCCTCCAAGGTTGGAATGTCATTTCCAAATAGTAGGATGTCATCGACATACAATACTTGGAAAGTGATGATGCTCCCACTAGCCTTTTTATACACACAAGCCTCATCAGCGTTTTTGATGAACCCAAATTTAATTACCTCTTCATCAAAATGGTGATTCCAACTTCTTGAAGCTTGCTTCAATCCATAGATTGATTTCTTTAACTTGCATACTTTGTTAGGATGTTTTGGGTCGACAAAACCTTCAGGCTGAACCATATAGACATCTTCCTCAAGATATCCATTTAGAAAAGCGGTTTTGACATCCATTTGCCAAATCTCATAATCATAATGAGCAGCTATGGCAAATAATATCCTAATAGACTTTAGCATTGCAACAGGCGAGAAGGTCTCATCATAATCAACCCCTTGAGTTTGAGTGAAACCTTTTGCTACAAGTCTAGCTTTATAAGTATCCAAGTTTCCATGCATATCGGTTTTCTTCTTGAAAACCCACTTACTTCCAACTACCTTGGAGCTAAGAGGTGGTACAACCAAGTCCCACACTTGGTTGTCATACATGGATTGCATCTCAACATTCATGGCTTCAAGCCATTTGTCACAATCCAAATTAGACACTGCATCATGGTGGATTACTAGTTCTACCAGATTTGCTAACATTTTGTGTGTATTGATCAACCATTTGATCATTCTCAACATCCTCATGTTGAGTGCTAGTGTCAACCAAACGTGTATCGGGTTGTGGTTCTTGATCCTCCTCAAGATCCACTGTTCTACTGCTAGCTCCTTCCATAAGGAACTTGGCTTCCAAGAACTCACCCTTCTTGGCAACAAACTCCTTCTGTTCCAATGGATCATAGAAATAATATCCCATAGAATCTCTAGGATATCCAATAAAGATACACTTAGTGGAACGACTTTCTAAATTGTTTGAGGTGGGAGTCTTTACATAAGCCTCACATCCCCACACCTTTAAATATGATAGAGATGGAACCCTTCCATGCCATATTTCAAAAGGTGTCTTTTCCACTTTCTTGGTTGGGGCCATATTCAAAATACGGCCGCAGAGAGCAAAGCGAAACCCCAAAATGATAGAGGCAATGAGCTTCCGGCCATCATAGATCGAACCATATCCAATAGAGTTCGATTTCTCCTTTCGGACACACCATTGTGTTGTGGTGTTCAGGTGGAGATAGTTGTGAGATAATCCCACAACTTCTAAGATGATCTTAAAAGCATCACTCAGGTATTCACCTCCTCTATCGGTGCGGAGAATTTTTATTGATTTGTTGAGTTGATTTTCTACTTCATTTTGGAAGGTTTTGAACATTTCAAAAGCTTCATCTTTGTGTCTTAACAAGTACACATACCCATACCTACTATAGTCATCGGTGAAGGTAATGAAGTATCTTTCATTATACCTAGTCATTGGCTTAAAAGGACCACATACATCCGAATGTATGATACCTAATAAATCTTTTGCCCTTTCGGTTTTGCCACTAAAAGGTGCCTTAGTCATTTTGCCTTGTAAACAAGATTCACATACATCAAATGAATCATATTCACTTGCTTTTAAAAGACCATTCTTTTGAAGAGTTTGTATGCGCTTCTTGTTTATATGACCAAGACGGCAATGCCAAAGATAGGTGTCACTCAAATCTAATTTGAGCTTCTTGGTGGTGGTTTGGTACAACGAGCTATCATATAATGTGTTTTACGAACCAATTCATAAATACCATTAATAGGAGTAGCTTTAAAATAAAAGATGTCATTTAAAGAAACATGAATTTCATTTCAACAAACGTCAAAACATAACCATATTGTCTTAATTGAGCAACTGAAATAATGTTCCTAGTCAAACTAGGAGCATACAAAACATTGTTCAAAATTGCTTCCAAACCATTTGGAAGCTTCAGGATGTAGTCCCCTCGGGCTTCAACTTGAACTTTTGCCCCATTCCCCATGTAGAGGCTAACATCCCCTTTCTTGAAGTCTTTACTTCTTTTGAACCCCTGCAACAAATTGCAAATATGAGTCCCATATCCGGTATCCAATACCCATGTGTTAGAGGATATTAAATTAAGATCAATATGAATCATGAAAATTGTACCTGAGGTTTGCCCGGCATCCCTCTTAGCTTTCAACTCTTTGAGATGGACAGGACAATTTCTTGCCCAATGTCCTATCTCCCCACACTTAAAGCATGGGTCATCCGAAGCAACCTTTTTCTTCTTCTCCGCTGGTTTTGGTGGTGGCATTTTTACCACTCCTTTTCCCTTTCTCCCAACGTACCATTTACCTTTGGCAACACTTGCCTTGGGTGCGGGGTGAGGCCTCTTCTTGTTCCCACCTTCATTGATGGTGAGAACGGGTAAACACCTTTTACCCATGGCCGCCTCGGCTGTTTTGAGCATAGAGTGAAACTCAGTTATGTTCTTGTCCCAACCATTCATGTTATAATTCATAACAAAATTGTCAAACCTTTTTGACAAAGAGTTGAGGATCAAATCCGTAGCCAACTCTTTCGAGACGGGACAATTCAGCCTTTCGAGGCGGTCTATGTGGCTCTTCATCTTAAGTACATAAGACGAGACCGATTGGGTATCATCCATACGACATGCATGGAGTGCTCGAACGTTTCGAAGCGCTCTACCCTTGCTTGTTGTTGGAACGTTTCCTTCAACTGGGTTATCATGTCGTATGCTCCGTGATGTTCGTACTCCTTTTGGAGATCCGGAGTCATACTTGCCAACATGAGGCAAGACACTTGGACCGAGTCCTCAGTGTATTTCACCCAATTCATGTAGGCCTTTCATCTTCCTCATTGGGTTCATCGGGAATCGGATCGTCTAAGATATATGACCGTTTCTCTTGCTTGAGAACAATTCTCAAGTTTCGAAACCAATCAATGAAATTGTTATGGTTTAAACGCTCCTTTTGGAGAATGGTTCTTAGTGATAGGGTATGAGCGGACGGAATATCATTATTTTCATTGTTGTTGGTGGCCATCTACAAAATTTAACAAAGTTCAATTTTAGTATTTACGATATTATCATATTTAATTATAAATACCTTTTATGTGTCAAACACAAAATAAAATTCTAGAATCCAACGTTACATTTAAATAGTGGTTAGGTGACCTTTATCCCTTTATTTAAATTAACAAGGTAGTCAACGTTTGACAATTGCAACCCTTTGCAACTTCTAGAGGTTTGGGATCGATTTAAACATCATATGTATAGTCGGCATGTTAATCCCATCAACACCTTTTGTAAACCACATTGTAGGTGATCCATTTAACATGGTTTGCAAATCAAGTTACCCTACTTACACACACATGTGAGTTTACCAATATAAGTGGTTAGGTGATCTTTATCCCACAAATATGGCATTCCCACCTCAAATCACAAGTTCCCTCAAAATGGTTAGGTGACCCATTAAGAGTTTTCAAGTGACTCAAGTGTTGTGTAAAAGGACGGTGTTAAACTTGTTTTCAAAAGACATTTTAAGTTTTCATAATTTTAGTTTAGAAAACTCTATGTACCTTGTATTTGCATGCTTTCAAATACATGGTACCCTATGGTTCTTTTAATAAAACCCCTTTTTATTTAAAATCATTAATCCTTTTAATAACCTTTTATTAACCACTTAATGATAAAGAACCATTTATTTTCAGCTTGTTATGTTTATAAATTTGTTTGTTATGCATATCCATATATCAAACATCCAATATAAAACAAACAACCAAACAAGCACAACCATTCAATCATAAGTACATAACCATAGCCACTAAGGTGACCACACTTGTTTGCCATCACAAGTGTTGTCATTTGGTCTTTCCTAAGGGTTAATAATAACACATTAAAATGTGTCCAAGAACTCCCACTTGAATCCGCATCCAAATGCTTCAAGTGTCCATGTCTTTTGAGTTCTTCCTTTGTATCTTCCCTTGAGTCTCCAACTTGTGCATCTTCTTTTACAAAATCATATCCTAATACAATTTTTCTAATAAAAGAAATGCACCTAATCTATTTATTACATAACCAATGAATAAATAAGTTACAACCCAAAAGATACAAACACCAAAATTATTATTACAACCCTTTAATGAATAAAACCAAACATGACAATCACATTCATCCAAATCCAAAACACATTAGGTCAAGGCTATGTTATGCACCAAAATATGTATCAAATACAACATCCAAGAACAACCATGAACTCCCTTTTTAACCCTTAAAGTTTTGGCCAACATAAACCCAAACTTTAGGGTTTAGTCCAAACAAAACAATCAACCACTTGATGTTAATCTTTCAAGGTTTATTCTAGAGCATGTAAGATAAAAATTTGAAACATAAGGGATTCATTCATCCACAACAAAACAGCCCCTAATGGGTTGAAAAAGTCCAACAAAACTAACTTTTCTTGGACTTTTGAAGCAAGTTTTCCACATAACCGGCTTTTGATGCCATTGTTGGGTTCTTACAAGTTTTAACAAAGATGTTTAACCATTTAAACAACAAAACGCAGCGGATATAAGGGAGTTAAAACTTGTTTTAGAATCTGAAAATAAACATTAATGTGTTCAAGAAAACAAACCCAAGAACAAGGATCATATATATATGTGAAAAGAAATGCTATCAAAGAAAACAACCATAGGATGTTCTTGAATACTACCTTCAAGAACAAGGCAATACGAGATGGATGAAAAGAAGAAGATGATGCTCTTGAACGTGTAGTCTTCAAAGGAGAAAACCTCAAGCTTGTATACTTACAAGTTCTTGCAAATACCCAACTTGTTAGGAAGTCTTGACACCAAAACTTCTTTAAGAAAACCCTCTTAGATCCGAAAATGGCTAGGAGAAAAAGAGAGAATGGAAGTATCTTGCATGTATGAGAGAGAGAGAGTTGAGTGTGTTAGTTGAACAAGTTAATGTCTTGCATAAAAACAAGACAAAGGAATCCCAAGGCCAACCACCAAGGGGCGGCCGAAATTGGGTTCAAAATGGGTTCCCTCCCATTTTGAAAACTCCCTTTTTAACTCATTGTTAATAACTAATTAAGTTATATAATTAAACCAATTTTAATTTTATAACTTAAACACTCTTTTATTTGATGTTATTTAACTTATTTAAATGACATTACAAATGATATCTCATGAACAAAATATCCATATAATTTGTTTTATCTCAAATGCAATAATTCAGAAAACCCATTTTCTAAATTGGTGTCAAAATTTATTTGCTTGATCATATCAACAAATATATATTTATCGGTGTTTGCCTAGCTTGTTATTGGGTATGACCCGACTTGGATCATAACGTACTAACCACGTCAATCTTGTATGTGTCTTGGGCATATAAGATCCAACATACCGATATATTTGGAAACAGTCTTAAAGACTTGTTTTCAGACACTTAGATTGAAGAGGGAGAGATCATAGGAGAGACAAGCAATCAACAAACGACTAATGAGATAGCTGATGTTACTGGTGAAAGTGTTGTGCGTCAGGTCGGGAACTTAACTATTGCAGATCCTCCTCCACCAGCTTATATTCACATGCTAAGGCATTGCAAACCTTTCACAAGGTATGAGAACTCAGAACCTGTTATCAGCTGGGCTTACGATGAAGAGAAGAAGATGTATATATTGAAGAGAAAGGGTGGAGCTATTGAGTATTTCCAAGACGAACATGACTTTCATACTCTACGAGCATTAGTATAATATGCCATGGGTCGTGTTCCATTTATTAACCCTAGTAACTATAGCAAAGCGAATTGGATCAGAAATATGATTTGGAAGCAGAGTAAAACCAACTTTAAAGACTTCAAAACTGCTAAATCTAAAGTTATTAAAGATGAGACCCAGATTGATCCAAACACTAACAAGCCTATGAAGATAAGGGTTTATAGGAATCCGAGGTATGTGAAGAAGATCCCTATTCATGCTCCCTTGCCAATTAATAGCTTGTCAAAACTTAAGGGGTAGAGTTGTAAAAGACGGGCCATGCGTTGATCAAGTGTGAAGATAAGGAATATCGTGTCATTGACCGTGTGGATTTGTTAAAATTTGGAAAGGAAGATTTGATGAAGTTGTAGGCTTGTCCAATTGCAGCTGATGAATCTGTACATTTCATAGCAGCACAGTTCGGTTGGATGATCACGAAGGCCCTGAACCACAATATGTATGCTTATGGAGGCAGCTATCAGGTTGATGATATGGACTTCTAAAAGCGTTAATTTACTGAGCCTAGAGGGAGATTGTAGGGGTTGAATCTAGAGGCTCGGGAAATCAAATCAAGATAAGAAGATCAAGCCTAACGAGAAGTTAAGTTGCCACATGAAAACTGGTTCTCGCTCGACAACATTATGTCGCGCGAGAGAACTCTTAATTTTATATAAACAGAAGTTTTGTAATGTAATTAGTAAGCTTTTTGTTCATTTCCTGATTTTGCATTTACTGTAATTTGTAATCAAATAAGAGAGCAATACTACTCGAAGTTATTTACATCTTGTGTTCATGTTCATCAATTGATTCAATCTTATCCGTAATGTTAATATTTTGCGTTTTCGTTACGAGATCGATCTACATATTGTACTGATCCTTACAAACTAAAGGCTTGTGAAGAGCTTGTCTCTTGGAATGGGCTTCCTTGGATATAGCTCTCTCTTGGTGTCTCTGGGAAGGTGATGAAAGGACCCTTTTATGAGTTGTGAAGGTAGCAGATGAGATGCTGTTGTGGTTCTCTGCAATCCCTTTCAACCATATGTAGGGCTAAACTGAGTTGATTGTTGGAGTTACCAGATGGATTTTGCATGTTCACCTCCGTTTGGTAGCCACTGAGGATACCATATAACTCAGTGAGAGTAATTTCTTGAAGTTTTCAGTCCTCTTAATGACCACACAATAGTGTGTCCATTATCTGGGAAGAGAGGACATGAACTTCCTCATAATGTCCCTGTTCTCAAGAGTTACTCCAATATCCATTAGAGTGTTCATAATCTTAACATACCTGAAGTATTGTTGAGTCATAGTTTTACCTGGTTTGAAGGTGAAGTTCTCAAACTGCTGCTTCAAGAGATCCTTCTTATTCTCTTTTGCTTCATTGGACCCCTCATACATAAGCTTCAGTGCATCCCATAGTTGCTTAGCAATCTTGCACTTCTTGAAGCCTCTATAGATGGTGTTTGGAAGACCAGTTTGGATAGTAGTCATGGCTTTCTGGTCTATATCTATCTTTTTCTGGTCTTCTTCAGAATAGTCAGCCACTTCCTTTGGTATCATACCACCACCAGCAGCAGCTGAAGAGGTGTATGGTACATCAGGTCAAGAGACAATAGATCCCTACATCCTAGAGTCTTGAGACTTGAAAAAGCCTTCCATTCTTTGTCACCAAGTATTAAAATCAATAGGAGTGATCATTGGAGACTTTTTCATGGTACCGGTTTCCATAGCAGCCTTTGTGATAACTTCCATTTGAGTTGTTAAGTATTTTGTGAAACTAAAGGGATTTAAGATGGTGAGATCTTACAATAAAGAGCCTAAAATGCTCTAATACCAATTGCAGGACCTGTTAAGGGATGGTCAATACAATCAGTCTCACAATAAGGAGAGTGTTAGAACACTTAACAGATCAAATAGGGAACTGGGTTTGTATGAATGATACTAAGAACACAAGTAAACCAAAAGATAGAACTAAAAACAAGAACAAGATAAGTATGGTTTTCAAGAATGATGTATATTGCTCTCAAGTTCTTTTACAAGTGTTACAAAGCATAAAAAGAAATACAAGAACCTGAGATACTTTATACTACATCCTACAGCCGGCCATACTTTAAAGGCCAGCTGGAAACACTAATCTAGACAACAAGATCAATGTAAAGTCAAAAGGCAGATTGCCTTTTGACTAGTGACTATGGCATGCCATAGCTGACATTCTACTATATTACAAAAAGGATAAAAGGTACAAAGTAGAAAGTTACAGACTCTAAACCATAATCTACAGTTACAAATGCATGGACCTTTTCACCAACTCATGTAGGTTGGTGTGTCTTCAGAGTTGTAGTGGAAAGTTGGTTAGCTTTATACAAAAGTAGATCAGGGAAAGCATGTCCTTTTTGTCTTCAGAAGAAATCATCCTTCACTTCATTGGCTTCGGAAGACTTTGTCTTTGATGCTTCGAAAGAGTTCATCTTTGGCTTCGGACGATTTGGTCTTTGGCTTTGGAATATTTTACACTTCTGAAGTGACTTCTACTCTGCATAATATGCATGCAAGTTGGAAGCTCCTTGGTTGCTTTGGTTTCTTTGGTTGCATCAGCCTTTCAAGTATAACCTTACACTAATACATGAGATACTTTATACTACAACCTACAATCGGCCATACTTTGAAGGCTAGTTGGACACTAATCTATACAACATGATTAATGTAAATTCAAAAGGCAGATTGCCTTTCGACATGTGACTATGACAAGCCAAATCTCACATCGTATTATATTACAATAAGGATAAAAGTACTAAAGTAGGAAGTTACAGACAAGAAACCATAATGTACAGTTGACAAAAATAAAAGGTAATCACCAACTTGTATAAGTTGGCGAGTCTTCAGAGGTGATAGCGGAAAGGTCTTCTGCTTTTGTCAAAAGTATGTCAGTCTTCTTAGTCTTCGGAAGAGTTCAGTCTTCAAGATTTCGAAGACTTTGTCTTTAAGCTTCAGAAGCCTTTATATTGCCTTCAGAAGTTTTTTGTCTTTGGATTTAGAAGATTTGACACTTAGTTATTTTTCTTTGCATATAGTCAAATCTTCTGAAGTACATCCTTCCTTGTACTTCATTCAATGCTTAGAGATCTTTGTAACCAAATCTTCTGAGGCCAAAGACATAAATATTCCAAAGCCAAAAGTGAAGTCCTCTGAAAGTTGAAGACAAATTCTTTCGAAGCTTAAAGACTGAACACTACCGAAGACTAAGAAGACATGTGTCTACTGACACATTTTGACAAAAGCAAAAGACCTTTCTGATGTCCGCTCTGAAGACTCACCAACTTATATAAGTTGGTGATTACCTTTTACTTTTGTCAACTATACATCATGTTCTATTATCTGTAACTTCCTACTTTTGTACGTTTATCGTTATTGTAATACAATAGGATGTGAGCTATGGCATGTCATAATCACATGTCAAGAGGCAATCTGCCTTTTGACTTTACATTGATCTTCTTGTCTAGATTAGTGTCCTGCTGGCCTTCAACGTATGGCCGGCTGTAGGATGAAGTATAAAGTATCTCATGTATCACTCTTTAGGACTAAGCTTTGTAACATTTGTAAACACTTGAGAGAAATACACATCATCCTTGAAAACCAAGCTTTATATGTTGGAGTGTTCATACTTATCTGTTCATTGTTTCCTTGCTACCCTATTTGGTCTAGTAAGTGTGTTATCTCCCACTGTGAAGCTGTTGTTGAACCATTTACATGGTCCTGCATTACACCATACACTTGCTAATATGACCTACATGACATCCATCATTGGATTTAATAAGAACAAATTTAAACACTTTGTTATTTGTAATCTTTCAATGTAATAGTGCATTTCTTAACCATCATTTAATCTATTAAAGCCTCAAATATAATTAACATTATAGGGGTTGAACCTAGAGGCTCGGGAAATCAAATCAAGATGAAGAAGATCAAGCCATGCGAGAAGTCTAAATTGCCGCGGAAAAACTGATTCTCGCGTGACAACATCAAGTCGCGTGAGAACCAGTGACTCGAGCGAGAACTTCTAGATTAGTATAAATAGAAGTTTTGTAATGTAATTAGTAAGCTTTTGTTTCATTTCCTGATTTTCATACTTACTGTAATTTGTGCAAAATCAGAGAGCAATACAATGAAGTTATTTACATTGTGTGTTCATGTTCTTCAATTGATTCAATCTCAACCGTAATGTTTACATTCCGCATATTCGTTACGAGATCGATCTATGTATTGTGTTGATCCTTACAATTTGTATTAGAGCTTGGTATGCTCTTGATCGATTGATTGAAGATTGAAGTGAGTGTTTTGGAGTGTTCTTGAACCGTGGTTTGATTGATACTTGAAGATCTACTTGACTTTTGCTACTTTTGTTCATATTTGAAGATGACAAAACTGATTATCTCGACATTTGAAGAATTGAAGATGTTTTTTGACCTTAATTAAGCTTTATTGAGTCAATTAGAGACAACTAGGATCTTAATTGAACCTAAATCACTAATTGAACACTTAATTAATCAAATTTTAATCAATTTGGTGAAAAAGTGAAGATGAAAACCTTCAAAATCGCACAAACTCGAAAAGTTGGAGATTCTATGCGAAAAGTTGGATTTCACGCGAGAAGTTGTAGTTTTCGCAAAAGGTTCTTAGAAGTTTGTTACAGAAGATTCCTTTCGCGCGAGAAGCTGAGGTTTTCATAGAATTCAGTTACAAAACTTGCCATGCAAAAAGTTTGTGAGACTTCGCGTAGCACCCGGAAAATTTTAAAAGACGGGAAAGAAAGAATAAAAGTGAAGAAAAGAAGAAAATGTAATAAAACCCAAATATAGGGGTTAAAAGTGTGCAAAGTACAAAATATAATATAATTTTGTACAAAAGCAACATGGCCGCCCATGCCATGTTACTTTTCACCTTTTTGCAGTCGGTTTGTTTAGAGAGAGAGAAAGCATAGAACTCTCGGATTGTGAAGAAGGAAGAAGAGGCATTCGAATTCAAGGTAAGAATTCATCATTTTAAGTTATTCTTGGCCGGCCTATGCCTTGGTTTTATGCTTATGTGTGTTTGTTGTGTTCGGGTGTGTGTTTCTGGTGGGTTTCTAAGCGGTTGAACTCATAGTGCAAGCCGGTTTGAAGGAAGTCATACTCGAATGTTGTTTAAGGTGAGTTCTAGAACCCCCTTTTTACATGTTTTAACTGATTTTGGGTCTGGAAATGCATGTATGTATGTTTTTACGAAAATATGTTTTGTACCCGTATGTATGTGTATGTGTGAATGTGGGTGGGCTATGATTTGGGTGATTTATGATGTTATGATTGAGTTATGTTCATGTTATGATGCTTAGAATGCTAGAACTAAGCTTAGAACATGATGAATGATGATTTGAGACTGATTATGTTGTTGATAGTGTAAGTTGGTTGCCCATGCGCCTGAAATTGGCCCATGCGCCCAACGGTTGAATTTGCCTAAGTGTAGTCCCATGCGCTCAAAACCCATGCGCCCGAATAGTATCCATGCGCCTAGGCACTCATGCGCATGCATAGTGCCCATGCGCCTAGAAATGCCCAGAATGACTAAGTGTTGGGTCATGAGCCCCAATAGTGCCCATGCGCCCAGAACCTTTCCCATGCGCGTAAGTGTTCCCATGCGCCCAGAAGGCCATGCGCCTGCATAGTGCCCATGCGCCTAAGACTTAGATTATTTTCTGAAATTTTGGGGAAAAAGGTAAAGTGTAGGCTTTGACTTGGGATGTTCCCGGGGGTAATGTAAGGTGACTTTATGATGTCATACGTGATATGATGATGATGCTATGTATGGTATGGTTATGTTTATGTTATGTTCCTTATTATGAATGTTATTTTCCGTGGCTTTACGTGGTATGATTATGAAAAGTAAATGGAAAGTATTATGTAACGTAAAGCGGAAGATAATGAAAAGAGGAACGTAAAGTATGAATGCATGCATTAATGAATGATAGATGTAAGGAAAAGTCTTGCAAGCAATGTATGGAGGTTCACACCCAATGAAGGGTGTTAGCTCAACTGTGTGAGGGTTAGCTACCCAGGAAGGATGCACACTAGGGGTCTAATATTTGTAATTGACCATATGTATGGGACCCTTGCCCCTTGCCCTAGGTACTGGAGTTAGCTTCGTGCATAATGTTCAAGGTCTATGATAGACCTTAGGCGTAGTATCCAGCTTCGTGCATAATGTTCGGGGTATAGCACATGGCATTGGTCCGGAATGAAAGATGAATGATAATGATGTGTGTACTTGCCCCAGGCCCTTGAGTCAGCTTCGTGCACAACGTTCGGGGTACAGTACATGTCATCGGAAGTTAATGAGTGTACATATAGTACGGTAAGAAAGATAACGAATGTTAAAGATGACGTACGATGATGAATGAACGGAAGTCAAAGAATGACGATGAAAGATAATAATAAATTATTATCTATGTGTACGTATGTTGTATGATCGCCTATGAAAGTAAAGAAAGAATGGTTTTAAACGAAAGAAAAGTATTTTATTTTATAAAACTTGAACTCACTCAGCAACGCTGACTTTTATGTGTTTCCAGTTGGCAGGTAATGTTGTTGAGGATGGCATGGGGCAGCTACTTGGCATTTTTGGATGGCATCCGTTGTTTAGATTATAATGTTTTTGTGATGTAATGCAAATTATGATATTTTGAATCAGTTAACTACAATGTATTATTTTGCAAAAGCAATTATAATGAAATGATTTGTTTAAAAGAATTCCGCTGCAATGTTTTAGAAATTGTAAATGTAAATTATATGTTTTATGTGCGATGATTGTCCAACTGTGAGCGTCCCGGGATCGGGGCCTTACAAGTTGGTATCAGAGCCAAAGTTTAAGTGAAACGGGTTAAAATTTTCAAAAGAAACCTAAACTTCAACTGAGAATGGGACAAAGGGAAGGGATGCTAGTCCGAGTAGCTACGTGCCATCAGGTATTTTCTTGATGATAACTGGTATTATGTGCACATGTTATGTGATTTATGTGCTTCTTAGTAGATTTAGATACTGATGTAGTCAGGATAGGAAATGCTTGGGGTATGAAGAGTAAAGTAAGTGGCTAATCACAACGGGCCACTGTAATTAGGGACTTACTATACTTGACATAAACTGAGCTATTACCTTGAATGACTATGTTAGTGTTCGAATCTTATAGCGTGTTAGAGGATGGCCGGTCGTAGATCTTCAAAGGCTTCTCGAGGTGGAGGTCGTGGTGGACATGGTGCTAGACCGCGGGTCACAAGAGTAAGGCCTAGAGCTAAAGAGGTGGCTCATGAAGAGCCCGAGACACCTCATCCTAAGGGTGGTGATGAAAGTGCTAACTTAAGGACCTCGGTGAAGGAGGCTGTTTTAGAGGAGGTTCATCAGGTCATGCAGACGATCTTACCGTCTGTGGTGACCGAAGTGATAAAGGTTGTGAGAGAAGGAGAAAGGAAAGAGAGGAATAGGTCCTCGGGAGTAAGGGAGCAACCGAAGACTGAGACGGTTGTCTCAGCTGATGAGGAAGAAGAAGAAGAGCCTGTGTCGGAGGCAGCACAAGGCTGTAACTACAGAGCATTTCAAAGATACAAGCCCCCGACTTTCGATGTCAACGGCACTGCTACTGCTGCTCACCGGTGGGTGAGAGAGATGGAAGCTGTACTTGATATCAGCGAGTGCCGGGAGGATCAGAAGGTGAAGTTTGCCACTCGTTCATTTGTGGACTCGGCTCTGTGCTGGTAGGAAAATATCGTCCAAGCCGAGGGTAGTAGGGCAATTGGAAGAATGAGGTGGCCAGAGTTGAAGAAGTTGGTGATCGAGGAGTTCTGTCCTCATAGGGAGCTCGACAAGGTTGAGAAGGAGTTCCTGCAGCTGGAGGCGTGAACCATGACGCATCAGCAATACACCACCAAGTTTAACGAGATGGCACGACTTGTACCGGATCAGGTGATGCCTCCGTCACAAAAGATCAAGAGGTACATTCAGGGCTTACCGGCGGATATCCGCAGGCATATGATTGTCGCCCGACCGAGCACGTTTAGGTCGGTGGTTGATCTGGCGGGAAGGCTGTACGATGAGAGTGAAGTGGTGGTGGCTGAGGTGAACAAGAAAGACGGTGGTGATCGAAACCGGAATGGGAAGAGGTTTGGTCGGGGTGGTGCCCCGGCAAAAAATAAGAGTGCACGGGTGGATGACCGGCGTGTGGTCACATCCAGTGCGGAGTCGAAGAGGTGTGGCAAGTGCGGGAAGAAGCACACCGGGGAGTGTAGGTGTGGTTTGAATGTGTGCTTCAAGTTTGGAAAGCCTGGCCACATGGAAAGAGAGTGCAAGGGGGCAAGTTGTTTTAACTGTGGTGGAAAGGGCCACATGAGTCGAGAATGCAAGAAGCCAAGGGTTGAGAGTTCCAGGGTAGGGCAGAAGACCAGGACCGAGGGACAGAGGGCGAGCGCCAGGGCATTCACGATGACTCAGGAGGAGGCTAGGACAGACCCTGATGTTGTGTCAGGTACGTTTCTAGTAAACCAAACTCTTGCTTCTGTCTTATTTGATTCAGGTGCTAGTAAGAGTTTTATTTCTGCTGCTTTCTGTGCTAAGTTGCCTGTTAGTAGTAGAGGTGTTGATGAGCCCTTCGATGTAGAAACTGCCATAGGTAAGTCTACCAGGATTGTTGATCTGATAAAAGGCTGTGATACAGAATTAGAGGGTCATAAATTTCCTGCTAGACTGTTCGTGATGACCTTAGGCAGATTTGACGTAGTCCTAGGAATGGATTGGTTGGCGGACTATGAGGCTAAAATCATATGTCATAAGAAGATGATTCGACTGACAGCACCCGACGGGAGTTTGGAGACGATCTATGGTGATCGAGTTACGACTATCCCGAAGGTGATTTCGATGGCGGTGGCGGGAAAGTGCATGTGGCATGGATGTAGTGCCTACTTGGCCTACGTGAAGGATGTAGATGCGCCAACACCACAACTGTTGGATGTACCGATTGTGTGTGAGTTCCCATATGTGTTTCCCGAAGATTTACCAGTTGTGCCACCAGACCGTGAGATCAAGTTCCAGATTGACTTGATACCGGTGCTCAACCTGTTGCTAAGGCACCGTATCGGTTGGCTCCGACCGAGATGAAGGAGTTGATGGAGCAACATGAGTTGCTTGATAAAGGGTTCATTAGACCGAGTGTCTCTCCTTGGGGTGCTCCTGTCTTATTTGTGAAGAAGAAGGACGGTAGTATGAGGATGTGCATAGACTACCGCGAGCTGAACAAGTTGACGGTGAAGAATCGGTATCCATTGCCGAGGATTGATGACTTGTTCGATCAGCTTCAAGGTGCCAGTTGGTTCTTGAGGATTGGCTACCATCAGCTGCAGGTGAAGGAGTAAGATATTCCTAAAACAGCTTTTCACACACGTTATGGACACTACGAGTTTCTCGTTATGTCTTTTGGTTTGACCAACGCGCCAGCTGCTTTTATGGACCTGATGAATCGAGTGTGTCGGCCGATGTTGGATAAATCAGTGATTGTGTTTATCGATGATATCTTGATTTATTCGAAGAGTGAGGCGGAGCATGCCGGTCATATTCGGGAAGTGTTAGAGACGTTGAGAAAAGAGAAGTTGTATGCCAAGTTCTCCAAGTGCGCGTTCTGGTTGCGCGAAGTTTAGTTTTTGGGTCATGTGGTGAATCTGGAAGGGATCATGGTGGACCCGTCAAAGGTGGAAGCGGTGATGCAATGGAAGTCTCCAAAGACGCCATCCGAGATTCGTAGTTTCTAGGGGTTGGCGGGATATTATAGAGATTCATTCAAGACTTCTCAAAGATAGCTTCTCCGTTGACTAAGTTGACCCGCAAGGATGTGAAGTTTGTATGGGGTCAAGCTCAAGAGAGTGCTTTTGAGGAGTTAAAAGCAAGGTTGACCTAGGCTCCTGTCTTATCATTACTAGAAGGAAGCGAGGACTTAGTGGTCTATTCGGACGCTTCTTACTCGGGGTTGGGTTGCGTGTTAATGCAGCGAGGGAAGGTTATAGCCTACGCATCCCGACAATTGAAGGTTCATGAGGTGAATTACCCTACTCATGACTTGGAGTTAGCAGCTGTGGTCTTTTCACTAAAGATTTGGAGGCACTACCTATACGGAACGAAGTGCACAATCTTCACGGACCACAAGAGCTTGAAGTACTTCTTCGAGCAAAAGGACCTGAACATGAGGCAGAGGCGATGGTTGGAGCTCATAAAGGATTATGATTGCGAGATCCATTACCATCCGGGCACGGCCAACGTAGTGGCGGATGCCCTTAGCCGAAAGGAGAGACCCGAGCCGATTCGGGTGAAAGCTTATCATTTGATTATGACCTCTGATGTGATGAAGCAGGTCAAGGAGTTTGAAGATGAAGCATTGAAAGAAGATCGTCTTAACTACGAAAGGATGGGTGGTATGGTTGCGGAATTGGGTGAAAACACTCTTGGTGTTAGAACCCTATTCGGACGGATGTGGATCCCTCGTTACGGGGATCTACGTGGGAGGATTATGGATGAAGCACAATAGACTCGATACTCCATTCATGCCGGGTGCTACAAAGATGTATCAAGATATAAGGAAAGATTATTGGTGGCCGGGTATGAAACGCGATGTAGCGGAGCATGTGAGTAAGTGTCTTACTTGCTAGCAAGTGAAGGCTGAGCATCAAAAGCCGTACGAGAAGATTCAACCGTTGGATATACAGGAGTGGAAGTGGGAGCATATCACCATGGACTTTATCACAAAGTTACCACATACTGTGAAAGGGTATGATGCCATATGGGTGATAGTTGATCATTTAACAAAGAGTGCCCACTTTCTACCGATCCGCGAGACGTACTCCTCTGAAAGATTAGTGGATCTATTCATCAAAGAGATTGTAACTCGTCATGGTGTGCCGATGTCTATTGTTTCTGATTGTGACACTCGGTTTACATCTAAATTTTGGAAGAAGTTCCATGATACGATGGGGACAAGGTTACACATTAGCACAGCTTATCATCCTATAACGGATGGTCAGTCGGAAATGACTATTTGTCACACCCCGACCGACAGCGGAATCATCGGGGCGGACGAATGTGAAACGATTGTTCATAGCTCATGAAATTTAATAAGTTGAAATAATATTAAATGCCATTTTTCGTTGAATAATACTAACCAAATAAATCATTACAATACACTAAAGATTCAAACAACAACATAAAATCTTTAATTAAACTAAGTCCAAGTCCTATATGAGCATGAAGAAATCCTCAAAGTAGCAATCCTGAAACATGTTAAAAATGAGGTCAACATATAATGTTGGTGAGTTCCCATGAATTTGTACATACGTATGAAAACAACGTTTAAGAGGCAATTCATGTCATAGGTTAAGAAATATTGCAAGAATATAGATAGCATAATGTTACAATCAAACCTTGACAAAGATATCCATTACAAGTTATAACGATTAGCTAAGTGTACTTGGTTCCCATAATGCTCAAGAATACGACACTAGGAGCTGGCAATAACCTCGGCTTTAGCACCAAATAGGCTTGTCAGACCCATAGATCTATGACGTCGCTAGGCTAGCAATAGTTAATGATTGTTTTTACAAGATGACTATCATATAAGACTCACAAGCATCTCAAATAACCATGACAAAGTTTATAAATGAATTGCTCGTGCATTTACAAGTATCAAGATGTTTACAAGTGCAAGTTCATAAAGTTAACATGTTTCACCCCAAAAGGTGTGAAATAAAGTAAAAAGGGGCATGGAAAACTCACATTGTATAATGATGGATGTAGAGTACATAAGGAAGCTTGGATGTTCAAGAGTCAAAGGTAATGTCCTAAAGGGTAAAAAGAAACAATAACTTGAGGTCGGAATTCATTACAAGAAGTTAGGATATTTAGAGAATGCCAAAAAGCGAAAGGTAGATTGAAAAAGGATTATTGTACCAATTTTAGATTCTGGACAGAATGTTTGGTACGTGTTTGAACAGGTTTTAAAAATAGCAAAAGGTTTCATAAAATTATAAAAATTTACAGTTAACTAGTTCAAAGTCTTCCGGACAACTTTCGTTCAAAAACATTTTTATGAAAATATCCGTAAATAGGTCAAAACAGCAGCACAAGACAAAAGGTGCTGAAATGCGCACTTATCTTGTGAAGGCTATTGTTGAGCTGTCCGATTGAGTTTGAAGACGTATAAACTATCGTTAAAAAGGTAATTCAATGAACTTAATGTTGGAGTTGTAGTTTACTCAAATTTAGTTTGTTATAACCAAGTTATTATTAGTTGAAGTCAGACTATATTCTGCCAAATATGTAATAAGGCACTTATGTGCACTTTTAAAATTGCTAAAGCATAAAACGGGTTAGAACAAATTTATTATGTAGATATATGGTATATTAGACTTCTTTTGAGTTATAAAAAAAATATTTCAAGACTTTTGCATAGCCATCATTTAGAGAAATAATCTTGTGGAATAACCGAATGCGGCGGCATAGCCGTCCATATGCAAACGGGATTCTTTGTTTACGTTAGTGTGTTGTTAGCTTGATTTAGGAATGTTAGTGATTGTTATAAGGTTAGTGAATATTAGAAGGTTAATGATCAAATGGTAATGATTAAAATTAAAATAGATTTAGTAGAAAAAATAATAAAAGTAAGAACATGAAAACAATTTGATGTTAGGATGATTGAAAGAATATATAAATGCATAATATATAAGCAATATAAAATTACCTTAGTATTAGAAAAGAAACTACTTGTAAAAGAAAATTCTTGAAATTGATCATAAACAAAGAATGATGAAAGGTTTGTGTGTGAGAATTTTAGAGAATGAGCAAATAAAAAGTGAGGTCTAAACCTTGCTTTTATAGTTGAGGTTAGGAGGAGGTTATGAATGATATTAATGATGAGTTACAAGTATTTTAAAATAGAGTTATGATTAGAATTTGAAATAAATATAAAATTAAATAAATTAAATAAATAAAAGAATAATTACAATTTAAACTCTAAATTTATGAAGACTCTAATTACAACTTTTATTTATTAAATCTTT
Organism: Flaveria sonorensis; assembly: GCA_025506505.1. Classification (NCBI taxonomy): domain Eukaryota; kingdom Viridiplantae; phylum Streptophyta; class Magnoliopsida; order Asterales; family Asteraceae; genus Flaveria; species Flaveria sonorensis. The sequence continues at coordinate 43,226,421 of CM046436.1, forward strand.
ATAAACTTTATAAATCTGACAAGAACTTGTAATTTGATTATTATTTTAGTTGAATATTTTAAAATATTATAGATATTAATAACCTTTTAACATTTATAAAATTTATTTTATAAATTATAGAATTTAAGTTAAATTAATTAAGTGACACATTTATTGTTTTTGGAACACAAAAATAAATAAAATGACTAAATAATGAATTTGATTTACAAGATTGACTCAAACGGGTTCGGGTTTGAGTTTCTACTTTGAAAAAGGGCCGGATGTTACACTATTCAGACGCTAGAAGATATGCTTCGGGCATACGTCATTGACTTTGGAGGAAGTTGGGATGACCACTTACCGTTAGCTGAGTTCTCGTATAATAATAGTTATCATGCCAGTATTGGTATGCCCCCTTATGAGATGTTATACGGTAGGAGATGTAGAACACCCATTTGTCGGGGTGATATTGGTCAGAAGGAGTTGGGAAGTATTGAGGTGATTGAGGCTACGACTGAGAAGCTCGAAAAGATCAAAGCCTTTATGAAGGCAGCTAAAGATAGGCAGAAGTCATATGCCGACAGGAGACGTAGACCGATTGAGTTCAAGGTGGGTGACAGAATTATGTTGAAGGTCTCACCTTGGAAAGGTATCATTCGGTTCAGGAAGCGGGGAAAGTTGAGCCCGAGATACATAGGGCCTTTCCGAATTATTGCTCGAGTAGGAGAGGTGGCCTATAGGTTAGAGTTACCCGATGAGTTAAGTGGAATTCACCCTACATTCCATGTATCTCATCTGCGGAAGTGTTTAGCTGATGAAGATATGGTTGTACCACTGGAAGAAATTGAAGTTGATGAAAGGCTCAGTTATGTGGAGCAACCAGTGGCAATCATTGATCGCAATGAGAAAAGGTTAAGGAATAAAGTGGTTCCTCTTGTGCGTGTACAGTGAAAGCATAGGAAGGGATTCGAGTTTATCTGGGAGACTGAAGAAGAGATGAGGCAGTATTACCCAAATCTGTTTGAAGAATAACAGGTTTCGAGGATGAAACCTATATAAGGGGGGTGGACTTGTAACACCTGGAAAATTTTAAAAGACGGGAAAGAAAGAATAAAAGTGAAGAAAAGAAGAAAATGTAATAAAACCCAAATACAGGGGTTAAAAGTGTGCAAAGTACAAAATATAATATAATTTTGTACAAAAGCAACATGGCCACCCATGCCATGTTACTTTTCACCTTTTTACAATCGGTTTTTTTAGAGAGAGAGAAAGCAGAGAACTCTCGGATTGTGAAGAAGGAAGAAGAGGAATTCGAATTCAAGGTAAGAATTCATCATTTTAAGTTGTTCTTGGCCGGCCTATGCCTTGGTTATATGCTTATGTGTGTTTGTTGTGTTCGGGTGTGTGTTTCTGGTGGGTTTCTAGGCGGTTGAACTCATAGTGCAAGCGGGTTTGAAGGAAGTCATACTCGAAGGTTGTTTAAGGTGAGTTCTTGAACCCCCTTTTTACATGTTTTAACTGATTTTGGGGCTGGAAATACATGTATGTATGTTTTTACGAATGGGTGTTGTACCCGTATGTATGTGTATGTGTGAATGTGGGTGGGTTATGAATTAGGTGATTTATGATGTTATGATTGAGTTATATTCATGTTATGATGCTTAGAATACTAGAACTAAGCTTAGAACATGATGAATGATGATTTGGGACTGATTATGTTGTTGATAGTGTAAGTTGGTTGCCCATGCGCCTGAAATTGGCCCATGCGCCCAACGGTTGAATTTGCCTAAGTGTAGTCCCATGCGCCTAAAACCCATGCGCCCGAATAGTATCCATGCGCCTAGGCACTCATGCGCATGCATAGTGCCCATGCGCCTAGAAATGCCCAGAATGACTAAGTGTTAGGTCATGCGCCCTAATAGTGCCCATGCGCCCAGAACCTTTCCCATCCGCCTAAGTCCCATGCGCCTAAGTTTTCCCATGCGCCTAGAAGGTCATGCGCCTGCATAGTGCCCATGCGCCTAAGACTTAGATTATTTTCTGAAATTTTGGGGAAAAAGGTAAAGTGTAGGCTTTGACTTGGGATGTTCCCAGGGGTAATGTAACGTGACTTTATGATGTCATACGTGATGTGATGATGATGCTATGTATGGTATGGTTATGTTTATGTTATGTGCCTTATTATGTATGTTATTTTCCGTGGCTTTACGTGGTATGATTATGAAAAGTAAATGGAAAGTATTATGTATCATAAAGCGGAAGATAATGAAAAGAGGAACGTAAAGTATGAATGCATGCATTAATGAATGAAAGATGTAAGGAAAAGTCTTGCAAGCAATGTATGGAGGTTCACACCCAATGAAGGGTGTTAGCTCAACTGTGTGAGGGTTAGCTACCCTGGAAGGATGCACACTAGGGGTCTAATCTTTATGATTGACCATATTTATGGGACCCTTGCCGCTTGCCCTAGGTACTAGAGTCAGCTTCGTTCATAATGTTCGAGGTCTATGATAGACCTCAGGCCTAGTAACCAGCTTCGTGCACAATGTTTGGGGTATAGCACATGGCATTGGTCCATAATGAAAGATGAATGATAATGATGTGTGTACTTGCCCCATGCCCTTGAGTCAGCTTCGTGCACAACATTCGTGGTACAGTACATGTTATCGGAAGTTAATGAGTGTACATATAGTAGGGTAAGAAAGATAACGAATGTTAAAGACGACGTACGATGATAAGTGAACGGAAGTCAAAGAATGACGATGAAAGATAATAATAAATTATTATCTATGTGTACGTATGTTGTATGATCACGTATGAAAGTAAAGAAAGAATGGTTTTAAATGAAAGAAAATTATTTTATTTTATTAAACTAGAACTCACTCGGCAACGCTGACTTTTATGTGTTTCCAGTTGGCAGTTAATGTTGCTGAGGATGGCATGGGGCAGCTACTTGGCATTTTTGGATGGTATCCGTTGTTTAGATTATAATGTTTTTGTGATGTAATGCAAATTTTGATATTTTGTATCAGTTAACTACAATGTATTATTGTGCAAAAGCAATTATAATGAAATGGTTTGTTTAAAAGAATTCCGCTGCAAAGTTTTAGAAATTGTAAATGTAAATTATATGTTTTATGTCGATGAATGTCCAACTGTGAGCGTCTCGGGATCGAGGCCTTACACTTCATGCGAGAACTTATCCATTCGCGCGAAAACTTCAAGTTTGAAGAATTTTAAGGAAGTTGATTTCAAGTTGTGATAGATGGCAAATCTGAAGCACATTACTACTACACTTAATAACGACAATGAGATCGAAACTAGCACAAAGCCTCCCCGACTTCTCAGCGAGGAAGACTATCTGGATTTGGTCTATCGCTTCAAGAATCATGTCATTTACACTAAACCAAGGATGATGATATCTATCAAACAAGGTCCATATATCCCAATCTATACTAATGACAAGGGAGACCTAGTGCCAAAGCCTATGCATTTATGGGATGAGGAAGACATAAAAAAGATGGAACTTGATGACAAAGCGTATGCTGCCATCACAATGGCACTTACCATTGAGATAGCCCAGAAATTCAAAGACTTCAGGAAGGTGAAAGATTTGTGGGATACTATGGTAGAGCAGATAATGGGTAACAAAGACATGCGGGAAAGAAGGAAAGACATGCTTAACCAAGAGTTCAATATGTTCAATCATATTCTTGGTGAAACTTTGGAAGCCCAAATGTCTAGTTTTGCTAAACTGATAACCAAGATGAAGAGTGCAGGAATCACACTGGAGAACATTTCAGTGAATAAGAAGTTGTTAAACACACTACCGTATAACTGGAATAACAACTGCACTACTATCAAGAGGACCAAAGATTTGTTTACCCTATCCCTGAGTGATCTGATCTCAACCATAAAATCCTATGACATGGATAATAAACCGAGAGCTGCCAATTACATAAACACAATGGGAGCTGAAGCATCGACATTGTATGCCAAAATAGCTAGTAATCCGAATTACTATGTCAGTTATTCCCAGTTGTGCCAGCAATATCAACAATCAGTATCAGGTCATCCAACAGTCAAGGATCAATCATTGCCTCAAGTTCAACCATTTATTCCATCTTATTCCCAAAGTCAATCATCTTAACTTGTATGTTGGACTATTTGAAGATGATACTTACCAAAACCTAAGTGCTGAATCACATGATGATTTCCAAAACCGACACGGTGAAGCTATGCTGAAAATATGATCAAAACGAAGAAAATTGACCAAAGTCAAACTTGGTCAAACTTGGTCAACCATGGTGAAACTCAACAGTCAACATCAGTGGACGTCCCGAATGACGTCAGCACCTGGCGTCACGAATCAGCAATAGAGATATTTGTGTTATCAATAGGGCTTAAATGTAATTTTGTTTATTTATGTAAAGAGTATAAATAGACCAAGTGTAGTCATTTATACTCTAAGTAAGCAAGCATTTCTAAGCATTGTAAGCAAGCATTAGTCTAGTGAGAGAAACAATTACGTTTAGTATGTGTGAGAGATAATTTTTCTTACAAATTCTCTTTGTAATCTCCTAGCATCATCATACATATGAATGAATGAAATATTTATGAATGTGTTCTTGATTGTTCATCATTCATTCATCAACATAGATTAAATCTTGCAATAGATCTTCACTTAAAATCATCAACGGCAACAATACGATTGCAATATTCGATCCTACGTTGTTCGAATTTCCACAGTTGGTATTAGAGCCTTGGCTCCTTGTTCTTCAAATTTTCTCAAAAATTTGAACCACAAGCTTGATTTGCAAATTGTTGTTGTTTTTTGAAGAAATCAAGCAATTATTAGCTTAGATTTGTTATTTCGTGAAGGTCTGCAAGTTTTCACATCAATTGAAGTTCATTTGAGCCATTAATTTGAAGATTTAAGCAAACTTGTTATTCAAGTCTTCAAATGCTCATGATCAAGAAATTTTGATTTTGTTGTTGTTGAGTGAATTTAAGCTTCTAATAGCTTTAGTTTGTGATAACTAACACAACTGCAAAGTTTTATATCAATTGAACATCCACAACTCTTGAATTTGAAGAATTTTGAAAATTTTGTGTTCTTGAGAAAAGTTCACTGTTCTTGAGGAAAAAATCATCAAAAATCACGAATCTACTGTTGTTTAGCTGAAACTAATAGTGATTTTAGCTTAGAAACATCAAATCTAAGGTTCATTTATCATATTCAACAACCAAATCATCCATTTTCGAACATTGATTCATATATATGGGTTTTTGTTCTTCATTATGTTCTTCATGTGTTAATCATCTAAATCTGTGTTTAGGTGACGATTATATGAAATTGATCATTGTTTTAGCTCAGAATCACTTATCTACAGCTACTATAACTTTTGATTTTATCAAATTCCATCAGAAACCCAAGAATCAAAAGTTTGTTCATTCAAGAACATGAAGTTTGACTTTTTCAAAGTCAAACTATTTTGAAATCTAAAAATTCAGCCAAATCTATGATTTAATTCAAATTTTGATTCATTTGTTCATCATTCGATCATTCAAGAATCATTCAACAATCATTCAAACATTAATTTTTGTATTTGCAAAGGAAATTCCATTCATAATCGAATTTTACAAAGAATACACAAAGTACACTTGAAATTTAATTTTTGACCAATTTTTTTTATCATCCACAGCTGATGCACTATTTAAACAGCTGATGCACTATTTACACAGCTGACGCTTTATTCCCACAACTGACGCACTATTCACCCAGCTGATGCACTATTCATACAACTGATGCACTATTCACACAGCTGATGCACAATTTCTATAGCAGATGCACTATTCACATAGCTGATGCACAATTCACACAGATGATGCACTATTGACATAGCTGATGCACTATTCACACAGCTGATGAACAATTTCCATAGCTGATGCACTATTCACACAGCTGATGTACTATTCACATAGCTGATGCACTATTTCCACAGCTTATGCACTATTTCCACAACTGATAAGTTAAAGTCCACAACGGATAAGATTCACACAAGACGTCCCAGTCTTTCTTAGCATCACAGCAAACACATTCCATTACATCTGTCCATAGCTGAACAAGAGCATACACAACATTGTCCACAGCGGACATTCAAAATATCCACTGCAGACGTTTAACATACAACTTGGGTACCATCTATATACAGTGGACTTGTAACATCATATAATTTTCATTGGGGTGATCCAAATATTATTAATTTTTAAATTAAGCTAGATTAATCTTAGTCTAGCTTAACCAAATTGTAATTAAACCGAGTTAACTCTTTAATTAGGCCGATCTAATTAAATTAAGTTTTGACATTCTTTGGATTCAATTAAAGATTAAATTTGATTTTGATTAAAACACAAAAACAATTTTCAAATCATTTTTGTTTTCAAACAAAATGGAAAATTTAACATCATTCACTAACACTCGTGTTTCATGAAACCAAGCTAACTTTCTTGCTGCAGGTAGAATGAGGTTTCAAGAATTCAAACAAAGGAAACCAAGCTGCGATCAACTAAATAACAACAGCAAATCAAACAAAAGTTGCAACCAACCAAACAACAACAACAAATCAAACAAAAGTGGAGAACCAACAAAACAATAGTAGCATAACAAACAACAACAACAACAACTCATTGTTTGAGAAGACAAATATTCAGTACAACAGTCACATTGAGAAAGAACTAATGCACTTACATTTATGTGATCTTGCAAACTCAAACAACACATTGTCTAATGATTTGATAAAATGCAGGTCAGAGATGGAACAATCTCAAAGAAATGATCAAGCACAAATCAAGACATTTAATCAACAAAACATCAGTTTAGCTCAAAAGATGAACCAGTAGCCAAACAAAATGGTTCAACAACAAATCAAACTTGAAGAGTTAACTGTTGAGCTTGAAAAAGCTACAAACATCAACAACACAAACATTCCTCCATTGCTTGAAATTCCTGAAGACAGAAAGATCAATCTATGCTCATTAGCATGCATAGATGAAGTATAGGCATATCGAAAATATTGCAACAATATATCATACATGATAAAGGAAGAGAGAGCTTCACATGCAGGGGAACTACAAACTTCTGCAAATCAAATCAGTTCACTAGAGAAAGAAGTCGATAAATTGCTTAAAAAAATCACAAGCTGAATGCTCAAGCAACTGAACTCTCTGTGAAATTAACAAACACAAAGGCTGATGTTTAAGCCAAAATATCATAAGAAAGTACAACCAAAACAATTTATGACTTGCAACATTACATTGAGCATCTAAATCAAGCAATCAATACTGAAAAGGCTACAAATGTAGAATTGAGGATACAACATAAAGCCTTTGAAGATAAAATCAATTCTCTTCTTAAGGTTGTAGACAAACTCCTTGGAGAAAGATTTAATCTTCAAGTTCATGTTACAAGACTCACTGAGTCTCTAACAAAGACAAAAGCAGATCATGCATCAACAAGAGTTGAACTTGAGAATTTAAAGATGACTGCCAGCAAGTTGGAAGAACTGCTTGACACACAAAATGATTAGAAGAAGAGTGATGGAATTACATACCATGTTATTCCTCCTCCTTACAATGATAACTACACAAAAATGCCAATTTCAATGACAAATCAAGTCAAAGAAGATTCAAATATGCATGATCATCATCCAACAGACAAACCATCCACTATCACTCAAATCACTTCTTTTGAAACGGCACCAAAGTTGTACCTCAAACTAGAATCACCACAGAATGAAACATTTCATTCTTGTGATACTTAAGATGGAGATCCTGCAAGTGATGACAGTGATGAAGAAATCAATCCAGAATAAACACAGCCATAGAAATCCAAAGCAGGAAAGCCTGACAACAAACAAAAGGCTATGGTTCTCTATGAGAAATTCAAACCAGCTGGATTTCTTGAACCAGAATTCACAAAGGCCAAATTAAAGTCAAAGATTAAGATGGAGTTAATGAACAAACAGAAGCCTGAGGTACAAGAAATCAAAGAACAGGTCAAGAGGAAGAAAACCAGATCTAAAAGAAAGAAGAAAAGTCAGACAAAGTCTTCTACACCTGATCCAAACCAACCATCAACCTCAAAAGCTACATTAGAAAATCCAAAACAACAACCAATTCTTTATAAGACATGCAATTAAGATTCACACAACACATCTTAGTGTAAAAACACTGAGAGTGATGCATATATATGTCCTCACAAGAAAGAACAACAAAAACAACCAAGACAAAAGGCTGTGAAGTTCCAATCAAATCCAACTTCATCATTCAAGCCTAAGGGAAGAAGATCCAGAAGAGGTCAAAGATCTTATCATCCATCAGAGTCATAACAGTTCCGAGTGTTCATACAACAACTCTCCAACATCATAACATAGAAAAGGTCAAAGATCTTATCATCCATTAGAGTCATACTCACAAAGATCAGAGCATGAGTACTTCAACAGACGTCATAGCTACTCTTCTCCTCGATCACATCGGCATGGGTATGATTTTAATCATTATGATATTCATGATTGTTGGGCACCAAGATATTACCCTAGGTCATACACATAACATAAGTATGACAGATATAGGAATAATGATTGGTATAATGGCTATTATAGAAGATCGCATCCATCAAATTATTATAATCATTATTATAATTCTTATGATTAATAAAATCACATGCCCAGAAGAAACAAACATGATCAAGGACAAAGATCCTTTGCTACACCTCCATAAAACTTTGAAAAAGCAAACTAGATTTTCTAAACCACCCACAAGATTTTCAAAAGCCAAACAAACTCCTTTTGTTAAATAAACTAAAGTTGAGTCACTTGGTTTAAAATCAAAACAATGTTGGAGAATGAAAACAATTTTAGGAGGTGAATCTGATACATAATCAGATAAAGCAAAATCATACACATACCAGCAAGTCACATATAAAGATGCTAATGGACAGCTCAGGACAGTAATGGCCTGTGTTGAAATATCTAACTAATTTGCTAGTGTGTAGGGACAGTTATGGAGGCCTGCCAACCAAGGAAAGTTAGCAGTGGCTTATCCCTTCCCATGATAGGAACGTCTTCCTGCTTATGATGTTTATGATGCAACTGAGCCAAATGGAGCAAAAATTAACCATGATTCAATGCAGGACATCAATCATTCACAGAAACTATCATGGCAATGCAAGAAACAACCGATGTTTCATTCCATCTGCTTAGTCTGATTACATTGCTACATGGACTAATAGTTGATCATCATTATTGATTTGATAACACATATGCCATTTCTTTATTTTCTCAAAACCAAAAATCCCAAAAAAATAGAAAATCAAGAAAAGTCCAAAAATATTACTATTATGTAATTATTTTTGAATCTTCCTGCGTTTACATGAAAAATGATAGTACACTCATCTACTATCTTTTGCATCTATTTTTTAAATCAATAAAGACTGACAATGCTCTGTTTGATATGTCACTAGGTTCCGCTTGGATTCAAGATAAGCATATTTGTGATGAACTAACTCAATATGCACTGTGGACCAAAACCATCCTAGGGTATTGATAAGCAATGACTTTTCAAGTGTTTGCTTATGTGGTTACCTAAACATACCATGCTAAAATGGTTTATAAATTTCTCATTGATAAAAGCATATGTTTCTCCTTTGTTGTATGTAAATACAGACCTGGAGTAAACATAAGGACAACTTTTGTTGTGCTGAGCACAGACCTAGTTGACCTTGCACTAAAAGTGTTAATGCTTGCCAAAAAGGCAAAGAAAAGAATCCAAATTTGGATCAAAGCTAAAAGAATCCAATGAGGATCAACTTCCAAAGTGAAGTGTAAAAGAATCCTAAAGTGGATCATATCATGAGAATTTATACTCTAAGTAGCCTGGTTCAAGTTATAATAAAGTGCTACCTTGCATTTCATGAGGAGGGTTATTCTTCCATACTTCTGAGTGTGGAGTACTCAATTAGCATATCTAATGAAACCTAAACATGATAAATATCACAAAGTTTTGATAATAGATCATTGCATGAGTTTAAGTGGACAAATATACTTACAATCAGCTTTGTTCTTTGTCTATGTCTATATAAACTTTAAATATTCTTAGATGTAGAGGATTTTAGATTAGTATGATCTCATTGCAGTTGAAGGATTCATGCTTGTAAATATCATAATTTAAAAAAAAATCTAAAATTCCAAAAAGATTTGTCAAGTTCCTCATCCTCCAAAGCTTTTGTTGAGGGATAGTATATGTCAAGTTTGAAGAATGTCTGATGCTTCTCCTTCACTTCTGAAGTTGAGATAAAGCTGCTATATTGCTACCTGTACAATCCATAGTGTTTGAAAATGGGTGTATTTTCAAGTCTTCAAAATAAGACTAGAAGATCTAGCTGATGAAACATCCATCAACTGCCAAAACAAAGTCTTTATGTGCCAAACAAAGTCTTTTTGTTAATGCTTTTTTCTGAAGCTTATAAGAAGATGCTACAAAAAAGGGGGAAAAGACTGCCCTTCAAGACTGCACATCAATCAACATCTAAGGTTTTTGATAATCATGAAGTTTTGGTAGCATCATCTTAGGGGGAGTATTGTTGGACTATTTGAAGATGATACTTACCAAAACCTAAGTGTCAAATCACATGATGATTTCCAAAAATGACACAGTGAAGCTATGCTGAAAATATGATCAAAACAAAGTGTAACACCCGAAATTTTTAATAAAAAAGAAAGGAAAAGAAAAATATCTTGAAAGAAAAGATAATGGACACAAATGGAAGGGGTAAAGTGTACAAAGTACAAAAAACTATTATTCTATTATTTAAAAGGGCATGGCCGCCGATGCTACTGCTTTTTCATCTGCTTTCGGCTGGGAACAAGAAAGAAGAAGAAGAACTGAAGTTCTCTTGGTTCTAGAGAGAGAAAGAAGCTGATTTTGCTAAGGTGAGTATTTTCTTGTGTATTTGGTTCGGTTTCAGCTGAGTTTTCAGCTTGGGGACCGATTTTTATGTGTTCTTTGTGCTTGGTTGTGTGTTTTGGTGTGTTTAGGTTGTGTGAACTCTTTGTGCCCTCAAGTTTGGTGGAGTTTTGCTTGAAGGCTTCAATTGGTGAGTTCTAGATCCCCGGTTTTGTGTATTTAAACTTCTTTGGGGTTGAAAAGGCATGTAAAAATGTTTTACAACTTCTATGTATGATAACCGTATGTATGTTGTGTTTGGTTGGTTGTATTTCTTGGATTTATGCTTGTTTTAGGTGCTTAGAATGATAGACTTAAGTTATGAGCATGTTAGAATGATGTTTGGGACTAGAAATAATTTAAAAACACGTATGTCTGCTGCCCATGCACCCAAATAGGGCTCATGCGCCTGAAATTTAGCTTAGACGCCTAAGTCCTTTCTTATGCGCCCAAACAGTACCTCATATGCCCTAGAAATTTTGGCCAGTAGTCCAAGTGTTGTTCATACAGCCAAATAGTACCAGCTCATACGCCCACTGCTCAGACGCCTAAGTGCTCATGCGCCTAAGTAAGGCTCATGCGCCTAAGCAGTGCTCATGCGCCTAAGTTTTCTTATGCGCCTAAGTGTTGGTGCGCCTACATAGTACTCATACGCCTGCATAGTGCTCATGCGCCTAAAAGACATAGAAAAATTTCTAAAATTTTGTGAAATAGAAATTTTAGGGTTTAACCCTGTGATGTTTTGGTGGTTATGTTTGTTGGTATTATGCTTGTTTATGGCCTGTTTCTATGCTCCATATTACGTATTATTACGTGAATTAACGTGGTGTGTTTACTCTCGTATACGTAAAGTATTATCATAAATGAAGCGAAAGATTAATGATAATGAAAAGTGGAACTTAACAAATGAATGAAAGTCTTGCAAGTAAAATGAAAGGAGGTTCACAGCCATGGGTTTTCAGCTCAACTGTGTGCGGGTTAGGTACCCCATGAGGATGCATGCAGGGTCAATCTTTGAGGTTGACGAGACCCTTGTTGCTTGCCCTAGGTACTGGGTCAGGCTTTGTGCGCAATGTTAGGGGTCTATTTAGAGACTTCGGCCCTGTACCCGCTTCGTGCACAATGTTCGGGGTATTGCACATAGGTTCGGTAGAAAGTGAAAGATAATGATAAAAGTACGAAATGAATGGGAAGAATGATGAAAGATAATAATGAATATTATCTTGTTGTACGTATGATGTGTGATCACGTACGGAAGTAACGGATTTATGAAAAGGAAGTATTTTAAGAAAAAGATATTTTATATATTTAAACAAGGTATTTTAATATTTTTAAACTAAAACTCGCTCAGCAATGCTGACTTTTATACATTTTTAGTTGGCAGGTAACTTATCGCTGAGGATGGCACGCGGGGGAAAGCTACTTGGCGGGTAAGACTAACATCCATTCGTGCATGATAATTATGCTGTTTTGTAATGCAACTAAACTTTTCTTTTGTAACCCCTATTATACATTGATGTATTATTTGGCAACATTAAATATTAATACAATGAGTGGTTTTTGGTAATCTAATCCGCTGCGATGTTTTAATTAAATGTACGTAATTTTATGTAAATAATGTTGTGATTGACCAACTGAGAGGTTTCCGGGAACGGGGCCTTACAAGTTGGTATCAGAGCCAAAGTTAAGAGAAATGGGTAAAAATATTTCAAAACCTAAACTTAAACTGAGAATGGGACCGAATGGAGGGATGCCAGCCCAAGTAGCTACGTGCCATCACGTATTTCTTTTCTTAAATATTAACCGGTATTATGTGCGTGTGCTATCTGATTTATGTGCTCTTAGTAGATTTGAATACTAATGTAGTCAGGATAGGAAATGCTTGGGGGATGAAGAGAAAAGTAAGTGGCTAATCACAACTGACCACTATAATTAGGGACTTACTATATTTAACATAAACTGAGCTATTACCTTGAATAACCATGTTGGTGTTTGAATCTTATAGTGTTTAGAGGATGGCTGGTGGTAGATCGTCAAAAGCTTCCCGAGGTGGAGCACAGGGTGGCCGTGGTTCTGGACCACGTGTCACTAGGAACAAGACGAAGACTATTGAGACGGCTCCTGCTGAGCCCGAACTTCATCACCTGGAGGGCGGTGTTGAGAGTGCTAACTTGAGAGCCTCAGTAAAGGAGACAGTTATGGAGGAAGTACATCAGGTCATGCAGATGATCCTACCATCTGTGGTGACCGAGGTCATTCGTGCGGTGAGGAAGGATGACAAGAAGGAGAGGGAGGAGGAGCAAAGGAAAACTACTGGGAGAAGAAGCGATGATGGAGATCATGGTGAAGGTGAGCAACTAAACACTGAGATGGCGGCCTCTAGTGATGAGGAGGAGGTGGTAGTGCGGGAGACCGCGAAGGGGTGCAGCTACGGGGCATTCCAACGATGCAAACCCCCGACTTTCGATGGCAATGGTAATGCTGCTACTGCTCACCGCTGGGTTAGAGAAATGGAGGTGGTGTTGGAGATCAGCGAGTGTAAGGAGGACCAAAAAGTGAAGTTCGCCTCCCACTCATTCATTGACTCGGCCTTGTGTTGGTGGGATAACATTTTCCAGGCCGAGGGTACCAGGACTATTGGGAAGATGAGGTGGGGAGAACTAAAGAAGCTGGTGATTGAGGAATTCTGTCCTCACCGGGAGCTTGACAAGATAAAGAGGGAGTTCCTGCAGTTAGAAGCGGGAACCATGACCCATCAGCAATACACCACCAAGTTCAGTGAGATGGCAAGGCTGGTGCCAGATCAGGTGACACCGGTGTCGAGAAAGATCAAGAGGTATATTCAAGGATTGCCAGTGGATATCCGTAGGAACCTGATTGTTGCCCGGCCGATTACTTTTAGGTTGGTGGTTGATCTCGTAGGGAGACTCTATGATGAGAGGGAAAGGGCTGTGGTAGAGGTGAGAAAGGTGGGTGGCGGTGACAGGAACTAGAATGGAAAGAGGTTTGGATGTGGTGGTTTCACTCCAAACAACAAGAAGGCCAAGGAGGATGATCAAAGGGTAGTGTCAGCAGGCATGGGGATGAAGAAGTGTGGCAAATATGGAAGGGAGCATACTGGAGAGTGTAAGTGGGGATCGAATGTTTGCTTCAAGTGTGGGAGGCCTGGTCATATGGCAAGGGATTGTAGGTTGTTGAGGTGCTATAACTGTGGTGAAGAGGGTCATATGAGTAGGGCTTGCAAGAAGCTGAGGGCGGAGAGTTCTGGGGCGAAGAAAAGGACGGAGAATGAAGGACAGAGGGAAAGCGCTAGAGCATTCACGATGACCCGGGAGGTGGCTTGGGTGGACCCCAATGTCGTGTCAGGTATGTTTCTAGTAAACCAAACTTGTGCCTCTGTACTATTTATTTCTGGTGCTAGTAGGAGTTTCATTTCTGCTGCTTTCTGTGCTAAGTTACCTGTTAGTAGTAGAAGTATTGATGAGCCCTTCGATATAGAAACTGCTATTGGTAGGTCTAATAGAATTTCTAAAACAATAGAGGATTATGACATAGAACTAGAAGGCCATAGGTTTTCTGCTAAACTTTTTGTGATGCCCCTAGGCGGATATGATGTAGTTCTAGGGATGGATTGGTTAGCAGCCTATGAAGCAAATATTATGTGTCGCAAGAAGATGATTCGATTAACTGCATCCGATGGAAGTTCGGTAATGGTCTATGGTGATCGAGTTACTACGGTCCCGAAGGTGATTTTGATGGTGGTGGCCGAAAAATGCATGAAACGAGGATGTAGTGCCTACCTGGCTTACGTGAAGGATGTGGATGCGTCAGTACCCTAATTGTCCGACGTACCAGTTGTGCATGACTTCCAGACGTGTTCCAAGAAGATTTACCGGGTGTGCCACCGGACCGCGAAATCGAGTTTCAGATCGATTTGATACCTGGTGCTCAGCCCGTTGCCAAAGCACCATATCGATTGGCTCTATCTGAGATGAAGGAACTGATGGTGCAGCTACAGGAGTTGTTGGACAAAGGGTTCATCCGACTGAGCATCTCCCCCTAGGGTGCTCCTGTCTTGTTTGTAAAGAAGAAAGACGGTAGTATGAGGATGTGCATTGACTACCGTGAGTTAAACAAGTTAACGGTGAAGAACCGATATCCACTACCTAGAATTGATGACTTGTTTGACCAGCTCCAAGGTGCCAGTTGGTTGTCAAGAATAGACCTTCGATCTGGTTACTATCAGTTGAAGGTGAAGGAAAAAGATATTCCTAAAACATCTTCTCGTTATGTCCTTTGGTGTAACTAATGCGCCAGCGGCCTTTATGGATTTGATGAACCGGGTTTGTCGGCAGATGTTGGATAAATCAGTGATTGGGTTCATAGATGATATCCTGATTTATTCGAAGAGCGAAGAAGAGCATGCCGACCACATTCAGGAGTTATTGAAGACACTTAAGAGAGATAAGCTGTATGCTAAGTTCTCTAAGTGTGCTTTCTGGTTGCGTGAAGTTCAATTGTTAGGCCATGTGGTAAATTCAGAAGGAATCATGGTAGACCTAGCAAAGGTTGAGGCAGTGATACAATGGAAGTCTCCAAAGACGCCATCCGAGATTCACAGTTTCTTGGGTTTGGCGGGCTACTACAGAAGATTTATCCACGACTTTTCCAAGATAGCCTCACCATTGACCAACTTTCATGTGCTTTATGCATGCGCATTCGCTACAGTGTTCATGCACATTTCCTTGGGACACTTAGAATATTTTGTAAGGTGTTCATCCGTATTTGGTTACTCATCCGCATTTATCTATTCATCCGTATTTGGTTACTCATCCGCATTTGTTTATTCATCCGCATTTGTCTGTTCATCCGCATTCGTTTGCTCATCCGCATTTCTTTAAGGGGACAAAATTTTCTGAGATTTTGGAATGTAGAGCTTAAGTGTTAAGAAAGGAGGTTTTATGAGGGATTGTGCTTCTTTACGATTTGCATGCTTTGTATGCTGTTGTGATGATGTTGTTCCATGTTATGTTTATGTCATGACCTTACGTGGTGTGACGTATGAATATGCTTATGTAAAGTAGTACTTAACCAAAGTGGAAGATAACTAAAGAGAAGTAAGAAAGAATGAATGCATGCATTAATGAACAAATGGAAGTAAGAAAAGTCTTGCAAGCACTGTAAGGAGGTTCACACCCAATGAAGGGTGTTAGCTCAACGGTGTACGGGTTAGCTACCCCAGAAGGATGCACACTGGGGTCTAGTCTTTGTGACTGACCATACGTATGGGACCATTGTTGCTTGCCCCGGTGCTGGTGCCCGCCTAGTGCATGATGTTTGAAGTCTATTTATAGTCTTCGGCCCAGTACCCACCTTGTGCATGATGTTTGGGGTATAGCACATGGCATTGGTCCAAATGATGATACCCCGGTGCTGGTGCCCGCCTAGTGGATGATGTTTGAAGTCTATTTATAGTCTTCGGCCCAGTACCCGCCTTGTGCATGATGTTTGGGGTATAGCTCGAGGCATTAGCCTGGAGCATAGAGAAGTGAAAGTAATAATGGACGAATGAAATGTACGATAAGAAAGATAATGAATGTAAGTTGACGATGATGAAAGATAATAATGAGATTATCTATTTGTACGTATGATGTATGATCGCTTACGAAAGTAAAGTACGGTTTTAAACGAAAGAAATGTATTTTATTTATAAAACTAGAACTCACTCAGCAACGTTGACTTTTATGTAATTTCCAGTTGGCAGGTAACGTTGCCGAGGATGGCACAGGGCAGCTACTTGGCGTTTTTGGGATGGCATCCATTTTATGACAAATGACATTTTTGTAATGTAATTCAAACAATGAGATTTTTGTAATGGATAACAATGATTGTATTGTCTTAGAAAATAGGTCATTAATATAAGAAATGGTTTGTTCAATATTCCGCTGCGATGTTTTAGCAAATGCAAATATATGTTCTATGTTTTATGTGCAATGATTGACCAGCTGCAAGCTTTCCGGTAATGGGGCCTTACAAGTTGGTATCAGAGCCAAAGTTTAAGTGAAACGGGTAAATATTTTCAAAAGAAACCTAAACTTAAACTGAGAATGGGACAAAGGGAAGGGATGCCAGTCCGAGTAGCTGCGTGCCATCAGGTATTTTCTTAATGTTAACCGGTATTACGTGCCCATGTTATGTGATTTATGTGCTTCTTAGTAGATTTAGATACTGATGAAGTCAGGATAGGAAATGCTTGGGGTATGAAGAGTAAAGTAAGTGGCTAATCATAATTGGCCATTGTAATTAGGGACTTACTATACTTGACATAAACTGAGTTGTTACCTTGAATGACCGTGTTGGTATTTGAATCTTATAGCGTGTTAGAGGATGGCCGGTGGTAGATCCTCGAAGGCTTCTCAAGGTGGAGGTCATGGTGGACGTGGTGCTGGACCACGGGTCATGAGAGGAAGGCCTAGGGCGGAAGAGGTGGCTCACGAAGAGCCCGAGACCCCTCATCCGAAGGGTGGTGATGAGAGTGCCAATTTAAGGGCCTCAGTGAAGGAGGCGGTGGTGGAAGAGGTTCACCAGGTCATGCAGACGATTCTACCATCTGTGGTGACCGAAGTGATTAAGGCTGTATGAGAAGGAGAGAGGAAGGAAAGGAGGAGACTCGCAGAGGAAAGGGAGAAACCAGAGACTGAGACGGTTGTCCCCAGTGAAGAAGAAGGAGAAGAGCCTGTGCAGGAGATAGCACAAGGCTGTATGATGAACGAGAAGTGGTGGTGGCTGAGGTGAGTAAGAAAGGTGGTGGTGACCGGAACTAGAACGGGAAGAGGTTTGGTAGGGGTGGTGCCCCGACAAACAACAAGCGTGCACGGGTGGATGACCGCCGTGTGGTCACACCTGGTGCAGGGTCGAAGAGGTATGGCAAATGTTGAAAGGAGCATTTCGGAGAATGTAGGCGGGGATTGAACGTATGCTTCCTGTGTGGGAGGACAGGGCATATAGAAAAGGATTGTCATATGGCCAAATGTTTTAACTGTGGTGGAGAGGGTCACATGAGCAGGGAATGCAAGAAGCCAAGGGCTGAGAGTTCCGGAGCAAAGAAGACGACCGGAACCGAAGGGCAGAAAGCAAGCGCCAGAGCATTCACGTTAACCTAGGAGGAGGCTAGGACGAACCCCGATGTTGTGTCAGGTACGTTCCTAGTAAACCAAACTCTTGCCTTCGTGTTACTTGATTCCGATGCTAGTAAGAGCTTCATTTCTGCTGCCTTTTGTGCTAAGTTGCCTTTAAGGAGTAGGAGTATTGACGAGCCCTTTGATGTAGAAACTGCCATAGGTAAGTCTACCAGGATTTCTGAGATGATGGAAGGCTGTGTCATAGAAGTAGAAGGTCATAAATTTCCTGTTAGACCATTCGTGATGACCTTAGGCGGTTTCGATGTAGTCCTGGGAATGGACTGGTTAGCGGCCTACGAGGCGAATATCGTATGTTACAAGAAGATGATTGGACTGACAGCGCCTGACGGGAGTTTGGTGACGATTTACGGTGATCGAGTTACTACGATTCCGAAGGTGATTTCAATAGCGGTGGCGGGAAAGTGTATGAGGCGTGGATGTAGTGCCTACTTGGCCTACGTAAAAGATGTTGATACGCCAACACCACAATTGTCTGACGTACCGATTGTGTGTGACTTCCCAGACGTGTTCCCAGAAGATTTACCAGGTGTACCTCCGGACCGTGAGATTTAGTTTCAGATCGACCTGATACCCGGTGCACAACCTGTTGCTAAGGCACCGTATCGGTTAGCCCCCTCTGAGCTGAAAGAATTGTTGGAGCAACTGCAAGAGTTGCTTGATAAGGGGTTCATTAGACCGAGTATCTCTCCATGGGGTACCTTGGTTTTTTTTGTAAAGAAGAAGGACGGTAGTATGAGGATGTGTATTGACTACCTCGAGCTGAACAAGTTGACGGTGAAGAATCGGTATCCATTGCCGAGGATTGATGACCTGTTTGATCAGCTCCAAGGTGCCAGTTGGTTCTCGAGAACAGATCTCCGATCTGGTTACCATTAGTTGAAGGTGAAGGAGCAGGATATTCCTAAAACAGCTTTTTGTACGCGTTATGGACGCTACGAGTTCCTCGTTATGTCTTTCGGTTTAACCAACGCACCAGCTGCTTTTATGGATCTGATGAATCGAATGTGTCGGCCGATGTTGGATAAATCAGTGATTGTGTTCATCGATGATATCTTGATTTATTCAAAGAGCGAGGTGGAACATGCCGGTCACATTCGAGAGGTATTAGAGACGTTGAGAAGGGAGAAGTTGTGTGCTAAATTCTCCAAGTGTGAGTTCTAGTTGCGCGAGGTTCAGTTTTTGGGTCACGTGGTGAATCCCGAGGGGATTATGGTAGACGCGTCAAAAGTGGAAGCTGTGATGTAATGGAAGTCTCCAAGGACGCCATCCGAGATCCGTAGTTTCTTGGGGTTGGCGGGCTATTATAGGAGATTCATCCAAGGCTTCTCTAAGATAGCTTCTCCACTGACCAAGTTTACCCGTAAGGATGTGAAGTTTGTTTGGGGTCAAGAGCAAGAGAAGGCTTTCGAAGAGTTGAAGACGAGGTTGACTCAAGCTCCTGTATTATCATTACCCGAAGGGAGCGAGGATTTGGTGGTTTATTCAGACGATTCTTACTCGGGATTAGGTTGCGTACTGATGCACCGAGGAAAGGTTATAGCTTACGCATCCCGACAATTGAAGGTTCATGAGGTTAATTACCCTACTCATGATTTGGAGCTAGCAGCTGTGGTCTTTGCATTAAAAATTTGGAGGCACTACCTGTACGGGACAAGGTGCACCATCTTCACTGACCACAAGAGCTTGAAGTACTTCTTCGAGCAGAAGGGTTTAAACATGAGGCAAAGGAGATGGTTGGAACTGATAAAGGATTATGATTGTGAAATCCATTACCATCCGGGCAAAGCCAACGTAGTGGCGGATGCCCTTAGCCGAAAGGAGAGGCCTGAACCAAACCGGGTGAAGGCTTACCAATTGATTTTGACCTCCGATGTGATGAAGAAGGTCAAGGAGTTTCAAGATGAGGCGTTGAAGGAAGATCATCTTAACTCTGAAAGGATGAGAGGTCTAGTAGCGGAATTGGGTGAAAACACACTCAGTGTTAGAACCCGATTCGGACGAATGTGGATTCCTCGTTATGGGGATCTACGTGGGAAGATCATGGACGAAGCTCATAAGACTCGATACTCCATTCATCCCGGTGCCACGAAAATGTATCAGGATATGAAGAAAGATTATTGGTGGCCGGGTATAAAGCTTGACGTAGTGGAGTACGTTAGTAAGTGCCTTACTTGCTTTCAAGTGAAGGCGGAGCATCAGAAGCCATACGATAAGATCCAACCTTCGGATATATCCGACTGGAAGTGGGAGCATATCACCATGGACTTTATCACGAAGCTACCGCATACCGTGAAGGGGTACGATGCCATATGAGTGATAGTCGACCGTCTGACGAATAGTGCTCACTTCCTACCGATCCGATAGACGTATTCATCTGAGAAGTTAGTGGATCTATTCATCAGGGAGATTGTAACTCGTCACGGTGTGCCGGTGTCTATTGTTTCTGATCGTGACACTTGGTTTACATCTAAGTTCTGGACGAGATTTCATGATGCAATGGGGACGAGGTTACATATCAGCACGGCTTATCATCCACAGATGGATGGTCAGTCGGAGAGAACCATTCAGACACTTGAAGATATGCTTCGGGCATGCGTCATTGATTTTTGGAGGTAGTTGGGATGACCACTTACCGTTAGCGGAGTTCTCATACAATAACAGTTATCATGCCAGCATTGGTATGCCCCCTTATGAGATGCTACGACTGAGAAGCTTGAAAGGATCAAAGCCTATATGAAGACAGCTAAGGATAGACAGAAGTCGTACGCTGACAAGAGACGTAGACCAATTGAGTTCAAGGTGGGAGATAGAGTTATGTTGAAAGTCTCGCCATGGAAGGGGATCATTCGGTTTAGAAAGCGGGGCAAGTTGAGCCCGAGATACATAGGGCCTTTCCGAATCATTGCTCGAGTAGAAGAGGTGGCCTACAGGTTGGAGTTACCCGATGAGTTAAGTGGAATTCACCCTACATTCCATGTATCTCATCTGCGGAAGTGTTTAGCTGACAAAGATATGGTTGTACCACTGGAAGACATTGAAGTTGATGTAAGGCTCAATTATGTGGAGCAACCAGTGGCAATCATTGATCGCAAGGAGAAGAGGTTAAGGAATAAAGTGGTTCCCGTGGTGCGTGTGTAGTGGAAGCATAGGAAGGGATCCGTGTCTACGTGGGAGACTGAAGAAGAGATGAGGTAGTATTACCCATATCTGTTCGAGGAATAACAGGTTTCAGGGAAGAAACCTATATAAGGGGGGTGGACTTGTAACACCCGGATGTTCTTTTAGAATAAAAGTGAAGAAAAGAAGGAAATGCAATTAAACCTAAATAGAGGGGTTGAAAGTGTGCAAGGTACAAAATATAATAAAATTTTGTACAAAAGCAACATGGCTGTGCATGCCATGTTACTTTTCACCTTTTTCTGCTGATTGTAGAGAGAGAAAGAAGCGGATAAGCTTTTGGGTTTTGAAGAAGAAGAACAAGGAGATCGAATTCAACGTAAGAATTCATCGTTTTAAGTTGTTCTTGGCCGGCCTATGCCTCGATTGGATGCTTATGTGTGTTTGTTTGTGTTTGGGTTGTGTTTTATTGGGTTTTAGGTGTGTGAACTCATTGCATTTGTGTTTGAAGGAAGTCTTGCCCGAAAGATTTCATAAGGTGAGTTCTAGATCCCCGATTTCTATGTTTTAAACCTGTTTTGGGGCTGGAAATGCATGTAACTAACTTTTTAATATGTCCAGTATTTTGTACTGTAAGTTTGGCCCTGTTCTTTTAGTGGGTGTGTTAGGGCCTGCATGTTTTGCTTGGTTTATGTGGTTGTATGGTTGTTCTAAGAGATTAGCATGCTAGATCGGTGCGATGAATGTATAAGAATGAGGATTGGGAACTGATTATAGTGTAAGATGCGGTTTCAGGTTAGTTGATCATCCGCATTAAGTTTGAATATTTTCATAAGTGTTGTTCATCCGTATTAGTTAAGTCTTCATCCGCATTTGATGAACACATCGACTATTTTGTTCACCCGCATTTGCTAAGTGTTCATCCGCATTTGTTTTGTCCATGCGCATTTGCTTCATTCATCCGCATTTGGTTCATGCGCACTTCATTGGACGGAATATTTTCTGAAAACTTTCATGTGCTTTATGCATGCGCATTCGCTACAGTGTTCATGTGCATGTCTTTGGGACACTTAGAATATTTTCTGAGGTGTTCATCCACATTTGGTTACTCATCCGCATTTGTCTATTCATCCGCATTTGGTTACTCAACCGCATTTGTTTATTCATCCGCATTTGTCTGTTCATCCGCATTTGTTTGCTCATCCGCATTTCTTTAATGGGACAGAATTTTCTGAGATTTTAGGATGTAGAGCTTAAGTGTTAAGAAAGTAGGTTTTACGGGGGACTGTGCTTGTTTACGATTTGCATGCTTTGAATGCTGCTGTGATGATGTTGTTCCATGTTATGTTTATGTCGTGACCTTACATGGTGTGATGTATGAATATGCTTATGTAAATTAGTACTTAACGAAAGTGGAAGATAACTAAAGAGAAGTAAGAAAGAATGAATGCATGCATTAATGAACGAACGGAAGTAAGAAAAGTCTTGAAAGCACTGTAACGAGGATCACACCCAATGAAGGGTGTTAGCTCAATGGTGTGCAGGTTAGCTACCCCAGAAGGATGCACACTAGGGTCTAGTCTTTGTGACTAACCATACGTATGGGACCATTGTCGCTTGCCTCGGTGCTGGTGCCCGCCTAGTGCATGATGTTTGAAGTCTATTTATAGTCTTCGGCCCAGTACCCGCCTTGTGCATGATGTTTGGGGTATAGCACATGGCATTGGTCCAAATGATGATACCCCGGTGCTGGTGCCCACCTAGTGCATGATGTTTGAAGTCTATTTATAGTCTTCGGCCCAGTACCCGCCTTGTGCATGATGTTTGGGGTATAGCTCGAGGCATTAGCCTGGAGCATAGAGAAGTGAAAGTAATAATGGACGAATGAAATATACGATAAGAAAGATAATGAATGTAAGTTGACGATGATGAAAGATAATAATGAGATTATCTATTTGTACGTATGATGTATGACCGCTTACAAAAGTAAAGTATGGTTTTAAATGAAAGAAAAGTATTTTATTTATAAAACTAGAACTCACTCAGCAACGCTGACTTTTATGTAATTTCCAGTTGGCAGGTAATGTTGCTGAGGATGGCACGGGGCAGCTACTTGGCGTTTTTGGGATGGCATCCATTTCATGACAAATGACATTTTTGTAATGTAATGCAAACAATGAGATTTTTGTAATGGATAACAATGATTGTATTGTCTTGCAAAAGTGGTCATTAATATAAGAAATGGTTTGTTTAGTATTCCACTGTGATGTTTTAGCAAATGCAAATATGTGTTCTATGTTTTATGTGCGATGATTGACCAGCTGTAAGCGTTTCGGTAATGGGGCCTTACATGAGATTACTCTAGCTTATTCAACCACAGTCAAGAACAAGAAAGATAAGGTGAAATAAAAGATTGTTAAGAACACTCCAGTCAAAACTGAGGAATCTGTTAATACTGTTGAGTTTACTCCAGCATCTGCATGTGATGACAAAGAAAAAGCTGTTGAGATTACTCCAGCAATCAAAGTAGAAGAGAAGATTGTTCTAAAGGCCTTAATGGTACAAGTTGTACCTGAAGAGACAAAGAAGCAAGAGGAAATTGAAGAGGTACATTCTAATCTTTGTTCTGATAATTGCATAGAAAAGGTAAACATGTATAGAGTTCACAACAAACGCTTGATCTTGGAAGTTGAAAAACTACAATATCAAGCTCGTAAATATAAATCTGATAAGAAAATTTTTATAGAAAATATGGTTTAAACAAATCAATTTACTAATCAAAACTAAATCTTCATGATAAAGAGTGTAATATAAAAGATTTGACAATACGTAATGATGAACTATCTTTAGAAATTAACAAACTAAACAATGAACTCTTGTCTGCTAAATTGGTTGTTGAAAAATTTGAGCTTTCATCGAACATGGTTGAAGGTATAATCTAGTCTCAGATGACAAAGAAAATTAATGGTGGTAAAAGTGGAGTTGGCTATGCTAACATTGCACCACCAATTAATCATGATTATACATCTTTGCCTTCATCAATTACAACTCCTGATGAAGGACCTATGGATTAGGTTTTCAACCAAACACAGACTTCACACCTTCAGTCAATGTTTCACTGACTATTGACCCTGTCAAAAAACTAAAATTAATATTAATCATGACAAATTTTTTGTAGAAAGTGTGAGGAAAGAAGGGTTGGTTGAAGAGCGAGAGAGCGATAATGTATTAGATTTTGAGGAAAATAAGATTTGTAATGAAAAACAATCTTGTAATTCATTATCAGTTATAAATGAAAGATTAACAGTTTTTATTGATTCAAATGTATGTTCAAAAATGCCAAATAAAGAAAAGAAAAGAGAATCAAAAATAAACTTTAAGAACAAAGAAAGTAAACGTGTCAGAACATCCATATCTGACTTGAAAACTGATGTCAAGAACAGATTCGTTTCTATAGGCAACATTGATAAGAAGGATCATATTTTTAAAGAAACCGATGCTAGTTTCTTTAAAAATAAATCTTCTATTATTGCTAACTCTATGAAACAAGATGTTTGTAGAACAGGTTTGAAAGACACTGGTCCTACTCCGGTACAAAAGATTCATAAGGATAAAGCTACAATTCATGCTACATCAGCATCAGTAATGAATTTAAAAGCTAGGATAATTACCTCATTTCCTCCCGAATCATCTCGAACAATACATAACGATAAAAAGGAAAGAGAGACTGTTAAAGAATCAAAAGGCCAAGGACATACTAAGGCCAGATTCTATGATAACTATGGAAGTTATCCAAACCAGTTTGTACAAAACATACAAGAGTCAAATACATGTCATAAAATATGTTTTTATGTGTGTGGAAAGCCAAATCACAAGGCTAGAAATTGTCATCATCAACATCAATTGACAACCAAACAGAGATTTCATAATTCAATTTCAAACAATAGAAGATGTTTCTTTGTAAATGCAAATTTAAAAAAGAACTTAAATAAGTCAAATTCTTTTGCTAATAACAATACTGATTTAAACAAAGAAAAGTCAAAAGTGAAATCAGTACAAGTTGATGAAAACAAATCCGCCATACTACCGATCTAACAAGTTCAAAGATGGAAAGTTAAAGATAAATCACCTGAACTTTTTGTTGTTGATAAATGTGTTTTTGATGAGAAAAGAGATATGATATTTAAAAATGAATCATATTTAGATGAAAACAAAGAGCTCAAGTCAACCATGGCTTGGGTTCCTAAAAATGAATAAATTTGTTCAATTGTCCAAGAACAACCAAGACAAGCTATCAATAGTGTTTGGCATGTAGATAGTGGTTGTTCAAGGCACATGACTGGTAATATATCTCTGTTAACCAATATACAACCTTATAACAGAGGAGATGTTATCTTTCCAGGAGATAAAGGTGGTAAGAATACAAAGAATGGTACAGTGACAAATGGTGTGTTAAGTTTGGAAGATGTCAATTTTGTAGAGGAACTAAAACATAATCTGCTTAGTGTCTCTCAAATTTATGACAAAAAGTATTCAACACATTTCACTGATAAAGAATGTCTTATTCTAAAACATGGCTTTGTAATCCCTGATGATTAGATTTTATTAAGAACTTTGAGAGACAAAGACACGTACTTACTTTACATGAATGGTTCACATTCTTTTGTAACTGGGTCGTGTTTATTATCTAAGGCCTCGAAAATCGATACTTTGTTATGGCATCATCGTCTTGGACATGTAAATGTTAAAACTATGAAGAAACTGGTTAGAGGAAACCATGTTGTTGGCCTACCTTTGAAAAAATTTCAACAAACAGAACATTGTCTGACATGTTCAAAAGGCAAACAACACAAACTCCCTCATAAACCAATTGCACATACCAAAATTGACTCTATTCTTCAACTGTTACACATGGATTTATTTGGTCCTGTTAGTGTTTTGAGTTTGGGATGTCGTGCATATTGTTAAGTCATTACTGATGATTTTTCTAGATTTACATGGGTTTTCTTCTTAGCAACCAAAGATGAGACACCTCATTTGCTAATAAAATTCAAGACACTCGTGGAAAATCAGACGGACAAGACAATTAAGTGCATTCGAAGTGATAATGGAACAGAATTTTGCAATCGTACATTGAATGAGTTCTATGATTTAAAGGGGATAGCAAGGAAACTTAGTTCTGCAGGAACTCCATAACAAAATGGAGTTGAAGAAAGAAGAAACAAAACTTTAACTAAAGCAGCCATAACTATGTTATCAGCAGCCAAATTACCATCATTCTTTTAGGCTGAAGCTATTAACACTGCATGTTATATTCAGAATCATGTGTTAATCAATAAACAACAAAATATTACTCCTTATGAAATCTTTTTCAAACATAAACCCAAAGTCAAATATTTTAAAACATTTGGATGTTGTTGTACTTTGTTAAACACATCCGAGTCTAAATCAAAATTTGATGAAAAAGCTGATGAATGTTATTTTTTTGGATATTTAGCTAACAAAGTAGCATATTAGGTTTATAATATAAGATCTAAACAAATAATTGAGTGATTTGATATTGATTGGCACGAATCTAACAAAACAAATACAGGTTCTACACCTTATGGGTTTATGATTATGCTTCTTTATTTGAAACATTTAATTCACCATCTATTGTTTCTACTGCTAATCTACCTTTGACAACCTCAATTCCAGATATCTTTGCTAAGGATATTGGATCTATGTCTACTCAAGCAAAAGGAATATCTTCAGATATACCTTCTTCTTCAAGTGTTGCAACTATTCCACATTCTATTTATGAAGCTGAGTTATCTCATTCAGATTCAGTTGTTGAACAAGCTCCATAAGTTTTTGATCAGAGTTCCTCTTCTACTCAAGTTGATCCAATTGATACTATTCAAGTACCATTTGAAGATCTTTCTATTGACAATGATAATCAAGATGAAGATATTGTTTATCAACTTGAAGAAGGGAACACTGCTGACGAACCAATTGGTCATATTTCTAACTTAGATGAAGTTATCTTTAAAGATGCTATTCCACAGTTGAGAATTCATAGAGACCATCCAACAGACGCAATCATTGGTCCATTATCACAAGGTGTTCGAACTCGAAGTCAATGAGGAACGATAAATACATGTTTATATTCATGTTTTCTATCATAAATTGTGCCAAAGAATGTGGAAATGGCATTAAAAGAAAATAGTTGGGTAGAGGCCATGCAAGACGAACTAATGCAATTCAAGAAGCAGAATGCTTGGAATCTGTGTGAATTGCCAAAGGGTAAGTTGCCAATTGGTACAAAATGGATTTTTAAGAACAAGATGGATGAAAAAGATGTGATTGTCCAGAACAAGGCCAGACTTGTTGTTCAAGGATTCTATCAAATTGAAGGGCTTGATTATGAAGAAGTATATGCTCCTGTTGCAAGACTAGAAGCTATACGAATCTTTCTGGCATATGCTTCATACAAGAATTTCACAGCATATCAGATAGATGTCAAAACTGCTTTCTTGTATGGCGAAATGAAATAAGAAACCTATGTCTGTCAACCACCAGGTTTTGAAGATACAGTTAATTTTGACTATATTTACAAGTTAGAGAAAGCACTTTATGGTTTACACCAAGCACCTCGAGCTCGGTATGACACTCTCACTGAACATTTGCTTGTAAATGGTTATACACAAGGTGCAATTGATCAAACTTTATTCATACAGAAGACTGGTAATGATCTTATTCTCGTTCAAGTTTATGTCGGTGATATTATCTTCAGATTTACCAATGATGATTTGTGCAAGGAATTTGAAGCAGTCATGAAGAAGAAATTTGAGATGAGTTTTCTTGGAGAAATGACGTTTTTCTTGGGCATTCAAGTTAAATAAGATGATAAGGGAATACTGATACATCAAGAAAAGTATATTCACAGTATCCTAGATAAATAAAAATTCCAAGACTCCAAGACAGCTCCTACTCCTATGTCTTCTCGTCCTACTTTGACTCCATATCTCACAGGAGAAGATGTTGATTAGCATATGTATCGATCAATGATCGGCTCTTTGATTTATTTCACTACAAGTAGACCGGACATCATGTTTCCTGTTTGTCAGTGTGCACGTTATCAAAGTAATCCAAATGAATCTCACATGAAAGCTATTAAATGGATTTTTAAGTATCTCAAGGGTCAACCAACAATCGTCCTTTGGTATCCTAAAAATTCTAATTTCAATTAATTTGCTTATACCGATAGTGATTTTGCAGGATGTAACTTGGATAGGAAATCTACTACTGGCGGTTGTCAATTTCTTGGCAATAGGTTGATTCCATGGCAATGCAAGAAACAGCAGACAGTATCCACATCCACTGCAGAGGCTGAATATGTGGCTGCATCAAGTTGTTGTTCACAAAACATTTGGAGTCAATAACAACTCCTTGATTATGCCCTAAACATTTATGATACTAAAATATTTTATGATAATACTGCAGTTTTAAACATTGTTAAGAATCCAATTCAGCATTCAAAGACAAATCACATTGACATCCGCATGCATTTCATTAGTGACTGCTTTGAATGCAAACTTATCCATTTGGAATCAATTTCTACAAATGATAACATTGCCGATTTGTTTACTAAGGCATTTGATCATTCCAGATTTGATTTTTTAGTCTAATCATTGGGAATGATTAACTTTAGTTAACATTTATTCTTACAACCTTTACAAAATATTTTTTTTTTGTTTTTAGTTAAAATTGTTATTTTCTGTTTAGATAATCACAATTTTAAGGGGAGAATATTTGAAAATACATAAAAAGAATTTGTTCTTAGGGAGAGTAAATAGTTTGAAGAAAATTACAAAAAGACTTTGGTTATAAAGATGAGAAAATTAATTTTCAAGATTATATAGGAAATGATATTACATTTATTGATCTTGATCTGATACATCTTAAGGCTTAACGATAACTGACTTGGATTATGTTTGATATGTTGATAGGCTTGACATTCAAGAATGAAAAGCACTAAGCTCTGTGATTCACTAAAAGTAACTATCTATGATTATAGTGGATAACTCATCAAGGTTTTATGGTAACAATGAATCCTTGCTAAAATAGACTGAGAGTTACAGTCTAGTCATACTCATGCCAGTTACTTTCTGATCCAGTTTCTTTTAGATATTATGTATATATATGTAACAATTGAAAACATATGAAAACAAAATACAAAAGAGAAAAACAATCAAAAAGAGCAAAAAGAAGCCAAAAGGCCATATAGGAATAAAATATGCCGATGAGCACAATAATAAAGATATGTCATAGACATACATACTATATGATAAATATTTTCATTTTTGAGAATATGTTTTGATACAGAAGGCAAAATCAAAAGATGGGGCATGTAAGTCCGAATTGGCATATAAGTCCTAAACGTCTTGCGAGGGCAAAAACATAAGTCCGACTGGCTGTTAATAAGTCCTAACACTTGTTAATATTCTGTGTTTAGAAATGTTTCTCGTGCTAGTTAAGCTGTAAATAGATATTATCTAAGAAATAATTGGTATTGAGAAAACTGATCAGAAGTGAAAGGTTTAAGTCAAATTGGGGTGACTTGAAATCTCAAAATGTCTTGAAGCAGGATAAGAGTTTTCACAAAATTCTTGATGATGAAATTCACTGAGTTCATATAATTTTATCAAAACATGATAAATATCACAGCTTATGTGTCTAAGTAAAACTTGAAGTCTATGTTTAACATGGATACAATATATTGACAATCAACATAACTAGTTTGTAAATAATTAGTCAATAGTTAAGTAACATGTTAATGATCGATTTCTAAAATATGATCCTGTACTTGAAAATTTATCAAAAATAGTTAAGTAAATAATTAGTCAATATTGTTTGTTAACATATGTTTTTCTACTTGTTTAAATTTTATATCTTTTACAAAATTAAGGGTGTTAGAATAATTGTAAACACTTAGTTAAACATAATCTTTTGATAACAAATCAAATTGCTTTATAAGTTGATTAAAATTGAAAATTGAAAATTAAAAAGTTGAAAATTTTCAAAAACAAATGAACTTGTCACATGCGAAAAGTTTAAAACATGCGAAAAGTTCAACAGAGGCGAAAAGTCTCAGTATGCGAGAACTCTGACTTCTCGCGTGAGAAGTCAAAGTACTATAAAAACAACAGTTGAGCGAAAAGTCATCATATTCGCACGATAACTTTCAGGTTTTCACTCTCAAAATTTTAAGTGTCAAAACCGATTTAACCGTGATTACAGTGTCCACTTACTTCTCATTGTGATTCCTTAGTGATTTACAAGGTATATAGATGATTTTGTTTAGATTTGAATGTGTTTGTTATTTGACCAAAAGTTCGTATGCCGAATACATGATAAATTGAACGAATTAAACATGTTAAACCTTTAAAATGAATTAGGAAACATCTAATAATCAAGTTTTAATGGTTGAAACACTCTAAAATTGAACAATTGAAATTATGAAGTCGCACAGACTTTTCGCATGCGAAAAGTAAGCTGAATATGAACAGACGCGAGAACTTTCAAACTCGCACAGAACTATTCGCATGAAACTAAACTTGTCGCGCGACAAGTTGACTTTTAGTCAAGGTCAGTTTTAAGCGAAAACTCATCTTATCGCGCTAAAAATTAAATCCAAAACTTAAAGTCTTCGCGCGAGTAGTTGATGTTTTCGTGCGAGAAGTTCATTTTTCAAAATTTTTTCTAAGTGTAAATATTTGTTCTAAGAGTGAAATATTTTGTACTTATCAATTTTGTTCTATGTTTCAGATGGCACGACCATTGGTTTTTAATAAAAACCATAATTCAATGGCATTTCTTGGAGATTGTAATGCCCCGTTCCCAGAAACCTCACAGTTGGTCAACCACAGTATTATTTACATAAAGTTACGTACATTTAATTAAAACATCATAGCGGATTAGATTACCAAAAACCATTCATTGCATTAATATTTAATGTTGCCAAACCATACATCAATGTAATAGGAGTTACAAAAGAAACGTTTAGTTGCATTACAAAACAACATAATTATCAGGCAAGAATGGATGCCAGTCTTGCCCGCCAAGTAGCTTTCCCCCGCATGCCATCCTCAGCGATGAGTTACCTGCCAACTGAAAATGCATAAAAGTCAGCGTTGCTGAGTGAGTTCTAGTTTTTAGAATTTAAAATCTCTTGTTTAGACATATAAAAATATCTTTTTCTTAAAATACTTCCTTTTAATAAATCCGTTACTTTCGATCACACATCATACGTACAACAAGATAATATTCATTATTATCTTTCATCATTCTTCTCATTCATTTCGTACTTTTATCATTATCTTTCACTTTCTACCAGACCAATGTGCAATACCCCGAACATTGTGCACGAAGCTGGTACTGGGCCCGATGTCTATAAATAGACCCCGAACATTGTGCATAAAGCTGACTCCAATACCTGGGGCAAGCAATAAGGGTCCCGTCAATCTCAAAGATTGACCCTGCATGCATCCTCATGGGGTAGCTAACCCGCACACAATTGAGGTGACAACCCGTTGATGTGAACCTCCTTTCATTTTGCTTGCAAGGCTTTCATTCATTCTTTAAGATCCACTTTTCATTAAAATTAATCTTTCGCTTTATTTATGATAATACTTTACGTATACGAGCATAAACACACCACGTAAAGTCACGTAATAATACGTAATATGGAACATAAGAACAGGCCATAATCATGCATAACATCAACACATATAACCATCAAAACAACCTAGGGCTTAAACCTTAAAATTTATATTTCCCAAAAATCTCAGAAATTTTCTAAGGCAGTTAGGCGCATGGAAACACTTAGGCATCTGAACTAACACTTAGGTGTATGAGCAATTTTCTGGGTGCATGGATACTATTTAGGTGCATGAGGTACACTTAGGCATTTGGGCAGTGGGCGCATGGGCACTATTGGGGCGAATGGGGTGGAACTTAGTCTTTTTTGGCTAAGTATCAGGCGCATGAGCCTACCACTTAGGCGCATGGGCAAAAATCGAGGCACATGAGCAACACTTAGACTACTGGAAAAAATTTCTAGGCGCATGAGGTACTGTTTGGGCGCATAATAAAGGACTTAGGAGTCTGAGCTAAATTTCAGGCGCAAGAGCCTTGTTTGGGCGCATGGGCATCAAACATACGTGTTTTCAAATTATTTCCAGTCCCAAACATAATTCTAACATCCTCATAACTTAAATCTATCATTTTAAGTTCCTAAAACTAACATAAAACCAAGAAATACAACCAACCAAACACAACGTACATACGGTTATCATACATACAAGTTGTAAAATATTTTTACATGCATTTTAAGCCCCAAAGATGTTTAAAAAAAAAATCGGGGATCTAGAACTCACCTAAAGCAGCCTTCAAGTAAAACTCCACCGAACTTGAGGGCACAACGAGTCCAAACACCTAAAAACACAACAAAACACACAACCAAGCATGAAGAACACATAAAAATCAGTTTTAAGGTTGAAAACCCAACAAAACCTAACAAGACACAAGGAAACACCCACCAAATGCGAAAACTCAGCTTCAACCTCCTTGCAATCGAGAGAAAACTTCAGCTTCTTTCTTCTTCTTGATCTCTGTCGAAAAGCAGAAAGTTGAAAAGGTGTATGGGCGGCCATACTCATATAAACCTTAAAATAATAAGGTTTTATACTTTTTACACTTTGGCCCCCTCCACTTGTGTCCATTTTCTTTTCTTTCAAGATACTTTTCTTTTCCTTTCTTTTTGACAAAATTTTGGGTGTTACAAGTCCACCCCCCTTATAGAGGTTTCGTCCCCGAAACCTGTCCTTCTTTAAACAGTTATCGGTAATGTTGTCTCATCTCATCCTTAGTCTCCCACGTAGACTTAGATCCCTTCTTATGCTTCCACTGCACTCTCACCAGTGGAACCACTTTATTTCGTAACCTCTTCTCTTTTCGATCAATGATTGCCACTAGTTGCTTTACATAGTTAAACCGTTCATCCACTCAATGTCTTCCAGTAGTACAATCATGTCTTTAGCAGCTAGGCATTTTCTCAGATGATATACATGGAATGTTGGATGAATTCCACTTAACTCATCAGGTAGCTCCAATCAATAGGCCAGCTCTCCTACTCGTGCAACAATTTGGAAAGGTCCTATGTACCTTGGACTGAGCTTACCCCGCCTCCTAAACCGGATGATTCCTTTCCAAGGCGAGACCTTCAACATGACCCTATCGCCCACATTGAATTCAATCTGTCTACGTCTCTTGTCGGCATACGACTTTTGACTATCTTTTACCACCTTCATGAAGGCCTTGATCTTCCCCAATTTCTCAGTCGTAGCCTCAATCACTTCAATACTGCCTAGCTCTTCTTGTCCGATGTCTCCCCAACACACAAGCGTTCTACACCTTCTACCATATAGCATCTCATATGGTGGCATGCCAATGCTGGCATGGTAACTGTTGTTGTATGAAAATTCAGCTAACGGTAAGTGTTCATCCCAGCTTCCTCTAAAATCAATGACGTAGGCTCGGAGCATATCCTCAAGCGTTTGTATAATCCTCTCCGACTGACCATCTGTCTAAGGATGGTAAGCCATACTGATATGCAACCTCATGCCCATTGCAACATGAAACCTCTTCCAAAACTTGGATGTAAATCGAGTATCCCGGTCTGACACGATAGACACCAGTACGCCATGACACGTCACGATCTCTTTGATGAATAGATCCGCCAACCTCTTAGATGAATACGTCTCACGGATCGGCAGAAAATGAGCACTCTTCATCAAACGGTCTACTATCTCCCATATGGCATCATACCCTCTTATCGTATGCGGTAACTTCTTAATGAAGTCCATGGTGATGTGATCCCACTTCCACTCGGGTATATCCAAAGGTTGGATATTCTCGTATGGCTTCTGATGCGCTGCCTTCACTTGCAAGCAACTAAGGCACTTGCTCACATACTCCGCCACATCACGCTTCATACCCTGCCACCAGTAATCTTTCGTCATGTCATGATACATCTTGGTAGCACCGGGATGAATGGAGTATCGAGTCTTATGAGCTTCATCCATGATCCGCCCTCGTAGTTCTCCATAACAAAGAATCCATATCCGCCCGAAGAGGGTTTTAACTCTGAGAGTATTTTCACCCAACTCCGTGACCAGACCTCTCATCCTTTCAAAGTTAAGGCGATCTTCTTTCAACGCCTCATCTTGGAACTCTCTGACCTGTGTCATCACATCGGAGGTCATAATCAACTGGTAGGCTTTCACCCGGATTGGCTCGGGTCTCTCCTTCCAGCTAAGGGCATCGGCCACTACGTTTGCTTTGCCCGGATGATAGTGGATTTCACAATCATAATCCTTGATCAATTCTAGCCACCTCCTTTGCCTCATATTGAATTCCTTCTGCTCAAAGAAATACTTCAAGCTCTAGTTGTCCATGAAGATGGTGCACTTCACCCCATACAGGTAATGTCTCCAAATCTTTAATGGAAAGACCATAACCGCTAACTCCAAGTCATGAGTGGGGTAATTAGCCTTGTGGATTTTCAACTGTCGGGACGCATAGGCTATTACTCTTCCCCTCTGCATTAGCACGCAACCCAATCCCGAATATGATGCCTCTGAATAGACCACTAAGTCTCCGTTCCCTTCGGGCAATGTCAAGACAGGAGCTTGAGTCAATCTCATCTTTAACTCCCCAAAAGCATCCTCCTGTTCCAGACCCCATACAAACTTTATGTCCTTGTGGGTCAACTTGGTCAATGGTGAGGCTATCTTGGAAAAGTCTTGGATAAATCTTCTATAGTAGCCCGCCAAACCCAAGAAACTGCGAATCTCGGATGGTGTCTTTGGAGACCTCCATTGCATCACTGCCTCAACCTTTGCCGGGTCTACCATGATTCCTTCAGAATTTACCACATGGCCTAAAAATTAAACTTCGCGCAACCAGAAAGCACACTTAGAGAATTTAGCATACAACTTCTCTCTTCTAAGCGTCTCCAATACTTCGGGTATGTGGCCAGCATGTTCTTCTTCACTAATCAGGATATTATCAATAAACACAATCACTGATTTATCCAACATTGGCCGACACACTCGGTTCATCAAATCCATAAAAGCAGCTAGCATTAGTTAGACCAAAAGACATAACGAGAAACTCGTAGTGTCCATAACGCATGTGAAAAGATGTCTTAGGAATATCTTGCTCCTTCACCTTCAACTGATGGTAACCAGATCGGATGTCTATTCTTGAGAACCAAGTGGCACCTTGGAGCTGGTCGAACAACTCATCTATTATGGGTAGCGGATATCGGTTCTTCACTATTAACTTGTTTAACTCACGGTAGTCAATTCACATCCTCATACTACCGTCTTTCTTCTTTACAAACAAGACCGGAGCACCCTAGGGAGAGATGCTCGGTCGGATGAAACCCTTGTCCATCAACTCTTGTAACTGAACCATCAGTTCTTTCATCTCAGACGGAGCCAATCGGTACGGTGCTTTGGCAACAGGCTGAGCACCAGGTATAAAATCAATCTAAAACTCGATTTCGTGGTCCGTGGAACACCTGGTAAATCTTCTGGGAACACGTATGGAAAGTCACGCACAACGGGTAAGTCGGATAATTGGGGTACTAACGCATCCATGTCCTTCATGTAAGCTAGGTAGGCACTACATCCCCGTTTCATGCACTTTTCAGCCACCACTATCGAAATCACCTTCGAGACCGTAGTCACTTGATCACCATAGACCGTCACCAAACTTCCGTCGGGCGTAGTTAATCGGATCATTTTCTTGCGACACACAATATTTGCCTCATAGGCTGCTAAGCAATCTATCCCTAGAACTACATCTATCCCTAGAACTACATCAAATCCACCTAGGGGCATCACAAATAGTTTAGCGGAGAACCTATGGCCTTCTAGTTCTATGTCATAATCCTCTATCATTTCAGATATTTTGGTAGGCTTACCAATAGCAGTTTCTACATCAAAGGGCTCATCAATACTTCTACTACTAACAGGAAACTTAACACAAAAAGAAACAGATATGAAACTCCTACTAGCACTAGAATCAAATAATACAGAGGCACAAGTTTGGTTTACTAGAAACATACCTGACACGACATCGGGGTCCACCCTGGCCTCCTCCCGGGTCATCATGAATTCTCTAGCGCTTGCCCTCTGTCCTTCAATCCCCATCCTCTTCTTCGCCCCAGAACTCTCCGCCCTCAGCTTCTTGCAATCCCTACTCACATGACCTTCTTCACCACAGTTATAGCACCTCAACACCCTACAATCCCTTGCAATATGACCAAGCTTCCCATACTTGAAGCATACATTCAATCCCCACTTGCACTCTCTAGTATGCTCCTTTCCAAATTTTCCACACTTCTTAATCCCCGTGCTTGATGACACCACCCTTCGGTCATCCACCCTCATCCTCTTGTTGTTTGGAGTGAAACCACCATGTCCAAACTACTTTCCACTCCAGTTCCTATCACCGCCACCCTCATTTCTCACCTCTACCATAACCGTTTCCCTCTCATCATAGAGTCTCCCTGCCAGATCCACTACCGATCTAAAGGTACTCGACTGGGCAACAATCAGGTGCCTATGGATATCCACTGACAATCCTTGAATATACCTCTTGATCTTTCTCGAGACCGGTGTCACCTGATCTGGCACCAGCCTCTCCATCTCGTTAAAATTGGTGGTGTATTGCTCATGGGTCATGGTCCCCGCCTCTAGCTGTAGGAACTCCCTCTCTATCTTGTCGAGCTCTCGGTGAGGACAAAATTCCTTAATCTCCATCTTCTTCTGTTCTTCCCACCACATCTTTCTGATGGCCCTGCTGCCCTCGGCTTGGACAATATTGTCCCATAAACAAAAAGCCGAGTCTACAAACGAGTAAGTGGCGAACTTCACCTTTTGGTCCTCCCTACACTCACTAATCTCCAGCACCGCCTCCATTTCTCTCACCCAGCGGTGAGCAGCAGCAGCATTACCATTGCCATCAAAAGTCGGGGGTTTGCATCGTTGTAATGCCCCGTAGCTGCACCCCTTCACGGTCTCCCGCACTACCACCTCCTCCTCATCACCGGAGGCCGCCATCTCAGTGTTTAGTTGCTCCCTCTCACCATGATCTCTATCCTCCCCTCTTCTCCCAGTAGTTTTCCTTCGCTCCTCCTCCCTCTCCTTCTTGTCATCCTCCCTCACCGCACGGATGACCTCGGTCACCACAGACGGTAGGATCGTCTGCATGACCTGATGTACTTCCTCCACAACTGCCTCCTTTACGAAGGCTCTCAAGTTAGCACTCTCATCACTACCCTCCAGGTGATAAATCACGGGCTCAGCAGGAGCCGTCTCAGCAGTCTTCGTCTTGTTCCTCGTGACACGTGGTCCATCACCATGGCCACCCCGTGCTCCACCTTGGGAAGCTTTCGATGATCTACCACCAGCCATCCTCTAAACACTATAAGATTCAAATACCAACACGGTCATTCAAGGTAATAGCTCAGGTTATGTCAAGTATATTAAGTCCCTAATTACAATGGCCAGTTGTGATTAGCCATATACTTTACTCTTCATCCCCCAAGCATTTTCTATCCTGACTACATTAGTATCCAAAATATACTAAGAACACATAAATCAGATAGCACACGCACATAATACCGGTTAATATTTAAGAAAAGAAATACCTGATGGCACATAGCTAATTGGGTTGGCATCCCTCCATTTGGTCCCATTCTCAGTTTAAGTTTAGGTTTTGAAAATATTTTTTAACCCATTTCTCTTAAAATTTGGCTCTGATACCAACTTGTAAGGCCCCGTTCCTGGAAACCTCACAGTTGGTTAACCATAACATTATTTACATAAAATTACGTATAATTAATTAAAACATCGTAGCGGATTAGATTACCAAAAACCATTCATTGCATTAATATTTAATGTTGCCAAACTATACATCAATGTATAATAGGAGTTACAAAAGAAACATTTAGTTGCATTACAAAAGAACATAATTATCATGCACGAATGGATGCCAGTCTTGTCTGCCAAGTAGCTTTCCCCAGCATGCCATCCTCAGCGATGACTTACCTGCCAACTGAAAATGCATAAAAGTCAGCGTTGCTGAGTGAGTTCTAGTTCTTAGAATATAAAATCTCTTGTTTAGACATATAAAATTATCATTTTCTTAAAATACTTCCTTTTCATAAATCCGTTACTTCCGTACGTTGTTCACGAATAAACCCCGAACATTGTGCACGAAGTTGACTCTAGTACCTGGGGCAAGCAACAAGGGTCCCGTCAATCTCAAAGATTGACCCTGCATGCATCCTCATGGGGTAGCTAAGCCGAACACAGTTGAGCTGACAACCCGTGGCTGTGAACCTCCTTTCATTTTGCTTGCAAGGCTTTCATTCATTCGTTAAGTTCCACTTTTCATTATCATTAATCTTTCACTTCATTTATGATAATACTTTACGTATACGAGCATAAACACACCACGTAAAGTCACGTAATAATACGTAATATGGAACATAAGAACAAGCCATAATCATGCATAACATTAACACATATAACCATCAAAACATCTAGGGCTTAAACCTTAAAATTTCTATTTCCCAAAACTCTCAGAAATTTTCTAAGGCATTTAGGCGCATTAGCGCTATGCAGGCGCATTAGCACTATGCAAGCGCATGGAAACACTTAGGTGCCTGAACTAACACTTAGGCGTATGAGCAATTTTCTGGGTGCATGGATACTATTCGGGCGCATGAGGTACACTTAGGCATTTGGGCAGTGGGTGCATGGGCACTATTGGGGCGCATGGGGTGGAACTTAGTCTTTTTTGGCTAAGTATCTAGGCGCATGACGTACTGTTTGGGCGTATAAGAAAGGACTTAGGCGTCTGAGCTAAATTTCAGGTGCATGATCCCTGTTTGGGCGCATGGGCATCAGACATACGTGTTTTCAAATTATTACCAATCCCAAACATCATTCTAACATGCTCATAACTTAAATCTATCATTCTAAGCTCCTAAAACAAACATAAAACCAAGAAATACAACCAACCAAACACAACATAAATACGATTATCATACATACAAGTTGTAAAATATTTTTACATGCATTTTCAGCCCCAAAGAAGTTTAAAAACACAAAATCAGGGATCTAGAACTCACCTAGAGCAGCCTTCAAGTAAAACTCCACCGAACTTGAGGGCACAACGAGTCCAAACAACTAAAAACACAACAAAACGCACAACCAAGCACGAAGAACACATAAATATCGGTTTTAAGGTTGAAAACCCAACAAAACCAAACAAAACACAAGGAAACACCCACCAAATTCGAAAACTCAGCTTCAACCTCCTTGCAACCGAGAGAAAACTTCAGCTTCTTTCTTCTTCTTGTTCTCTGTTGAAAAGAAGAAAGTTGAAAAGGTGTATGGGCGGCCATACTCATATAAACCTTAAAATAATAAGGTTTTGTACTTTTTACACTTTGGCCCCCTCCACTTGTGTCAATTTTCTTTTCTTTCAAGATACTTTTCTTTTCCTTTCTTTTTGACAAAATTTCAGGTGTTACAAAGATATACCGGATGATAATGCTTTGTTTAGATCACTTATTGGTGGGTTGAAGTCATCCCAAATTTATTATGCCATCTCAACAAATCCCACTATTCACATAGAAGTTATAGATTAGTTTTGGGAGACTACTGTTAATGAGATTGATCAGGATAGTGAACCATGCATATCTGCCATAGTTAAGGGCAAGAGGATAATGATTTCAGCTGAAGTGATTAACAGGGTATTATTGCTTAAAGATCAGGCTAACACCCCAGTGAAGATAGATGATGACGTAGTAACAGACTGCCTTAAGAGGATGGGATATGATCATAGATATCCATCTCTTAAGAAGAAGTATCTTCCACCATTTTGGAAGTACTTATTTCATGTAGTTATCCATTGCCTTAGCAATCTAAATATTGGCATGGATAGTCTTACTACGGTGTTTGGATCCCTGCTGATTTCTTTAGTTGATGAACTCCCTTTCAGCATATCCAAGGCAATCTTTGCTGCGTTACAGAAGAATGTGATAGCTTTAATGGGTAAAAAGTTTGTAATGTACCCGAGATTTATTCAGCTAATAGTGAATGCTGCTCATCCTAAGTTTGCAGTATCCAACTCTTCTACTTATGCGGTAATGGTGATGAAGAAAGATATTTTCACTTACCTTATGGGGGCTAGAGGAAATGCCTTGAATAGGGTTAATTTTGCCAAACATGAAAGGTTTGTTGAGGGTTTTCAAGCAGAGGCATAACCACATTTGTCTGAGACTCGTCATGATCAGAGAGATGATATTGCTGGTACATCTACACAGTCTGCTCAAGAAGCACCTGAGAGTTCTTAGGGTGCTAGAGGTACTGATATAGATGCAGAGATAGACTCGTGGTTCAGTTCCGGGAGTGAAACTGACAGTGATCAAATCTGAAATGTGCCATATGTACTGCAGGAACGTCTAAGAGTATGTGAAACACCGGCAAAACGTACTGCTGAGGATCGCGATGCAGATTATATTCTTGAAGAAACACCAGTCACTAGAGGTAGGAAGTAGAGGATGGTGAGAAGAACTGGGGATAGTCCTCGTGGTAGGGGTAGAGGACAAGGCATGTTAAGAAAACGTTGGACCCCTATGACCACTGAAGCAATTGAGGAAGATATACCTGTTTTTGAGACTCTAGTCATAGTAAGTGAGGCTACACCAACTGAGACTCCATCTGATATGCCTACTACTACTGCTGACGTGTTGAGCACACCTCCTAGAGAACAAGTGAATAAGGAGACCATTTGTATTGAAGACTTCATCAAAACTCCTCCTGAGCATAAACAGGGTTCTAGTACATTGACTAGTTCACCTACACGTATCCCACTTGATGAACGTGTACGTAATTTAGAGAGAGAAATGTTGGAGAAGACACATATGATCGATGAGTTAAAGAGGCAATTGATTGAGAAAGATGAAAGGATCAAGGGTCTTGAACATTATCAAATGTTTATATTTAGCTATGTTCAGATCCTAGAGCAGAACTTAAAGGATCTCAACTCTTGTGTGTCATCTCAGTCTACACAACACTGGACCACAGAAGTTGGAGAAACAAGTGGACAACCATGTGCTGGTCCAGATACTGCTGAAGATCCTATTCCTGCTAAAGATCCTATTTATACTACAGAGCATCTTGTTGATCCTGTTGTTCAAGAAGAGACAACAGAGACTGCTGATGTTGATTGAGAGTCACCATTCACAGATATTCATATGACTACTAAGGATCAACCTATAGTTTATACTGGGGAGGCATTTGTGGAGCCTGAACATATGATTGATGGAAATGATCTGCCCAAAATACAAATTGAATTGATGTGGCTAGTATGTCATGATCCAAGTTGGGTCATACCCAATAACGAACTAGACAAACACCAAAGATATTTGTTTTATGATATGATCATATAAATAAATATTAACACTTAGAATATTAACACCAAATAAATATTTACAAATGCAGGTTTGGAACAAATGCGGATGAGCATTTCTGGAAATACTGATGGAAACATACATCCGCATTAGCTAATGCGAATGACCATTTGCAAATGCGG
Source organism: Flaveria sonorensis (assembly GCA_025506505.1). Classification (NCBI taxonomy): domain Eukaryota; kingdom Viridiplantae; phylum Streptophyta; class Magnoliopsida; order Asterales; family Asteraceae; genus Flaveria; species Flaveria sonorensis. Next base: position 43,268,447 of record CM046436.1, read on the forward strand.
ACGAATTACTTCACCCGCATTTACAAATGCGGGGGAACAACTTTATCCGCATTAACTAATGCGGATGTTGTTCTGAGAAATGCGGATGGATTAAGGGGCTGGGCCCCACCCACTTTTCTCTCTCCTGAACTTTATGTTTCCAAGGACATGCAATATAAGATGGCTTGCAGATCTCTCTAAACTTATGACTTGAGAACACGAAAAGTGTAAAAACCCTTTTCTCTTGATCAGTCTAGAGAAATATAAATGGGAGTTGTATAAGTGAAAATCCTAGAAACCGGTGTTCTTGTTGGTGGCTCGTGGGTAGACCAGCTTGAGGCTTCTTGCTTTAGGAGCTGCCATCCTCGTTCACCTCCTGCCGACCTCATTGTTGAAGGTAGTTCTTCGTACCTTCTATGGTTGTTTGTAAGCATGATTTCATACATCGATCCATATGGGTTTTGACTGATTTTATATAAAAATGTTTTATATATAAGTTAGCTCACTGTAACAAGTTTAAAATCATATATATATTCCGCTGCGTTCTTCTATTTTATAAGGATAAAATAGATCTGTTTAACTTGTGAAAACCCAACAATGGCATCAAGAGCCGGTTATATGGATACATGCTTCATTTGGACTGAGAGGCTTCAGCCCTAGTATCCCCTATTTTTCAAGATCTATTTAGACATGCATATAAGAATCTTGGAAAATTTATATCATTTGGATGATTTTGTTTTGGAAACAAAACCATGGTTCTCGGCTGTTTATGCTTCAGCCGAGAATCTATGGTTCAAGGGGATGCTTTTGGATTTTGCTTACATATGTGGATATGTATTTTATTTGTTCATAACCAAAGCCGAGACCTATGGATGAATGTGTTGTGATTTATTTTAATTATTCAAATGGTTTGTAATAATTAAATATGTTTATTCTTCCTATTGGGTATGTAATTTATTTATTTTTCATTTGGTATGTAAATAAATAGGCTAGCTGCACTTCACTTTTACTAGAAAAATTGTATTTAGAATATGTTTTGTAAAAGAAGATGCAACAAGACTATCTTTCTCAGTTTTAACCGAAAGGAGAAGATGAAGGCCCAAAGGAGTTTGGTGCTGAAGTCAAAGCCTAAATGGAGACCCAAATGGATCGGAAGAGTCACAACACAAGGTGGACACTTGAAGCATTTGGATGCGGGATCAAGTGGGAGTTCACCGGCACAAATGTTGTGTCATTTTCACCCTTAGAAACGACTTTATTAACTCACTTTTTTCGGTCAACAAGTGATGTTAAGCTTAGATGGCTACGGTTATAGACTCATGTGATGCTTGTGTGGTTGTTTTATTATTGTTTTGTGATATATGGATATGCATATTTAAACATTTAAAATCAACAACAAGCATAAAATTGGTTCATATAAAACATTAACATGGGTAATAAAAGGGTTTATTAAAAGTTAATGTGTTCACAATAAAATTAGTTTTATTGAAAGAACCTTGAAAATTGTTTCACACTAGTACCACACATTTGAATGCATGCAAATGTTACGTGCAAAATAGTTTTCAAAACTAGAACTAATGAAAACTAAAATCCCTTTTGAAACAAGTTTAACACAATCCTTTTACACAACACTCGAATCACTTGGGAACTATTTGTGGGATAAAGGTCACCTAACCACTCTTAGGGAACTTGTGTGTTTGAGGTGGGGTTAACATATTTGTGGGATAAAGGTCACCTTACCACTTGTATGTGTAAACTCACACGTGTGTGTAAGTAGGACAACTTGAGCTGGAAACCATGTGAATAGGGTCACCGAAGCATGGTGTACAATGGTGTTGATGGGATTAAACATGCCAACTAAACTTAAAGATGTTTAACCGATCCATAAAACTAAAAGTTGCAAAGGGTTGCAATTGTCAAGTGTTGACTACCTTGTTAATTTAAATGATGGGATAAAGGTCACCTAACCATTATTTAAATGTAACGTTGGATTATAGATTTTAATTATTAATTGTCTATGAGACATGAAAGGGGTATTAATAATTAAAGTTTTATTTTCAGAAATTCTAAAAATGAACTTTGTTTGTAGAAATGGCTGCCAACAACAACGCTCCCACCCCGACCGTCCATAACCTATCACTAAGAACTATATTAGAAAGGGATCGTCTTAACCATAATAATTTTATGGATTGGTTTCGTAACTTGAGAGTCGTTCTCAAGCAAGAAATGAAATCTTACGTACTAGACGAACCCATTCCCGATGAACCCGATGTTAATGATGTTGAGGCCTATAACGATTGGGTTAAGCACACTGAGGATTCTGTGCAGGTTTCTTGCCTCATGTTGGGAACTATGATTCCCGAGCTCCAAAAAGATTTAGAGCATCATGGGGCATATGACATGATTACCCAGTTGAAGGAAATGTTCCTTCAACAAACAAGGGTAGAACGCTTCGAAACGGTTCGAGCACTTCATGCATGTCACATGGAAGAAACTCAGTCGGTTTCATCTTATGTACTTAAGATGAAGAGCCACATTGATCGCCTTGAATGGCTAAATTGTCCCGTCTCAAAAGACTTGGCCATGGATTTGATCCTTAATGGCCTAACTAAAAGGTTTGAGACGTTCATCATGAATTATAACATGAACGGATGGGACAAGAGCATTGGTGAGCTTCACGCAATGCTCAAAACGACTGAGGTGGGGATGGGTAAAAGGGTTTTACCCGTCCTCACGATCAATGAGGGAGGCAACAAGAAAAGGCAACACCCCAATCCCAAGGCAAATGTTGCTAAAGGAAAGGGATACATCAAAGGAAAGGGTAAGGGAAAGGCAAGAACTTAACCTCCAAAACCAAAGCTTAAGAAGCCTAAGGTAACAGAGAACGATCCATGCTTTGAGTGTGGTGAGATAGGACATTGGAAGAGGAACTGTCCAACCTATCTCAAGGAGTTGAGAAACAAGAGGGATGCTGGGCAGACCTCAGGTACAACTTTCATGATTCATATTGAATTGAATGTTGTTTCTTCAAACACATGGGTATTGGATACCGGATGTGGAACTCATATTTGCAATTTGTTGCAGGGGTTCAAAAGAAATAAGCATTTCAAGAAGGGAGACACAAGTCTCTACATGGGCAACGGAGCAAAAGTTGATGTTGAAGCCCAAGGAGACTATGTTTTGAAGCTTCCAAATGGTTTGGAAGTTGTCTTGAAAAACATCTTGTATGCTCCTAGTTTGACTAGGAACATAATTTCTGTTTCCCTTTTAAAACAATATGGTTATGTATTAAAGTTTGTAAACAATGGTATTTGTGTTTTTATGGATGATGTATTTTATTTTGAGGCTATGCCTTATAATGGTATCTATGAATTGGTTCATGATAACTCATCTTTTAATAACTCGTTATACCAAACAAGCACCAAGAAACTTAAAATGGGTTTAAGTGATTTATATCTTTGGCATTGTCGTCTTAGGCATATAAACAAGAATCGGATTCAAACACTTCAAAAGAATGGTCTTTTGGAAACAAATGAAAATGGTTCATTTAATAAGTGTGAATCTTGTTTACAGGGAAAGATGACCATGTTGCCCTTTAGTGGTACTAACGAAAGGGCAAAGGATTTATTAGGAATCATACATTCGAATGTATGTGGTCCTTTTAAGACAATGACAAGGAATGGTGAGAGATACTTCATTACCTTTATCAGCGATTATAGTCGTTATGGTTATGTGTACTTGTTGACACACAAACATGAAGCTTTTGAAATGTTCAAAATCTTTAAGAATGAAGTAGAAAATCAACTCAATAAAACAATCAAAGTTCTTCGTTCAGATAGAGGAGGTGAATACTTGAGTGATGCTTTTCAAGATCATCTTATGAGTTGCGGGATTGTCTTACAACTTACTCCACCCGGAACACCGCAACATAATGGTGTGTCTGAAAGGAGAAACCGAACCATATTGGATATGGTTCGATCTATAATGGCTAGAAGCTCACTACCTCTATCATTTTGGGATTTCGCATCGCTCTCGCGGCTCGTATTTTGAATATGGCCCCAACCAAGAAAGTGGATACGACACCTTTTGAAATATGGCATGGAAGAGTTCCATCACTATCATATTTAAAGGTATGGGGTTGTGAAGCTTATGTGAAGCAGAACACCCAAAACAAGGTAGAAAGTCGATCTATTAAGTGTATATTTGTTGGATACACCAAAGACTGTATGGGATTAGTTCCTTAATCCAACCGAGCAAAAAGTATTTACTGCTAGAAAGGTTGAGTTCTTGGAAACTAAGTTTCTTATGGAAGAAACGACGTATAGAACAGTGGAAATTGATGAGGATCAAGAACCACAAGCCAATACACGTTTGGTTGAAATTATCGATCAACAAGAGGTTGTTGATAATGATCAAATGGTTGATCAATACACACAAAACGTTCGTAGATTTGGTAAAATTAGCATTCCACCTGAAAGATATGTATTTTTCATGAATGGATGCTATGTGGTTGACTCGGATGAACCAACTACATACCATGATGCAATGTCCAATTCAGATTGTGACAAATGGCTAGAAGCTATGAACGTTGAGATGCAATCCATGTATGACAACCAAGTATGGGAATTGGTTGAACCACCACTTAACTCCAAACTGGTTGGATGTAAGTGGGTTTTCAAGAAGAAAACTGATATGCATGGAAACTTGGATACTTATAAAGCAAGACTTGTAGCAAAAGGTTTCACTCAAACTCAAGGGGTTGATTATGATGAAACATTCTCGCCTGTGGCAATGCTAAAGTCAATTAGGATATTATTTGCCATAGCTGCATATTATGACTATGAGATTTGGCAAATGGATGTCGAAACCGCTTTCCTTAATGGACATCTCGAAGAGACTGTCTATATGGTTCAGCCTAATGGTTTTGTCAATCCAAAACATCCTAATAAAGTATGCAAGTTAAAGAAATCAATCTACGGATTGAAACAAGCATCGAGAAGTTGGAATCAATGTTTTGATGAAGAGATCAAGAAATTTGGATTCATCAAGAACGCTGATAAGCGTGTGTGTATAAAAAGGCTAGTGGGAGCATTATCACATTCTTAGTATTGTATGTTGATGACATACTACTATTTGGAAATGATGTTCCAACCATGGAAGGTGTTAAAGCCTGGCTTGGAAGTTGCTTTTCCATAAAAGATCTTAGTGAAGCCACCTATATTTTGGGAACAAAGATCTCTAGCGATATATCAAGAAGGTTGATAGGTTTAAACCAAAGTGCATACATTGATAAAATCTTGAAATGGTTCAAGATGGAAAACTCTATGAAAGTTATGGTACCTATTCAAAGAGGGACAATATTGAGTACATCTCAATGTCCAAACTCAAAGGATGAGCAAGAAAGAATGAAGGAAATCCTATATGCATCTGCTATAGGATCCATCATGTATGCAATGATATGCACTAGACCAGACGTGTCATGCGCATTAAGCATGACAAGTAGATATCAACAGAATCCAGGTAATAGCCATTGGATGGCTGTTAAAAGTATATTGAAATACATTGGGAGGACTAAGGATATGTTTCTAATATATGGATCTGGTGAGGAGGAGCTCGTTGTAAAAGGTTACACGGATGCGAGCTTCAAGACTGATCGAGATGATTCTCGATCACAATCGGGGTATGTCTTCATTATGAATGGAGAGGCAGTGTCCTCGAAGAGCTTGAAGCAGGACGTGGTAGCATTGTCCACTACAGAATCCGAATACATCATCGCTTCATTGGCAGCTCAAGAGGCCGCATGGTTAAAGAAATGTATTGCTGATCTAGGGGTAGTCTTTACCATTCAAGACCCCCTAGAGATCTTTTGTGATAACGAGGGTGCGATTGCTCAAATCAAGGAACCCCGTGCACATCAAAAGACAAGGCACATTGAGCGGAGATTCAACTACACAAGGGATGAAGTTGAAATGGGAAAGATATGTATTCGCAAAGTTCACACAGATCAAAATATTATGGATCCACTCACGAAGCTCCTTGAAAGGGCAAAGCATGAGAGTTATACTTGTGCCTTAGGACTTCGATATTCTAGTGGTTGGATTTGATCTGTTTTGTATATTAACTTTGGAACGAATGTAATACTAACTCTTTGTATAAATTATGACATTTTGAGTTATATTCCATTTTAGCATGTTTACATCCATGAATATGTTTATTATTCTAAATGTCCGTAGTCGGTTATATATGTGGGAACAAAGATGAATGCAAGACTATTATGAACATGGATTGGTAGATATTCATAAGGTATGAATATAGAGCAAAAGGTTGCTACCAAGGTTAATAGATATTTGTGGGATACAAATATTGGACTGACCCGCTCTCAAATGTTACTGCATGGAATTTTATAATTGATCATAAGTAAATTTGAGTAAAGGCGAATATCATAGTGTCCTCTGACCTGAGATACATATTGGGTTTTGATATTCACCAAATATTATACCTTGATCTAGTTCTTCACTGTTCTGAAATAATGGACAATACACAAGGCTATGTTCAGGTGTGATACAAGGTGATTATGATAAACGTATGTAGTTAAGATGGGATTTGTTCCTCTTATTCGTTGAGAGTATGATGTCTAAGGCATGATAAAGTTAAATCAACAGGGAATGATCATTCTGTGTCCCTGGATTGAACATGACATCTGAAACAAAAGGATATATGATTGGATTCACCTAAATCAGTTCAAGTAAGGGACTTGAAAGGAATGATGTTATTGAATGGCACTTAGTCATGCATATTAGGGGTAGTAAACCGTTGTTAGGCGGTATTTGCTACTTGCATCAATCCTCTATGTATCTTGTGCAAGTGGGAGATTGATGGAAATGATCTGCCCAAAATACATATTGAATTGATGTGGCTAGTATGTCATGATCCAAGTTGGGTCATACCCAATAACGAGCTAGACAAACACCAAAGATATTTTTTTTATGATAAGATCATATAAATAAATATTAACACTTAGAATATTTGGAAATTGGGTTTCCAAACATTTACACTTGTGTTGTATATTAAAATTATATGGATAATTTATTTCAAAGAGAGAGGAATATTAATTCATCCGTATTCGTTTAACACAGCCGCATTTGATGTGGTTGAACAAATGCGGATGATGTTTACTCATCCGTATTTACAAATGCGGGTGAACAAACCCTGTCCGCATTTGTTTTGGAACAAATGCGGATGAGCATTTATGGAAATGCTGATGGAAACATACATCCGCATTAGCTAATGCGGATGACCATTTGCAAATACGGACGAATTACTTCACCCGCATTTACAAATGCGGGAGAACAACTTCATCCGCATTAACTAAAGCGGATGTTGTTCTGAGAAATGCGGATGGGTTAAGGGGCTGGGCCCCACCCACTTTTCTCTCTCCTGAACTTTATGTTTCCAAGGACATGCAATATAAGATGGCTTGCAGATCTCTCTAAACTTATGACTTGAGAACACGAAAAGTGTAAGAACCCTTTTCTCTCGATCGGTCTAGAGAAATATAAAAGGGAGTTGTATAAGTGAAAATCCTAGCAACCGGTGTTCTTGTTGGTGGCTCGTGGGTAGACCAGCTTGAGGCTTCGTGCTTTAGGAGCTGCCATCCTCGTTCACCTCCTGCCGACCTCATTGTTGAAGGTTGTTCTTCGTACCTTCTATGGTTGTTTGTAAGCATGATTTCATATATCTATCCATATGGGTTTTGACTGATTTTATATAAAAATGTTTTATATATAAGTTAGCTCACTGTAACAAGTTTAAAATCATATATATATTCCACTGCATTCTTCTAATTTATAAGGATAAAATAGATCTGTTTAACTTGTGAATACCCAACAATGATGCCCATTCCTAACCCAGTAGATGAAGATGATGGTTTAGACTAGATAGATTATGATTCAAGTGATGATAGTGATAATGATGATGATGATAAGAATGATGGTGTTAATGGTGATGAGGGGCATAATGATGAGGGTGACGATGATGGAAATGATGATGATGATGATCAAGGGGGAGACATGGGTGCAACTACTGGTACAACTAGTTCATCGGGCACTGACATGTCTCCGGACCAAGTCCTGATGATTCAGTTTATTACACACCGTTAGACCCTGCTACTGAAGCTGCTTATGAAAGAGAATTTTACACATTCCAGCAAAAATCATTACTGAGGAGAAAGAAGAAGAGTTTGGGATATTTGATGATTTAGAAGAAGGCATAGAGTACACTGACATATTTGGAAACACTCTTAAAGACTTGTTTTCAGATACATTGTTTGAAGAGGGAGAAATTGTAGGAGAGTCGAGTAATCAACAAACGACTGACGAGACAGCTAATGTTACTGGTCAAAGTGTTGTGCGTTAGGTCGGGAACTTAACCGTTGCTGCTCCTCTTCCACTAGCTTACATTCATACACTGATTCATTCCAAACCTTTCATAAGGTACGGAAACTCAGAACCTATTATCAGTTGGGCTTATGATGTAGAGAAGAAGATGTATGTAGTGAAGAGAAAGGGTGGAGCTATGGAGTACTTCTAAGACGAACATGATTTTCATACACTCAGAGCATCGAATTTATATGCCATGGGTCGTGTTCCATTTATTAACCCTAGTAACTATAGCAAAGCCAATTGGATCAAAAATATGATTTGGAAACAAAGCAAGACCAACTTCAAAGACTTTAAGACTGCCAAATCTAAAGTAATTGAAGATGAGTCCCGAATAGATCCAAACACAAACAAACCGATAAAGATTCGAGTATATAGGCATCCAAGATATGTAAAGAAGATCCCTATTCATGCTCCCGTGCCAATTAACAGCTTGTCAAAGCTTAAGGGGTGGAGTTGTGAAAAGGAGATGGGTCACGCATTGATAAAATGTGAAGATAAAGAATACCGTGTCATTGACCCTTTGGATTTGCTCAAATATGGAAAAGACAATTTGATGAAGTTGCAGGCTTGCCTAATTGCAGCTGATGAATCTGTTCATTTCATAACAACACAGTACGGTTGAATGATCACGAAGGCCTTGACCAACAAGATGTATGCTTACGAAGGCAGTTATCAGGTTGATGATATGGACTTCTAAAAGCATTGATTTACCGAGCCTAGGGGGAGATTGTAGGGGTTGAACCTAGAGGCTCAGGAAATCAAATCAAGATGAAGAAGATCAAGCCATGCGAGAAGTCTAAGTTTCCGCGCAAAAACTGATTCTCGCGTGACAACATCATGTCGCGCGAGAACCAGTGACTCGTGCGAGAACTTCTAGATTAGTATAAATAGAAGTTTTGTAGTGTAATTAGTAAGCTTTTGTTTCATATCCTGATTTTCATACTTACTGTAATTTGTGCAAAATCAGAGAGCAATACAACTAAGTTATTTACATTGTGTGTTCGTGTTCTTCAATTGGTTCAATCTCAACCGTAATGTTTACATTCTGCATATTCGTTACGAGATCGATCTATGTATTGTGTTGATCCTTACAAATATTTTTTTACAATATTTTCTTAATCGTTTAATCAATGAAGGAACAAGTGAAGAACTACAAACCTCTAGAAGATGAATATCGTTTTGGTGAAAAAAGTGAATGATGGTGAAACATCATACCTGATTTTCAAGCTCGATAGCAATACTCGAAGTGGCAAACCCTCCAAAAGCTCATGGGGTAGAATTAGGAGAGATGAAGGTCAACGTAGAAGATTGTCATTGGCAGGTTATTCTGACTCGACATTGTTTGGGATAGTAAATTACCTTTTTATTTTCTCAAATCAATCGAGGTTACAATTGATTGTAATGTGTTTTAAACCAATGGTCTCTACTCTTGCACTTTGGGAACTAGTCGCTGGTGTGGAAGCACTACAAATGGAGTTGAAGGAAGTTAGAGCAAAAAAAATTCATAAAAATAAGGAAGGTGCTAAGAAATCTTAGAGAAATGGCAAAAGGGTATTTATAAGAGAAAAAGGGGGGAAACCCTAATTAGCGTCTATTGAAATTTAATAACCACACTAATTACAATTGGACATTTCACCTACAACCATCTGAAAAAGCTATCATTACCTCCTGAATTGACGTTAAGGACACAAAATGTCATTTCTTAGCAAATGTAGTGGCGTCGCCATTAAAAGCCAATAGTTAGAACTCTAAACAAACTAAATATTCAGTTAATAGTTCATGAATTATTCAGTGAGAAGTTTATTTATGTTCATTTGTTTTATAAATGAATGAACGCACACAAAAAGATATGTTCATTAAGTTAAACAAACAAACATGAACAAAGGTCGTGTTCATTCACTTATGTTCGTGAACGTTCGATATCATCTTCGTTTGTATTTATTAATTTATTTAATGATTTTACATTTTATATTTTCATTTTGATGTTTTAATTTATTAAAATAAAACACCCTGGTTATAGTATATGTATATGCAAATGTCCCCATTTGACCATTTTTAACTTGGAATTATGCTAAAGCTTGATAAATCTCTTAATTTTTGTGTTAGTTTTATTTATGATCATTCTGTCAACTATGTTTGGATAATTTTGTTTAAGTTTATGTTAAAGCTTGAAATTTTTTTGTCCTTTTCTTATGAACATTTTTTTGTGTTCATTTGTTTTTGTTTGTGTATATATATGTTTGGTAAGTGGTTGTGAAGAAGTATGAACATTTCATTTTCCTTAATGAACGTACAAGAATAATAAATATTGTATGATAAGTGTTAATCAATAGTTCATGAACAACTTTATTTCCTTTCTAAACGAACACGAACAAGGTTTGCTTAATGTTGGTTCAGATGGTTTACAGCTCTACCAATAGTTAGTGATGAGAGTGAAATCCCAAAGTGATAAAATATAAATGATTTGTGTGACATGAACTGTGGTTAAACGACAAATAGAATTAGGGGGCTTGATTAGATATCATTATTCTTTTTGTAGAATATAGGTTAAAATCCTAATCAGCAAGTGTAACCGATCCAAGGAAATGGAGACCACATATGTTGACGGGTAAAATAAATGTAATGAATGAAGGACCTCCACCAATGTGAGACAAGATGTCAATTTAGTTTTTGAAAATATTTCTTTTGTAGTATTGTAAATAGTCATAATCTCACCGCTAGGAGGCAAGCATTAATGAGAGAAGAATTTGATACTCAGAGTAAAGTTCTTCGAAATGATTTAACAAATCTAATTCAGTATTCTGAAATAGTAACTTACCAAGGGGCAGGTACACCCATAATCGGAGAATGATATAATTTTAATGTGAAAAATAGGGAAAAGAGGCATGGATGGGTCATAAGATTGAGTAGTCGGTTAAAACCTCTCGAAACCAACCTAAAACCGGACTTGCGAACACACCAAAATCATTCACAGGTTTCATGTCTCTAGTTTTGTACAAACAAAAGCTATCCTAACAAGAATATGAGATGATTGCACAACATGCATCATCATGTGTACAAAATATCTCCAAACGGGGATAGCCCTAGGGGGTGGGCTTGTAACTGCCCAGAGCCCGATCTTCACAACGGGCCAAAAATTTATATATATATATATATATATATATATATATATATATATATATATATATATATATATATATATATATATATATATATATATGTGTGTGTGTGTGTGTGTGTGTGTGTGTGTATGTATATGTATATATATGTGTATATATATATGTGTATAAATATATGTATATGTGTATATATATATATATATATATATATGTATGTGTATATATATATATATATGTATGTGTATATATATATATATATATATATATATATATATATATATATATATATGTATGTATGTATGAATGTATGTATGTATGTATATTTTTATTGAAAAAAACCATAGGTCATTAACGAAACCCACCAATAATTTATTTATATTAATCTATTAAACCTTTTGGCTCATTATTATTTTAATTATTTTAGTGCACTATTGTTTACCCAATTTAAGCCCATTCTCAAAACGCTCGAAGAGCCTCACAATTTGTTTAAATAAATAAATTAGACTATTTATCTACAATACTTTTACTCATTGGTATAACGATTATTATCGTAATATTGACTTCTATTGTATGGGGTTATTTATTTTATATAATAGGGGTTCTACTCGCTCATGGCCCAAAATGTTTTGAGTATTCTTGGGGACAACCCTGTCTCCGAATTACTCTTTCAATTTAAAATCCATCATTCCAAGGAAATTTTATAGGGAACAGGATTTTGAAACCTTGAAGAAGATATGTTTTGAATTGGAGGGGAGAAGAGACCAGCTATTGATTAATAGTGTGCCAATTAAGCGTCATCGTAACTCAAAGAGCTTATAACAAGCGGCACCATGATGATACATAACAACATATGAACTTAGGTCATGATGCTCAATTCGCAGCTGAACCACCTCCTACCATCAATATAATCAATGTTCTGAAAAGCTCTACTATAGATTCGTGTGGTTGGATAGAAAGTTTGAGAGGAAAGGGCTAACGAAATGATGGGTTGCTTGTTTCTTGCAGCAACCAAAAGACGTAATTGATGATTTCCTATCGTACAAGCCATAACAAAAATGATTTGAATGATTTTCCAAGATTGTGCGATTCATTTCCACAGTTTTAAATGTGATTTCTCAGGTTAGAACTTTGTAGATAATGTCATTTCATTATCAATTTAATAGCAAATATTAGTTTTTGTTAATAATGACGTTATAAAATCATTTCTATTGCAAGCATGATCTCATTAAGGTGTGTATATGTGGGTGGCCTAATTCCTGTTAGGCCCATTTCATGAGCTTCCATGACTAGAACAAACTTAATGTCATTTTGCGGCCCATTTAAGATTCTAAAATAAAATTTTTCAGGCCCGAAAATCGGGGTTGTCATATTTTATATTTTATATTTTTATATTACTATTTTAATTTATAAATATATAATACCCTAGTTATAGTATATATACGTAAATATCCCTCATTTGGCTATTTATCAACTTCAGTTTATGCTAAAGCTTGATAAATTTCTTAATTTTTGTGTTTATTATATTTATTATAATTATGTAAACTATGTTTGGATAATTGTTTAAGTTTATGTTAAAGTTTGAGAAAATTTCGTTCTTTATTGTTTATGTTATATGAACATTTCATTTTGTTCGTTTGTCTTTGTTTGTATTTATTTATTTTTGGTAAGTGTTCATAAACAAGTATGAACACTTCATTTTCTTGATGAACGAACATGAATAAGAAATCTTGTTCGATAAGTGTTCATGAATAACTCATGAGCAACTTTATTTTCTTACAGAACGAACACGAACAAGGCTTGTTCATGTTGGTTGGTTTCGTTTATAGTCCTACCAATAGTTAATGATGAGAGAGAAACCCCAAAATTGATAGCATATAAAGGGGTTAAGTTTGACAAGTCTTCAACTGTGGTTAAATGATTAATTGAACTAAGGGGACTTTGATTAGATATGGTTATTTTAGTAGAATCTGTTAAAATCCCAATTAGCAAGTGTAACTGATACAAGAAACTGGAGACCACATGATGACGAGATAAAACACTAGTAATGAATGAAGGATCTCAACCAATGTGAGACAATATATCAATTTAAGTAATTTGCCTTAGGTTTTGAAAATATTCCTTTTGTAGTATTACAAAAATTCATAATCTCATCGGTAGGAAGCAAGCATTAACAAGAGAAGAGCTTGATACTTAGAGTAATGTTCTTCGAAATGATGTAACATGACTACTTCATTATTCAGAAATAGTAACTTATCCAGGGGTAGTCCCCCTTGAATGGAGAATGATGTGATGTTAATGTGAAACAAAGAGAAAAGGGGCATGAATGAGTCAGAAAAATGAATAGCTTGTTAAAACCTTTTAGAACCAAAATATACCCTAGTTTCACGTTTCTAGTTTAGTTTTTACAGGAACCGACCCAGCAATAATATGAGATGATTGCACAACATGCATCATCATGAGATGATTGCACAACATGCATCATCATATTTAAGAAAAATTATATTTATATATGTATTTATATTTTAACTAAAAACAAAACTATAGATCATGAACAAAACCCATATCAATTTAATTATCTTAGTCAATTAGATCTTATGGTTCGTTAACATTTTAATTAGTTTAGCACACTACTATTTACTATTTACCTAATTGAAGTCCATTCTCAAAATGCTAGGAGAGCCTTACTATTCGCCTAAGTAAGTAATTAAATTATTTTGCTATAATACTTTTGTTCATTGTTATAACGATTATCATCTTAATATTGACTTTTTATGCACAAGGTTATTAATTTGTATACTAGGAGTTCTACTCGCACATGGCCAAAATTTTTTGAGAATTCTAGTGGATGATCCTGTCTTCAAATTGCCCTTTCAATTAAAAATCCATCGTTCCAAGGAAATTTTGCAGGGAATAGGGTTTTGAAACCTTAAAGAAGATAGGTTTGAATTGGAGGAGAGAAAATACCAGTTATTGGTTAATAGTGTGCCAACTAACCATCATCACAACTCATAGAACTTAGGAGCGGCGCCATGATGACAAACAACAACAAATATGAATGTTGGTCATGAAGCTCGATTTCACAGCTAAACCACCTCCCACCATCGATATAATCAAAGTGCCCAAAGGTCTTACTATAGATTCGGGTGGTTGGATAGAAAGTTTGAGAGGAAAAGGCTAGAGAAATGATGGGTTGCTTGATTCTTATTGTGATAGGTTCAAAACAGATCGATCTGTGATGATATTGTAATGCAATTATCAATTCAAACACAAAATAATCAAACACATGCAATTACATCAAAAATTCATAGATTTCACTGATAGCAAAAGCACAGGATACAAAGTGTAAGGGTTACAGTTCGTTCAGTTCTAACTGTTTTCTACTGTTGACTCTTTTGTCTATGGTCAACCCAGCACAATACATAAAATATCCTATTTATACTATCAAATGAAAAACAAGGAACATATATTTATAAAACAAGTCTCTATACTATGACAAAAACTATAAAAATACAAATGATAATCTTCTATAGGCTCTAACAATACTCCGCCTAAGATTATCATTGTCTTCAGTCTACATTGAATTCTTCTGGTTCTTCTTTAATCTTGAATACTGGTTTTTCTTTATAAATATCTAATGTAACACCCTGAATTTTATTAAAAAGAAGAGAAAATAAAAGTACAAAGAAAGAAAGGATAAATAACCCAAGTTGAGGGATTAAAGTTGTGCAAGATGCAAACTTTAATATTATTATGTTTAAAAAGAAGGGCATGGACACCCATGCCCCCACTACCCACTTTTTTTGTCCTCAGTTGAAGAAGAAGAAAGAAGAAAAGCTCCGGTTTTAGAGAGAGAAGAAGCTGAAATCTGTGGTGCTAAGTGTCTGTTTTCATGGGTTTTAGGAGATGTAGTTGCAGGTGGAAGTGTGTTGCTCGAAGGTTGCTTCAGGTGAGTTCTTGAGCCCCTCTTTTTACTGGTTTTTAAGTGTTTGGGGATATTATGCATACCGAGCAAAAGATTTTTATAGTACCCATAAGTTTTTCAGCATGATGTTTGACCGTTGTTCTATGGTTGTATGTTTAGAGGCTGTTTTGGGTTAGATTTGATGTTTAGCATGTTTTATTGTTTGTAGCATGATAGATCTGTGTTAGGATGTGCTAGGTCGATGTTTGGGTGTTGTTTGTAGCATCGGTTATATTCTCAGATTATTGGTCATGCGCCCAGATTTGTCCCCATGCGCCTAGATTTGTTGGCCATGCGCCTAAGTGTAGATCATGCTCCTAAATAGTTGTCCATGCGCCTAGAGTTGTCCATGCACCTAAGTGTAGGCCATGCGCCTGAACAGTGGCCCATGCGCCTGAATTATTGCCCATGCGCCTAAGTGTAGGCCATGCGCCTAAACAGTAGTCATGTGCCTAGAGTTGCCCATGCGCCTAAGTGCTCATGCGCCCCAGCAGTGCCCATGCGCCTAAGCTGGGCTGATGGTCCTGCATAGTGGTAATGTGCCTAGGCTATTTTCCTTAGAATTTTTTTATGCTCATGTGCCTGAGATAACCAACTGTTCTCCATTTTGGACTTAGGGTTTTCTGAGGATTTTATGAGGTAGTTGGTTGAGATAGGTTCTGTTATGATGTGATGGCTTAGGCTTGGTGTGTTATGCATGTTTGTGTGATGGGTTATCTTTCCATGTTTAACGATTTTCAAAATGTATGTATTATGTTATGTAATACGTTATGTTTTATGTTATGACTTTACGTGGTATGATGTATGAATGTACGTAAAGTATTATGTAATGAAAGTGGAAGATAACAAATGATGAGAAGGGAAGTAATGGATGATGAGATCCTTGTCGCATACCCTGGTACTGTGTCAGTCTTCGGACACGAGTCGGGGGGTTTGTTTACAGGCCCCGGAACAGTATCGGCTTTCGAGCACGAGTCGGGGGTCTGGCATGAGACAGGATGGCATGAGATGAGGTCTTGTTGCTCGGCCTGGTACTCAGCCAGTCTTCGGACACGAGTCGGGGGTTTGTTTACAGGCCGCGACACAGTATCAGCTGTTAAGCACGAGTCGAGGGTGTTGCATACGAGATTGGATCCTTGTCGCGTACCCCGATATTGTGTCAGTCTTCGGACATGAGTTGGGGGTTTGTTTACAGGCCCCGGCACGGTATCAGCTTTCGAGCACGAGTCGGGGGTACTGCATGAGACAAGATCTGGATGATGGTAAGAGATGTAATGTATTGTTTGATGAACGATGATGAAAGATGATAAATATTACCAAGATGTACGTATGATGCTTGATCACGAACGAATGCAAAGGTTATGTTTTAATGAAGGTAAAGTATTTATTAATAAAACTAGAACTCACTCAGCGTCGCTGACTTTTTGTATGCATGATAGTTGGCAGGTATTTTGTTGATGTTGAGGAGGTGCAGGCATGGATGCATAAGCTACTGGGGACGTTTTGAGGCTGGCATCCACATTTTGATATGATGTGTATTTTGAAATTCATATGAATGATGTAATGTAATGATATGTTTTAAATTATTAATGAAAGTTTAAAATTCCGCTACAAAAGTAATATATGTTTTTAAATATTTTATGCGATGACGGTCCAGCTGTAAGTGTCCCGGGAACGGGGCCTTACAAGTTGGTATCAGAGCCGAAGTTTAAGAGAATTGGGTAATTATATTTAAAAGAACCTAAACTTAAACTGACAATGGGACGAAAAGAAAAGGATGCCAGTCCTAGTAGCTACGTGCCTGCAGGTAAAGGTTTTACGTAAATGTTTTGTGTAAGTTAATGAAAAGGGGAATTATGTGCCCGTGTTATGTGGTTTATGTGCTTTTGTGTAGATTTAGATACTGATGTAGTCAGGATAGGCAATGCTTGGGGGCTGAAGAGTAAAGTAAGTGGCTAATCACAACTGGCCACTGTAATTAGGGACTTACTATACTTGACATCAACTGAGCTATTACCTTGAATGACCGTGTTGGTGTTTGAATCTTGTAGTGTTTAGATGGCTGGTGGTAGGTCTTCTGAGGCTTTGCGAGGTTGAGGTCGGGGTTGACGTGGTGTTAGACCGCGTGTCACGAGGAGTAGGGCTAAGACTGCTGAGACGGCTCCTGAAGAGCCAGAGCTTCATCACTAGGACGGTAAGGACGAGAGTGCTAATCTGAGAGCCTCAATGAAGGAGGCGGTGGTTGAGGAGGTTCATCAGGTCATACAGATGATTCTGCCGATTGTAGTGACCGAAGTTATACGTGCTGTGAAAGAGGATGAGAAGAAGGAGGCTGAGAAGAGGAAGACCGCTAGGCGAGGAGGCGTGGAGGGAGGTTTAAGGGGAAGGGAGAAACTAGAGACTGATATGGTTGTCTCCAGTGACGATGAGGAGGAGGAGGAAGCTGTGCAGGAAACTATGAAGGGATACACCTACGGGGCATTCCAGAGATGCAAGCCCCCAACTTTGGATGGGAATCGAAGTGCTACTGCTACTCATCATTGGGTGAGGGAGATGGAGGCGGTACTGGATATTAGCGAGTGCCACGAGGATCAGAAGGTGAAGTTCGCTACCCACTCATTTCTGGATTCAACCTTGTGCTGGTGGGACAACATTGTCCAAGGCGAGGGTACCAGGGCAATCAGGAGGATGAGGTGGAACAAGCTGAAGAGGTTGGTAATTGAGGACTTTTGCCCTTATAGGGAGCTTGACAAAGTTGAGAGAGAGTTTCTATAGTTGGAGGCGGGAACGATGACGCATCAATAGTATACAACGAAGTTCAACGAGATGGTAAGGCTAGTGCCAGATCAGGTGACGCCTATGTCATCAGAGATCAAGAGGTACATTCAAGGTCTGCCGGCAGATATCCTCAGACATCTGATCGCTACCCTGCCAAGTACGTTTAGGTCGGTGGTCGACCTAGCAGGGAGATTGTATGATGAGCGAGAGGCGGTGGTGATAGTGGATGTGGAGAAGGAGCGGGGCAATGTTAAGAATGGGAATGGAAGGCGGGACAATGATGATGGATTTGTGGCTGGAGGTAAGACAATGAAAGTCGATGATCGGAAGATGGTAATAGGGAAGGAAGAGGTATGTAGGAAGTGTGGTAGAGTCCACGAGGGGGAGTGCGAGTGGGGATCGAACATCTGCTTCTAGTGTGGGAAAGAGGGCCACAGGGCAAGGGATTGTCACATGGCAAGATGTTACAGATGTGGTGAGACTGGGCACATGAGCAGAGACTGCAAGAAGTCGAGGGCAGAGAGCTCCAGGGCAAGGAAGGGGAGCAGAGGATGAAGGTCAGAGCATTAGCTATGACCGGGAGGAGGCTAGAGCGAACTCCGACATGACGTCAGGCACGTTTCTGGTAAATTAAATTGTGCATCTGTGCTTTGATTGTGGTGCTAGTAGTAGTTTCATTCCTGCTGCCTTCTGTGATAAGTTGCAAGCTAGGAGTAGGATGGTCAGTGAACCCTTCGATGTAGAAATTGCTATTGGTAAGTCCACTAGGTTGCCTGAAGCCAAAGAGGATTGTGCGATAGAAATGGGAGAGCACGTGTTTCCTGCTAGACTATTCAGGACAGACTTAGGTGGGTAGGTGTATGCCTTCAGATAAATTGGCTAGTAGCCTATAAGACAGACACCGAGTGTTGCAAGAAGGCGGTTTGATCAATCGAGCCCAACAAGAGTTTGGTGCCGACCTACGGCGATGGAGTAATGATGAATGACTTGTCTGGGAAAAGGGATCATCCGATTCAAGAAGCAAGGAAAGCTAATATCTAGGTATATAGGTTCATTCCAAATCGTTGCTCTGGTAGGAGAAGTGGCCTATCTGTGACAACCCTAAAAATAAGGTTAGAAATTTTAATAGGATTCTGTGAGTATTAGAAATATGCTTCTCAATCTTTTATATTTTAAAGATTATTCTTATGTGATCTAAACTGAAATTACATATTTGATAATATGTATTAGTTATATGTACATATCATGATATCTTTGTACATAACCTATATGGATATGCAACAATCTTATTAATTTGATACAATATTTATAAGTTATATAATATGATTACATGTCTAGCTATAAGTTATGTTTAGTAATATAAAGAGTTACAATAATCTCATTACAACATTACATAAATATTAATCAACACAACACTAATGAACATCAAAAGAACATATGATACACTTAAACCAAACACCCTCGGCCACATCATTGAATTAAAACACTAAGATTAAATCAAACACCACTACATCATCCTTAAACCAATTCAAGCTTAGTCACCTCTTAAGGACACTTAGCACCCCCTTTAACATGGACACTTCGTCACCTAAACATCATTAGGAGTGATATGTGGCAAGCTTAGAAGTCATCTTAGTGTACCATTCGGCCGACTCTTCAAACTAAACATTTTTTTAACACTCGGTTAATTACCATGCACCATCACCACTAAACTCATTCCATGCTTGACACATCACCTTAAGTCATCATTACTAATGAAAAGGTGGCAAGCTCTTGGTTAACTAGATGTGTACAACCGCCACCACATCCATCCTTGAAACTCTCGGTTGAGGCACTATCATCATGAGGACACTAAGCTTAATTCATATTATGACACCTCATCTAATGTATATCATTACTAGGATGATTTGGTGTCATCTCCTTGTTAACTCAATGTGGGAAACCTTCACTAAGCCTCCTCAAACTCTCGGTTACTTGACAAAACCTCAACCGACCTTGTGCATCATCATCATGTTAATAACACCAAGCACATCTCTTGTATTGACACCTCACCTAGTAATCATGAGTACTAAAGAGGTTATGTGTCAAATTCTGAAATGATCCATGTGTAAACCGCAAACATCACTAAATTCTTTCCAAACTTTCGGTTTCCTTTATAAACTCCCAAAAGCAAACACTAAACTTTCCTTTCACACCCATTTTCATATTCAAATCCTCAGTTTTCTTATGACTTCCATCATCTCAAACACAACCCACTAATCACCCTCAAAAACCTTTGAAACTCTCGGTTCTTATCCTATCAAAACATCAAAATTACTTGGAAGACATTCTCAAGATCAAGAGTTCTTAGGAGTCCAAGGATTCAAGTCACTCGCAGTCATCTCTACTCATCATCAGCCTCTTCTCTCTAACCATTTACAAGGTTTTAAATCTCTACAATCTATCTTGAAACCAATGGTTACACATGTAACTAGTTTGATGTGCTTAAACATCAAAACTAATCCCAAAATCTCTTGAAAATCTTAATTTTCATCAAATCAAAGTAATGAAGTGAACAAAAACTGAAAATCCAGGAGACTTATAACAAATAGGATTTTTGAGATTTAAAAACAAAGGTTAACTCATTAAATATTAAGTAAAATAAGTAAAAATACTAAATGAATGTTATTGTGGGAAAAGAAATAATAAATTAATCAGAAAATATTAAGTATAATGATCTGGAAATTTTGGGAATTTATTACTTGATATATGAATTTATATGATTTATTTTCATGAAATAAGCGAAAAACATCTAATAAAATATTTAAAGGTGATAAAAATCTAGAAATATTTTTACAATGATCTCTCTATCATGGTAGAATTTTAGAATAAATTTCATGAATCAAATCGTAAAAATAAAATAGTTATGTAATTTTGACAATATAATTTGAATAAAAATCA
This sequence comes from Flaveria sonorensis, assembly GCA_025506505.1. Lineage (NCBI taxonomy): Eukaryota > Viridiplantae > Streptophyta > Magnoliopsida > Asterales > Asteraceae > Flaveria > Flaveria sonorensis. The sequence goes on from CM046436.1 coordinate 43,289,665, forward strand.
GAATAAATAGTTTCACAGCATAAACAATTCTAAAAAATTTATGGAAGACTTTATAAAATATTTTTCAAATTTTGTAAAAATTTAATAATTTTTAAGAAACTGTAGCTTATTTTTTCATGTTTTGAGATATTGATAAATTGGTAGAAAATGATTTTTCAGATTTATATATTGGATAAATTATTAAAATTTAGATCTGATCTTGGGAAAAATAAAATGAATTGATTGACTGATTGTTTAAATTATATCTAATATGTTATAAATTGAGGTGCTTTAAATTTTAAAGAAACAAAAATTAAAATTGTTTCAGACTATGAATTAATCTTATAGGAATTTGCTGGAAATAAAGGTGAGTTCATAGCCCCATTTTCACATCCATATTTTTGGGAGAAAAAGCATACTGTTTTTGGTTGATGCAATTGTTAAATAAGATATTTGAGATATACTGTCATTATGTCATAAGTTACAACTATTAATTCGGATGAGGAACCGTCGGATAATATAGGTAGCGCTACTTAGGAAATATTTCCTGCACCAACAGGATGAGTGTTGTGATGCTATATTATCTGATTTTTTTATTTGTATTCGTGACAGTTATGAATCACCTAGTATGTAAGTAGGTTTGGTTGTAGTCTTATTTACATTGCATCTATACATTTTGTGAGTCATTAAACCTATGTTTCTCACCAACTTTATGTTGATTATTTTGAGTATGCTTTTTCTGGTAATCAGAATGATTGACAGTGTGTCACTTTCTTTTGATATTTACGATGGGTGGTATGAAGCTATCGGATGTTTTATGACCTACGTGTTTCTGTGAACGCACACGTTCACTACTACTGAAGATGTGAAGATGTTTTAATGTATTAGGGTTACAAAAATGTAAAAGTCATTATAATGACAAATTTTGTGATATGTTTTGTATGTAACCCAAATGATATATATATAAAATGGATGTTTTATGATTATATATGATTGGATGTTATATCTGCGCCTGTAATCAATGTGTTTTGTATCATAAAGTCACATCAAGTACTACACGCTTCCGCCGGGATGTGACACTATCAATGGGAGCTACCTGATAAGTTAAGTGGAATTCATCTGACATTCCATATATCTCATTTAAGAGAGTGCTTAGCCGAGGAGGATATGATCGTGCCACTAGAGAATACCGAGATGGATGAACGACTAAACTACGTGGAACAACCGGTGGTCATTACTGATAGAAGGGAGAGAAGGGTTGAGGAGAAGGGTGGTTTCATTTGTGCGAGTACAGGGGAGCCTAGAAGGGGTCTGAGCCTACATGTAAGATCAAGGAAGAGATGATACAGCATTACCCGCAAGTGTTCGAGAAGCGACAGATTTCAGGGACGAAACTTATATAATGGGGGTGGACTTGTAACACCCTGAATTTTATTAAAAAGAAGAGAAAATAAAAGTACAAAGAAAGAAAGGATAAAAAGAAGGGCATGGCCACCCATGCCCTAACTACCCACTTTTCTTATCCTCGGTTGAAGAAGAAGAAAGAAGAAAAACTCCGGTTTTTGAGAGAGAAGAAGCTGAAATCTGCAAAAAGGTGAGTTTTCTTGGGTTAATGTTCGGTTTCAACCGAATTTTCTGATTCTAGGCCGAGATTTGTGGTGCTAAGTGCCTGTTTTCGTGGGTTTTAGGTGCTGAATTTGCAGGTGGAAGTGAGTTGCTCGAACCTTGCTTCAGGTGAGTTCTTGAACCCCTCTTTTTACTGGTTTTTAAGTGTTTGGGGCTATTATGCATACCGAGCAAAAGATTTTTATAGTACCCGTAAGGTTTTCAGCATGATGTTCGACCGTTGTTCTGTGGTTGTATGTTTAGAGGCTGTTTTGGGTTAGATTTGATGTTTAGCATGTTTTAGTGTTTGTAGCATGATAGATCTATGTTAGGATGTGCTAGGTCGATGTTTGGGTGTTGTTTGTAGCATCGGTTATATTCTCAGATTGTTGGTCATGCGCCTAGATTTGTCCCCATGTGCCTAGATTAGTTGGCCATGCGCCTAAGTGTAGGTCATTCTCCCAAACAGTTGTCCATGCACCTAAAGTTGCCCATGCGCCTAAGTGTAGGCCATGTACCTCAACAGTGGCCCATGCGCCTAAGTGTAGGCCATGCGCATGAACAGTAGTCATGCGCCCAGAGTTGCCCATGCGCCGAAGACTTCATGAGCTCCAGCAGTGCCCATGCGCCTAAGCAGGGTTGATGCGCCTGCATAGTGGTAATGCACCTAGGCTATTTTCCTTAGAATTTTTTTATGTTCATGCGCCTGAGATGACCAACTGTTCTCCATTTTAGACTTAGGGTTTTCTGAGGATTTTATGAGGTACTTGGTTGAGATAGGTTCTGTTGTGATGTGATGGCTTGGGCTTGGTGTGTTATGCATGTTTGTGTGATGGGTTATCTTTCCATGTTTAACGGTTTTCAAAATGTATGTATTATGTTATGTAATACATTATGTTTTATTTTATGACTTTACATGGTATGATGTATGAATGTACGTAAAGTATTATGTAATGAAAGTGGAAGATAATGAATGATGAGAAGGGAAGTAACGGATGATGAGATCCTTGTCGCGTACCCTGGTACTGTGTCAATCATCGGACACGAGTCGGGGGGTTTGTTTACAGGCCCCGGCATAGTATCAGCTTTCGAGCACGAGTTGGGGGTATTGCATGAGACAGGATGACATGAGATGAGATCTTTTTACTCACCCCGGTACTGTGTCAGTCTTCGAACACGAGTCGGGGGTTTGTTTACAGGCCACGGCATAATATTAACTTTTGAGCACGAGTCGGGGTTGTTGCACACGAGATGGGATCCTTGTGTCGTACCCCGGTAGTGTGTCAGTCTTCGGACACGAGTACAGGGTTTGTTTATAGGCCTCGGCATAGTATCAGCTTTCGAGCACGAGTCGGGGGTATTGCATGAGACAGGATCTGGATGATGGTAAGAGATGTACTGTATTGTTTGATGAATGATGATGAAAGATAATAATTATTACCAAGATGTACGTATGATGCTTGATCACGAACGAACGTAAAGGTTATGTTTTAACGAAAGTAAAGTATTTTATTTATAAAACTAGAACTCACTCAGCGTCGCTGACTTTTTGTATGCATGATAGTTGGCAGGTATTTTGTTAATGTTGAGGAGGTGCAAGCATGGATGCATAAGCTACTAGGGGAGTTTTGAGGCTGGCATCCACATTTTGATATGATGTGTATTTTGAAATTCATATGAATGACGTAATGTAACGATATGTTTTAAATTATTAATTAAATTTTAAAATTCCGCTGCAAAAGTAATATATGTTTTTAAATATTTTATGTGATGACGGTCCAGCTGTAAGTGTCCCGGGAACGGAGCCTTATATCTAACTCTCTCAAAAGCTTTCTTGATTGCTGACTTGAACTTCTTTGCGAGTATAGCTTGCTCAGTCTTTGACTCGTTCATTTTAATCTCCATATTGTCCATAAAATCCAAAGTTTCTTTGGTCAAACCTGTAATATCTTTATTAGCATAAAACTCAAAAGGTTTCGGATGATCATGAAAATGAATTTCCAACACGCCTTTGCTTGAAATTCTAATAAAATCAATAGACTTTATGTCTTTCTTCATGATGTTAGCAAATGCTAGAGCCTTTCACAATGAAATTTTCTCCATCGCAGCATCCATTACCTTTAGAATCGTCAAAAAATATTTTATATCATTATCTGCAACTTCTGATGCAACACGATCAAATTTCTGATTGAACAAGAAAGATATATAACTTGGATGTAGAAGTTTAAGTTAAAAAACTCCAAATAATGAAATCATGTCTTGATCCCAGTCCTCCAAGTTTCGAACCAGCTTCAACTCGAAAGAGTCAGCATGATAGAACCATCTCAAAATCAGTTTAGATGTTTGAGTGCCATCGATCACCTTCAAGCCCGGATTAGTGACTTTTTCAAAGTACTGATCACTATAAGCATCCAAAAACTATTCTTCTTCTTTTGATTGAGCAACCACCTTTCTTTTACTCTTTAATGACTTGAAATACTCCTTATCTTCATGATCACATCTGGTTTTAAGATAAGATTCCATTCTAGTAATGCCTTGATTTAAAAGTTTAACAAAATTTTCACCTCGAATTGACTTGGTAGGATTGATCAGAGGCAACTTATTTAACTCATTGAGATCTTGCACTAGCAAAGCTATGATGCTCGTGTAAAAATGATATACATCACAAATTGCATTTACATGTTTGATTAGAAAAGCATAAAAAATCTCATCATACTTCAAGGCAACTATTTTCACATTCTTTGTGTTATCTGTCACAACCATTGTATTGAGCAATTCAGAAATGGATTGACCTTTTTGTAGTACATTCCTTACTAAATCTCCTGCAGTTCTTGCTTATTCCATAATTGTTTCTGTTCAACCGAGACTTGGTATGCCTGTTTCTCTGTCTCTGGGAACATCTCAATCAATTCTTTTCTCCTTTCATGACCACTTCTCACTAATTCCATTTCTTTTATTTCTTGAGGCTTTAAGATTCTTGTTCTCTTTGTAATCTACAAATATTGTGGATTATCCATGTCTAGCACTATTATTTTGTTGTTTTGCTTTTCTATCTCTTGAAAACTTCTCACCAAATTTCTTAGAGATACAGCTTTCAATCTGTTTCACCTCTTTCATGGATAATTCCTTGATTGTAACCACAGCCTGAGCTCAACAGTTGTCATGTTTTAAGGATCAGGATGATGCAATTCAGGTGTTGGAAGATCTTCAATGTTAATACTTTCTTGCATCGGATTCCACTCTCCATGTTCCATAACTATTTCATCTGGATCAACTGGGAGCTTTAGACTCTGCAATCATACATTACTCATATTCTTCATTAATTTATGAAACTGTCAGACCATCCAAAAATACATGATTGTATTTCTTCTTGACCAGATAATTATATCTATCATCAATATCTAATGGGATGTCTTTAGTAACAGCTTCAATCGGAGAATACACAACTTCAACAATATCTTCTTCCTCCAAAACTTCATCATACCAGGCATTCAAAAATTCTAGATCCAAATCATCTAATGCTCCAATTTGTTCTTGAACTTCAACTTCTTCACGTGCCTGTATGGAAGTATCATCTACAATCAGATTTTTAGACACAATCTTCTATATCTTGAAGGAGGGTTACATGATGATTCAGCCAATACTTGAACATCAGATTCATCTAACTTCATCTTTCCTTTCACAGCCTCAGACAATCTTTCAACTTCAGTAGGTTAAACTTCAGGAATAACCTCTATCTCTGAAGTTAAAGGATCTTTTTCTTGGAGTTGAGAAGATTGAGATCTTATGTTTTCTTTCATCATTTCAAGTTCTTCTTTCAACTTATCATAATCTTCTTTTAACTTCTTGTATTTTTCTTCAATCAAATCATAATCTCTGAGTAAAACATCAAAGTTCTTAACATTCATTTCTTGAATTTCTTCAAGTTCAGCAATCTTCAAGTCTTTCTTTAAAGATTCTGCTTTTAATTGATTATTTACATCTTTCAGCTTCTCAATTATCTTAAGCTGATTGATTTTCTCTTCTTTCAAAGCTTCAATTATCTGCTCAGTGTTTAATTCCTCAGAATGAACTATGTCATCTTGTTTTGAGCTTTCACCTTCATCTAGCAAATGAGCAGGTGAACTAGTTACAACTTTAATAATCTCAAGAGAAGACTCCTTGGTAATCACATTCTCTTGTTCAATAGACTCTAACACATCAACTTTAGGAAAATCAAATTCCATTTATTGTTAAACATTTTCTTCATTAACACCTTTATTCACATCATTAATGTCATCATCTTCATTAACACCTTCATTAACATCTTTATTTTGATTATCAACTTCTTTAACTTCTAAAGCAACTATAGCTTCATTACATTCACCATCATCATCATCACTATCATCTTCAGATTCATCATCATCTTCAATGTCTTCATCATCATCCTCTGCTTTAGACTCAAATAGTCCTTGAGGAACTTCTTCAATCAAATCATTGGGATCAATTTGTTCATCATCAATCAAATGAAAATGATCTTCATTTATGTTCACATCATCTCTTGCTATTGCGCTTATCTAATCAAACATCTAGACATTCTGGGCTCTAGTAATCATAGTAAGTCTTTTGTATACATTTTCAGTCATGTGCTCTAGAATCAACCTTTCACCACTTACTCCATAAGCATGGAAATCAGGATTTGCTTCATTGATAATCAGTTGTAAAAATCTAAGCTACATCAGGTATTTGTTCTTGACTCCTTTCTCTAAATTAAAGATAAATCCATTCATAATCCACTTTACCATATTAAATCTTCTGTTTGTGGCAATGGCTACTATAGGAGAAGTAATATCCACAGGTAAAGAATTCCTTCCTACACTTATCTTTGACATTCCATGCTGAAATATATAACATAGGAGTTTCCAATGATTATATACTCTTGCATTGAAGAATTGTTTCTTTGGAAAATGATCAGGATGTCCTATGGCTATGAAAGTTTCTCTACACTCATTACAAGTCAGTTGTGCCAAGTCTTTTGGATCATTATCACCAAGTCTTAGAGCGTCTCTAATTGATTGCTCTGAGACCTCAATCATACGATCGTTTGTGATAAAACCTTGAACAACTTTCCTTCCTTCTTCATCTCTAGCAATTTCAGTTGTACTCCAAAATCTCTTGATGAGACGAACATATATGATTGGCTGTGAACACATGGCATATACATATTTTGTTCTCAACACAAATCTAATCATATCTTCATAACCAATAGCTTCACGAACATCTTCATTAAGAAAAACTGCTACGTTATACTTTGGCTCAAACTTGAGATCTGCCGTCTGTAGACATAGAACAAAATGTTAATCACATTTGAATTGAAAAACAGTTAATCATATTATGAGATCAATTTTGAACCAAAACCACTTAAAAATTTTCTAAGAATTTGTACATCCCATTACATGAACAGTATGTAACATGAACATTGATTAAGTTTCAATAGAATTAGCACATTTTAAATTTTTAAACCTAACTTTTACACTTAAATTTTCTAAGTGTTTAACATACTTTATCAAGAGCAGAGCACATTCAAGTTAAAGTTCAAATGATTTAAAGTACACTAAAATCATTAAAATCTTCTCACTATTAGTTTAATGAATGAATATTGATGATTAACTGAACACTTTTGATGAAAAATGATGAACTGACTGTTCATTTCTTGTTCATAAGAACCGACTGATGAACAATGAATCATCAAGAACACATTTTGATAAATTTGTGTTTTAACTATCACAATCTGTTCGAAAACCGGTTATAACAATCATTTAATGTTCAATTTCAGTTATCAAAACACATTTTAATCACAAATTTCAAATCTCTGAACAACTAGGGTTCCAATGCCTAAATAGAGATCAAACGCCCAATCAAAGTTTGAAATAGCTACTAAAATCAGATGTTTTAAGCTCAACATGATGTTTTGATTCAATGATTATACCTATAAATTACAAGGATTAACAGGAATCAATCGACAAATGATAGTATGAAGGTATCGGGAGAATGAGTCTATCGGTTGTGATAATAAGAGAGTTTGAGTGTAAATAAATGAATGAAAACTACCAAGTGTTGAATATATATGTGCAAAGATTCTTAGGCGCATGAGCACTGTTAAGGCACATGAGATTAATTTTCACACCAAGTCTTCAGACGCATGAGCACTGTGAAGGCACATGTGGATGAGACGCATGAGCACTGTTCAGAAGCTTGAGCACTGTTTAGGCGCTTGGGCACTGTTCAGGCACATGAGACTTGATGAAATGCCTAACACTTACAGTAATCATCATCTTCAAACGTCTAACCACATTGGAATGTCTGAAACTATTCATAAGTTGAGACGCCCAACAATTGTACAAATTTCTGAAATTCAACATACTCCTGATTTGGACTTTTGAGAACTATTTAGGCGCATGAAAAACCTTCCATGAGTCTGACACTTTGAAATTTTGCACATCATCCATCTGAACACTGTTTAAGCATATTAGCACTGTTTATGCACATTATCTCAACACTTAGTCAAATTTTAACTATCACTCAAAATGAACATTAATTACCCTCAATCACACATCATGTTAAATTCAAAATTTTTATTTGTGAACATGAATTTTCAAATTAAACACCAACCAATCACATTTTCAAAATCAACTTTGAATCAATTTTTTTTTATTTTTCAAACAATTTCCCGTCATGTTAGTCTCTATTGTGAAACTTTTACAACACAAATAGTCTCATTTTGTTTGCAAGAAGCTTTTCCACTGATTTTGAATTCTTTTCAGGTTCATTTTTACATCATATCAAACACACACATGCTTGAATTTCAGCTTCATCCTTTTCATCCAAAGCACTTTATTTTTTATATCTTTTTCATATTTTGACACTTCTCATTGATTTTCTCTTTTACATTTTTACTCCCCCTAAACTTTTAAGTTCACAAACTTAGAAGATTCTTTTATTTTGAAAATAGAGAAAACTAATCATTATCAACATGCCTGCATACAGAAAATCATGCAAAAATTAAAATGAAAGCAGAAGAAAAATCTACTATCCATATTTGAATCATATGCCTGCAGTGAGATCATATCAGTTAAGATCAGCATATTAAATTAAAAATAAAAAGGTGAATAGTCATAGATAGTGATTAAATCCTGATCAAGTGTTTTCCAGGTTAGCGTTCTTGCAGCGAAGGAGACACGAGATCTAAGGACAGAAAATGAGTGCTTTTGACAAGATATTCAGCACACTTACTTTTTCAATTCTTGGATTGATTAAGGTACAATTAGATATGACATTATGTAAGTCACACTTAGACTTAGAGAGCTCAACTCTCATTAAGGTATGCAAGAAATCACATTTCTCAACTTATTAACCTGACATATACTTAAAACCAGATCTCATGCTTAGGTTGTGCACATTGACATCTTTTTTCATCAGGTAAGAATATCAGGTCTGTAATGACTTACAACAAAGGATATCTCGTCACTTCAGGTCTACGATAACTCATAACAGAGAAGTGAATAGATGCTTTGAATAATTAGAGCTCATGGTTATTCATATCGCCACCAGGTGTGAGGTTGTGACTTTATAAGCAATCAACTTGAGAAGTCAACACTACTCATTGGTACTAAGATGGACAAACACTAATGCATGATTGATTTAGTTTATTCACATGAATTTACTTTTTCAGTATAATTGCATGAGCTTACCTGCACATCATTTCTGACCACGTCAGACTTTAGAATCGAACGAAGTATGCAACTGATCAGAACTAATATATCTATCATTTCTCACAAATTACAAAGACAGATTCAGACCAAGATACTTAACTAACAAATAAACTCTATTTTTGTGGGTTTTTGTTTTATACTTTTCTCTTTTGATTTTGCAATTTTCTATTTTTGTATTTGCTTTTTCATTTTCTATTGAACATGCACACACACTATATACAATCAGGCAGTTAACTTTGACAGTTTTCTCTTTCCTTTGTCTTATTCAGCTAAGGGAGGGTTCTTTTCATTTTTATGATTCAGACAACTCAGTTACTCAAAACCAGTTTTAAAAATGGTTAATAAGTCCAATTGACTCAACCAAATACTCAAAACGACCTGGTAAAAAGGCTTTTGTAAATAGGTCGGTCAACTGTTTTTCAGTTGCGATTTGAATCAAAATGACTAAACCTTTTTCAAAGTTATCTCTGAGAAAATGATATCGAATTTTGATATGCTTTGATTTTGAGTGATGGACAGGATTAGATGTAATAAACATAGCAGCAGTGTTATCAATGTAAATAGGAGTTTTAAGAAAATTTAACCCGTAATCCAACAGTTGGTTTTGTAACCAAAGGATTTGAGAACATCCTGCTGAAGCAGCTATGTAATCAGCTTTTGCTGTTGAAATGGAGACATTTGTTTGTTTTTTACATTGCCACTAGACTAATCTGTGACCTAAAAACTGACAACCACCCGTCGTAGATTTACGATCTTGGCAACATCCTCCATAATCACTATCTGTATATCCATGTAACTCAAAGTTTCCTTCATAAGGAAACCAAAACCCTAAAGCTAATTTTTCTTTGAGATACCTAAATATTCATCTAATAGCGATTAGATGAGCTTCCTTTGGGTCAGATTGGTACCTAACACAGACACAAACAGCATACGTTATATCAGGTCTAGATGCAGTAAGATACATCAAAGATCCAATCATAGATCTGTATAGAGTTTGGTCAACTGATTTTCCTTTCGGATCAGGTTCAATCTTGGTATTTACATCAGCTGGAGTTCTAATGGATTGACAATCTTGTTGTTTAAATTTCTTCAAGAGTTTTTCAACGAATTTCTCTTGATTAATAAAAATTCCATCTGCAGACTGCTTCACTTAAAGACCAAGAAAAAAGTTAATTTCTCCCATAGAACTCATTTAGAAATGAGACTTCATGATTTCTTCAAATTCATTACACAATGTTGGACTTGTAGAACCGAATATGATATCATCAACATACACTTGAACACATAAGAGATCATCTGAATCCTTCTTTATAAACAAATTTGGATCAATTTTCCCTCGCGTGTATCCATGCTGGATCAAATGTTGTCATACCAAATTCTAGGAGCTTGATGTAGATAATACAATGCTTTACTAAGCTTGTACACACGATGAGGATATTCTGAATCTTCGAAACCTGGAGGTTGCTTGACATACACATCAACAGTGATTGGTCCATACAAGAAAGCACCTTTAAAGTCCATCTGATACACCTTGAATTGCATGTATGATGCATAAGCCAAGAATACATGAATTGATTCAAGTCTTGCAACTGGAGCAAATACTTCATCATAATCTATTCCTTCTTCTTGGGTGTAACCTTGTGCAATGAGTCTCTCTTTGTTATGAACAACAATTCCCCGATCATCAGACTTGTTTCTGAACAACCATTTTGTGCCTATGGCATTTTCTCCTTCAGGTAAATCCATAACCTTCCATACTTCCTGTTTGCGGAATTACAATAACTCTTCTTGCATTGCCTCAATCCAACCATTGTCCTTTTACGCTTCAGTGATCTTTTTAGGAACAATTTGAGATAGAAAACATGAGTATAAGCAGAGGTTTGCTTGTTCTGAATGATTTCTCGTCGTTCTCTCATTCAATTGACCGATAATCTGAGACGTAGGATGGTTCTTGTGAATACGAGATGTAGTAATCTCATTTCCTTGAACATTATGATGAGCTCAAAATGAATCGATCTGTGATGATATATGAACACAATTCAATCTAAAACACACAAGTATTGAATTCAACACAAGCAAATCAACAAAAATTCATAGAGTTTTCATTGATTAGCATATAGAAGAATACAAAGTGTAGGAAAAAGTTACAATACGTCTAAATCTCTCTCACTAAAAACTACCTACACAAAACATATCTATGCTATTTATACTAATCAACAAAACAAAGGAACATATTTATATAAAAAGTCCCTATACTTTGACAAAAATACAAAAGACACACAAAGACTAATGTTAATCTTTTAAGAAGCATCTACAAATACTCCCCCTAAGATTCACATGGTCCTCGGTCTTTAACATATCTTTAGTCTTCAAAATCTTTTTCTTCATCTTTATCTTCATTCTTTGATCTTCTGTCTTCAGTCTCCTCTCTTAATCTTTAGCTTGATCTTCAGTCTTCATGCTTCAAAGAAATCCTCCGGTTCTTCTTTGATTGTGAATACTGGTTTCTCTTTGTAGAGCTCCTGCTCCCTTAATGCTTTTGCAATAGCTGCTTTGAATTTTTCAGCAAGAATGCCTTTGTTCTGGCTTTGCTTCATTTCTTTTAATCTCCATGTTGTTCATCAATTCTAGTGTTTGCTTTGACAGACATGCTATATCAACATTTGCATAACATTTGATTGGGTCAGAATTGTCTTTACAATGAATTTCCAATACACCTTTACTAGAAATCCTCATGAACTCAATATCCTTTATGTCTTTCTTCACAATGTTTGCATAAGCTAAGGCTTTCCTCAATGAAATTCGTTCCATAGCTGCGTTCATCACTTTGATTATAGACATAAAATACTTCTTATCAATTACTGCTGTTTTAGGAACTACTTTATCAAACTTTTGAATGGACAAAAACGAGATATAACTGGGATGTAAAAGTTTAAGCTCAAAAACACCAAACAATGATATCATATCTTTATCCCAATCTTCTAAGTTTCTCACCAACTTCAATTCAAAAGTATCAGAATTATAAAACCATCTTAAAATTGGTTTTGACTTTTGAGTCCCTTCAATCACCTTTAATCCCGGATTTGTAACTTTCTCGAGTAATTTCTTGATTGCAACCACATCCTTAGAGCGTTGATATTCATATCATCAGGATTAGGATGGTGCAACTTAGATGTTGATAACTCTTCAATGTTTATACTTTCCTGTAAAGGATTCCATTCACCATGCTCAATAATGATTTCATCTGGATCTATCAGAGCAACAGACTCAGCAGTTAGACATTTCTCAAATTCTTCATTAATTTGATATACTGTTATTCCATCTAGAAATACTCAGTTACCTATCTTGAATATCCATAGGTATGTCATCATGGCTCAAATCAACTGGTGAAAAGTGTTCATCTACATTAGCATCCACCAAATCCTCATCTTTAAGTACTTCATTGTACCAGTCATCTTCAAATTCACCCTCAATATTATCAAGTGCACCAATAATCTCTTGAACATCAGACTCTTTTTCTTCAACATTTTCATCAATCAACTTTTGAATTTTAGAAGATGATTTAGGCATTGCTGAAATATCTACATCATCTATTTTTCTTTTTCCTTTGTCAACTTCTGGAATCTTCTCAACATCAATAGGAGAAATTTCTGAATAATCATTAAATCAGGAGATGGAGACTTATTCTTTTCTTTCAAGTTCTCCAATTCTTCTTTCATCAATTCATTTTTCTCATTCACCTTCTTTAATTTTTCTTCCATCACATCAAAATCTGTCATCATTACCTCAAAAGTCTTCATATTATCATCTCGACTTTTTCTCAACTCATCAATTAATTTATCTTTCTCTTTCATTTCTTCAATCAACCTTTCATTGACAGCTTTCAACTCTTCAATTATCTTTAATTGATTCAAATTTTCTTCTTTAAGATCATCAATCTTCTTTTGTATGTTTTCTTCTTCAGATACATGCATTTCTGGTAGATGTTCTTCTTTAAATTCATTCATAATGCCAGCTTCTACAATATCAAACTCTTGAGTGTTCTCATTTAATTCAAACTGGTCATTTTGATCTACCATTTCTTCAATCATACTCACAATATCATCAACCGTTTGATTTACATCAATCTCTTATTCACTTTCTACAACTTCAATATCATTATCATTGAATTCTTCGGTAACTTGATCTGTATCTTGGACATTTTCATCCATTTCTTCATTCACTTCTTTAGTAGCTGACTCTACTTCTTCTATCTCATCATGATCTTCTTCGTGATTTTCCTCAATTACTTGCTCAGATTCTAGAACATTATCATGTATACATTCCATAACATTATCAAATTGACCACCTTCATCACAATTATCAGAATCAGATGAGCTAGAACTATCTTCCTCATCATTATCATCATTATCTTCATTTTCTTCATCATCATTTTCATCATTCTCTTCCTCAATAGGAAGTTCCTCTATCAAATCATTAGGATCAACAGGTTCTTCTTTTGATAAGTGCTAATGATCAACAGTTATATCAACATCATCATTTGCTACATTCCTGATATAATCAAATAATAGAACATTCTGAGCTCCTGTCACCATAGACAATCTCTTATAAGATATCTCACACATGTGTTCAAGAATCATGGTTTCTCCACTAACACCATGAACTCTAATGTCTGTATGTTCTTCATTGATAATCATTTGAAGAAATCTTGGATACATCAAGTACTTATTTCTGATTCCATTTTCCAAGTTAAAGATGAATCCATTCAGAATCCATTTGGCCATGTTAAACCTTCTGTTTGTTGCCAAAGCTACTATCGGGGATGCAATGTTCACAGGAAACACATTCTATCCTGCACTTCTCTTGGACATGCAATGTTGGAAAATGTAGCACAGTAACTTCCAATGATTATATACTCTCTCTTTGAAAAATTGCTTCTTTGGAAAGTGATCAGGGTGACCCATTGCCAAAAATGTTTCTCTACATTCATTAAAAGTCAACTTAGAATAATCATCAGGGTCATTTTGTCCCAATCTCAGAGCTTCTTGAATAGAATCTTCAGAGACTTTAATCATCCTCAGATTATTAATAAAACCTCTAACAACTTTTCTTCCATTATTATCAGAGTCAATGGATGCAGTGTTCTAAAATTTCTTAATCAACCTTGAATATATAATTGGTTGCTAACACATTGCATAAACATATTTGGTTCTCAACAAAAATCTTATCATCTCTTTGTATCCGACAGCATCTTTAACTTCTTCATTATGAAGAGCAGCAACATTGTGTTTTGGCTCGAACTTTAAATTAGCCATCTGCAAAATTACAAATACATTTTAGACTTTTGATAGTTAAACCTTAAACTCAATTGAAAATTTATTGACTTTTAGACTTAATGCATTTTAACCTTTTTATCAATTTTACACTTAAAATTTTAAGTGTTTAACTTTTTATCATTTTTCACTTAAAATTTCTAAGTGTTTGATATTCTGTTGAAAAACAACAAGTCAAACAAATTGATTTCTTTGTTGATTTAACACACTTTAGATTTAAATTTTTGTTTAAAAGCAGATTTTCAATATAAATTTTAATTGATTTTTTCATTCCCTTTTTCTATTTTATTTAATTTAATTTTTTTTTATTAAGAAACAAAATTCTGGTCTGTTCATCTTCATCATTGGACATAAAGATCCATCACAAAATCAACTGATCATGAATAATCCGATTTGAATGCACCAACAAGTTCGAAATCAAGTTTATATCATCATTCAAACATCAATTTCAGTTCAATTTATCATTTCAATCGACATTTTAACAGATTTACACAATCTAGGGTATCGAAAGCCCGAATAGGTTCAAAACGCCCAAATCAAATCAACTTGTTAATCAAAGATATCAGTGATTTTGATCACAAACTTTCACTTAGAATCATTAAATATGACTTTCGAATGCAAGTGCAACACAGAAATCAATCGAAATAAGAAACAAGGGTTTATCGAGAGAACAGGTTTTTGAGAATTTAGTGTTCAGGGGAAATTTTGTGAATGAAATGTGAAATCACAAAGTGTTGTTTATATACTAAGTGAAAAATTTTAGGCGCATGAGCACTGTTTGTGCACATGGGCTTAGACGCATGAGCACTGTTCAGATGCATAAGCACTGTTCAGGTGAATGTGCTTAGCTGAAACGCCTAACACTTGACGATTTCTATACTTGGAAGCATGGGAACTGTTCAGGCGTATGGGAAAGTTAAAACGCCTAACACTTGAACAAATCTGAAAAATTCATCATGCTCCTAGTCTTTGACTTTTGACCACTGTTTAGGCGCATGAGATTACTTCCATGTGTCTAACACTTGTAATTTTCCAGATCTTCCACCTGTACACTGTTTAGACATATTAGCACTGTTCACATACTAATATTTAAACAATTTATCAAATTTTGACTTTAATTAGTCGAAATTTGACTTTCACCCGAAATTTACACAATAGACCCTCAATTTTGAATTTTTTGCATTTCAAATTTTTATTTTTATTTTGAATTTTGAATTTTTATATTTTGACCTTATTATTTTTATTTATTTTTCAAAAATAATTTCCCATCATTTTAGTCTATAGATTTTAACAAATAGTCTCATATTATACTTTTGCAAGAAGCTTTTCCATTTTAAAATGTTTTTCAGGTTCATTTTTTACATTATGTCAAACACACACATGCTTGAACTTTTTAGCTTCATCCTTTCCATAAAAAACATTTAAATTTTGATTTTTCATATGTTGAAATTTGAAAATCAATTTTCTAGACACTTTTCCTTTTAACTCTTTTTACTCCCCCTAAACTTTTCCTTCTAACTCCGTGGGTATTTTCTCCCAACTCCGTGAGTAGACCTCTCATCCTTTCAGAGTTAAGGCGATCTTCCTTCAATGCCTCATCCTGAAATTCTTTGACCTGTGTCATCACATCAGAGGTCATCACTAATTGATAAGCCTTCACCCGGATTGGCTCGGGTCTCTCTTTTCGGCTGAGGGCATCAGCCACTACATTGGCTTTACCTGGATGGTAATGGATTTCACAATCATAATCCTTAATCAGCTCTAACCACCTCCTCTGCCTCATGTTGAGATCTTTCTACTCAAAGAAATACTTTAGGCTCTTCTGGTTGGTAAAGATTGTGCATTTCACCCCGTACAGGTAATGCCGCCAAATCTTTAATGCAAAAACCACAGCTGCGAGCTCCAAATCATGCGTGGGATAATTTACCTCGTGGGTTTTCAACTGTCGAGACGCGTAGGCTATTACTATCCCACGTTGCATTAACACACAACCCAGTCCCGAATAGGAGGCATCCGAATACATCACTAAGTCTTCACTCCCTTCAGGTAATGTCAAAACCGGAGCTTGAGTTAATCTTGCCTTTAACTCCTCAAAAGCATCCTCCTGTTTTCGTCCCCACACAAACTTCACCTCCTTGCGAGTCAATTTAGTCAAAGGTGAGGCTACCTTGGAAAAGTCTTGAATGAACCTCCTGTAGTAGCCCACCAATCCCAAGAAACATCGAATCTCGGATGGCATCTTTGGAGACTTCCATTGCATCACCGCCTCAACCTTCGCCGGGTCCACCATGATCCCTTTAGCATTAACCACGTGACCCAAAAATTGAACTTCACGTAACCAGAAAGCACACTTAGAGAATTTAGCATAAAGCTTCTCCCTTCTAAGTGTCTCCAATACCTCGCGTATGTGACCGGCATATTCTTCTTCGCTCTTCGAATAAATTAGGATATCATCAATAAATACAATCACTGATTTATCTAACATCAGCCGACACACTCGATTCATCAAATCCATAAAGGCAGCTGGTGTGTCAGTCAGACCGAAAGACATAACGAGGAACTCGTAGTGTCCATAACGCGTGCAAAAAGCAGTCTTAGAAATGTCTTGCTCCTTAACCTTCAACTAATGGTAACCAGATCGGAGATCTATTCGTGAGAACCAACTGGCACCTTGGAGCTGGTCAAACAAATCATCTATTCTTGGTAAGAGATATCGATTCTTCACTGTTAACTTGTTTAGCTCCCGGTATTCTATGCACATCCTCATACTACCATCTTTCTTCTTAACAAACAAAACCGGAGCACCCCAAAGAGAGATTCTAGGTTGAATGAAACCCTTGTCCAATAACTCCTGCAGTTAAACCATCAGCTCCTTCATCTCGGTTGCAGCTAATCGATACGGTGCCTTGGCAACGGGTTGAGCACCGGGTATCAAATCAATCTGAAACTCGATCTCACGGTCTGGTGGCACGCCTGGTAAATCTCCTGGGAACACGTCTGGAAAATCACACACAACTGGTACGTCGGACAATTGTGGTACTGACGCGTCCACATCCTTCACATAAGCTAGGTAGGCACTACATCAACGTTTCATGCACTTCTCGGCCACCACCATTGAAATCACCTTCGGCACTGTAGTAACTCGGTCACCGTAAACCGTTACCGAACTTCCATCAGGCGCTATCAGTAGAATCATCTTTTTGCGACACACGATGTTTGCCTCATAGGCTGGCAACCAATCCATCCCCAGAACTTCATCAAATCCACCTAGGGGCATCACAAATAGTTTAACAGAGACCCTATGGCCTTCTAACTCTATGCCACAATCCTCAATCACATCAGAAATTCTGGTAGACTTACCAATAGCAGTTTCTACATCAAATGACTCATCCATTCTTCTACTACTAACAGGCAACTTAGCACAAAAAGCAGCAGAAATGAAACTCCTAGTAGCACCAGAATCAAACAATACAGAGGCACAAGTTTGGTTTACTAGAAACATACCCGACACAACATCGGGATCCACCTTGGCCTCCTCCCGGGTCATTATAAATGCTCTAGCGCTTGTCCTCTGCCCTTCACTCTCTGTCCTTTTCTTCACCCCGGAATTATCTACATTTTGCTTCTTACAATCCCTGCTCATGTGTCTCCCTTCTCTATAGATATGACACCTCCACGCTCTACAATCCTTAGCGATGTGACCAGGCTTCCCGTATCTGAAGCAAACATTCAGTCCCAACCGACATTCCCCGCTATGCTCCTTTCCACACTTACCACACCTCTTCGCTCCGGAGCTTGATGACCCCACTCTTCGGTCATCCATTTTCATCCTCTTGTTGTTTGGGGTGAAACTACCACACCCAAACCTCTTCCCACTCCAGTTCTTGTCACCACCACCTGTCTTCTTCACCTCAATCACCGACACCTATCTCTCATCGTAAAGTCTCCCAGCTAGATCCACTACCAACCTAAAAGTGCTTGGTCGGGCAACAATCAAGGGCCTGCGGATATCAGCCAGCAATCCCTGCACATACCTCTTAATCTTCCTCGACACCAGCATCACCTGATCCGGCACCAGCCTCGCCATTTCGTTAAACTTGGTGGTGTATTGTTGGTGGGTCATGGTTCCTACCTGAAGCTGTAGAACTCTTTCTCTATCTTGTCTAGTTCCCTGTGAGGACATAATTCCTCAACAACCAACTTCTTCAAATCTCCCCATCTCATCCTCCCGATGGCCCTGCTGCCCTCGGCTTGGACAATATTGTCCCGCCTACACAAAGCCAAGTCAACGAATGGATGAGTGGCGAATTTCACCTTCTGATCCTCCCTGCACT
This sequence comes from Flaveria sonorensis, assembly GCA_025506505.1. Taxonomy (NCBI): domain Eukaryota; kingdom Viridiplantae; phylum Streptophyta; class Magnoliopsida; order Asterales; family Asteraceae; genus Flaveria; species Flaveria sonorensis. Next base: position 43,308,667 of record CM046436.1, read on the forward strand.
CACTAATATCCAACACTGTCTCCATCCCTCTAACCCAGCGGTGGGCAGTGGTAGCATTACCATTGCCGTCAAAAGTGGGGGGTTTACACCGTTGGAATGCCCCGTAGCTGCATCCCCTCGCGGTTTCCCGCACCTCTACATCTTCTTCATCACTGGAGGCTCCCCTTTCAGCATTCGTCTCCTCGTCATCATCATGATCTCTCTCATTCTCCCTTCTCCCAGCAGTAGCCCTTCTCTCTTCCTCCTTTTCTTTCCTCTCATCCTCCCTTACGGCCCGGATCACCTCAGTCACCACAGACGGTAGGATTGTCTGCATGACATGGTGAACCTCCTCCACCACTGCCTCTTTTACTGAGGCCCTTAGATTGGCACTCTCATCTCCGCCCTCCTGGTGATGAATCCCAGGCTCACCAGGAGCCGTCTCTGTAGTTCTCGTGTTGTTCTTTGCGGCCCGGGGTCTACCAGCACGACCACCTCGTACTCCACCTCTAGAAGCCTCAGATGATCTACCTCCAGCAATCCTCTAACACTATAAGATTCAAACACCAACACGGTCATTCAAGGTAATAGCTTAGTTTATGTCAAGTATTATAAGTCCCTAATTCTAGAGGCCAGTTGTGATTAGCCACTTACTTTACTCTTCATCCCCCAAGCATTTCCTATCCTTACTACATCAGTATTCAAATCTACTAAAAGCACATAAATCAAATAGTACACACACATAGTACCAGTTAACATTAAGAAAAGAAATACCTGATGGCAAGTAGCTACTCGGGCTGGCATCCCTCCATTCGTCCCATTTTCAGTTTAAGTTTAGGTTTTGAAAATATTTACCTATTTCTCTTAAACTTTGGCTCTGATACCAACTTGTAAGGCCCCGTTCCTGGAGACCTCACAGTTGGTTAATCATAGCATAAAACATTAAACATCACATATTTCATAAAATATTGCAGCGGAATTAAGTTAATAAAAACCATTCATTCTATTAATAATTAACGTTGTTAAGAAATACATCATTGTTTTCTTGAATTACAAAAGACCTTGTTTCGTTGCATCACAAAACAACAATTTCATCAAAGATGAATGGATGCCAATCTTGCCCTGCCGAGTAGCTTCCCCAGCATGCCACCCTCAGCAACAATTACCTGCCAACTAAAAATGCATAAAAGTCAGCATCACTGAGTGAGTCCTAGTTTTAAAACTTTTAAAATACCTTGTAGGATTTATATATGAAAATACCCTTTTCAATAAAATACTTCCTTTACTTTCACACATGAGCATTCATCATACATACATCAAGGTATAGATTTAGTTATCTTTCATTAACTCGCGTATTCATTCATTATCTTTCACTATACTCTGGATCCTGTCTCATGCAATACCCGACTCATATCCGAAGATCAACAGTACCGGGGTACGCGACAAGGACTCGGGTCAATCTTATGTATTGAATCCCTTACGAGTCTTTTGTGACAACACAGTCACTCACCTCAACTTTGGCTTACGAGTCTTTTGTGATAGCATAGTCACTCACCTCAATTTTGGCATACAAGTCTTTTATGACAACACAGTCACTCACATCAACCTTTGCATGCAAGACTTTTCATACTTTTCTTATGTTCCACTTCTTTATTAACATTAATCTTTCACTTTCTTTACGATAATACTTTACGCATACGAATATAAACACACCACGTAAAGTCACATTATACATAATATAAAGCATCAATAATAGCCCACAACATGCATCACCACAACAGACATGAACCAGCAAAACATTCCAGAACTTACCCGCTATATTCTACTTCCCAAGCTTCGAAAAAATCCTAAGTCCTTAGACAAATGCAGATGAAAAGTAACTAATGCGGATGAACAACTGATGCGGATGAGCAATACTATTGCGGATGAACAATACTAATGCGGATGAATGCCTTCAGATTATTCCAAGTGTCCAACTAAATGCTTGTAGAACAAATGCGAATGACTGAAACAAATGCGCATGAACACTGTAGCAAATGCGCATGAATAAAAGAAATGCGGAAGAACACTTAGGCGCATAAGCATCTACAAATGTGGATGAACGAACCACAATGCGCATGAACAAGTACTTAAACGCGGATGAACTAACCAACCTGCAAATGCACTTATGCAATTATTCAGTACCCCAATCCTCGATCAAACACATCCTTATCATGGATCTAACATGCTTAACGTCTAGAGTAGGCATACAACCAAGAAAACACCAACAGTCCTAACCAATCATGCTTATCCATCTGTTCGAAGCTAAAACTCAACATCACAAGCATCAACCGCACATAAACCACCATAAAGTACCAACACAAACACCCATATACATACGGTAAAGCGTAAAACAGCTGTAAAACCTTTTAAACATGCATTTTCAGCCCCAAAAAAGTTTAAAACACATAAAACTAGGGTCTAGAACTCACCTAGTGCAGCAAACAAGCAAAACTCCTCCAAACTCGTGCGCACAAGAGTTCAAACACCTAGAAAAAAAAAACAAACACCAAACCACATAGAACACTTAATAATCGGTTTTAAGGTTGAAAAACCCATAAAAACCAAACCAGTTAACACTAAAACACACTAACCTTCAAAGTTCTGCCCTATTCTTCTTCACAACCGAGAGAAAGAAGATTTTCAGCCTCTTTCTTCTTCTTTTCTTTCGGTAGCAGCAGCAGCAGAAAGAGCATGGGCGACCATGCCCCTTATACACATATTTTTTTGACTTTTGTGTACTTTTACACAAAACACCCTCATCTTTGGTTTCTTTTTGCTTTCTTCTTTATACTTTCTTTTCTTTTATTTTGACAAGATTTCGAGTGTTACATCCTCAGTTGAAGATTCTTTTTCACATTCTTTATTTTTCTGGTCTTTTTTCCATTTAATGAATTCTGGGTTATTTAGACCAAATGAATTTGAATCTTCTGATGTTTCTTCATCATTTTTGTTGTAAATGGTCTGCCCAAAATACATATTGAATTAATATGGCTAGTACGTCATGATCGAAGTCGGGTCATACCCAATAACAAGCTAGACAAACACGTACAATATTTGTTTTATGATATGATCATATAAATGAATATTAACACTTAGAATACCTGGAAATTGGGTTTATAAATATTTGTACTTGTGTTGTAAATAGATTATATGGATAATTTATTTTAGAGAGAGAATGTATATATTTCATCCGCATTTGCTTGTAACAGCCGCGTTTGATGTGGTCAAAGAAATGCGGATGAAGAGAACTCATCCGCATTTACTTATGCGGATGAAGAAACTATCTGCATTTGCGTGTTAACTAATGTAGATGAGCATTTTTGGAAATGCTGATAAACTATTCAACCCCATTTACAAATGCGGATGACCATTTGGAAATACGGATGACCATTTGGAAATGCGGATGAACTTTCTTCATCCGCATTTACAAATGCGGGAGAAGAACATGCATCCGCATTAACTAATGCAGATGATGTTGAGAAATGTGGATAGGTTAAGGGGCTGGGCCCCACCTACTTTTCTATCTCCTGAATTTTAAGTTTCCAAGGACATGCAATATATGATTGCATCTGATCTCTCTCCAAAATAACTTTTTACAAAACACGAAAAGTGTTGAACACTCCAAGCTCTCTTTTTCTCTCGATCGATCAAGAGCAAAAATTAGGAGTGTTTTTTCAAAGTGAAAAAATCCTAGCAAATGGGTGTCTGTTGGTGGTGTGTGGGTAGAACAGCTTGAGGTCTTCTGCTTTGAAGACTTGCTTTCATCTGATCTCCCTCCTATTCTTCTACAAAGGTTGTATTTCTAAACACCCTATGGTTGTTTTTAAGCATGTTGTTCATATATCGATCCACACGGGGTTTTAACAGATAAATATAAAAATGTTTTATATATATGCTAACTGTAACAAGTTTTAAACTGAGATTCCGCTATGTTTTCTATTTTATATGGATAAAATAGATCTGATAAACTTGTCCAAACCCCAACAATGGTATCAGAGCCGGTTATATGGATACTTGCTTCATTTGGACTGAAAAATTCGATTTCTTGGTGATGTTTCACCAAAAGGCCGAGAGGTTTCAGTCCTAGTATCCCCTATTTTTCAAGATCTCTTTAGACATGCATATTGTAATCTTGAAAAATTTAAATCATTTGGATGATTCTCTTATTTGGAACAAAACCATGGTTCTCGGTAGTTTATGCCTAAACCGAGAATCTATGGTTCAAGGGGATGCTCCTGGGATTTTTACTTACATATTTGGATATGTGTTTTACTTGTTCATAACCAAAGCCGAGACCATATCGATGAATGTGTTGTGATTTGCATTTGATTATTCAAATGGTTTGTAATTATTTAAATGTATTTAATCTTCCTATAGGGTATGTAGTTTATTTATTTTTCATTTGGTATGTAAAATAAATAGGTTAGTTGCATTTTACTTTTACTAGAAAAAATGTATTTAGGATATATTTTGTAAAAGAAGATGCAACAAGGCTGCCTTTCTCGGTTTCAACCGAAAGGAGATGATGAAGGCCCAAAGGATTTTGGTGCGGAAGTCACGACGTACTTGGAAACCCAAATGGAATGGAAGAGTCACAACACAAGGTGGACACTTGAAGCATTTGGATGCGGGATCATGTGGGAGTTCACCGACACAAATGTTGTGCCATTTTCACCCTTAGGAACGACCTTATTAACTCACTTGTTTCGGTCAACAAGTGATGTTAAGTTTAGTAGGCTACAGTTATGAACTCATGTGATGCTTGTGTGGTTGATTTATTATTGTTTTGTGATATTTGGATATGCATGTTTAAACAATTTAATATCAACAACAAGCATAAAATTGGTTCTTATGAAACATTAATATGGGTAATAAAAGTTTTTTTTAAAAAGGTTAATGTGTTCATAATAAAAATTGGGTTTTATTGAAAGAACCTTGAAAATTGTTTTATATTAGTACCACACATTTGAATGCATGCAAATGTTAGGTACAAAAGGTTTTCAAAAACTAGAATTAATGAAAACTGAAATCCCTTTTAAACAAGTTTAACACCATCCTTTTACACAACACTCGAATCACTTGTGAACTATTTGTGGGATAAAGGTCACCTAACCACATTTAAGAAACTTGTACGTTTGAGGTGGGGTTAACATATTTATGGGATAAAGGTCACCTAACCACTTGTATGTGTAAACTCACACGTGTGTGTAAGTAGGACGACTTGAGTTGGAAACCATGTGAATAGGGTCACCGAAGCATGGCGTACAATGGTGTTGATGGGATTAAACATGCCAACTTCACATAAAGATGTTTGACCAATCCCATAAAACTAGAAGTTGCAAAGGGTTGCAATTGTCAAGTGTTGACTACCTTGTTAATTTAAATAATGGGATAAAGGTCACCTAACAATTATTTAAATGTAACATTGGATTCTAGATTTTAATTATTAATTGTCTATGAGACATGAAAGGGTATTAATAATTAAAATTTCATTTTCGGAAATACTAAAATTGAACTTTGTTAATATTTGTAGAAATGGCCGCTAACAACAACGCTCCCACCCCGACCGTCCATAACCTATCATTAAGAACTATCTTAGGAAGGGATTGTCTTAATCACAACAATTTTATGGATTGGTTTTGAAACTTGAGAATTGTTCTCAAGCAAGAGAAGAAATCCTATGTATTAGACGATCCCATTCCCGATGAACCTGACGTTAATGATGTTGATGCCTATAACGATTGGGTTAAGCACACAGAGGATTCTGTGCAAGTTTTTTGCCTTATGTTGGGAACTATGATTCCAGAGCTCCAAAAGGATTTGGAGCGTCATGGGGTATACGACATGATTACCCAGTTGAAGGAAATGTTCCTTCAACAAGCAAGGGTAGAGCGCTTCAAAACGGTTCGAGCGCTTCATGCATGTCGCATGGAAGAAAATCATTATCGTCTTATGTGCTTAAGATGAAGAGCTACATTGATTGCCTGGAAAGGCTGAATTGTCCTATCATAAAAGAGTTGGCAATGGATTTGATCCTCAATGGTCTAACCAAAAGGTTTGAGACATTTATCATGAATTATAACATGAATGGTTAGGACAAGAGCATTGGTGAACTCCACGCAATGCTCAAAACAGCCGAGGCGGGGATGGGTAAAAGAGTTTTACCGGTCTTCATGATCAATGAGGGAGGCAACAAGAAAAGGCAATACCCCGATTCCAAGGCAAATGTTGCCAAAGGCAAATGGTACATCAAAGGGAAAGGTAAGGGAAAAGCTAGAGCCGAACCTCCAAAACCAAAGCTTAAGAAGCCTAAGGTGACGGAGAATGATCCATGCTTTGAGTGTGGTGAGATAGGACATTGGAAGAGGAATTGTCCGACCTATCTCAAGGAGTTGAAAGCAAAGAGGGATGCGGGGCAAACCTCAGGTACAACTTTCATGATCCATATTGATCTAAATATTATTTCTTCTAACACATGGGTATTAGATACCGGATGTGGAACTCATATTTGCAATTTATTGCAGGGGTTCAAAAGAAATAAAAACTTCAAGAAAGGAGATACAAGTCTCTTCATGGGCAACGGACCAAAAGTTGACGTCGAAGCCCAAGGAGACTACATTTTGAAGCTTCCAAATGGTTTGGAAGTTGTTTTGAAAAACATTTTGTATACTCATAGTTTGACTAGGAACATTATCTCCGTTTATCTTTTAAGACAATATGGTTATGATTTGAAGTTTGTTGACAATGGTATTTGTGTTTTCATGAATGATGTCTCTTATTTTAAAGCTATGCTGTGTAATGGCATTTATGAATTAGTTTATGATAACACATCATTTAATAACTCGTTGTACCAATCAAGAACCAAGAAACTCATAATGGATTTGAGTAAGACTTATCTTTGGCATTGTCGCCTTGGTCACATAAACAAAGATCGCATACATACACTTCAAAAGAATGGACTTTTGGAATCAAATGAAGATTTATTTGATAAGTGTGAGTCTTGTTTACAAGGAAAGATGACCAAGAAACCCTTTAATGGAACTAATGAGAGGGTAAAAGACTTATTATGTATCATACATTCGGATGTATGTGGGCCTTTTAAGACAATGACAAGGAATGGTGAAAGATTCTTCATTACCTTTACCGATGATTATAGTCGTTATGGGTATGTGTACTTGTTAAGACATAAAGATGAAGCCTTTGAAATGTTCAAAGTCTTCCAAAATTAAGTTGAAAATCAACTCAATAAAACCATCAAAGTACTTCGTTCGGATAGAGGTGGTGAATACCTTAATGATGCCTTTCAAGATCATCTTACGAGTTGTGGAATCATCTCGCAACTCACTCCACTGAGAACACCACAATATAATGGTGTTTCCGAAAGGAGGAATCGAACTCTATTGGATATGGTTCGATATGTGATGGCTAGAAGCACATTGCCTCTATCATTTTGGGGTTACGCATTGCTCTCGGCAGTCCGTATTTTAAATATGGCCCAAACCAAGAAAGTGGACAAGACACCTTTTGAAATATGGCATGGAAGAGTTCCATCATTATCATATTTAAGGGTATGGGGTTATGAGGCTTATGTCAAACGCAACTCCCAAAACAAACTTGAAATTCGATCCACTAAGTGTATCTTTGTAGGATATCCCAAAGACTCTATGGGATATTACTTCTACAACCCAACCGAGCAAAAGGTGTTCATTGCTCCAAAGGCTGAGTTCTTGGAAACTAAGTTCCTTATGGAAGGAACTGATAGAACGGTGGAACTCGAGGAGGATCTAGAACCACAAGCCGATACACGTTTGGTTGATACTAGCACTCAACAAGAGGTTGTTGAAAATGATCAAATGGTTGATCAAGACACACAAAACATTCGAAGATCAAGTAGAATTAGTAATCCACCTGAAAGATATGGATTTTTCATGGATGGATGGTATGTGGTAGATTCGGATAAACCCACCACATACCATGATGCAATATCACAATCCAATTATGACAAATGGCTTGAAGCTATGAACGTTGAGATGAAATCCATGCATGACAACCAAGTATGGGATTTGGTTGCCCCACCACTTAACTCCAAACCGGTTGGAAGTAAATGGGTTTTCAAGAAGAAAACCGATATGCATGGAAACTTGGATACTTATAAAGCATGACTTATAGCAAAAGGTTTTACTCAAACTCAAGGGGTTGATTATGATGAGACTTTTTTGCCCGTGGCAATGCTAAAGTCAATAAGGATATTATTTGGCATTGCCGCATATTATGACTATGAGATTTGGCAAATGGATGTCAAAACCGCTTTTCTAAATGGATATCTTGAAGAAGATGTCTATATGGTTCAGCCCGAAGGTTTTGTCGATCCATAACATCCTAATAAAGTGTGCAAGTTAAAGAAATCAATCTATGGATTGAAACAAGCATCTAGAAGTTGGAATCACCGTTTTAATGATGAAGTCAAGAAATTCGGATTCATCAAAAATGCTGATGAGGCTTGTGTGTATAAGAAAGCTAGTAGGAGCATCATTACTTTCTTAGTATTGTATGTTGATGACATACTATTGTTTGGAAATGACATTCCAACCATGGAAGGTGTAAAAACCTGGCTTCAAAGTTGTTTTTCCATTAAGGATCTTGGTGAAGCCGCCTACATTTTGGAAATGAGGATCTATAGGGATAGATCAAGGCGGTTGATAGGTTTAAACCAAAGTGCATACATTGATAAAATTTTGAAAAGATTCAAGATGGAGAACACTAAGAAGCTTTGGTGCCTATTCAAAGAGGAACAATATTGAGTGCATCTCAATGTCCAAGCTCAAAGGATGAGCAAGAGAAAATGAAAGGAATCCCATATGCATCGGCTATAGGATCCATCATATATGCCATGATATGCACTAGACCGGATGTGTCATGCGCTTTGAGCATGACAAGCAGATACCAGCAAAATCCGGGAAATTGACATTGGATGGTGGTTAAGAGTATATTGAAATATCTTAGAAGGACTAAGGATATGTTTCTAATATATGGCTCGGGTGAGGAGGAACTCGTTGTAAAGGGTTACACGGATGCGAGTTTCCAAACTGATCGACATGATTCTCGATCACAATCGGGATATGTTTTCGTTATGAATGAAGGAGCAGTCTCTTGGAAGAGCGCAAAACAAGATCTGGTAGCATTGTGTAACACCCCGAATTTTATTAAAAAGAAAACGAAAAGGAAAGTAAATTGAAAGAAAAGTTAATGGGCACAAGTGGAGGGGCTAAAGTTATAAAAGTACAAAACTTCCTTATTTTAACAATAAAAAGGGTATGTTCGCCCTTAAAGCATATGATCTGCTTTTTGGGCTCTCAGCCAAAAGAAGAAGAAGAAGTTTGTGGTTCTAGAGAGAGAAAGAAGGAGAAGAGGCTGCAAAGGTGAGTTTCTTGAATACATGTTCGGTTTTAACCGAATTCACAGCTTGTAACTGAGGTTCTTAGTGTTTTAGAGTTTGTTTTCGGGAATTTGGAGTTGAGGTTGCTGTTGGAAGTGCTTAGTTTGAAGATCTGCTTCAGGCGAGTTTCTAGACTCCTCTTTTTCTGGTTTTTCGAAGTTTTGGGGCTGTTATGAATACTAAGCAACATTTTAAAAGGACCCGTATGTGTATGCTTGTTGTTGTTCGAGTGATGTTCTGTGGTTTTAGCTTTGATGATGTTTTAGAGGTTGTTTGGGGGTTAGAATTGTTGTTAGCATGTTTTAAGAGCCTTAGAATGTTAGATCTGTGTTTGGGTTAGGCTAGAAATGTTTTAGGTGTGTTCTTGGCAGATTAGATGTTCAGAATGTTCCCATGCACCTAACTGTCTTCTTGCGCCCAGGTGGTGCGCCCAAATAGTGGCCATGCACCCAGATAGTGCCCAGGTGACCAAGAGTTGGCCATGCGCCTACATAGTGCCCATGCGCCCAGAGTGCCCATGCGCCTAAGTGTAGGTGGTGCGCCTGAACAGTGGTTCATGCGCCCAGAAAGTGTGGAAATGGCCAAGTATGGGAGATGCGCCCGCATAGTGCCCATGCGCCTAGAATTGTTCCTGCGACTAAGTGTTGAGGCGCCTGAATAGGGCTCATGCGCCCAAACAGTTCCCATGCGCCCAGGAGCTTTTATACTTAGAATTTTCGGCTGATGCGCCCAGAATGTTATGTTGTGCCTCGTTTTAGACTTAGGGTTTCCTAAGGGCTTTAAGAGGTGGTTGTTTGAGATAGGTTCCTTGGTGATATGGTGTCTTATTATTGTTGCATGCTTGTTGACCTGATGTGGTTTTTGTTATGTGTGTTATGTGTTGTCTTTCTTCATTAAACGGTTTTCAAAGCGTATGTATTATGTTATATTATACGTTATGTATGATGTATGACTTTACGTGGTTTGATGTATGAATGAATGTAAAGTATTATGTAACGAAAGTGGAAGATAACGAATGATGAGAATGTAAGTAATGGATGATGAGATCCTTGTCGCATACCCCGGTACTGTATCAGTCTTCGGACATGAGTCGGGGGTTTGTTTATAGGCCTCGGCACAGTATCAGCTTTCGAGCACGAGTCGGGGGTATTGCATGAGACAGGATGGCATGAGATGAGGTCTTGTTGCTCGCCCCGGTACTGTGTTAGTATTCGGACACGAGTCGGGGGTTTGTTTATAGGCCCCGACACAGTATCAACTTTCGAGTACGAGTGGGGGTGTTGCATACGAGATGGGATCCTTTTCGCGTACCCCGGTACTGTGTTAGTCTTCGGACACGAGTCGGGGGTTTGTTTACAGGCCCCGGCATAGTATCAACTTTCGAGCACAAGTCGAGGGTATTGCATGAGACAGGATCTGGATGATGGTAAGGGATGTAATGTATTGATTGATGAACAATGATGAAGATAATAAATGTTATTATCAATGTGTACGTATGATGTGTGATCGTGTATGATTGTGAAGGTTATGTTTTTAAAGGAAGAAATGTATTTTATTTATAAAACTAGAACTTACTCAACGTTGCTGACTTTTTGTATGCATGATAGTTGGCAGGTATTAAGTTGATGCGGAGGAGTTGCAGGCATGGATGCATAAGCTATTGGGAGTGTGTTGAAGACTGGCATCCACATTTTGGACATGTTATTGTATTTTGATATGTAAATGATTTATGTAATAAGATACATGTTTTAATTATTAATGAAAGTTTTTAAATTCCGCTGCAAAAGAAATGTTTATTTTAAATAATTTATGCGATGACGGTCCAGCTGTAAGCGTCCCGGGAACGAGGCCTTACAAGTTGGTATCAGAGCTAAAGTTTAAGGGAATTGTGTAAATATTTTCAAAAAACCTAATCTTAAACTGAGAATGGGACGAAAGTAAAGGGATTCCAGTCCTAGTAGCTACGTGCCTACATGTAAAAGTTTTATGTAAATGTTTTATGTAAGTTAATATTAACCTGTATTATGTGCGCTTGTTATGTGGCTTGTGTGCTTTTGTGTGGATTTAGATACTGATGTAGTCAGGATAGGAAATGCTTGGGGAATGAAGAGTAAAGTAAGTGGCTAAACACAACTGGCCACTGTGATTAGGGACTTACTATACTTGACATAACTCGAGCTATTACCTTGATTGACCATGTTGGTGTTTGAATCTTGTAGTGTTTTAGATGGCGGGTGGTAGGTCTTCTGAGGCTTCGCGTGGTGGAGGTCATGGTGGATGTGGTGTTAGACCGCGTATCATGAGGAGCAGACTGCTGAGACGGCTCCTGAAGAGCCAGAGCTTCGTCACCAGGATGGTGAAGATGAGACTGCCAATCTGAGAGCCTCAGTGAAGGAGGCGGTGGCTGAGGAGGTTCATCAGGTCATGCAGACGATTCCGCCGACTGTAGTGACCAAGGTAATTAGAGCTATGAAGGAGGATTAGAAGAAGGAGAGTGAGAAGAGGAGAACCGCATGACGTGGAGGTGAAGTCGGAGGTTCTAGAGATATGGAGCAACCAGATGCTGACATGGTTGTCTCCAGTGGTGATGAGGAGGAGGAGTAAGCTATGGAGGAGGCTGCAAAGGGATACAGCTATAGAGCATTCCAAAGGTGTAGGCCTCCTGTGTTTGATGGAAATGGGAGTGCTGCTGCTGCACAACGTTGGTTGAGAGAGATGGAGGCGGTACTTGAAATTAACGAGTGTCGTGAGGATCAGAAGGTGAAGTTTGCTACCCACTCATTTATGGATTCAGCCTTGTGCTGGTGGGACAACATTGTCCAGGCTGAGGGCACTAGGACAATCAAAAGGATGAGGTAGAAGGAGCTGAAGAGGTTGGTGATCGAGGAGTTTTGCCCTCATAGAGAGCTTGACAAAGTTGAGAGGGAGTTCCTGCAGCTGGAGGCAGGAACGATGACTCACCAACAGTATACCACGAAGTTCAACGAGATGGCAAGGCTGGTGCCAAATCAGGTGACGCCTGTGTCATGAAAGATTAAAAGGTATATTCAAGGTCTGTCGGTAGATATTCGCAGAAATCTGGTCATTGCCCGGCCAAGCACGTTTAGGTCGGCGGTAGATTTGGCGGGGAGGTTGTATGACGAGCGCGAGGCGGTGGCGATAACGGATGAAGAGGAGAAGCGGAGCTATGATAGGGTTGAAAGTGGAAGACGGGATGATGACGGCAAATTCATGGCTAGAGGTAACATGCAATTCAGGGAATACTATTTCTTCTGCTTCTTTTGTTCTTCTTTTGTCAGATGGGTTGTTGAAGGTCTTGTCTTCTCTTGTGCAAATGACTTTCAGTGATTTGAAGTTGTTAGTTCTTTTAAACATCTTCAAAATATCAGCAAATTCGTATCCTCTGTACATGCCAGCAGGATTCACCGGATCAAGCTCAGCCAGTTCTTTCAGATCATGAACTTTCAATGCATTGAGTAAAGCTGTATACTCAGTGAAGAATCATACCAATCCTGATATTCTTTTCACCATGAACATATTCCAGTCGCTGTCATACTTTCAGGCAATGATTTTAACATCAGTCTTGCCACTTGGAGTAGAGACCCCTCTTATTAATTTAGTAGTGGTTAGCCCTTCTTGGAGTTTGAGATGAGAAGGCTCTATAAACCACTCTGAATTCTTGTGTAAGATAGGGGCCAGAACATCTTTATCTTTAATTGTTAGCTGCACATCTTGTGCTGATGCTCTTATTCTGGGCTTCTGGGCAATTATTTCTTCTTCAATTGCCTTTAATCTGTCTTTCATGTCATTTATCAATTTTAACATTGTAGCCCTTAGGGAATTGGTCTTCATGTTACCATGTTTTCTTTTTGTAAACCCTTATTTGTTAAGATAGTCCTTCATTTCCCTATCAGACATACTATAGGGATCAGGAAACATAGACTGTTCGGCATCTTTCTTTATCGTTTTTGAGATGGAAGTTGTTGTCTTTTCAGCCTTTTTCTTTTCAGAATCTTTTCTCATCTCATACTCTGTTACATATGATGGATCTAGTAGCTTTTCTGTCTTCTTTACTTCTTCTACAATCTCATCATAGGTCATGTTGAATACCATATCAGCTTCATAGTCATGATTGATCAGATACATAGCATGAATCATCAGATCATCAGTTTTGGCCTTTTCAATCATGCTTTCAACAAATTGCTCAATAATAGCTGGGCTGGTCACATCATCATGTGTCTTTTGTTGTTTGTTCTTAGAGTCTTTTTCCTCCAGCATTATCACTTCTAAAGTATGTTGTAACCCTTTTTCAGCCTGCTCATGTTCATCCAAGAATTTAGCAATTGCTGCCAAACTTCTAGGATCATCTTTGGTTTTCTTTTTAGGTTGTTCTTACTCAACCATAGGAAGTTTTCCTTTTGTCTTTTCTGACAAATACTTCCTTTTTCTTGTGTATGTCATCACTTTTGATCCTGAAGATGAAGATTCATTAGTTTTGGCCTGTTGTTCTTGTTCAACAGCCTTAATTTCAGGACTGATTCTTTGTTGTTCAGCCTCAACAGCTTCTTGTATGTTCAATTCAGCAGTTTGTTTTTCTTTGAACTCATCACAAAGTCTTTTAATTAGACTTTGTTGTTCAACAGTCAGCATAACTGCAGGCACATGCTGCATTCTTAACTCTTCTTCAATTGGCACAGGTTTGGATGGAATTACTACAATAGAATCAAAGGGGGACCTTATGTATTTGATGTAGTCCCAAAACTCTTCATCTATGATTAATTCATTGGAAGAATACTTGTCCAAGTCATCACTCAATTCTTTCATCATAGTAGCATCTGCAGATGAGGGTTCAGAATGAACTACTATTTCCCAACTGGATTCATCCCTGACTTCTTCTTCCTTTTCTTGTTCTTGTTGTTGTTCTGCTACTTGTTGTTCAATTTCATCACTAGATTTCTCATTCTTTTCTTTTATAATTTCATCTTTCAATTTCACAAGGAGTTCTAGTTCATCAACTCTTTTTGTTAAGTCATTATTTCTTTTTGTGATCTCATCAATTAACTCATTTTGAGACTCAATCAAGTTTTATTGTTCCTCCATTGCTTCTGTTTGTATGGAAACAGTTTCAACAAGCCCATACACTTCTTCTCTTGCCATTTCCAAAGAGGATTTTAGTTTACTGATTTCATCATCCTTCATCCTCATCTCAACTTCATACTTTTCTTTTGACTCCCTTAGTCCTTTTTCTTTTTCATCTAACTCTTAGAGTCTATCACTAAGTACCCTTGACCTCCTGTTTAATGTATTCTCTAGTCTAGACACTTTTGCCATCAGTTCAGATATCATCTTATCTTTATCATCTGGTCTGTTTATTTCTGATTCAGCAAAGCTCTCAGAAGGAGCATCTTCAGAGACAATTTGTCTCTGTGGAAGAGGTGCAAACTGTTGATTATCTTCCTCATCATCAGATGATTGAGAAGAGTCTATGGAACTGGTAGATTCACCAGAACTTTCAAATATAGCAACAGCTTCATGTGCAGGGCTTTCTTGTGATTCTTGATGAGTATGAATAGGAGAACATGATTGTGGGATAATGGGATCAACCCTAAAAGGGGATAAAACAGCAGCTTCTTGTATTGTTTCACCAGAGTGAGGATCACCAATCAAAGGTGACACTATTCTAATGAGTTCTTCAGATTCTGCATGCTCATCAACATGTTGTTGATCATGAGCAGCAGCCTGCTCAACTGATTGTTCTGGAGCTTCTTCTTGAACATTCACTTCATGAATTGGTTCCTCATCAGGAACATCAGCTACCATTTCTTGTACAGGTACCTCAATAGGAGCATCATCATGTAAAACAGGTTCTTGTTGTTGTAATTGTTCCTCATCCATTGGCACATCATTTTGGGGGTCTATTGTTGTTACATCCAAGGTAAAAATGGAAAGAATGTACCACTATAGAAATTTCTTGGATCTCTCTTCTTGATGTACTTCAAAGATCTTGCATTATAATGAGGAATTTCAAGAATGGGGCCTTCTAAAACCAGATCAGGAAAGGCTTCATTAATAAGACTCTGAATGAATCTGGGATACATTAAGAACATGTTTCTTCTCCCATCTTGAATGTTTGCCATCATTCCATTAAAGACATAGGTTGAAAAGTTGTAGGGTCTGTTAGAGCAGAGGGCACAGACCAATGAAGATATAGTTAATGGTATATCATTCCACCCAGTTTTTCTTTTAGATAAGCAGTGTTAGATATAATGAATGAGAAACCTCCACTGTAAATCTACCAATCCTTTCACTATTTGTTTTGCCTCAAATCCACCCTCATATCCAATGTCAGCAAAGAATGACATGATATCTTCTTTATCAAATTCAGTTGGTGAATCAGGTTCATCTTCAAATCACAAGCATTGTCTTATTGTTTGCTCAGAGATTATCAGTGTACTGTCAGCAGTTATTCTTCCTGAAATTACTTTTTCTCCATCATTGTCTACTACTTCTGCATTACCCCAAAATGATCTGATATAGTTCTCAAAGATCACTGGTCTAACTGTAATGGCATGGGCCACTCTGGTAGTGGCAATAAATCTGATCATGTCTCTGAGACCTTCTGCTTCAGGGACATCTGGATTGAGAAAACCACTGACATTGTGGAGCTTGCTCCATGTCTGGTTAGCCATTATGTAATCTGCACACAAAGAGGATGAATTAGTGAGAATTGTGTGTGATTTGTTTAATTTTGACTCTTTAGGTCAAAAATGAATTCTGCTTGTTACTATTACATTAGGTTATTTGACCTAATTTTGATTTTTCATGAAGAACAGTTCAAAATTTTGAATCTTTGTGTTGGGATACACTGATTTTGATTGTGTTTTAACAGGTTGTTTTGATGTCAACATTGTTATAAACCAGTATCCCCTGTTCATCGATGTTTTATGTGTTCTTAGAACCACATGAAATCTTTGATGTTTACACCGATCATTGGTTTTAATGAACTCTGTCATTTATCTAAATCCAGTGTTCTTGAGTGTATTTGAAGCATTTCACAATATTAGGGTTCCATTTCAAGAAATTTTGTTTCGACAGTCGAAGTATGTAAGAAACTGATAATCACCTTTTAGTTGACAATACTTTGATTTAACAGATAATGTTGTTTGTTTTGATGTTGGATTTGAATAGTAGATTTGAACTCAGAAGAAGAACGGTTTTCTGGCACTAGACTCAATATAAAAGTTCACTCAAAAATTTGAAAAGTAATAAATGACCCACATTAAATGAGTATTTATAGAACATTTCATATTTTTCACAAATTTTACAAGTGCAGAAAATTTTTTTACTATAGCAAATGCGCATTCAGAATTTCTAAGTGGTAAAACACTGTAGCGAATGCTGATGCACAAATTGAGTTATTCTGTCCGCATTTACTGTATCAAATGTGGATGATCAATTTTCAACTATTTTGCCATATGAATGTTGAGTTATTCTATCCGCATTTACTGTAGCAAATGTGGAAGAACACTTTGTGTCCGCATTGGTTTAACTTGTACAAAAACAGTTACCCGCATTGGTTAACATGACAGGGTTACCTTCACCCGCATTAACCAATGCACTTACCCGCATTAAATTTTGTACTAGTCAAAAAATAATGTAGTTGCAGTGAATGCTTCTGACTGGTTTGTACAGCAGCCTCTGATTTTATGAAGATGAGTCTGCATTTTTGTTGTTTTATGAAGATTTTGTAGATTCTGAGATTGTCAATTCTTGCTTGGATTGTCATGTATCTTTGATGTGACACAGATTCCCAACTTGACTGATTTTGGAACATATGCATCTTCTGAAACTGATTATGGAGTAATTTCCATACAGACACAATCAATTTGACAAAGTTGTCAATTTAATGTTTGCAAATTTCATGTTTTTGTAAATATTTCCTTTTAAAATTTTATTACTCCCCCTAAAGTTTATATCCATGCGGGATAAAAACTTTAAATCAAATTTATAAAATTTTAGGACAATATTTCTGAACTGTTTAATTGTTTTGCACTTTTGTTTGAAATTTTGGGATCATAACAATCTTATCTTTCATAAGTGCAAGTTGTCATGAGCTTATTTATTGAAGGTATGTTTGTCCTCTTAAATTCATGCTTTGTCAATATTGTAATGCATGTGATTTTTATCATGTTTTGATTTAATTAAACATTCAACATGAACCTCACACTCATAAGCATAGCAAGATCAACTATCCTCATGTACTGTATGGTAGAACTTTTTCACAACTTTCAATACCTGGTCATTTAAATTCTGAAACCTCATTCATTTTGGTAATGGGGATCCACTTTGGGATTCTTTTACCTGATCCATATTTTGTTTGATCCTCATTGGGATTCTTTTTGGTCTTAACTTTGGAAGGTGATCCACTTTGGGATTCTTTTTGTTATATTCTATTTTATTTGTCACCCGTATCAGATGTGTTCCTCATTGGGAATCTTTTTGAATCTAGACATCAGCACTATGTGCTTGTTTCCCCAGGTCTTTGCTCAGCAATACAAAGGAGAAACTGATGTGAATGAGATTCATAAGGTATCATGACCTGGTGTGTTTAGGTTACTACACACACATACACTTGGATAGGTCAGATACTTACATGTTCTTGAGATGATGCATTCACAGTTGAATGTGATCTTTAGTATATCACAGCATTTATCTTCTGTTCCAAGTTGAGCCTACCCTCATATCAGGTAAGTCATGTCAGTCTTTCAAGATATTGAATTAAGCATAGTGAATGATATTACGACTGTAATTATATCATTTCCCAAGAAGTACACAACAAGGACTTCAACAAAAATTTATTTCTTTTTGTAATTTTGTGAATTTTTTAATGTTTTTGTAAATTTTTTAGTTTTTACTCATGGTTAATCATGCCGATTGATTGGACTAAGAATTCAAACCGACTTGGGTCAAATGACTTAGTAAACAAATCAGCTAGCTGATTGTCTGTGTTAGCCGGAATCAGCTTGATTAAACATTTTTCAGCATAGTCTCTCAAAAAGTGATATCTAATTTCAATATGTTTTGTTTTTGAGTGCTGAACTGGATTGTTTGTTATAAAGACTGCAGCAGTGTTATCAATATGGATTGTTGTTTGCAAGAAATTATAACCATAATCAAGCATCTGGTTTTGAATCCAGAGAACTTGAGAATAGCAAGCTGATGCTGCAATATATTCAGCTTCAGCTGTTGATACAGAAACATTGGTCTGTTTCTTGCACTGCCATGACACCAGTCTGGGACCAAGAAATTGACAACCGCCAGATGTGGACTTTCTGTTGAAATTACATCCCCCGTAGTCACCGTCTGTATATGCATAGAGATTGAAGTCTCCTTCCTTAGGATACCATAATCCAAGAGCAGGTTTGCCCTTAAGATATCTTAATATCCTCTTGACTGCATTCACATAAGATTCCTTAGGATCTGCCTGATACCTGGCACAAATAAAAACAAACATAATGTCAGGTCTACTGGATATTAAATACATGAGTGAACCAATCCTGGATCGATAAAGAGTCTGATCCATAAATTTGCCATGTGTGTCTGGGCCAATCTTCACTTTTGTATCAACAGGTGTTCTGATGGACTGACAGTCTACAAAGTGAAACTTCTTTAACATGGATTCCACATATTTTGACTGGTTGATGAAGATTCCACTGGATGTTTGTTGTACTTGAAGACCTAGGAAGAATGTGAGTTCTCCCATAGCACTCATCTGAAATTTTGAATGCATAAGATCTTCAAAGTCTTTGCAGAGTTGTTTGTTGGTGGAGCCGAATATGATATCATCCACATAAATCTGGACAAGTAGCATCTCATTCCCTTTTCTCTTTCTGAACAAAGTTTGATCAATCTTTCCTCTTTTATAACCATTGTCAAGAAGAAAGGATGATATAGTCATACCATTTTCGAGGGGCTTGATGTAAGCCATACAAAGCTTTATCAAGCTTGTATACCCTGTAAGGGAAATCAGGATCCTCAAATACTAGAGATTGACTCACGTAGACTTCATCAGAGATCTTTCCATACAAAAATGCACACTTTACATCCATTTGATAAACTATGAATTTCATGGATGCAGAGTATGCAAGAAAGAGTCGTATGGCTTCTAATCTAGCAACAGGAGCAAACACCTCGTCATAATCTATTCCTTCTTCTTATGTATAGCCCTGTGCTATCAACCTTGCTTTGTTTTTTATGACGATCCCTCTGTCATCAGTCTTGTTTCTGTATAGCCATCCGGTGCCAATAGGGTATTGACCTTTGGGAAGATCCACCAGTTGCCATACTTCTTGTTTCTTGAATTGTAGCAATTCTTCCTGCATTGCCTCAATCCAGCTATTGTCTTAAAGAGCCTCTTTAATGGTTTTGGGTACAGTTTGACACAGAAAACAAGAAAACAAACAGATGTTTGCAATACTTGACTTGCTTCGTGTCACCCGCTTGTCTTAATCACCAATAATGTTGGAAACTGGATGATTCTTGTGTGTCCTGGTAATTGGAATCAAATCACCAGCAATGGACACATCAAGATTGGAGACATTCAGATCATCTTAGTGAGAGGCATCTTGTGGTGGAGTTGTAGGAGAATGATGAAAGGAATCAGAAGGTTCAGAATCTTCAGCTTCAACAGCACTTTGGATACTATCATCATTAGTGTTTTGGTTGTTTTCAACTGGTGCACAAGCTGGTTCAGGGTTTCTCACTTCAGTTGATGGCTCAGCTGAAGGAGAAGGCATTGAGCTATGATTAGCCTCAGTTGAAATACTTTGATGTTGAATAACTGGTCTCACAGGATCAGCATGTAGAGGCACTTCCACATTAGCTTGATTATCAGAAGAAGGTAGAATCATAGGAAATTCAGTTCTTCTATCCACTGAGCCAGAGGATCCTGCATTTGACAAGTGAAACTGATCAAAAGATCTTGTAAACGAGTCAATATCAAACAACCAGTCAGGACCTATTCATGATTTGGGAAAAGAGTGCTCATTGAATTGAATGTTTGTGGATTCATCAATGATGTTTGTGGAATATCCCACAAAGAATCCCTCATCAGACTTAGGAGCAAACTTTCGTAAATGGTCTCTGGTGTTCAATATTGAGACCGGACATCCAAATGACTTCAAAAATCCAATAAAAGGTTTTCTGTGAAAAAGAAGTTCATAAGGAGTTTTATTGTGTTCTTTAATTATCAGAGTTTGATTTTGCACAAAACATGAAGTGTTGACAGCTTCTGCCCAAAATGTAATGGGCAGTTTTGCATCTGCTAGCATTGTTCGAGCTGCTTCAATTAGAGTTAAATTCCTCCTTTTAGCCACTCCATTTTGTTGTGGAGTCCGAGCTACACTGAATTGATGAACAATGCCTTTGTGTGTGCAAAATGAACTAAGATCCTCATTTTTGAATTCTGTCCTATTATCACTTCTGATTGATTTTACTTTTAAATCAAGTTGATTTTCTATTTTTGTGATAAAATCTTTTATTATTTGTGAGCCTCGTTTTTATGAAGTAAAATGAAGACCCATGTAAATCGTGTAAAGTCATCTGTGATCACCAAACAATAGTGCTTCTTTCCAATACTCATGACATGAGTTGGACCGAAGAGATCCATATGAAGTAACTTCAAAGGAGAATTGTTTGTGTTCACAAGCTTTGGCTTATATGAGGATTTATGAAGAATTTGTGTTCACATGCCGTACAGTGATCAACAAAATGAAATTCTTTTTGAGGCAAACCAATTACATAGTTTCCTTTGACCAATCTATTCATGTTTTTAAAGTTTGTGTGTCCTAAATGTGTATGCCAAAGTTGTGACTCATCAACAAATGCTTTAGACAAAAGACATGTCTCTTCAGACGGATGAGCAGAATTAAGGTTCAAGACATATGTATTATTCTTCCTCGGTGTCTTCAAGACAACCCATTCTTTAGGAATATGAAATCCTGGTTTCAAGATGTAGCAATGAGTGTCAGTGAAATGAGTAGAATATTTCTTGTCACAAATCTAGGATACACTGAGCAGATTGAAGTTTAGCTGCTTGTAGTAATTGACTTTGCCAAAGCTCAGAATCCCATTCATGACACTTCTCCTGTAATTCTACCACCTTGTTAATCTCCTCCAAATGCTACAGTAGTTCCTTGAATATGCTTGAAGTCATGAAGGAGGGAACTGTCTCCAGTCATGTGTCGGGAGCATCCACTGTCCACGTACCATAAGCTATTGGACCTGTATGAATGACCCTACAAGCACAAAAAGAACGAGTTAGAATGAGGAACCCCAGCCATAATGGTCTTGGGTTGTCCCTTTGCATATATCACTGTTACCTCTTGGTATTTTCCTCTTGTTTGAGTTTTAGAGGAGGATGATTTCAGCCCTTTTCTATTACTTCTTTGAAGTTTGATTTCATCAATTTCATCTGAAGTGTCAGAAGAGTATACAAATCTTTCCTTTTGATTTTTGTGTAAAGGTTGAACAGATTTTTGTTTGTCAGAAATCACTTTAATTTTATATTTTTGATGAGACTTCAGTGATTTGTTCAGGTTTGTTGGACTTTTGTGTCTGACCTTGTCAGTTGGAACTGATGAAATGGGCTTGTTTTATGAACTTTTCAATCCTTTTTGATTAAAGTAACAATCAATTGTATTTTGATTAGTCATATCACACAATGAACAATATTTGTTAAAATGACAGTTTTTCGTTGAGTGATTGTTCACGTCACAGATAGAGCAGTACTCAGTGAAGTAGCACTCATCGGTATTATGATTGGTCATATCACAGAATTCACAATACATTTGAAACATAAGTCATATCAGTCTTTGGGGTGCCAACAGATTGTTTCACAATTCTGACTTGCTTTGTTTTTGTGGACTGATGCTGCTTCTTTCTGTATTGCCCTATTTCCCTATCGAATTGTTCTACTTGTTCTTTGTTGAAAATATCAAACCCAATTCCTTGTTTGATATTTGATGAAGATGGTGAATCAAATTTCACTTTAGATTTTTGTACAAAAGTGGTTTTCCCTTTGGTGACTAAGGGAACTTTGGTTTTATCCTTGAATTTCAATGAAACCTTATCTGATTCGCTTGAATTTTTTGGAGATATGATCTCATAATCAGATCTGCTTTCATCAGATGGTTTCACTAAACATTTAGCAGTGTGATTCACTTTAAGATTTTGAGGAACAAATTTTACAAAAGGCATAATTGATTTGACTGGGCTCTTTGGTTTCTTGATAACCAAAGGTTTGTCTGAGCACTCTTTGATTTTGATAGGATGACCCAATCTAATTTTATCCTCATTAGTTTCAATGTAAACACCTGGTTTGTTTTAAGGATTTGTTGTTTGAGAAATCATTGATTTGGTTTCAATAAATTTAGATTCTTTTGTATCTGATTGAGTAAGTGACTCAGGTATAACAGTGTAGTTATCATTATATGGAGGAGGACAA
Organism: Flaveria sonorensis; assembly: GCA_025506505.1. NCBI lineage: Eukaryota > Viridiplantae > Streptophyta > Magnoliopsida > Asterales > Asteraceae > Flaveria > Flaveria sonorensis. Next base: position 43,331,628 of record CM046436.1, read on the forward strand.
GTTTTGTAGCCTATCCCAGTCATATCTTTAGCCCCCTTTTGAGACACAAGTAACTCTTGAAGCTTGACAGATGAGAGCTGAAACGTTTCAAGTTTCATTTCAGTATCTGATTGCTCAGCTTTTGATTCGGTCAATAATTCAGTTAACCTCTCATTTTCAGCCACAAGTGTGTACTTTTCACCATGGAGTGTTTCCATGTCAGACAACATAGATTTGATTTTAACTTCATAAATTCTCATTTCTTGTTTTAACATCTCTGATTTCACCTTTTCTTCACTTATTTTATTAGCCAATTTATGAATGTGTTCCCTGTACCCCTATACTTCTAGAACATATTTTTCAGAACATAGATTGGATTTTACCTCAGATGGCATTAGAGAAGGACCATCATTGATACGAGCCATTAGAGCATGGTTCTGGAATTAAGGTTGAACTTCCTCTGCATACAGGCTCCAGTCACACACTCTATCTTGTCTGATGACAAGAGCATTTGATGTTTGCTGACTGCTTCCTTGAGATTGATGTGTCAGCAGAGGTTGTCTTTGGTGAGGTTGCTATTACTGACTCTGTTGTTGCTATTGATTGTTGTTGCTTGGATGATAGTTGGTATTGTGCTGAGTAGAATGCTGGTCATGTGATGGTCTTTTAAAGCTTGTATTATTTCTCCTGGGAGAGTTACATTCCCGAGAGAAATGACCAGCCATCCCACAGTTGAAGCATTTAACTTTAGATTTGTCATATCCTAGTTTGGTGTTCTCATTACGGCTTAGTTTCTTCCCTTTGCGAAAGAATTTCTTTGCTCTCACAGCAATCATGGCCATCTGCCATTGCAAATCCATTTCTTCCACATCATCAGGATCCATTTCTTCTAGTTCTTCTTGAATCAGATGAGCTGATATGATTCTCCCCCCAAGGTAGGCTTCAAAGCTAGCAACAAAGGCATTGTAAGTTGCCTCTTGTTTTTCAGATTTTTACTCATCATGCATGTTGTTAGGAGATACAGTGGGTTGAGCAGAAGATGGTTGTTTTTGAGGTTGTGGAGCAGCACAAAATCCTGTTATTCTTGTTTGATCTCTTGATGACAGAAAGTCTTCTTCTTCAGTAACAAAGGCATTTTCAATAGAATGAGTTTCAGATGGAAACTTGTAAGCCTCAATGACTTGAGGTCCACTCAGATTTCTACTCCTTTCATCAAGTTCAAGAGCCTCAATTTTTGCAATCATGTTATCCAAGCTAGTACTCTCTAAATCAAGAGTATTCTTCAACACTGTAACATTCTGTTTCCAGCATTCAGGCAAGTTGTGCTACATTTTCTTGTTTAGTTCCTTCTCCTTGTAAGTGACCCCCATAATTTCAAGGTCATTTACAAGTTGCACAAATCTGTGAAGCTGTCTAGAGATAGACTATCCTTTGGTATGATGAAATGTCTCATGCTGATTTATCAACTTGTCTTTGTTAATTTATGTAACTTCACTACTTCCCTCACACATAATCTGTAGAGCATCCCAGACCCCCTTTGCAGTACCATATTTTTCTAATCTTTTGAGAACATCCATTTTAAGAACTTGTGTAAGAATGGAATAAGCTCTAAGATCAATCTTGATTTTCTTGTATTCTTCATCATCAAAATTTAAGTTGGGATCCTCAATGGGAATTCTTGCAGTTCTGTATTGAGCAGCCTGATCAGCATTCAGGGATAGTGGAATGTGGGGACCTTTGCAAATCGATATCCAGTAGTCAGGATCTACACTTGTAATGTAATTTCTAAAATGAATTTTCCATTCCTTAAACTTAGATTTGTGTTTAAGCATAGGAGGTTTAGATGCATGACTAATTTCAGAATGATTATAGGAATCCATGTTAGTTAAACTGATTTTAACTTGTTGAATACTATTTTAAGTTGATTTTAAGTTCAAACAGTGTGTTTTTCTTCAAATCTTCTATTTTCGGTCAAGAACAGGTCTGTTAAGTTTAGATCTATAGATTTGAAGGAGTTCTAAGTTCTTGATTTTGTGTTGTTGGGTTCGACAACAGCAGATCTGAAGATTTTGTACTTTGTGGTGTTCGATTACAGTATGTTTATTTATCAGAAGAGTAGATCTTGCTGATGAACAACTCAGTCTACTGTTCCATCGATTTTCACCCAAAATTTGAGATGATTCTGTGATGAATTCAAGAGCCAAGGCTCTGATACCAGTTGACTGGGTTTGAGAATGATATTCTCGATTGATGTGGCTCAACCTAGGATCGAATATGCAGACTAAGTCAGTAATATAGTTGCGGAATCACTATATTATAGAACATATGAACCTTAAATAAATGTTTGAGTAAATGTAGTACATGAACACCGAAGTCACTGATGTATAATATTGATGTTATAACTGTTGAAGACCAAAAGCTTACAAAGTTAGGGTATGTGACACTATTTATAGGCTTATACATTGCCTGTACAAAAGGCTAAACTAACCCTAATCTATACAAGTGAATCTAGTTTAAGTACAAAATAAATATAAAACAGTGTAAGTTGTTCATCTGCATTAGTTCATGCGGATGAACACGTCTTCATCAGCATTTGTTGTTTGTAGTCAGCATTTGTGTTTGCACACCCGCATTAGTTCATGCTAATAAATAAGTCTTGTCAGCATTTACTATTGTTCATCAGCATGGACTAATGCGGGTGAACAATCTTTGTCAGCATTTCTTCAGTTCATCCGCATGGACAAATGCGGATGAACACTTCTGTTCAGCATTAGTTGTCTTGATCCGCATTTGTTAATGCGGGTGAACAAATACTTTCAGCATTTGTTCACTAGTCATCCGCATTAACAAATGCGGGTGGTCTATACTTATCTTTTCTTGTCTTCTGTTGATTTCTGTAACTAATGTTCTCCAACCAGAACAACCTCCAACCACTTCTTGAGTTGGCAAGTATGATCCTTTTAGGGTCTAACAATGTTGTGTAGAGATCTGTTGTAGCAAACTTCTTTATTGGAAGACCTACTACATGATTTCTTGCTACAAGCTTGTTCATGTTCTTGAAATTGGAATGCCCGGGACGTCTATGCCATAACTGACTTTCAACATTTGATGCTTGAGCAATTAGGCATGTTGTTTCTGTAGATGGATCTACTTGAGACATATCTAACTTGTATACATCTAGATCTCGAACAGCTTTAACAACTACCCATTCTTTGCTTATCTGAAAACCTGGCTTTAAAATATAACAAAAAGAATCATCAAATAGAACAGAGTAAGATTTGTCACAAATTTGGGAAACACTTAAAAGATTAAAGTTCAACTGTGAACAATAGTTGACTTTATCAAAGCTAATAATCCCATTGGACACTGTTCCTTCACCTATTATTTTACCACCTGCATCACCTCCAAATGCAACGTGAGTACCGTCTTTTAACTTAAAATCTTGAAGCAAGGCATGATTGCTTGTCATATGCCGGCTACACCCACTATCAACATACCACGTGATAATAGGTCTTCTTGGGCATACCTACATTTCAATGAGATTTAAGTTGAATTATAAACCCAAGCTGATATTGTCTTGGGCTTGCCAAATTTATCAACAATGGTAAACTATTTAAAATGATGAGTATTCACATCAGGCTTCTTTTGCTGTTTAAATTTACCAATTCTGTTTTTGAAAAATTTATGATTATCTTTTATTTGTTTAATCTGTAAAGCATGATAGCATTTTTCAAGATCATCATCAACGTAATTCAAACCATCAGTAGGAACATTTTTAGAAAAAATTTGATTACAAATTTTGCATTGTTCATTCTCACATATCATGGAACGAATTTCCTTGATTATAGTTCTTTTTTTCATAGCATAAGAATTATCATAATCAAAATCAATCCTTTGAAGAGATCTCAAGCCTAAGGAAGGTTGTTTTCTCAATCTTTGAAAACCAACACTTTGATTTCTTTGAAATTATGATTGACATATCCATTCCTTGCCGAGTTCCTTCAAAAGTAGCAATTCTCAGTGTTGTGATTTCTTTCATCACAAATGGTACAATACTTGTTGAAATAACAATTAGTTGTTGAATGGTTTTTCATATCACAAATATGACAGTACCTGTTAAAAAAACATTCATCAGTCTTATGATTGTACCTATCATATATTTCACAGTACCTTTGTTGAAATTTAAATAACTTTGATTAACTTTAGATGTGGAAGCCACATTTGATCCTTGTTTTGATTTAGGAGTTGCAAAGTTAATCTGTTGTTTTTGATTTGAGAATTTGTTCTTTTGATATTTGGGTTTTGACTTTTGTTCATTAACACCATTCCTAGACTCCATAGATACAAATCTTTTGTTAACAGCAAAAGACTTTTGACCTGAACCTATTTTCAAATTAGAGTTAGATTTGTTCTTTGAATTTGATTTGATTTCTGGAATTGCGTTCATATCAAAAGTACCCGCAGACACAAATTTCACTGGTTTAAACTGATTAGATTGATTTGTTCTTTGATTTTGATTTTTTTGATTTTTATTCTGAGAGGAGTTAGCTTTAGCATTTTTCCTTCTCCTTCTCTGGTTTCTTGATCTTGAAGATCTATTCTTGCTTTGTGATTGAACATCTTCAGTAGAATACTCTTTTGCATTTTCTTTATCTTTTTGTTCTTTCTGCCATTTGATGAAGTCTGGATTGTTTAATTCTGTAAGAAAATGAATCTTCAGATGTTACTTCATCTTGTTTTGCTTTGTCTTTATTCTTTGGGTTTTGTCTGTCATTCTTTACAATGACTTCTTCAACATCATACTCTTTGGGAACAAACATTTTCTTATTCTTTGGTCACGGTTCTTAAGATTTAACTTTCACTGGATGACTATTTTTAACCTTTTCAGAATCTTATTCCTCGAATATCTCAACATTAGTTTTCTCTTCATCACTTTCAGAATTCTTTTTCTTATTTTGAAAGGCTTTTAGCTTAACTTTGTTTTAGGTGAGTGATCATGTGTGTTAAAGTTTTCTGGTAAAGTATTTGTGATAGATTCAGGCATGGGCTCATGTGTAAAACCTAGACCTGTTTTGTTTTTATCATTCCTCTCACTTACCAACTGTTCTAGAATGGTTTTAGAACTTTTAACTTTAGCTAGATCCACCTGTGTTGCAGCATGAGCTATTTTTTCCTCTTATAAAATTTTAGTCATCTCCTCAAGTTGTTTTTTAACAAATTTCAGTTCTTTTAGAGTTTTATTCCATGAGGTTTGTAGAGATAAGATCTTTTCATCAGAGACTTTGTGATCATTTTTCAGTTTGTTGTGCATTTCTTCTTCTTGTTTAAGTTTGTCACAGATTTTAAATAAATATGTTCTGTAATGCTCAACATGATCAAAACATCCTTTTGTGCACATTATCTCTCTGACTTCAACAAGAATTTTAGGATAACTTGAAGAAGAAGTCTCAGAGTCAGATGATGGATGCTTACCCTTTGGTTGTTCAGACTGAACCATGAGTGCAATTTCTTCTGAATCCTCTTTTGGGTCAGGTTTGTCACTCCAATCATAATCTTCATCCTCATTTTCTGAATCACCATCTGCCTTAGGATCACTTTCTTCAGACGAGTCTTCATTTTGAACTTCAGCAACAAGAGCTAAACAAGATGTTATATCAGTTGTAAATTGTTCAGCATAAGCACTCCAGTCATAGCCATATTGATGCTAACAACAAGAGATTTCTTTGGATCTTCAGATGATTTTGATTCATCTTTAAGTTCTGGCATCGGACGACTTTGATAAGGCTTTTGAAAAGTCTTCTGAGACTGTTGTTGGTATCTTTGACTGCTAGAACCTGCTTGACCATTTCCACCTTGATTTCTAGGAGCTTTACATTCCCTTGAGAAATGACCATAACTGTTACAGTTGAAACACCTTGATTTTGATTTATCAAAACCAACAGTCTTGTTTGCACTGGGCTTGTAATTTCTGTTAACATATGAGTGTTTCTGTGTTTAAGAAATCATTACCATCTACCAATTCAAGTACAACTCTTCCATATCATCAGGATCCACCTCAAACAAATCCTGCAAAAAAAGATCTAACTGGGTTAGATGACTACCTTGATAAGCTTGAAAACTTGCCATAAAAGCAGTAAAAGTAGATTTTGACTCATCATCCTGTAAAAGGATATTAATAACATATTTAACTTTGCTAGTTTTAAAAGAGTTAGAAGATGATGTCTCAATGTGAGGTTTAGGAGTTTGAGTTTTAGGAAGAGACTGAGGTTGAGTTGTATAAACAGGAGCACTTATGTATGAAGAATTTGTGAAACCAGCTCCAACGAATAAATCACCCTCGTCTTCTGGAGAATTATCATCTTTTGCAAGAAAGCATTCTTCACTGTATTAGCTGGAGATGCAACATACTTATACAGAGAAAATGATGCAGCTCTATCATTGTTTCTGGAGCTCTCATCAATTTCAACTGATTCAATTTTGGCAATCAAAAGATCCAGATCCATCAGAAACTTTTCTGTATGCTTCAACAGAGTGACTGATTATTTCTATGAAGATGGAAGCTGTCACACCCTCAAAATCCGTGTGCGGGGTTTTACCGCGAGGCGCGTGACATACCAGGATCTCAGTCATTAGTTACCAAGAACGACTCTATATGATTAATAAACAAAACCAGAGTCAACGTTTAAAATACTGCGGAAGCGTTTTTAAAACTGGAAAACCCAAAACAAGTAATATGTAACGAGAATGCGCAAAACAAACGCGCCCCAAACACAAATGTATAAAATGAAAATAATCCCAATTTGTAAACAATGCAAATGTAGACAACTCAACAATGCTGACGTGCGTGCTCCTAGGCAACTGGCAACCTTAACCTGAGAATAGCATACTAAACAAGTCAACACATGGTTGGTGAGTTCAAGAGTTTGCGTTAAAATATAAACCAATCAATAGTTTTCAGAGCATAAGTAGTGTATTGCAATAGATAGCTAGTCTATTAACATAAAAATATTAATCATAGTGATCTCGCGATTGAAGCTGACTGTGATACGTTTGTTGCCTCCCGTCACGACTTACCAGGTCGTGACGAATATGTGATAGGACAAAATTGCACCCGTTTGACCTCGAGTCGCACAGGTGGGGCTCGTCAGACCCAGTAGTACTACCCAAAATTTCCCCGCTAGTCAATATTAACAATCCGAAAGTGTGAGGACTTTCCATGGTAAACAACACTATATCAATATTATACACACTCATAAATAAAGCGTTTGTAAACAGTATGCCATCTCCCCCAAAAGAGATTTATGTAAAAAAGAGTGGGGCAAGAACTCACCTGGTATGCGCAAGAATTTACTTAGAGTTTAACTTGAAAGAAAGAAGGAAAGACAACCTTCAAAGGTCACCTAGAATACAAGAGTACATAAGTACGTGTGCACAAAAACAACACGAAACCCTAAGTGCTCTACAAACCAAGGAACTCAAGGTTTAAGAATACAAGACACATTTGACCCAGTTGACCCGTTGGACCCGTTGGTGACATTATAGGTGATAATTCATTAAACTAACACAACAGCATATCATACATGATCAACATAGCACTTGATTACATATAGCACATCACCACCACATGTACTACCTAGATCATCATATAACTAGATATCATACAAATCATGCAAATCACAACAGGCCAAAACAGATAACAACCCAAATCAACATTCATACAACATAAACAACACATTTAGTCACCTTAGAAACCATCCATGAACACACTAGCATGATCCTAACATCCCAAACATGCTCAAATCATCCAATTCAAGGATTTGCACAATTAAAGTTTCCCTTTTGGGAAAGTTCATCCCAAATTCATCAAACTCACACAACATTCATGAATTCATCAATTATATACTATTTCAAGTCCATGACAACATCTAAACATGATCAACAACACCTAATCATCATGATTCATCAACTTTCATACCCAAAAGTTACTATCTTTAGTAAGGTATGAACTACAACATGCATTCTTGAATTCCTAACATTCATATCAACAATCTAGCATCTAATCATCATCACAAACACATCCATAACATTCATACATCAACCAATCACTAATTCATGCAAAATAAAGTTACTATTATTAGTAACCTATGAACAATGCACCCAAATCATGGTTTTCTTGTAAAATCGACGTTAACTAATATATATACAATACAACTAACATAATCACAACATCAAACAACCATTATTCAACATCCAATTTGATCCAAAATTGCCTCAAACTCACGGCCAAGATAACCCTATGAACAAACAACCAAAATCCAAACTTTCTTGCATAATCAACGTTAACTAGCATCAACACAACCTAACTAACATCATAACATCACCAAACGAACAAGGATTAACATCCAATTGCAGATTTTCGAACTAGGGTTTCGGCCAACACCAATAATGCATGAAAACACCAAAACTAACCTTTAATTCGCGAAAGAAAACAAGAATCGATGTTCCAATGTGTTGTGGAGCTTGAAATCGATCCAAAACCGATGCTTTGTGGGTGTTCTTGGCCGAAATCGCAAAGGGAGAGGGAGAGGGAGTGAGGTCGCGGCCGATGGGGTGGGATTAGGGTTGGGTTTTGTGTTTTAAAAATATAATTTTTGCATAATACCCTTTAAACCCTTGCATTTTGTATTTTATAAAAATTAAGCTTTTTGAATAGATTTTAAATAGTTTTTAACTACTAAACACAATTATTATTAATCACAAATAACAATCATGCATAATTCCCATTTATCACAAAACACACGAATAAATATGCACGTTTTCACGTTACGCGATAACATTACAGTTAACATTCAAATCACATAAGCATAACTTAATAATCACATTGTTAACTTAGTTATCATCAATTTAACATTACTGATTACTGTTAAGTCACCAACATTCAACGACAACTAGTGTGTGTGCTCCCGGCACGTGTATGCAAGACTTAACGGAACAAACGGAGTTGGTAACGGAAAATTACCGGATGTCACATTATCCCCATGTTGAAAGAATTTTCGTCCCGAAAATTGCGTTACATGGTGAGTGTTCCATCACTGGTCTACTGCATTGGCACAAGGAAATCGAAATCGTGTGAGTTTTGGATGAGTTGTCACATCATCCCCATGTTGAAAGAAATTTCGTCCCGAAATTTAATCAATACCTTCGCCGGCTGGCATCGTCCTTTCAAATAGCTGAGGATACTTAAGCTTCATTTGATCTTCACGTTCCCACGTGAATTCTGGTCCACGTCTTGAGTTCCATCGAACTTTGACAATGGGTATCTTGCTTTGCTTAAGCGTTTTCACCTCACGATCCATCACCTCGACCGGTTCCTCAATGAAGCGTAGTTGTTCATCTACTTGAACTTCTTCCAGTGGTACGACCATCGTTTCATCCGTTAAACATTTCTTTAGGTTTGAAACATGGAATACATCATGGATTCCACTCAATGAATCAGGTAAGGCTAGTCGATAAGCCACTGGACCAATTCTTTCCACTATCTCAAATGGTCCAACGTATCTCGGATTTAGCTTTCCTCGTTTACCAAACCGAACTACGCCTTTCCACGGTGAGACTTTCAACAAAACTTTGTCACCTGTCTGAAATTCCAAAGGTTTTCGTCGTTTGTCAGCATAGCTTTTCTGTCTGTCTCGTGCTGCGGCCATGCGGTTTCTTATCTGAACAATCTTCTCAGTTGTCTCGTGTACTAACTCAGGACCCGTTAATTGACTATCACCAATTTCAGCCCAGCAAACTGGTGATCTACACTTTCTCCCATATAAAGCTTCAAAAGGTGCTGCCTTTATACTAGTGTGATAACTGTTGTTGTAAGAAAATTCCACCAACGGTAGGTGAACTTCCCAGTTATTCCCGAAGTCAATCACACAAGCACGTAACATGTCCTCCAAAGTCTGTATAGTACGCTCGCTTTGACCATCAGTCTGTGGATGATAAGCAGTACTCATATCCAATCGTGTACCCAAAGCTTTCTGCAATGACTGCCAGAAGTGTGATGTGAAACGAGAATCGCGATCAGAAATAATTGAGATTGGTACTCCATGCCTCGAAACGATCTCCTTCAGATAAAGTCGGGTTAACTTCTCCATCTTATCTGTTTCCTTTATCGCTAGGAAATGAGCAGATTTTGTCAATCGATCCACGATAACCCATATTGTATCGCAACCCGTAGAAGTGCGAGGTAACTTAGTAATAAAATCCATTGATATTTGATCCCACTTCCACATAGGGATCTCGGGTTGTTGTAATAATCCAGATGGTTTCTGATACTCCACTTTTACCTTTGAGCAGGTCAGACACTTGCTCACATAAGTAGCTACATCTGCTTTCATGTTAGGCCACCAATAGTGCGCCTTCAAATCGTGGTACATCTTGTCAGATCCAGGATGTATAGAATACTTGGACTTGTGAGCCTCACTCATCACCAAGTCTCTCAGATTTCCATGTAGAGGTACCCATAATCTGTCCATGAAATAACGAATTCCATCCGCTTTTACTTCTAATTGCTTTTCCATTCCTCGTAACCCTTCTAAACTCATATTTTCTACTTTCAGAGCTTCAGTTTGAGCATCACGGATTTGTTCGGGTAATTGCGTACTAATCGTTAGTTGCAGAGCTCGCACTCGTCGAGGCTTAGCAGTCTCTTTTCTACTCAGCGCATCAGCAACTACATTTGCCTTCCCCGGGTGGTATTTAATAGCACAATCATAGTCGTTTAACAATTCCACCCAGCGTCTTTGCCTCATATTCAACTCCTTTTGCTCAAAGATATGCTGAAGACTCTTGTGATCGGTGTAAATGGTGCATTTGGTACCGTACAAGTAATGTCTCCAGATCTTCAAGGCAAACACTACCGCACCCAGTTCCAAATCATGGGTGGTATAGTTCTTCTCATGAATCTTCAACTGTCTAGAGGCGTATGCTATCACTTTATCCCGCTGCATCAGGACGCATCCAAGTCCTTGAATAGAAGCGTCACAATAGACTACGAAATCATCACTACCATCCGGTAACGCTAATATTGGTGCGCTACACAATTTATGTTTCAGCAACTGAAAAGCAGATTCCTGACTCTCACCCCATTTGTACGTCGTTCCTTTGTGAGTCAAGGCTGTGAGAGGTTGTGCAATCTTAGAGAATCCTTCAATGAATCGTCGATAATATCCCGCTAATCCAAGGAATTGTCGTATCTCACTCGGTGTCTTAGGAACAGACCAATTCTTTATCGCTTCAATCTTAGCAGGATCAACATGTATTCCCTTCTCGTTGACAATATGACCCAAGAATTGTACCTCACGTATCCAGAAATCACACTTAGAAAACTTTGCATACAGTTGTTCCTTTCTAAGTAATTCCAAGATTAAACGTAAGTGCTTCTCATGTTCTTCCTCGGTCTTTGAGTATATCAGTATGTCATCAATAAAGACGATAACAAACTGATCAAGATAGGGTTTGCACACGCGATTCATGAGGTCCATGAATACTGCTGGTGCATTCGTCAACCCAAATGGCATGACCAAAAATTCATAGTGACCATATCGTGTACGGAAAGCAGTCTTCGAGATGTCCTCTTCTCGAACTCTCAGCTGATGATACCCAGACCTCAGATCAATCTTGGAGTAATAGCTTGATCCTTGCAGTTGATCAAACAAATCATCGATACGAGGTAAGGGATATCTATTCTTGATAGTAACCTTGTTCAGTTCCCTATAGTCGATACACATTCGAAATGTACCATCCTTCTTCTTCACAAATAGAACTGGCGCTCCCCAGGGCGACGAACTCGGTCGGATGAACCCTTTATCCAACAACTCTTGTAGTTGAGCGGATAATTCCTGCAGTTCGTTCGGAGCTAACCGGTACGGTGCTCTCGCAATTGGAGCGGCTCCTGGAGTCAACTCAATCTGGAATTCAACTTGACGATGAGGCGGTAATCCAGGAAGGTCTTCCGGAAACACCTCAGAAAACTCACGAACTACGGGAATATCCTCTATCTTCTTTTCCTCAGTCTGTTTATCCGTGACTAGTGCCAATATGGCCAGTCGACCCTTTCGTAACAACTTCTGCGCCTTCATGAATGAGATGATGCCTATCACCGCACCACTCCTATCACCTCTGACCGTAAGGACTTCTTCACCAATGGGAATCCTTATGATTTTCTCGTGGCATATGACTTCCGCTTGTTTATCGGAAAGCCAATCCATGCCTACTACCACATCAAAGCTTCCTAACGTAACAGGCATGAGATCTATGGTGAACGTATGACCAGCAAGCTCTATCTTGCAGTCTCTAAGAATATGCGTTACGTGAATCTGTGTACCGTCAGCTAACTCTACGGTGTATTTAGATTCTAAGGTTGAGGGCATATCACTTAAAAGACTACAGAACCTAGTGGACACGAAACTTCTATCGGCTCCGGTATCGAATAATACAGTAGCAAAACAACCATTAACCGAAAATTTACCAGTTACTGTTGTAGGATCGTTTAGAGCCTCACCTGAGCCAATGACGAAGGCTCTTCCTTTGGCTCCATTGTTGTTATTGCCTCCATTGTTGTTGTCATTACCATTGTTGTTGTTATTGTTGTTGCCATTACCATTCCTCTTAAGCTGGGGACAGTTGCGTTTGTAATGGCCTTCTTTTCCGCATTCAAAACAACCCTTCGGAGTTTCTTGTGATTGTTGTGGCTTTCTCATCAGTTCACCCCGACAGTCTTTGGCTGCGTGACCAATCTTCCCACAACGTTGACACTTGAAGTTATCACATCGGCCCACATGGTGGTAGTTACACCGGTTGCACTTCGGCAGTCTTCCACCATACCCGCCGGTCCTTGATTTGAATGAGTCGTCTGGTTGAAGCTTCGGTTATCATCGAACTTCCGTTGCTGTTGCTGATTTTGCTGCTGTTGTTGGGTTGAGATTGGCTACTGGATGACGATCCCTTGTTGCTTGAACCATCCCACTTGCGTTTCTGGTCGGGCACGCTTGCCACCGCACCCCGTTTAGGTAACCGACCTTGCTCAACTGCCTGGTCATCAGCCTGTGGGCTGTTCGGATAGCTTGTTGTATGGTAGTGGGGTTAGAAGCAGTTACCATACTTTGAATTTCGGGCACCAATCCCCGTATATAATGCTCCACCCTCTTGTGCATTTCATTCACCATCCCTGGACATAAAGTGGCTAACTCATGAGTACGAGTCGTGTAGGCTTCAATTTCTGAGCCTTGCATTTTGAGTTGCCAGAACTCAATCTCCAGTTTCTGCACTTCATTCCGGGGGCAATATTCTTCAGTCATGATTTCTTTGAATTCATCCCAAGGTAGTTCATTGGCCATGGCTTGACCCAACATTTGTACCTGGGCATTCCACCAAGAGAGTGCTGCGCCTTCCAACGTCCCTGTGGCATACTTCACCTGATCAGCAGGCGGGCAGTTGCATTTCGCAAAAACCGACTCTGTCTTCTCAAACCACCTTACAAGCCCTACAGCTCCTTCCGTCCCGCTGTAGGTATGGGGTTTACAGTCCATGAAGGACTTGTAGGTACATGGTGGTGGTCCTGTTTTGACAATCCCAACATTAGTCAGATATCCTAGACAAATAACTAGGATAATCAGTTTAACCTCTTGCTATCATTTACCTGCTGGTTGTCCAGGTTGGGCAGCAGCCACTGCCGCCTGAACGTGTTCATTAATCAATGCCGCCAATTCCGCAGGCGTCATGTTTATGGCTCCGGCTCCACGGCCTCCGGCGCCACGTCCACGACCACGCCCACGTCCTCTTCCACGTGCGTCCATATTTCACTTTAAAATTCACAATTACAATAATGAGTAACATCCAACACATTAATCTCATCAAAGTACAGTAAACAATAAGAAATAACGAATTTACCACAACCACAACGTTTATAACAGAAATAATAATCAAAGATAAATAAATTGTAATTGAGTCACAAAATATTCCATCAATGTCAAAATTTAAGTTTGTCAGTTGGGTGGGAAACAACCCTTCCCACATAGGTTTCAAAGAAAAGAAACACTACATAGTCTAAGTCATTTAAAAGTAGGATCAGTCCAGTATATCAGATCCATCACTGTCCTCATCCATCTCTACTGGTTCTTCTTCGGGGGCTTCCTCGGGTTCTTCTTCTGGGTCTTCCTCATCAGGGTCCACCAAAGGTGCAGAGGCTTTAGCAACCTGAAGTGCTGCTAGTTGTGCCTCTAAATCAGCAAACCTATCATCGATCACAACGTTATGGTGATCCTGTGCGTCCATGCGCTCACTAAGTGTTACCACGTTGCCTGCCAGCGTATGATGTCCACCAATGGCCATCGAAAGTCGCTCCTGAAGCGTCTCTACCTGGAAACACAACTGACGCATCTCAGATCGTAATGCAGAGTTCTCATCAGTGAGTCCTCTAATTCGCTGTCGCTCTGTGTCCAGTGTGGCTACCAGGGCTGGAAATGCCTGCTCCAGAGGGATGCTCAAGGTAGGAAGTGTAGGCAAAGTAGAGGCGGTTGATGACCTAGTCCTAGGTCGTGTAGGTGCTACTGGTGGTACGCGTTCTCTATAAGCCATACGGTTTATGTAAGTGGGGTAGAAATCCCAGTTACGCGGAGGATCGAGCTCAGGAGGTACGAAAGGCTGATCCCAGTCTATCTCGCCGCGAGGATAAGGATGTCGTGGCCAGTTAGATCCCCTATCAGGTACGGGAGATGTAGGAGGTGATTCAGATCGTGCAGGTCTCTTGCCTAAATTCCTGGACGACGATGCCATGCTGCGAAGTACGTGTTGCGTATGCCAATGAGTATACAGTAAGGAGAGTAAACGACAAGTAACTAACAACTGTGCGGTTATAGTCTAGTGTGTGTATGCAACCTAGTTCCCTATAACCAATGGCTCTGATACCAATCTGTCACACCCTCAAAATCCGCGTGCGGGGTTTTACCGCGAGGCGCGTGACATACCAGGATCTCAGTCATTAGTTACCAAGAACGACTCTATATGATTAATAAACAAAACCAGAGTCAACGTTTAAAATACTGCGGAAGTGTTTTTAAAACTGGAAAACCCAAAACAAGTAATATGTAACGAGAATGCGCAAAACAAACGCGCCCCAAACACAAATGTATAAAATGAAAATAATCCCAATTTGTAAACAATGCAAATGTAGACAACTCAACAATGCTGACGTGCGTGCTCCTAGGCAACTGGCAACCTTAACCTGAGAATAGCATACTAAACAAGTCAACACATGGTTGGTGAGTTCAAGAGTTTGCGTTAAAATATAAACCAATCAATAGTTTTCAGAGCATAAGTAGTGTATTGCAATAGATAGCTAGTCTATTAACATAAAAATATTAATCATAGTGATCTCGCGATTGAAGCTGACTGTGATACGTTTGTTGCCTCCCGTCACGACTTACCAGGTCGTGATGAATATGTGATAGGACAAAATTGCACCCGTTTGACCTCGAGTCGCACAGGTGGGGCTCGTCAGACCCAGTAGTACTACCCAAAATTTCCCCGCTAGTCAATATTAACAATCCGAAAGTGTGAGGACTTTCCATGGTAAACAACACTATATCAATATTATACACACTCATAAATAAAGCGTTTGTAAACAGTATGCCATCTCCCCCAAAAGAGATTTATGTAAAAAGAGTGGGGCAAGAACTCACCTGGTATGCGCAAGAATTACTTAGAGTTTAACTTGAAAGAAAGAAGGAAAGACAACCTTCAAAGGTCACCTAGAATACAAGAGTACATAAGTACGTGTGCACAAAAACAACACGAAACCCTAAGTGCTCTACAAACCAAGGAACTCAAGGTTTAAGAATACAAGACACATTTGACCCAGTTGACCCGTTGGACCCGTTGGTGACATTATAGGTGATAATTCATTAAACTAACACAACAGCATATCATACATGATCAACATAGCACTTGATTACATATAGCACATCACCACCACATGTACTACCTAGATCATCATATAACTAGATATCATACAAATCATGCAAATCACAACAGGCCAAAACAGATAACAACCCAAATCAACATTCATACAACATAAACAACACATTTAGTCACCTTAGAAACCATCCATGAACACACTAGCATGATCCTAACATCCCAAACATGCTCAAATCATCCAATTCAGGGATTTGCACAATTAAAGTTTCCCTTTTGGGAAAGTTCATCCCAAATTCATCAAACTCACACAACATTCATGAATTCATCAATTATATACTATTTCAAGTCCATGACAACATCTAAACATGATCAACAACACCTAATCATCATGATTCATCAACTTTCATACCCAAAAGTTACTATCTTTAGTAAGGTATGAACTACAACATGCATTCTTGAATTCCTAACATTCATATCAACAATCTAGCATCTAATCATCATCACAAACACATCCATAACATTCATACATCAACCAATCACTAATTCATGCAAAATAAAGTTACTATTATTAGTAACCTATGAACAATGCACCCAAATCATGGTTTTCTTGTAAAATCGACGTTAACTAATATATATACAATACAACTAACATAATCACAACATCAAACAACCATTATTCAACATCCAATTTGATCCAAAATTGCCTCAAACTCACGGCCAAGATAACCCTATGAACAAACAACCAAAATCCAAACTTTCTTGCATAATCAACGTTAACTAGCATCAACACAACCTAACTAACATCATAACATCACCAAACGAACAAGGATTAACATCCAATTGCAGATTTTCGAACTAGGGTTTCGGCCAACACCAATAATGCATGAAAACACCAAAACTAACCTTTAATTCGCGAAAGAAAACAAGAATCGATGTTCCAATGTGTTGTGGAGCTTGAAATCGATCCAAAACCGATGCTTTGTGGGTGTTCTTGGCCGAAATCGCAAAGGGAGAGGGAGAGGGAGTGAGGTCGCGGCCGATGGGGTGGGATTAGGGTTGGGTTTTGTGTTTTAAAAATATAATTTTTGCATAATACCCTTTAAACCCTTGCATTTTGTATTTTATAAAAATTAAGCTTTTTGAATAGATTTTAAATAGTTTTTAACTACTAAACACAATTATTATTAATCACAAATAACAATCATGCATAATTCCCATTTATCACAAAACACACGAATAAATATGCACGTTTTCACGTTACGCGATAACATTACAGTTAACATTCAAATCACATAAGCATAACTTAATAATCACATTGTTAACTTAGTTATCATCAATTTAACATTACTGATTACTGTTAAGTCACCAACGTTCAACGACAACTAGTGTGTGTGCTCCCGACACGTGTATGCAAGACTTAACGGAACAAACGGAGTATGGTAACGGAAAATTACCGGATGTCACAGAAGCACATTTAGAAGTCTGTAATTTAGATCTTTGAGATCATTTTTGATACCAGCAGTTGACATCTCAGTAGTTAATTTCACAAATCTGTTCATCATTTGATTGATAATTCCCCAGAAAGATGCTCAAATAACTCCAATTGCCTCTTGAGTTTCTGCTTTTTGAGATCTTGTATCTCTTTACCACCTTCACAAATGATCTTCAAAGCTCTGTACATGGTGTAACTAGTTTGATAACCTTCAAGTCTAGTCAAGACTTCTAATGGTAACCCCTTGCACATCAATGAATAAGCTTTGATGTCATTCCTAATCTTTCTTAAGTTATCACCTTGCAGGCCATCCTCTGGATAAGGTTCTGGAGAGTCTTTTGTATAAACAAATCCTTTGTCAGGACCATCAATTGTGATTAGGATATGTGGTCCTTTCTCTATGTACTTCCACAAGTCTGTGTCAATAGAGTTTAGATGAAGCTACAACCTTAGAGACCAGCTCTTGAAATCAGCTCTATTTTTGAGCTTGGGAACCCTATTCTCAGAATCTTCAGACTTAACCATTTTGTATTTCTGAATTAATGAAAATGACTTGTTTTTGTTGTTTTAAAAATTTTAAAAAGAAACTATGAAATGAAAATATTTTTGGATTTTAGTTTTTGAAAAATTTATAAGTGTTTACTGATAAGCCTGAATATCCAAGCACCTGAAACTTCTGAAAGGCCTGAACTTTGAACTAGAAACGCCTAAGGGAATGCCTTAGATAAATTCTGAAACGTCTGACTGATGAAGCGTTCGAACAGTTCTCAAACGCCCAAATAGTGGTGAACGCCTAAGTTAAAATCGCCCAAACAGTTCTCAAACGTCTAGAATTGCTAAGTTTCAACAGAGTCTCAATGCGACCAAACAATCACGATACATCCCAATAGTTGTTACAGGCCTATATTGAAAACGCCTTAACAGTCAGGCGTCTGAACACTTAGTCAATTTCAGTAGTTTTTCACAACTCAAGAGCCTAATTCATTCTCTTCAACGAACTCAGATCTTATGAAATTCTTCAAAACTTATTCAATTGATCAAAAAACTTCCAATTAGGTAGTAAATAGATCGATTAACAATCATCCATCAAAATTTTGATCAAACAACTATTACAAATCTGTTTTCTGATTGAATTACAGTACAAAAATGAAGAACAACTTCTCGCATGCAAATCTGATTAATACTCAGATCTGAATGGATTAAACACCAGATTGTGATTCAAATCATGTTTCTATGGATAAAACACAACTAAAAACAACAATTAATCGATCAAATTGCAATCAACACAGATTTCAAGTGATTCAAAGGGCTCAACAATGTCGATAAGCTCTGATCACTGAACCGAAAGTTCTGATACCATTTGATAGGTTCAAAATGGATCGATCTGTGATGATATTGTAATGCAATGATCAATTCAAACACAAAGTAATCAAACACATGCAATTACATCAAAAATTCATATATTTCATTGATAGCAAAAGCATAGAATACAAAGTGTAAGGGTTACAGTTTGTTTAGTTCTAACCGTTTTCTACTGTTGACTCTTTTGTCTATTGTCTACCCTGCACAATACATAAAATATCCTATTTATACTATCAAATTAAAAACAATGAACATATATTTACAAAATAAATCCCTATACTATGACAAAAATGATAAAAAGACAAATGATAATCTACTATGGGCTCTAACATATTATTTAACTATGAAGAGGATGAATCTACCGAAAACTCAGAAATTCAGCACTTGCTACTAACTGTAGAATTCTACCAAGTAGTTAGTATGTTGAATCTACCAAATCACATATGATGAATGTCTGCCATTCAACATATGTTGAGCAACTGCCCATCAGCATTTTACTAAAGAGCCGCCGATCAACTGCTACTGATCAACACTAAACTCCATGAGCTACTGATTAACAATTACACAAGACAAGACAATCTGTACCAATGGCTGTTGTGTTCTGCCTTTTGGAGACAACATATTACAGGAGCTACATAACTATGATGTGCCAATTTCCTATCTTGCTGTACATTCTGCATATAGAATAGTTTATTCTTGTTGTTTAGATTTCATAGTATAAAGTCCTCACACTTGTATAGTAATGGCAAACTTTTCAAACCACTTGGTTTATCTGTCCATTGTATCATTTGTACTCAAATGATTAATCAAGTGAATACATTGAAAGAACAATTTTTTTGTTTGTCCTTACTTAAAGTATTTATGTTTTGTTAGTAACTAGTTAACTTAGATTCCATATTCGTTAGCTACTAATCAAAGAAGAACTTCTTATTAATCTAACACCATCCAATCCAACAAGTGGTATCAGAACCCTGGATCTCGATTTGCTTGAAGTTAACTTTCAACAAATCATTTGTTTTCTTCTTTTGATCATACTATCAAACACCATATTTCTTCATACCCCTCTATCCTTTCGAAATGACTATTGTAGCCATCTCAAGTATACATAACTTGGAGAATGGAACTCAGTCCAAACATCCTATGTTTATGCCACTTGATTATGATACATGGAAAATTTGAACGGATGATTTCATAAGGAATCAAGACATGAGACTCTAGCTCTCTATTCTAAATTGACCATATGTCCCCATGGTTCAAGCCACTAGTAAAGGTGGAGCCATGGTTCCTAAAGTTCCCACCAAATATTCAGATGAAGATCCGAAGAAGTTAGATGTGGATTCAAAGGCTCTATGGCTGATTAGAATAAGCATACTAAATAGCATCACATATAGCCTCAATAAATTCACGACTGCTAAGAAGTTATGGGAAGCATTGAAGGATAGATTTAAAGGAAGGGAGGATATGAAAGAAATCAAAAGAGATGTCCTGAAGCAGAAGTTCAAGAACTTTGGTTTCACATTTCTAAGATATGTTGAACTTCTAGACTCTCTTAATGAAGCTAGAGTGAAGTTGGAGAATAATGATGTTCTTAGAAAGTTCTTCTGATCCTTATGAAAGACATGGATAGTTTACAGTTTGTCCATCAGAAAAACAAAGAACTTGAAGACAATGACTCTTGAGGAGTTATATGGCATCCTGAGTGCCTATCAAATGGATGTGGATGCAGATTAAGAATCACTGGGCAGATCTTCAAACCTCTCAAAGTCATCACCTCTCATGGCTCCCATTCATGAGCCCATTCACTATCACTCCCACTCTCAAGTCTATAAAACTCCTATGGTGACTTATCAAGTGCCGATGATCACTTACCCTGAATCTCCAACTGTCGAATATCAATCTTCACCATCATTCGGTAGATGGAATCAGCAAGCCTCGCCACCATTTTTATAATCACATCCATCTAACTCTCCTTTTGTTAGTGACCAAGCCAACTTCTTTCAACTCTCTGAAAAAGATCTGGAGTGCATTCATCTAGATGACCTTGAGGAAATGGATATCAACTACCAGATAGCCATGATTTCCATTAGGGCCAAGTAGTTCGAACAAAGAATGGGAAGAAAATTCCTAAGGCAGAGAAGATCAGGATTTGGGATAGATAAAAGCAAAGTGAAATGTTTCAACTGCAACCAGCTGGGACACTTTGCTAAGGAATGCAAAGCACCAAAGTCAAACCCATATCCTACAAGTTCATCAAACCCTCCATAACACTCAACCTATCAAAATTCTTCCATTTTATTCAGCCAAAGAAATACAACAGTTTTAGCCTCAGGAGAAGAGGTGATTGACTGGAGCTTCGAAGTAGAAGATCTTACTCCCATCAATAATACATTAATGGCGGGAAGCTCAATCTTCTAACCTTAGGTAACTTCTGAACCCTACTGTACAACTGAATGTATTACTAAGGTTAACATGAACAGAAATCACAATTTGAATCTTATGAAGGATGTTGAATCAATCAATCTTCTTTAAACTGATTTTAAGAAAATGACCGGGCTCAAAAAGAATAGATAATTAAGCTAGAAAATATTGTTTCATAACTAAAACATCAGCAAACTAACCTAGAGACCCAAATTGATGATCTCTTGAGTAGATTAGAATCAACACAATGTAGCTAAAACATATGCTGATAAGTACAACATTCAAACTGCAAAGTTTGAAAAATTACTTGCCTTTCCTGAAATTTCCCATATGTTGTTTCAAACCAAGACAGGTTTAGGGTATAATTATGTGGAACCACCAATGACATACACTCCCACATATACCCCTAAGTGCAACTTTGAGGTGAAGAAGCAAGTATCTGCCAAACCCATTGGTATAAGGGCATCTGCTAAAGAGATTGAGATAGTAGAAAAAAAGAGAACGAGGAATAGTTGAGGAAGTAGATGAAAAGGAGGAAAAGAGAGAAAAGGGAGGAAAAAAGAAATGCCTTCTTGTTGGAGTTTGTAAAAGAAAAACCATCTTTTGAAGTCAATAAATTGCCTGTTGAGTCAAAGCTCTCCAAGACGAAACTTCATTCAAAGCATTGCTGAAATAAGAAGAACCACAACAGAAGCTGATGTGCTGGATGATAGACCTAACTACCTATACTGATCACAAGATAAAGAAGAAGATAGGTGGAGCTGAGGGAGGGAAAATGAAAAGATGAAGAAGGAGCTACAATTGATCAAACGTATGATGAAGACAACAAAGAAGTAGATGAACATCATATGCCTAATGTGTGGGGAAAATAGTCAGTTTGCAAAAGACTATCAATACAACTTTCTAGCACACTCCATCAAACACCCAACATGCCTAAACTCTTAAGAAAGACTGCAACTACCAAACAACCATCAAAAGGAAAAGAAGGTGGTCATAGAACTGTTCGGCAGTCAAGTCCCTCAAGTGCCAATTCTAATAAAAATCAGCATCTCTATAGGATCTTTTGAACAAGAAAGTAGCTGCAGACCAAAGGAAGAAGAAGAATTTGGAAAACCCTTCACCATCTCCAAAAGCTTCAGAAGGTCATCACAAGAAGGATGATGTCAAAGTATCGGGCAAAGTACAAAGAAATGCCTGGAAACCAAAGACATCTACTGTATCCTTAGATGACCCAAAACCAAACACCACCCCCTCAGCATTTGCCATTGATATACAACAGCTAAAAACTAGAGGACCCAAGACTAAACAGGCTTGGGTCCCCATTCATCACTAACCAATTTGTTTATGTGCATGATCATCCGCAGGCCAAAACTAACTTATGGATTGTGGATAGTGGATGCTCCTACCACATGACAGGGGACAGATCATGTCTGCTGAATCTAGAACCATATGATGGTGGATCTGTTGCCTTTGGAAGTGATACAAAAGGAGGATACATTACTGGCAGGGGATAGTCAGCAATGGCAAGGTAACCTTTGAAAGAGTTAAATTATAATCTGCTAAGTGTTTTGTAATTATGTGACAAAAAAACATAACACTCTTCTCACAGAGCATGAATGTATTGTTTTGAAATTATAATGATAAAATACTTTTAAGAGCTCCTAGGAAGGACAATATGTACATGCTCCACATGAAGAATGCATCATCTTTAGGAACTGTATCATGTTCCATTTATAAAGCTTTACTAAATGAGTCCTCCCTATGGCACAGAAGATTGGCACATGTAAACCTCAAAAACATGAATAAAATAGTTCAGAATGGGTTAGTCACAAGACTGTCGAACAAAGAGTTTCCATGTGCTGGCCACTGTGTTTCCTGTCAAAAAGGAACGCAACACAAATATTGTAAATCCAAAGAATTAAATTCAGTTACAACTCCTCTACATCTGTTACACATGGACTTATTTTAGCCAACAGGTGTAAAAAGTTTAGGAAGAAAATCATATTCCCTAGTAATAATAGATGATTTCACAAGATTCACTTGAGTTTTCTTTTTAGAAACTAAAGACGTAATGCTAAAAGTTTAAAATCATTTATTGCCGAAATTAAGAACCAAGTTGATGAAAAGGACAAAATAATTAGATATGATTAGGGCACCGAATTCAAAAACCACTCCCTTGATTCTTTTTATGAATCCAAAGGCATTACAAGGCATATAGTGCTCCTAGAACTCCTCAGCAAAATGGAGTTGCTAAGAGAAGAAACAGGAGACATATTAAAGCTGCAAGGACCATGCTATCTAACTTCAAACTTCCTATAACATTTTGGGCTAAAACAGTCAGCACTATGTGCTATGTTTAGAATAGGGTGTTAATAGTTAAGACACATGGAAAACATCTTATGAACTGTGGCATAAGAGAAGACCATTCATAGGGTTCCTGAGACCTTTTGGATGTCCATGTACCCTTCTTAATACCAAAGATCATTTATCCAAGTTTGCTGATAAATTAGTAGATGAGTTCTTTATAGAATACTCATCATAAGCTAAAGTGTATAGAGTATACAATAAAATTGACCACACTATTGAGGAATCTAAAAATGTCATATTTAATGAAAATTCCTCAAATAGTGTTAGAAATACCCCAAGTTGGATGTTTGAAATAAATGAATTCACAAATTCATTTAACCATTTGATTGGGAATATTTCAGAAGACCCCTCAACCAACTAGTGAACATACATGTTCTATGTACTTAAGACCACAGGGTAGATCTACCATAGGGGTTCAGTCATAACAATACATCTACGAACACAGATCAATCATATTCAGTAGGGTAGTACCACAAACAATATGGGTCATCCATCAGTTGCTGATTATGACTTATCAAATGAAGAGTCTCATGATCATTGTGGTACTAGAAAATCTATTGACAAGTAATCTACTACGACAAATGCTGTAGATAGAGTCAATTCGGCAGTTGAACCAGTCAATACATTTACCAAACTTCCTTAAATAACTATGTCCAACTTAGATCTATCTTAGCAACTTCAATTAATCCCAAGACTAAGAATTCATAAAGAGCGTCTAGTTGAGATTGTCATTAGTGATGTAGATGTTGGTGTCAAGACAAGAAGAAGGATGAATGAGGCAAACATCAGTTTGTTTTCATTCTTCCTTTCTCAACTAGAACCAAGGAAAGTTGATGGAGCCTTAAGAGATAACATATGGGTAGAAGCAATGCAAGAGGAGCTTCTCCAATTTAATAGACAAAAGGTTTGGAAACTATATGCACTTCCTAAAAGGAAGACTGCAATAGGGGCATTCTTATCAAGAACAAAGCTAGACTTTTGGTACAAGGATACACGCAAGAAGAAAGGATTGATTAGGACGATGTCTTTGCTCTTGTGGCTAGGCTTGATGCAATTAGAATTTTTCTAGAATTTGTTGCCTCCAAAGACTTTAAGGTGTTTCCGATGGATATCAAGAGTGCATTCCTCTATGGTGAGATCGATGAAGAAGTTTATATCTGCCAACTTCCTGACCTTGAAGATCCAAAGTATCTAGATCATGTATGCAAACTTGATAAAGCCTTTTATGGTCTCATCAAGCTTCTAGGAAATGATATAAGACACTCTCTATGCAGGGCCGTTGAAGGGTGGTCAATGAAACAGTTTCACATGGTGGAGATATTTAGAACACTTAGTATATCAAATAGGGAACCGGTTAGGATGAAACAATGAACACAAGTAAAAAGAACAATAAAACAAGAACACTCATATATGATTTTCAAGAATGATGTATATTGCTCTCAAGTTCTTACAAGTATTACAAAGCTTACATTTTGAATACAAGTACTTAAGACAATTTATACTACATCCTATAGCAGGCCATACTTTTAAGGCCAGCTGGAAACACTAATCTAGACAACAATATCAATGTAGAGTCAAAAGGCACATTGCCTTTTGACTAGTGACTATGACATGCCATAGCACGCATCCTAATATATTACAAAAATGATAAAAGTACATAGTTGGAAAGTTATAGAAAAAAGACCTTAATCTACAGTTGGTGAGTTTTCAGAAGTGACAGCGAAAAGTGGTTCTGCTTTTGTCAAAAGGTGATTTAGAGAAAGCATGTCTTCTCTGTCATTGTAGAAATCAGTCTTTAGCATCGGAAGACTTTGTCCTTGAAGCTTCGGAAGACTTCATCTTTGGCTTCGAAAGATATGGTCTTTTGGCTTCGAAAGATTTGATACTTATGAATTAATTCACTTAGTTATATCAAATCTTCTGAAGTAACTTCCTTGTTCTTTACATGTGCATGTTAGGAGCTCTTTCGTTGATCTTTGGTTGATTCAGCCTTTAAGTGTATTCCTTACAAACTCCCCCTAGGTTGATGCTACCAAAACTAAAGAGACCTTTAAGTCTTGATCTTTATCTGTTGACAATCCTTATCAGAATCAAGACCATTCCTTTTATCATCAGTTGGCCAGGCTTCCTCAGACTCTTAAAGTATCTCCTCGTGTCATAGAGATCATGCAGAGGGAGGTTAAGTATGTTTTGCCAGAAGTACACCTCTTGACCCCTTGATCTTTAGTGACATACCATCTGTCTGGATTGGATGAGAAGCCTCTTCTTTGTTAGAGCCCTTAGAAGATTATAATTTGTCTTTTATGTTTTTGTCATAGTATAAGGACTTATTTTGTAAATATAGGTTTCTTGTTTTTCTTTGATAGTATAAATAAGATATTTTATGTATTGTGTAGGGTAGATAAGACAATAGACCATAGACAAGATAGAACGAAACAGTTAGAACAAAACTCTAACTCACCCTTACACTTGTATCCTGTGTTTTTGATATCAATGAAATCTATGAATTTTTGATGTAATTGCATGTGTTTGATTACTTTTTGTTTGAGTTGATCATTGTATTACGATATCATCACAGATCGATCCATTTTGAACCTATCAAATGGTATCAATGCTTTCGGTTCAGTGATCAGAGTTTATTGACATTGTTAAGCTCTTTGATTCACTTGAAATCTATGTTAATTACAATTAGATCGATTAATTGTCGTTTTCAGGTGTGTTTCATCCATAGAAACATGATTTGAATCACAATTTGGTGTTTAATCCATTCAGATCTGAGTATTAATCAAATTTGTGTGCGAGAAGTTGTTCTTCATTTTTGGACTGTAATTCAATCAGAAAATACATTTGTAGTTGTTGTTAGATCAAAATGTTGATTGATGATTGTTAATTGATCTGTGTACTACCTAATTGGAAGTTTTTAGATCAATTGGACAAGTTTTGAAGAATTTCATAAGATCTGAATTTGTTGAAGACCATGAATTAGGCGCTTGTGTTGTAAAAAACTGCTAAAATTTGCTTAGTGTTCAGACACTTTGCAACTGTTTAGGCATTTTAGCACTATTAAGGCGTTTCCAGAATAGGCGTTTTTCAACTATTGGGATGTATTGTGACTATTTGGTCGCATTGAGACTTTGTTGAAACTAAGAAATTCTAAATATTTGAGAACTGTTTGGGCGTTTTTACCTCAGGCGTTTCTCCACTGTTTGGGCATTTGACTACTGTTCAGATGCTTCATCAGTTAGGCATTTGAAAATTCATCCAAGGCATTCCCTTAGACATTTCTTGTTTAAAGTCAAGCGTTTCAGAAGTTTCAGGCGCATCTATATTCAGACTTATCAGTAAACACTTAGAAATTTTTCAAAACAATTAAAATCTAAAAATATTTTCATTTGATAGTTTCTTTTTAAAATTTTAAAAACAATTCAAAAATACAAAATGGTTAAGTCTGAAGATTGTGAGAACAGGGTTCCCAAGCTCAAAAATAGAGCTGATTTCAAAAATTAGTCTCTTAGATTGAAGCATCATCTAAACTCCATTGACGCTGATCTATGGAAGTCAATAGAGAAAGGACCACAAATCCCAATTACATCCGATGGTCCTGACAGAAAATTTATTTATACAAAAGACTCTCCAGAACCTTATCCCGAGGATGGTCTGCAAGGTGATGACTTAAAGAAGGTGAAGAATGACATCAAAGCTTACTCACTGATGTGCAAGGGGTTACCATTGGAAGTCTTGACTAGACTTGAATGTTATCAAACTGGTTACACCATGTATAGAGCTTTGAAGATTATTTGTTGAGGTGGTAACGAGATACCAGATCTCAAAAAGCAGAAACTCAAAAGACAATTGGAGGTATTTGAGCATCTTTCGGGTGAAACAATTAATCAAATGATAAACAGATCCATGCAATTAACTACTAAAATGGCAACTGCTTGTATCAGAAATGATCTCAAAGATCTAAATTACAGACTTCTAAATGCTTTTCCATCTTCATGGAACATACAGTCACTCTGTTGAAGCATACAGAAAAGTTTCTGATGGATCTGGATCTTTTGATTCCCAAAATAGAATCAGTTGAAATTGATGAGAGCTCCAAAAACAATGATAGAGCTGCATCAATGTCTCAGTATAAGTATGTTGCTTCTCCAGCTAACACAATGGAGAATGATTTTCTGGAAAAAGATGATAATTCTCCAAAAGATGAGGGTGATTTGTTCATTGGAGCTGGTTTCTTCACAGATTCTTCTTACACAAGTGCTCCTGTTTATACAACTCAACCTTAGTCCCCTCCTAAAACTCAATCTCCTAAACCTCAAACAAGACTTCATCTTCTAACACTGTTAAAACTAGCAAAGTTAAAGATGTTATCAATATCCTGTTACAGGATGATGAGTCAAATTCTGCTTTTACTACTTTCATGGCAAGTTTTCATGCTTATCAAGGTAGTCATCTGACCCAGTTAGATCTTGTTTTGTAGAATTTGTTTGAGATGGATCCTGATGATGTGGAAGAGATGGACTTGAACTGGCAGATGGTAATGATTGCTTACAAAAGACAGAAACACTCATATGTTAACAGGAATTACAAGCCCAGTGATAGGATCAAAATGGATCGATCTGTAATGATATTGTAATACAATTCAATTAAAAAAACACATGCAATCAATTCAATGCAAACAAATCACAAAAATTCATAGGTTTTCATTGATTAGTATGCATAGAAAGTTCACGTGTAAGTAAAAAAAAACAGTTACAAGTTCGTTCACTGATCTAGTCTCAATCAGTTTCTTACGGTCTCTCTAAGGTCTACCAACACAATACCTTTTCTATGCTATTTATACTATCAAGAAAACAAAAGGAACATATTTACAAAAGTAGTCCCTATACTATGACAAAAACTATAAAAGACACATAAATACTAAATGTTAATCTTTAAGAAACATCTACAATACTCCCCCTAAGATTGACATTGTCTTCGGTCTTCTAAATCAATCTTCTGTCTTCATATCTTCTATCTTCAATCTTCATTCTTTGTCTTTATCTTCTGTCTCCATGCTTTTTCTTTATCTTCAGTCTTCATAAATCAGAGAAGTCTTCAGGCTCTTCTTTAATCTTGAATACTGGCTTCTCTTTATAAACTTCTTGTTCCCTTAGAACTTTAGCAATAGCCGATTTAAACTTGCTAGCTAAGATACCTTGCTCCGGTTTAGCTTCATTTGTCTTTATCTCCATAGTGTTCATGATTTCCAAAGTTTCCTTTGATAGACCTGCAATATCCACATTAGCATAAAATTCTATTGGGTTTGGGTTATCTTTATAATGAATTTCTAAAACCCCTTTGCTAGATATCCTCATGAATTCAATATCTTTAATATCTTTCTTCACAATGTTAGCATACGCCAATTCTTTCCTCAATGATATCCTTTCCATCGCAACATTCATCACTTTAATGATCCATAGAAAATACTTCTTATCATTCTCAACCGTTTCTGGAACAAATTTTTCAAACTTTTGTATAGACAATAATGAAATGTAACTGGGATGCAAAAGCTTCAACTCAAAAACACCAAATAAAGAAATCATATCGTGATCCCAATTATTCAAATCTTGTACTAACTTCAGCTCAAATGTATCGGCATTATAAAACCACCTCAAGATTGGCTTTGATTGTTGTGTTCCATCAATAACTTTGAGTCTTGGATTTGTGACTTTTTCAAAATATTGATCACTGAATGCATCTAGGAACTTTTCTTCTCCAATATCTTTCTCAACTCCTTTTCTCTTCTTCTTTAGAGTTTGAAAATACTCCTTATCTTCCTCATCGCACCGAGTTTGTAAATATGAACTCAACCGACTTATACCTCTATTTAACAATTGCACAAAATTTTCTCCACACTTAGCATTAGATAGATTAATCAATGGAAATTTATTCAACTCTTTGAGATCTTGAACAGGAAGTTTTATAATACTTGAGAAAAAATGATAAATGTCACAGATTGCATTTACCCTTTTGATCAAAAATGCATCAAAGACCTCATCATATTTCCATGCGACGATTTTCACTTCTTTTGTAGTATCAGGAACAATCATGGCATTTAGTAGCTCAGAGATAGATTGTCCTTTCTGGAAAACATTACGAACTAGATCTCCTGCTGAACGTGCCTTGTTCCACAGTTGCTTTTGTTCCATAAAGACTTGATAACTTTGCCTTTCAGTCTCTAGAAACATTCTCATAAGCTCCTTTCTTCATTCATACACTGTGCTTTTCATAGCCATAGACTAAACTTCCTGAGGTTTTAGAATCCTCAATCTTTTCGTGATTTCTAAGTATTGAGGATTGTCCATGTCTAGCACTATCATCTTGTTTGTTTGTCTTTCAGTGGCTTGGAAACTTCTCACTAAGTTCCTCAATGACTCAGCTTGTAATCGATTAAGTTTCTTTCGTGGATATATTCGAGACTGTAACCACATTCTGTGTGCTGTAACATTCATATCATCAGGGTTTGGATGATGCAACTCAGAAGTAGATAGTTCTTCAATATTAATACTTTCCTGTAATGGGTTCCACTCCTCGTGTTCCACTACAATCTCATCTGGATCAATTGGTGCAACTGATTCAGCTGTAATGCACTTCTCAAACTCTTCATTAATCTGAGACATAATTAAACCATCCAGAAAAACTCTATTGTACTTAATTTTAATCAGATAATTATACCTTTCTTCCACATCCACAGGTATATCATCATGGCTTATATCAATCGATGAATAATGCTCATCAACATTAGCTTCTACTAAATCTTCATCATCTAATACTTCATTATACCAATCATCATCAAAATCACCTTCTAAGTTATCTAAGGCTGCAATTGTTTCTTGTATATCCGAATCCTCTTCATCTATTCTTGCAGGTTCATCAATCACCTTTTGAACTTTGGATGATGATTCAGATAGTACTGAAACATCAATATCATCTATTTTCCTCTTTCCTTTATCCACTTTAGGGATTTTTTTCAACATCTATAGGAGTTATCTCAGAAATAATCATCAATTCTGGATACGAAGTCTTTAGTTTTTCTTTCA
This sequence comes from Flaveria sonorensis, assembly GCA_025506505.1. Classification (NCBI taxonomy): domain Eukaryota; kingdom Viridiplantae; phylum Streptophyta; class Magnoliopsida; order Asterales; family Asteraceae; genus Flaveria; species Flaveria sonorensis. Next base: position 43,362,297 of record CM046436.1, read on the forward strand.
TCTTTTCCAATTCTTCTTTGATAACTTCATTTTCTTCATTCAAATTCTTAAGCTTTTCCTCCATTAGATCATAGTCGTTCATCATTACTTCAAATGTTTTAACATTATCTTCTTTACTTTTCATCAACTCTTCAATCACTTTATCTTTCTTTTTCAATTCTTCTTGTAATTTCTCATTAGCTTCTTTTAATTCTTCAATCACTTTCAACTGCTTTGAATTCTCTTCTTTCAGCTCATCTATAGTCTGCTGAAAATTAACTTCTTCAGTTACATTAACTTCTTGTTGAGTTTCATTCACAAATTCATTATAAATTATAGCTTGATCAACTTCAAAGTCTTGAATATTCTCATTAACCTCAAACTGTTCATTAGTATCTACCATCTCTTCAATCATACTCACTATCTTCTCAACAATTTGACTATCTCCAACAATTTCTTCACTTTGATTAACTTCAATATCATCATCATGAATTTCTTCAGTAACTTGATCAATCTCTTGTACATTTTCATCAATTTCTTTTGAATTTCCTCAGTAGTTGACTCAGTTTCATCTACAGCATCATGTCTTTCTTCACGAGCTTCTTCAGTAACTTGTTCAGCTTCTTGTATATCATCATGAGCTATTTCCATCACATCATCATCATAACCACCATCATCACCATTATCATCTTCAGAAGAACTTGAACTCTCATCATTATCATCATCATCATCATCATCATTGTCATCATTATCATCATCATTATTAGGCAATTCTTCAATGAGATCAGTAGGGTCTATAGGTTCTTCTTCTATCAAATGGTAGTGATCAATAGTAATGTCAACTTCATCATTAGCCACATTCCTTATGTAATCAAACAATGGTACATTTTGAGCACCAGTGACTATAGCAAGTCTCTTATAAGAAATCTCAGACATATTCTCTAGTATCAGAGTTTCACCACTCATACCATCTACACGTATATCTGGATGCTCTTCATTTATAATCATCTGTAGGAATCTAGAATACATCAGATACTTGTTCCTAATTCCTTTTTCCAAGTTAAAGATAAAACCGTTTAGAATCCACTTAGACATATTAAATCTCCGATTAGTTGCAAGCGCTACGATAGGAGATGCTATGTCTACTAGGAAAGAGTTCCATCCAGCACTCCTTTTGGACATATAGTGTTGAAAGATATAGCATAACAGCTTCCAGTGGTTATGGACTCTTGCTCTAGAGAATTGTTTCTTTGGAAAGTGATCAGAATGACCCATTTCCATGAATGTCTCTCTACATTCATTAAATGTCAATTCAGATAAATCCTCTGGATTATTTGGTCCCAATCTTAAAGCTTCTCTTATGGACTCTTTAGATACTTCAATCATTCTGAAGTTTGTAATGAATCCTCTCACTACTTTTCTCCCTTCATCATTAACTTCAACAAATGCAGTGTTCCAGAACTTCTTGATTAGTCTTGCATAGATGATTGGCTGATAACACATGGCATAAACATACTTCGTTCTCAGCAAAAATCTAATCATCTCTTCATATCCCTCAGAATCTCTTAATTCTTCATTCAGTAAAGCTGCAATATTGTGTTTAGGCTCAAATTTTAATTCAGCCATCTGCAAAATTGAAAAAAAAACAAGAAATTTAGAAACTTGAATATGCAACAATTAAAATCAATTGAAAGTTTATTGAAATTTAAAGAATTTGTGTGTTTCAAAACATTTTTGACTAACTTGCATTTAAAAATTCTAAGTGTTTGACATTCTGTTCAAGAACAAATCATAATTCAAGTTAGTTTCTTTATGATTTATACACACTTTAACATGAATTTTTAAACAATGTAAATTTTTTTTTTAATTTTTTTTATTTATTTTAAAAAAAAAATTTGAACATGACTGTTCATCTTCATCAGTCGACTAATGAAGAATCATCACAGATTGAAGATCGATGAAAACCAGATTTAAATGTATCAACAAGGTCGAAATCATGTTTTCATTAACATGCTATCCTCAATTACAGTTCATTATTTTCATTTTACTCACAAGTTCAACAGATTCAATCAAATAGGGTTCTGTGACATCCGGTAATTTTCCGTTACCAAACTCCGTTAGTTCCGTTAAGTCTTGCATACACGTGTCGGGAGCACACACTAGTTGTCGTTGAACGTTGGTGACTTAATAATAATTAATAATGTTAAACAATAATTTCTATGTTGATTATTGGTTGTGATTATGTGATTTAAATATTAATTGTGAATTTTATCGCGTAACGTGGAACGTGTATATTTATTTCGTGTGTTTTGTGGCAAATGGAAATTATGCATGATTACTATTTGTGACTAAAGATAATTGTGTTTAGTAGTTAAAAATTGTTTAAAAACTATTCAAAAATCCTAATCTTTATAAAATACAAACTATGAGGGCTAAAAGGGTAATTATTGCTAAATAATTAAACAAAACACAAAACCCAACCCTAATCCCACCCATTCGGCCGCGACCCTCATTCCCACACCCTCACCATCGCGAATTCAGCCAAGAACAAGCATTCACATTCGAATTTGGATCGATTTCAAGGCATACAATAAGTTAGAACCTTCAATTGCAAACTATTACACATTTAAAGGTTAGATTTTTATACGTTTTTGATGATTCTTCATGTTGGCCGAATGTTCCATGCGAAATCTGCAATTGATGGTCGATTGATGCTTGTTTGTTGTTGTTAATGTGTTTGTTGGGTAGATTACATGTTAATTAACGTCAAGTATGCAATAAAGGTTGGATTTTTACAAGTTCTTATGGAATTTACATTAGGGCCGAAACCCTAATTCGAAAATCTGAATTGGATGTTAGTTGTTGTTGTTTGTTGATGCTATTATGTTAGTTGGATTGTATAGATGCTAGTTAACGTCGATTATGAAAGAAAGCTTCGATTTTGATTCATGGTTCATAGGTTACTAAGAATAGTAACTTTATTTTGCATGAATTGATGATTTGATGATGTATGAATGTTATGGATGTGTTTGTGATGATGATTAGATGCTAGGTTGATGATATGAACAATTTAAAATCAAGATGATGTCTTATAGTTCATACATTGCTAAAAATAGTAACTTTTGGTGTTGAATGTTGATGAATCATGATGATTAGGTGTTGTTGATCATGTTTAGATGTTGTCATGGACTTGAATTGGTATATAATTGATGAATTCATGAATGTAGTGTGAGTTTGATGAATTTGGGATGAACTTTCCCAAAAGGGAAACTTTAATTGTGCAAATCCTTGAATTGGATGATTTGAGCATGTTTGGGATATTAGGACCATGCTAGTGTGTTCATGGATGGTTTCTAAGGTGATTAAATGTGTTGTTTAGGTTATATGAATGTTGATTTGGTTCGTTACCTGTTTTGGCCTGTTTGTGGAAAAATCATGGTAGGAGTCATATGGGTAAGTTAGGACTATTATTGATTGATAGTTGATCATGAATGAACATTTTGGATGGTATGAGTTATGTTAATTGGTATGTTAATGATCATCATACACACATGCGAATCTGAGGCCCCTACTTAGTAGGATTGGCAGGGTTTAGGGTGTGAAGTCGTGAGTGGCTTCACATGGCATGTGATACGTGATTTGATCCTTGTATGGTGTATTAGTTATGTTATAGTTATGTTGAGCATGATAATAGTTGAGATTCGCATTACTTGTATGATATTTGGTTGTATGATAATCTAGGTGGTACATGTGGTTAATGAAGTGCTATATGTAATCAGGTTGTATGTTGATCATGTATGATATGCTGTTGTGTTAGTGTTAACGAATTATCACCTATAATGTCACCAACGGGTCAAACGGGTCAACTGGGTCAAATGTGTCTTGTCTTTCTAAAACCTTGAGTTCTTTGGTTTGTAGAGCACTTAGGGTTTCATATTGATTCTGTGTACACGTGCTTATGTACTCTTGTATTCTAGGTAACCTTTGAAGGGTTGTCTTTGCACCTATCACCAGTTCTCTTTAGTCATTATCTTTACACACCAGGTGAGTTCTTGCCCCACTCATTTTACATAATCTCTTTTGGGGGAGATAGCATACTGTTGATCACAAACGCTTTTATATATGAGTGTGTATAATATTGATATAGTGTTGTTTACCATGGAAAGTCCTCACACTTTCGGATTGTTAATATTGACTAGCGGGGAAATTTTGGGTAGTACTACTGGGTCTGACTAGCCCCACCCGTGCGACTCGAGGTCATACGGGTGCAATTTTGTCCTAACATATATTCGTCATGACCTGGTAAGTCGTGACGGGAGGCAACAAACGCAACACAGTCAGCTTCGATCGCGAAATCACTATGATTAATATTTTTATTTTAATAGACTAGCTATCTATTGCAATACACTACTTATGATTTGAAAACTGTTTATTGGTTTACCCATTAGCACAAACTCTTGAACTCACCAACCATGTGTTGACTTGTTTAGTATGCTATTCTCAGGTTAAGGTCGCCAGTTGCCTAGGAGCACGCACGTCAACATTATTGAGTTGTCTACATTTGCCTTGTTTACAAATTTGGGATTATTTTCATATTAAACAATTGTGTTTGGGGCGCGTATGTTTTGCGCATTCTCTTTACATACTATTTGTTTTGGGTTTTCTGGTTTTAAAAACGCTTCCGCAGTATTTTAAACGTTAACTCTGGTTTTGTTTATTAATCATATAGAGTCGTTCTTGGTAACTAATGACTGAGATCCTGGTATGTCACGCGCCTCGCGGTAAAACCCCGCACGCGGATTTTGAGAGTGTGACAGATTGGTATCAGAGCCATTGGTTATACGGAACTAGGTTGCATACACACACTAGACTATAACCGCACAGTTGTTAGTTACTCATCGCTTACTATCCTTACTGTATACTCATTGGCATACGCAACACGTACTTCGCAGCATGGCATCGTCGTCCAGGAATTTAGGCAAGAGACCTGCACGATCTGAGTCACCTCCTACGTCTCCCGTACCGGATAAGGGATTTAACTGTCCCCGACATCCTTATCCTCCTGGCGAGATAGACTGGGATCAGCCTTTCATACCTCCTGAGCTTGACCCTCCGCGGAACTGGGATTTCTACCCCACCTACATAAACCGTATGGCATATAGAGAGTGCGTACCACCAGTAGCACCTACACAACCTAGGACTAGGTCATCGACCGCCTCTACTCTGCATACACTTCCTACCTTGAGCATCCCTCTGGAGCAGGCATTTGCAGCCCTAGTAGCCACACTGGACACAGAGCAACAGCGGATTAGAGGACTCACTGATGAGAACTCTGCATTGCGATCTGAGATGCGTCAGCTGTGTTTCCAGGTAGAGACGCTTCAGGAGCGACTCTCGATGGCCATTGGTGGACATCATACTCTGGCAGGCAACGTTATAGCACTTAGTAGGCGCATGGATGCACAGGATCACTATAACATAGTGATCGATGATAGGTTTGCTGATTTAGAGGCACAGCTAGCAGCAATTCAGATTGCTAAAGCCCCCGCACCTTTGGTGGACCCTGATGAGGAAGACCCGGAAGAAGAACCCGAGGATGCCCCCGAAGAAGAACCAGCAGAGATGGATGAGGACAGTGACGGATCTGACGTACTGGACTGATTCTACTTTTAAATGACTTAGACTATATAGTGTTTCTTTTCTTTAAAACCTATGTGGGAAGGGTTGTTTTCCACCCAACTAAAAAACTTAAATTTTGACATTGATGGAATATTTTGTGACTCAATTGCAATTTATTTATCTTTGATTATTATTTATGTTATAAATGTTATGGTTGTGGTGAATGCATTATTTCATATTGTTTACTATACTTTGATGAGATTAATGTGTTGGATGTTACTCATTATTGTAATTGTGAATTTTAAAAGTGAAATATGGACGCACGTGGAAGTGGACGTGGGCGTGGTCGTGGACTTGGCGCCGGAGGCCGAGGAGCCGGAGCCATAAACATGATGCCTGCGGAATTGGCGGCATTAATTAACGAACATGTTCAGGCGGCAGTGGCTCCTGCCCAACCGGGACAACCAACAGGTAAATGATAACAAGAGGTTAAACTAATTATCCTAGTTAATTGCCTAGGATATCTGACTAATGTTTGGGATTGTCAAAACAGGACCACCACCATGTACCTACAAGTCCTTCATGGACTGTAAACCCCATACCTACAGCGGGACGGAAGGGGCTGTAGGGCTTGTAAGGTGGTTTGAGAAGACAGAGTCGGTCTTCGCAAAATGCAATTGTCCGCCTGCGGATCAGGTGAAGTATGCCACCGGGACATTGGAAGGCGCAGCACTTTCCTGGTGGAATGCCCAGGTGCAAATGCTGGGTCAAGCCATGGCCAATGAACTACCTTGGGATGAGTTTAAGGGGATTATGACCGAAGAATACTGCCCCCGAAATGAAGTGCAGAAACTGGAGATTGAGTTCTGGCAACTCAAAATGCAAGGCTCAGAAATTGAAGCCTACACGACTCGTACTCATGAGTTAGCCACTTTATGCCCAGGGATGGTGAATGAAATGCACAAGAGAGTTGAGCATTATATACGGGGATTGGTGCCCGAAATTCAAAGTATGGTAACTGTCTCTAACCCCACTACCATACAACAAGCTATCCGAACAGCCCACAGGCTGACTGATCAAGCAGTAGAGCAAGGTCGATTACCTAAGCGGGGTGCGGTGGCAAGCGGGCCCGACCATAAACGCAAGTGGGATGGTTCAAGCGACAAGGGATCGTCATCTAGTAGCCAATCTCAACCTCAACAACAGCAGCAAAGTCAGCAACAGCAACGAAAGTTCGATAACAATCGAAGCTTCAACCAGGCGACTCCCTCAAATCAAGGACCCGGTGGGTATGGCGGAAGACAGCCAAAGTGCAACCGGTGTAACTACCACCATGTGGGTAGATGTGATAACTTCAAGTGCCAATGTTGTGGGAAGATTGGTCACGCAGCCAAAGACTGTCGAGGTGAACTGATGAAAAAGCCACAACAATCACAAGAACTCCGAAAGGTTGTTTTGAGTGCGGAAAAGAAGGCCATTACAAACGCAACTGTCCCCAACTTAAGAGGAATGGTAATGGTAACAACAACAATGGAAACAACAGCAACAATAACAATGGCAACAACAATAACAACAACAATGGTAATGGCAACAACAATGGAGGCAATAACAACAATGGAGCCAAAGGAAGAGCCTTCGTCATTGGCTCAGGTGAGGCTCTAAACGATCCTACAACAGTAACTGGTAAATTTTCGGTTAATGGTTGTTTTGCTACCGTATTATTCGATACCGGAGCCGATAGAAGTTTCGTGTCCACTAGGTTTTGTAGTCTTTTAAGTGATATGCCCTTAGCCTTAGAATCTAAATACACTGTGGAGTTAGCTAACAACACACAGATTCACGTAACGCATATTCTTAGAGACTGCAAGATAGAGCTTGCTGGTCATACATTCACCATAGATTTCATGCCTGTTACGTTAGGAAGCTTTGATGTGGTAGTAGGCATGGATTGGCTTTCCGATAAACAAGCGGAAGTCATATGCCACGAGAAGATCATACGGATTCCCATTGGCAAAGAAGTCCTTACAGTCAGAGGTGATAGGAGTGGTGCGGTGATAGGTATCATCTCGTATATGAAGGCACAAAAGTTGTTAAAGAAAGGTCGACTAGCCATATTGGCACTCGTCACAGATAAACAGTCCGAGGGAAAGAAGATAGAGGATATCCCCAAAGTTCGCGAGTTTCCCAAGGTGTTTCCGGAAGACCTACCTGGATTACCGCCTCATCGTCAAGTTGAATTCCAAATTGAGTTGACTCCAGGAGCCGCTCCAATTGCGAGAGCACCGTACCGATTAGCTCCAAACGAACTGCAGGAATTATCCGCTCAACTACAAGAGTTGTTGGATAAAGGGTTTATCCGACCAAGTTCGTCGCCCTGGGGAGCGCCAGTTCTATTTGTGAAGAAGAAGGATGGTACATTTGAATGTGCATTGACTATAGGGAACTGAACAAGGTTACTATCAAGAATAGATATCCCTTACCTCGTATCGATGATTTGTTTGATCAACTGCAAGGATCAAGCTATTACTCTAAGATTGATCTGAGGTCTGGGTATCATCAGCTGAGAGTTCGAGAAGAGGACATCTCGAAAACTGCTTTCCGTACACGATATGGTCACTATGAATTTTTGGTCATGCCATTTGGGTTGACGAATGCACCAGCAGTATTCATGGACCTCATGAATCGCGTGTGCAAACCCTATCTTGATCAGTTTGTTATCGTCTTTATTGATGACATACTGATATACTCAAGGACGGAGGAAGAACATGAGAAGCACTTACGTTTAATCTTGTAATTACTTAGAGAGGAACAACTGTACGCAAAGTTTTCTAAGTGTGATTTCTAGATACGTGAGGTACAATTCTTGGGTCATATTGTCAACGAGAAGGGAATACATGTTGATCCTACTAACATTGAAGAGATAAAGAATTGGTCTGTTCCTAAGACACCGAGTGAGATACGACAATTCCTTGGATTAGCGGGATATTATCAACGATTCATTGAAGGATTCTCTAAGATTTCACAACCTCTCACAGCCTTGACTCACAAGGGAACGACGTACAAATGTAGTGAGAGTCAGGAATCTGCTTTTCAGTTGCTAAAGCATAAATTGTGTAGCGCACCAATATTAGCATTACCGGATGGTAGTAATGATTTCGTAGTCTATTGTGACGCTTCTATTCAGGGACTTGGATATGTCCTGATGCAGCGGGATAAAGTGATAGCTTACGCCTCTAGACAATTGAAGATTCATGAGAAGAACTATACCACCCATGACTTGGAACTGGGTGCGGTAGTTTTTGCCTTAAAGATCTGGAGACATTACTTGTACGGTACCAAATGCACCATCTACACCGATCACAAGAGTCTCCAGCACATCTTTGAGCAAAAGGAGTTGAACATGAGGCAAAGACGCTGGGTTGAATTGTTAAACGACTACGATTGCGCTATTAAGTACCACCCGGGGAAAGCAAATGTAGTTGGCGACGCGCTGAGTAGGAATGAAACTACTAAGCCTCGACATGTGCGAGCTCTGCAACTAACGATTAGTACGCAATTACCTGAACAAATCCGTGATGCTCAAACTGAAGCTCTGAAGGTAGAAAATATGAGTTTAGAAGGGTTACGGGGAATGGAAAAGCAACTAGAAGTAAAGGCGGATGGGATTCGTTACTTCATGGATAGACTTTACCGAAATCTGAGAGATTTGGTCATGAGTGAGGCACACAAGTCTAAGTACTCTATACATCCTGGATCTGACCAAATGTACCACGATTTGAAGGCGCACTATTAGTGGCCTAACATGAAAGCAGATGTAGCTACTTATGTGAGCAAGTGTCTGAGCTGTTCAAAGGTGAAAGTGGAGTATCAGAAACCATCTGGACTATTACAACAATCCAAGATCCCTATGTGGAAGTGGGATCAGATATCAATGGATTTTATTACTAAGTTACCTCGCACTTCTACGGGATGTGACACAATATGGGTCATCATGGATCGATTAACAAAGTCTGCTCATTTCCTAGCGATAAAGGAAACAGATAAGATGGAGAAATTAACCCGAATCTATTTGAAGGAGATCGTTTCGAGGCATGGAGTACCAATCTCAATCATTTCTGATCGCGATTCTCGTTTCACATCACACTTCTGGCAATCACTGCAGAAATCTTTGGGTACGCGATTAGATATGAGTACTGCTTATCATCCACAGACCGATGGTCAAAGCGAGCGTACTATACAGACTTTGGAGGACATGTTACGTGCTTGTGTGATTGACTTCGGGAATAACTGGGAAGTTCACCTACCATTGGTGGAATTTTCTTACAACAACAGTTATCACACTAGCATAAAGGCAGCACCTTTTGAAGCTTTGTATGGGAGAAAGTGTAGATCACCAGTTTGCTGGGCTGAAATTGGTGATAGTCAATTAACGGGTCCTGAGTTGGTACACGAGACAACTGAGAAGATTGTTCAGATAAGAAATCGCATGGCCGCAACGCGAGACAGACAGAAAAGCTATGCTGACAAACGACGAAAACCTTTGGAATTTCAGATAGGTGACAAGGTTTTATTAAAAGTCTCACCATGGAAAGGCGTAGTTCGGTTTGGTAAGCGAGGAAAGCTAAATCCGAGATACGTTGGACCATTTGAGAAAGTGGAAAGAATTGGTCCAGTGGCCTATCGACTAGCCGTACCTGATTCATTGAGTGGAATCCATGATGTATTCCATGTTTCAAATCTAAAGAAATGTTTAACGGATGAAACTATGGTTGTACCGTTGGAAGAAGTTCAAGTAGACGAACAGTTACGCTTCATTGAGGAACCTGTCGAAGTGATGGATCGTGAGGTGAAAACGCTTAAGCAAAGCAAGATACCCATGGTCAAAGTTCGTTGGAACTCGAGACGTGGACCAGAATTCACGTGGGAACGTGAAGACCAAATGAAGCTTAAGTATCCTCAGCTATTCGAAAAGACGATGCCAGCCGGTGAAGGTACTGATTAAATTTCGGGACGAAATTTCTTTCAACATGGGGATGATGTGACAACTCATCCAAAACTCACTCGATTTCGATTTCCTTGTGCCAATGCAGTAGACCAGTGATGGAACACTCACCAGGTAACGCAATTTTCGGGACGAAAATTCTTTCAACATGGGGATAATGTGACATCCGGTAATTTTCCGTTACCAAACTCCGTTAGTTCCGTTAAGTCTTGCATACACGTGTCGGGAGCACACACTAGTTGTCGTTGAACGTTGGTGACTTAATAATAATTAATAATGTTAAACAATAATTTCTATGTTGATTATTGGTTGTGATTATGTGATTTAAATATTAATTGTGAATTTTATCGCGTAACGTGGAACGTGTATATTTATTTCGTGTGTTTTGTGGCAAATGGAAATTATGCATGATTATTATTTGTGACTAATGATAATTGTGTTTAGTAGTTAAAAATTGTTTAAAAACTATTCAAAAAGCCTAATCTTTATAAAATACAAACTATGAGGGTTAAAAGGGTAATTATTGCTAAATAATTAAACAAAACACAAAACCCAACCCTAATCCCACCCATTCGACCGCGACCCTCATTCCCACACCCTCACCATCGCGAATTCAGCCAAGAACAAGCATTCACATTCGAATTTGGATCGATTTCAAGGCATACAACAAGTTAGAACCTTCAATTGCAAACTATTACACATTTAAAGGTTAGATTTTTATATGTTTTTGATGATTCTTCATGTTGGCCGAATGTTCCATGCGAAATCTGCAATTGATGGTCGATTGATGCTTGTTTGTTTTTGTTAATGTGTTTGTTGGGTAGATTACATGTTAATTAACGTCAAGTATGCAATAAAGGTTGGATTTTTACAAGTTCTTATGGAATTTACATTAGGGCCGAAACCCTAATTCGAAAATCTGAATTGGATGTTAGTTGTTGTTGTTTGTTGATGCTATTATGTTAGTTGGATTGTATAGATGCTAGTGACTATGACATGCCATAGCACGCATCCTAATATATTACAAAAATGATAAAAGTACATAGTTGGAAAGTTATAGAAAAAAGACCTTAATCTACAGTTGGTGAGTTTTCAGAAGTGACAGCGAAAAGTGGTTCTGCTTTTGTCAAAAGGTGATTTAGAGAAAGCATGTCTTCTCTGTCATTGTAGAAATCAGTCTTTAGCATCGGAAGACTTTGTCCTTGAAGCTTCGGAAGACTTCATCTTTGGCTTCGAAAGATATGGTCTTTTGGCTTCGAAAGATTTGATACTTATGAATTAATTCACTTAGTTATATCAAATCTTCTGAAGTAACTTCCTTGTTCTTTACATGTGCATGTTAAGAGCTCTTTCGTTGATCTTTGGTTGATTCAGCCTTTAAGTGTATTCCTTACAAACTCCCCCTAGGTTGATGCTACCAAAACTAAAGAGACCTTTAAGTCTTGATCTTTATCTGTTGACAATCCTTATCAGAATCAAGACCATTCCTTTTATCATCAGTTGGCCAGGCTTCCTCAGACTCTCAAAGTATCTCCTCGTGTCATAGAGATCATGCAGAGGGAGGTTAAGTATGTTTTGCCAGAAGTACACCTCTTGACCCCCTTGATCTTTAGTGACATACCATCTGTCTGGATTGGATGAGAAGCCTCTTCTTTGTTAGAGCCCTTAGAAGATTATAATTTGTCTTTTATGTTTTTGTCATAGTATAAGGACTTATTTTGTAAATATAGGTTTCTTGTTTTTCTTTGATAGTATAAATAAGATATTTTATGTATTGTGTAGGGTAGATAAGACAATAGACCATAGACAAGATAGAACGAAACAGTTAGAACAAAACTCTAACTCACCCTTACACTTGTATCCTGTGTTTTTGATATCAATGAAATCTATGAATTTTTGATGTAATTGCATGTGTTTGATTACTTTTTGTTTGAGTTGATCATTGTATTACGATATCATCACAGATCGATCCATTTTGAACCTATCAAATGGTATCAATGCTTTCGGTTCAGTGATCAGAGTTTATTGACATTGTTAAGCTCTTTGATTCACTTGAAATCTATGTTAATTACAATTAGATCGATTAATTGTCGTTTTCAGGTGTGTTTCATCCATAGAAACATGATTTGAATCACAATTTGGTGTTTAATCCATTCAGATCTGAGTATTAATCAAATTTGTGTGCGAGAAGTTGTTCTTCATTTTTGGACTGTAATTCAATCAGAAAATACATTTGTAGTTGTTGTTAGATCAAAATGTTGATTGATGATTGTTAATTGATCTGTGTACTACCTAATTGGAAGTTTTTAGATCAATTGGACAAGTTTTGAAGAATTTCATAAGATCTGAATTTGTTGAAGACCATGAATTAGGCGCTTGTGTTGTAAAAAACTGCTAAAATTTGCTTAGTGTTCAGACACCTTGCAACTGTTTAGGCATTTTAGCACTATTAAGGCGTTTCCAGAATAGGCGTTTTTCAACTATTGGGATGTATTGTGACTATTTGGTCGCATTGAGACTTTGTTGAAACTAAGAAATTCTAAACATTTGAGAACTGTTTGGGCGTTTTTACCTCAGGCGTTTCTCCACTGTTTGGGCATTTGACTACTGTTCAGATGCTTCATCAGTTAGGCATTTCAAAATTCATCCAAGGCATTCCCTTAGACATTTCTTGTTTAAAGTCAAGCGTTTCAGAAGTTTCAGGCGCATCTATATTCAGACTTATCAGTAAACACTTAGAAATTTTTCAAAACAATTAAAATCTAAAAATATTTTCATTTGATAGTTTCTTTTTAAAATTTTAAAAACAATTCAAAAATACAAAATGGTTAAGTCTGAAGATTGTGAGAACAGGGTTCCCAAGCTCAAAAATAGAGCTGATTTCAAAAATTAGTCTCTTAGATTGAAGCATCATCTAAACTCCATTGACACTGATCTATGGAAGTCAATAGAGAAAGGACCACAAATCCCAATTACATCCGATGGTCCTGACAGAAAATTTATTTATACAAAAGACTCTCCAGAACCTTATCCCGAGGATGGTCTGCAAGGTGATGACTTAAAGAAGGTGAAGAATGACATCAAAGCTTACTCACTGATGTGCAAGGGGTTACCATTGGAAGTCTTGACTAGACTTGAATGTTATCAAACTGGTTACACCATGTATAGAGCTTTGAAGATTATTTGTTGAGGTGGTAACGAGATACCAGATCTCAAAAAGCAGAAACTCAAAAGACAATTGGAGGTATTTGAGCATCTTTCGGGTGAAACAATCAATCAAATGATAAACAGATCCATGCAATTAACTACTAAAATGGCAACTGCTTGTATCAGAAATGATCTCAAAGATCTAAATTACAGACTTATAAATGCTTTTCCATCTTCATGGAACATACAGTCACTCTGTTGAAGCATACAGAAAAGTTTCTGATGGATCTGGATCTTTTGATTCCCAAAATAGAATCAGTTGAAATTGATGAGAGCTCCAAAAACAATGATAGAGCTGCATCAATGTCTCAGTGTAAGTACGTTGCTTCTCCAGCTAACACAATGGAGAATGATTTTCTGGAAAAAGATGATAATTCTCCAAAAGATGAGGGTGATTTGTTCATTAGAGCTGGTTTCTTCACAGATTCTTCTTACACAAGTGCTCCTGTTTATACAACTCAACCTTAGTCCCCTCCTAAAACTCAATCTCCTAAACCTCAAACTAAGACTTCATCTTCTAGCACTGTTAAAACTAGCAAAGTTAAAGATGTTATCAATATCCTGTTACAGGATGATGAGTCAAATTCTGCTTTTACTACTTTCATGGCAAGTTTTCATGCTTATCAAGGTAGTCATCTGACCCAGTTAGATCTTGTTTTGTAGAATTTGTTTGAGATGGATCCTGATGATGTGGAAGAGATGGACTTGAACTGGCAGATGGTAATGATTGCTTACAAAAGACAGAAACACTCATATGTTAACAGGAATTACAAGCCTAGTGATAGGATCAAAATGGATCGATCTGTAATGATATTGTAATACAATTCAATTAAAAAAACACATGCAATCAATTCAATGCAAACAAATCACAAAAATTCATAGGTTTTCATTGATTAGTATGCATAGAAAGTTCACGTGTAAGTAAAAAAAAAAACAGTTACAAGTTCGTTTACTGATCTAGTCTCAATCAGTTTCTTACGGTCTCTCTAAGGTCTACCAACACAATACCTTTTCTATGCTATTTATACTATCAAGAAAACAAAAGGAACATATTTACAAAAGTAGTCCCTATACTATGACAAAAACTATAAAAGACACATAAATACTAAATGTTAATCTTTAAGAAACATCTACAATACTCCCCCTAAGATTGACATTGTCTTCGGTCTTCTAAATCAATCTTCTGTCTTCATATCTTCTATCTTCAATCTTCATTCTTTGTCTTTATCTTCTGTCTCCATGCTTTTTCTTTATCTTCAGTCTTCATAAATCAGAGAAGTCTTCAGGCTCTTCTTTAATCTTGAATACTGGCTTCTCTTTATAAACTTCTTGTTCCCTTAGAACTTTAGCAATAGCCGATTTAAACTTGCTAGCTAAGATACCTTGCTCCGGTTTAGCTTCATTTGTCTTTATCTCCATAGTGTTCATGATTTCCAAAGTTTCCTTTGATAGACCTGCAATATCCACGTTAGCATAAAATTCTATTGGGTTTGGGTTATCTTTATAATGAATTTCTAAAACCCCTTTGCTAGATATCCTCATGAATTCAATATCTTTAATATCTTTCTTCACAATGTTAGCATACGCCAATTCTTTCCTCAATGATATCCTTTCCATCGCAACATTCATCACTTTAATGATCCACAAAAAATACTTCTTATCATTCTCAACCGTTTCTGGAACAAATTTTTCAAACTTTTGTATAGACAATAATGAAATGTAACTGGGATGCAAAAGCTTCAACTCAAAATCACCAAATAAAGAAATCATATCGTGATCCCAATTATTCAAATCTCGTACTAACTTCAGCTCAAATGTATCGGCATTATAAAACCACCTCAAGATTGGCTTTGATTGTTGTGTTCCATCAATAACTTTGAGTCTTGGATTTGTGACTTTTTCAAAATATTGATCACTGAATGCATCTAGGAACTTTTCTTCTCCAATATCTTTCTCAACTCCTTTTCTCTTCTTCTTTAGAGTTTGAAAATACTCCTTATCTTCCTCATCGCACCGAGTTTGTAAATATGAACTCAACCGACTTATACCTCTATTTAACAATTGCACAAAATTTTCTCCACACTTAGCATTAGATAGATTAATCAATGGAAATTTATTCAACTCTTTGAGATCTTGAACAGGAAGTTTTATAATACTTGAGAAAAAATGATAAATGTCACAGATTGCATTTACCCTTTTGATCAAAAATGCATCAAAGACCTCATCATATTTCCATGCGACGATTTTCACTTCTTTTGTAGTATCAGGAACAATCATGGCATTTAGTAGCTCAGAGATAGATTGTCCTTTCTGGAAAACATTACGAACTAGATCTCCTGCTGAACGTGCCTTGTTCCACAGTTGCTTTTGTTCCATAAAGACTTGATAACTTTGCCTTTCAGTCTCTGGAAACATTCTCATAAGCTCCTTTCTTCATTCATACACTGTGCTTTTCATAGCCATAGACTAAACTTCCTGAGGTTTTAGAATCCTCAATCTTTTCGTGATTTCTAAGTATTGAGGATTGTCCATGTCTAGCACTATCATCTTGTTTGTTTGTCTTTCAGTGGCTTGGAAACTTCTCACTAAGTTCCTCAATGACTCAGCTTGTAATCGATTAAGTTTCTTTCGTGGATATATTCGAGACTGTAACCACATTCTGTGTGCTGTAACATTCATATCATCAGGGTTTGGATGATGCAACTCAGAAGTAGATAGTTCTTCAATATTAATACTTTCCTGTAATGGGTTCCACTCCCCGTGTTCCACTACAATCTCATCTGGATCAATTGGTGCAACTGATTCAGCTGTAATGCACTTCTCAAACTCTTCATTAATCTGAGACATAATTAAACCATCCAGAAAAACTCTATTGTACTTAATTTTAATCAGATAATTATACCTTTCTTCCACATCCACAGGTATATCATCATGGCTTATATCAATCGATGAATAATGCTCATCAACATTAGCTTCTACTAAATCTTCATCATCTAATACTTCATTATACCAATCATCATCAAAATCACCTTCTAAGTTATCTAAGGCTGCAATTGTTTCTTGTATATCCGAATCCTCTTCATCTATTCTTGCAGGTTCATCAATCACCTTTTGAACTTTGGATGATGATTCAGATAGTACTGAAACATCAATATCATCTATTTTCCTCTTTCCTTTATCCACTTTAGGGATTTTTTTCAACATCTATAGGAGTTATCTCAGAAATAATCATCAATTCTGGATACGAAGTCTTTAGTTTTTCTTTCATCTTTTCCAATTCTTCTTTGATAACTTCATTTTCTTCATTCAAATTCTTAAGCTTTTCCTCCATTAGATCATAGTCGTTCATCATTACTTCAAATGTTTTAACATTATCTTCTTTACTTTCATCAACTCTTCAATCACTTTATCTTTCTTTTTCAATTCTTCTTGTAATTTCTCATTAGCTTCTTTTAATTCTTCAATCACTTTCAACTGCTTTGAATTCTCTTCTTTCAGCTCATCTATAGTCTGCTGAAAATTAACTTCTTCAGTTACATTAACTTCTTGTTGAGTTTCATTCACAAATTCATTATAAATTATAGCTTGATCAACTTCAAAGTCTTGAATATTCTCATTAACCTCAAACTGTTCATTAGTATCTACCATCTCTTCAATCATACTCACTATCTTCTCAACAATTTGACTATCTCCAACAATTTCTTCACTTTGATTAACTTCAATATCATCATCATGAATTTCTTCAGTAACTTGATCAATCTCTTGTACATTTTCATCAATTTCTTTTGAATTTCCTCAGTAGTTGACTCAGTTTCATCTACAGCATCATGTCTTTCTTCACGAGCTTCTTCAGTAACTTGTTCAGCTTCTTGTATATCATCATGAGCTATTTCCATCACATCATCATCATAACCACCATCATCACCATTATCATCTTCAGAAGAACTTGAACTCTCATCATCATCATCATCATCATCATCATCATTGTCATCATTATCATCATCATTATTAGGCAATTCTTCAATGAGATCAGTAGGGTCTATAGGTTCTTCTTCTATCAAATGGTAGTGATCAATAGTAATGTCAACTTCATCATTAGCCACATTCCTTATGTAATCAAACAATGGTACATTTTGAGCACCAGTGACTATAGCAAGTCTCTTATAAGAAATCTCAGACATATTCTCTAGTATCAGAGTTTCACCACTCATACCATCTACACGTATATCCGGATGCTCTTCATTTATAATCATCTGTAGGAATCTAGAATACATCAGATACTTGTTCCTAATTCCTTTTTCCAAGTTAAAGATAAAACCGTTTAGAATCCACTTAGACATATTAAATCTCCGATTAGTTGCAAGTGCTACGATAGGAGATGCTATGTCTACTAGGAAAGAGTTCCATCCAGCACTCCTTTTGGACATATAGTGTTGAAAGATATAGCATAACAGCTTCCAGTGGTTATGGCCTCTTGCTCTAGAGAATTGTTTCTTTGGAAAGTGATCAGAATGACCCATTTCCATGAATGTCTCTCTACATTCATTAAATGTCAATTCAGATAAATCCTCTGGATTATTTGGTCCCAATCTTAAAGCTTCTCTTATGGACTCTTCAGATACTTCAATCATTCTGAAGTTTGTAATGAATCCTCTCACTACTTTTCTCCCTTCATCATTAACTTCAACAAATGCAGTGTTCCAGAACTTCTTGATTAGTCTTGCATAGATGATTGGCTGATAACACATGGCATAAACATACTTCGTTCTCAGCAAAAATCTAATCATCTCTTCATATCCCTCAGAATCTCTTAATTCTTCATTCAGTAAAGCTGCAATATTGTGTTTAGGCTCATATTTTAATTCAGCCATCTGTAAAATTGAAAAAAAAACAAGAAATTTAGAAACTTGAATATGCAACAATTAAAATCAATTGAAAGTTTATTGAAATTTAAAGAAATTGTGTGTTTCAAAACATTTTTGACTAACTTGCATTTAAAAATTCTAAGTGTTTGACATTCTGTTCAAGAACAAATCATAATTCAAGTTAGTTTCTTTATGATTTATACACACTTTAACATGAATTTTTAAACAATGTAAATTTTTTTTTTAATTTTTTTTATTTATTTTAAAAAAAAATTTGAACATGACTGTTCATCTTCATCAGTCGACTGATGAAGAATCATCACAGATTGAAGATCGATGAAAACCAGATTTAAATGTATCAACAAGGTCGAAATCATGTTTTCATTAACATGCTATCCTCAATTACAGTTCATTATTTTCATTTTACTCACAAGTTCAACAGATTCAATCAAATAGGGTTCTGTGACATCCGGTAATTTTCCGTTACCAAACTCCGTTAGTTCCGTTAAGTCTTGCATACACGTGTCGGGAGCACACACTAGTTGTCGTTGAACGTTGGTGACTTAATAATAATTAATAATGTTAAACAATAATTTCTATGTTGATTATTGGTTGTGATTATGTGATTTAAATATTAATTGTGAATTTTATCGCGTAACGTGGAACGTGTATATTTATTTCGTGTGTTTTGTGGCAAATGGAAATTATGCATGATTACTATTTGTGACTAAAGATAATTGTGTTTAGTAGTTAAAAATTGTTTAAAAACTATTCAAAAATCCTAATCTTTATAAAATACAAACTATGAGGGCTAAAAGGGTAATTATTGCTAAATAATTAAACAAAACACCAAACCCAACCCTAATCCCACCCATGCGGCCGCGACCCTCATTCCCACACCCTCACCATCGCGAATTCAGCCAAGAACAAGCATTCACATTCGAATTTGGATCGATTTCAAGGCATACAATAAGTTAGAACCTTCAATTGCAAACTATTACACATTTAAAGGTTAGATTTTTATACGTTTTTGATGATTCTTCATGTTGGCCGAATGTTCCATGCGAAATCTGCAATTGATGGTCGATTGATGCTTGTTTGTTGTTGTTAATGTGTTTGTTGGGTAGATTACATGTTAATTAACGTCAATTATGCAATAAAGGTTGGATTTTTACAAGTTCTTATGGAATTTACATTAGGGCCGAAACCCTAATTCGAAAATCTGAATTGGATGTTAGTTGTTGTTGTTTATTGATGCTATTATGTTAGTTGGATTGTATAGATGCTAGTTAACGTCGATTATGCAAGAAAGCTTCGATTTTGATTCATGGTTCATAGGTTACTAAGAATAGTAACTTTATTTTGCATGAATTGATGATTTGATGATGTATGAATGTTATGGATGTGTTTGTGATGATGATTAGATGCTAGGTTGATGATATGAACAATTTAAAATCAAGATGATGTCTTATAGTTCATACATTGCTAAAAATAGTAACTTTTGGTGTTGAATGTTGATGAATCATGATGATTAGGTGTTGTTGATCATGTTTAGATGTTGTCATGGACTTGAATTGGTATATAATTGATGAATTCATGAATGTAGTGTGAGTTTGATGAATTTGGGATGAACTTTCCCAAAAGGGAAACTTTAATTGTGCAAATCCTTGAATTGGATGATTTGAGCATGTTTGGGATATTAGGACCATGCTAGTGTGTTCATGGATGGTTTCTAAGGTGATTAAATGTGTTGTTTAGGTTATATGAATGTTGATTTGGTTCGTTACCTGTTTTGGCCTGTTTGTGGAAAAATCATGGTAGGAGTCATATGGGTAAGTTAGGACTATTATTGATTGATAGTTGATCATGAATGAACATTTTGGATGGTATGAGTTATGTTAATTGGTATGTTAATGATCATCATACACACATGCGAATCTGAGGCCCCTACTTAGTAGGATTGGCAGGGTTTAGGGTGTGAAGTCGTGAGTGGCTTCACATGGCATGTGATACGTGATTTGATCCTTGTATGGTGTATTAGTTATGTTATAGTTATGTTGAGCATGATAATAGTTTAGATTCGCATTACTTGTATGATATTTGGTTGTATGATAATCTAGGTGGTACATGTGGTTAATGAAGTGCTATATGTAATCAGGTTGTATGTTGATCATGTATGATATGCTGTTGTGTTAGTGTTAACGAATTATCACCTATAATGTCACCAACGGGTCAAACGGGTCAACTGGGTCAAATGTGTCTTGTCTTTCTAAAACCTTGAGTTCTTTGGTTTGTATAGCACTTAGGGTTTCATATTGATTCTGTGTACACGTGCTTATGTACTCTTGTATTCTAGGTAACCTTTGAAGGGTTGTCTTTGCACCTATCACCAGTTCTCTTTAGTCATTATCTTTACACACCAGGTGAGTTCTTGCCCCACTCATTTTACATAATCTCTTTTGGGGGAGATAGCATACTGTTGATCACAAACGCTTTTATATATGAGTGTGTATAATATTGATATAGTGTTGTTTACCATGGAAAGTCCTCACACTTTCGGATTGTTAATATTGACTAGCGGGGAAATTTTGGGTAGTACTACTGGGTCTGACTAGCCCCACCCGTGCGACTCGAGGTCATACGGGTGCAATTTTGTCCTAACATATATTCGTCATGACCTGGTAAGTCGTGACGGGAGGCAACAAACGCAACACAGTCAGCTTCGATCGCGAAATCACTATGATTAATATTTTTATTTTAATAGACTAGCTATCTATTGCAATACACTACTTATGATTTGAAAACTGTTTATTGGTTTACCCATTAGCACAAACTCTTGAACTCACCAACCATGTGTTGACTTGTTTAGTATGCTATTCTCAGGTTAAGGTCGCCAGTTGCCTAGGAGCACGCACGTCAACATTATTGAGTTGTCTACATTTGCCTTGTTTACAAATTTGGGATTATTTTCATATTAAACAATTGTGTTTGGGGCGCGTATGTTTTGCGCATTCTCTTTACATACTATTTGTTTTGGGTTTTCTGGTTTTAAAAACGCTTCCGCAGTATTTTAAACGTTAACTCTGGTTTTGTTTATTAATCATATAGAGTCGTTCTTGGTAACTAATGACTGAGATCCTGGTATGTCACGCGCCTCGCGGTAAAACCCCGCACGCGGATTTTGAGAGTGTGACAGATTGGTATCAGAGCCATTGGTTATAGGGAACTAGGTTGCATACACACACTAGACTATAACCGCACAGTTGTTAGTTACTCATCGCTTACTATCCTTACTGTATACTCATTGGCATACGCAACACGTACTTCGCAGCATGGCATCGTCGTCCAGGAATTTAGGCAAGAGACCTGCACGATCTGAGTCACCTCCTACGTCTCCCGTACCGGATAAGGGATTTAACTGTCCCCGACATCCTTATCCTCCTGGCGAGATAGACTGGGATCATCCTTTCATACCTCCTGAGCTTGACCCTCCGCGGAACTGGGATTTCTACCCCACCTACATAAACCGTATGGCATATAGAGAGTGCGTACCACCAGTAGCACCTACACAACCTAGGACTAGGTCATCGACCGCCTCTACTCTGCATACACTTCCTACCTTGAGCATCCCTCTGGAGCAGGTATTTGCAGCCCTAGTAGCCACATTGGACACAGAGCAACAGCGGATTAGAGGACTCACTGATGAGAACTCTACATTGCGATCTGAGATGCGTCAGCTGTGTTTCCAGGTAGAGACGCTTCAGGAGCGACTCTCGATGGCCATTGGTGGACATCATACTCTGGCAGGCAACGTTATAGCACTTAGTAGGCGCATGGATGCACAGGATCACTATAACATAGTGATCGATGATAGGTTTGCTGATTTAGAGGCACAGCTAGCAGCAATTCAGATTGCTAAAGCCCCCGCACCTTTGGTGGACCCTGATGAGGAAGACCCGGAAGAAGAACCCGAGGATGCCCCCGAAGAAGAACCAGCAGAGATGGATGAGGACAGTGACGGATCTGACGTACTGGACTGATTCTACTTTTAAATGACTTAGACTATGTAGTGTTTCTTTTCTTTAAAACCTATGTGGGAAGGGTTGTTTTCCACCCAACTAAAAAACTTAAATTTTGACATTGATGGAATATTTTGTGACTCAATTGCAATTTATTTATCTTTGATTATTATTTATGTTATAAATGTTATGGTTGTGGTGAATGCATTATTTCATATTGTTTACTATACTTTGATGAGATTAATGTGTTGGATGTTACTCATTATTGTAATTGTGAATTTTAAAAGTGAAATATGGACGCACGTGGAAGTGGACGTGGGCGTGGTCGTGGACTTGGCGCCGGAGGCCGAGGAGCCGGAGCCATAAACATGATGCCTGCGGAATTGGCGGCATTAATTAACGAACATGTTCAGGCGGCAGTGGCTCCTGCCCAACCGGGACAACCAACAGGTAAATGATAACAAGAGGTTAAACTAATTATCCTAGTTAATTGCCTAGGATATCTGACTAATGTTTGGGATTGTCAAAACAGGACCACCACCATGTACCTACAAGTCCTTCATGGACTGTAAACCCCATACCTACAGCGGGACGGAAGGGGCTGTAGGGCTTGTAAGGTGGTTTGAGAAGACAGAGTCGGTCTTCGCAAAATGCAATTGTCCGCCTGCGGATCAGGTGAAGTATGCCACCGGGACATTGGAAGGCGCAGCACTTTCCTGGTGGAATGCCCAGGTGCAAATGCTGGGTCAAGCCATGGCCAATGAACTACCTTGGGATGAGTTTAAGGGGATTATGACCGAAGAATACTGCCCCCGAAATGAAGTGCAGAAACTGGAGATTGAGTTCTGGCAACTCAAAATGCAAGGCTCAGAAATTGAAGCCTACACGACTCGTACTCATGAGTTAGCCACTTTATGCCCAGGGATGGTGAATGAAATGCACAAGAGAGTTGAGCATTATATACGGGGATTGGTGCCCGAAATTCAAAGTATGGTAACTGTCTCTAACCCCACTACCATACAACAAGCTATCCGAACAGCCCACAGGCTGACTGATCAAGCAGTAGAGCAAGGTCGATTACCTAAGCGGGGTGCGGTGGCAAGCGGGCCCGACCATAAACGCAAGTGGGATGGTTCAAGCAACAAGGGATCGTCATCCAGTAGCCAATCTCAACCTCAACAACAGCAGCAAAGTCAGCAACAGCAACGGAAGTTCGATAACAATCGAAGCTTCAACCAGACGACTCCCTCAAATCAAGGACCCGGTGGGTATGGCGGAAGACAGCCAAAGTGCAACCGGTGTAACTACCACCATGTGGGTCGATGTGATAACTTCAAGTGACAATGTTGTGGGAAGATTGGTCACGCAGCCAAAGACTGTCGAGGTGAACTGATGAAAAAGCCACAACAATCACAAGAACTCCGAAAGGTTGTTTTGAGTGCGGAAAAGAAGGCCATTACAGACGCAACTGTCCCCAACTTAAGAGGAATGGTAATGGTAACAACAACAATGGAAACAACAGCAACAATAACAATGGCAACAACAATAACAACAACAATGGTAATGGCAACAACAATGGAGGCAATAACAACAATGGAGCCAAAGGAAGAGCCTTTGTCATTGGCTCAGGTGAGGCTCTAAACGATCCTACAACAGTAACTGGTAAATTTTTGGTTAATGGTTGTTTTGCTACCGTATTATTCGATACCGGAGCCGATAGAAGTTTCGTGTCCACTAGGTTTTGTAGTCTTTTAAGTGATATGCCCTCAGCCTTAGAATCTAAATACACCGTGGAGTTAGCTAACGACACACAGATTCACGTAACGCATATTCTTAGAGACTGCAAGATAGAGCTTGCTGGTCATACATTCACCATAGATCTCATGCCTGTTACGTTAGGAAGCTTTGATGTGGTAGTAGGCATGGATTGGCTTTCCGATAAACAAGCGGAAGTCATATGCCACGAGAAGATCATACGGATTCCCATTGGCAAAGAAGTCCTTACAGTCAGAGGTGATAGGAGTGGTGCGGTGATAGGTATCATCTCGTATATGAAGGCACAAAAGTTGTTAAAGAAAGGTCGACTAGCCATATTGGCACTCGTCACAGATAAACAGTCCGAGGAAAAGAAGATAGAGGATATCCCCAAAGTTCGCGAGTTTCCCAAGGTGTTTCCGGAAGACCTGCCTGGATTACCGCCTCATCGTCAAGTTGAATTCCAAATTGAGTTGACTCCAGGAGCCGCTCCAATTGTGAGAGCACCGTACCGATTAGCTCCAAACGAACTGCAGGAATTATCCGCTAAACTACAAGAGTTGTTGGATAAAGGGTTTATCCGACCAAGTTCGTCGCCCTGGGGAGCGCCAGTTCTATTTGTGAAGAAGAAGGATGGTACATTTCGAATGTGCATTGACTATAGGGAACTGAACAAGGTTACTATCAAGAATAGATATCCCTTACCTCGTATCGATGATTTGTTTGATCAACTGCAAGGATCAAGCTATTACTCTAAGATTGATCTGAGGTCTGGGTATCATCAGCTGAGAGTTCGAGAAGAGGACATCTCGAAAACTGCTTTCCGTACACGATATGGTCACTATGAATTTTTGGTCATGCCATTTGGGTTGACGAATGCACCAGCAGTATTCATGGACCTCATGAATCGCGTGTGCAAACCCTATCTTGATCAGTTTGTTATCGTCTTTATTGATGACATACTGATATACTCAAGGACGGAGGAAGAACATGAGAAGCACTTACGTTTAATCTTGTAATTACTTAGAGAGGAACAACTGTATGCAAAGTTTTCTAAGTGTGATTTCTGGATACGTGAGGTACAATTCTTGGGTCATATTGTCAACGAGAAGGGAATACATGTTGATCCTACTAAGATTGAGGAGATAAAGAATTGGTCTGTTCCTAAGACACCGAGTGAGATACGACAATTCATTGGATTAGCGGGATATTATCAACGATTCATTGAAGGATTCTCTAAGATTGCACAACCTCTCACAGCCTTGACTCACAAGGGAACGACATACAAATGGAGTGAGAGTCAGGAATCTGCTTTTCAGTTGCTGAAGCATAAATTGTGTAGCGCACCAATATTAGCATTACCGGATGGTAGTGATGATTTCGTAGTCTATTGTGACGCTTCTATTCAGGGACTTGGATATGTCCTGATGCAGCGGGATAAAGTGATAGCTTACGCCTCTAGACAATTGAAGATTCATGAGAAGAACTATACCACCCATGACTTGGAACTGGGTGCGGTAGTTTTTGCCTTAAAGATCTGGAGACATTACTTGTACGGTACCAAATGCACCATCTACACCGATCACAAGAGTCTCCAGCACATCTTTGAGCAAAAGGAGTTGAACATGAGGCAAAGACGCTGGGTGGAATTGTTAAACGACTACGATTGCGCTATTAAGTACCACCCGGGGAAAGCAAATGTAGTTGGCGACGCGCTGAGTAGGAATGAAACTACTAAGCCTCGACATGTGCGAGCTCTGCAACTAACGATTAGTACGCAATTACCTGAACAAATCCGTGATGCTCAAACTGAAGCTCTGAAGGTAGAAAATATGAGTTTAGAAGGGTTACGGGGAATGGAAAAGCAACTAGAAGTAAAGGCGGATGGGATTCGTTACATCATGGATAGACTTTGGGTACCTCTACACGGAAATCTGAGAGATTTGGTCATGAGTGAGGCACACAAGTCTAAGTACTCTATACATCCTGGATCTGACCAAATGTACACCGATTTGAAGGCGCACTATTGGTGGCCTAACATGAAAGCAGATGTAGCTACTTATGTGAGCAAGTGTCTGAGCTGTTCAAAGGTGAAAGTGGAGTATCAGAAACCATCTGGACTATTACAACAATCCAAGATCCCTATGTGGAAGTGGGATCAGATATCAATGGATTTTATTACTAAGGCACTTCTACGGGATGTGACACAATATGGGTCATCATGGATCGATTAACAAAGTCTGCTCATTTCCTAGCGATAAAGGAAACAGATAAGATGGAGAAATTAACCCGAATCTATTTGAAGGAGATCGTTTCGAGGCATGGAGTACCAATCTCAATCATTTCTGATCGCGATTCTCGTTTCACATCACACTTCTGGCAATCACTGCAGAAATCTTTGGGTACGCGATTAGATATGAGTACTGCTTATCATCCACAGACCGATGGTCAAAGCGAGCGTACTATACAGACTTTGGAGGACATGTTACGTGCTTGTGTGATTGACTTCGGGAATAACTGGGAAGTTCACCTACCATTGGTGGAATTTTCTTACAACAACAGTTATCACACTAGCATAAAGGCAGCACCTTTTGAAGCTTTGTATGGGAGAAAGTGTAGATCACCAGTTTGCTGGGCTGAAATTGGTGATAGTCAATTAACGGGTCCTGAGTTGGTACACGAGACAACTGAGAAGATTGTTCAGATAAGAAATCGCATGGCCGCAACGCGAGACAGACAGAAAAGCTATGCTGACAAACGACGAAAACCTTTGGAATTTCAGATAGGTGACAAGGTTTTATTAAAAGTCTCACCATGGAAAGGCGTAGTTCGGTTTGGTAAGCGAGGAAAGCTAAATCCGAGATACGTTGGACCATTTGAGATAGTGGAAAGAATTGGTCCAGTGGCCTATTGACTAGCCTTACCTGATTCATTGAGTGGAATCCATGATGTATTCCATGTTTCAAATCTAAAGAAATGTTTAACGGATGAAACTATGGTTGTACCGTTGGAAGAAGTTCAAGTAGACAAACAGTTACGCTTCATTGAGGAACCTGTCGAAGTGATGGATCGTGAGGTGAAAACGCTTAAGCAAAGCAAGATACCCATGGTCAAAGTTCGTTGGAACTCGAGACGTGGACCAGAATTCACGTGGGAACGTGAAGACCAAATGAAGCTTAAGTATCCTCAGCTATTCGAAAAGACGATGCCAGCCGGTGAAGGTACTGATTAAATTTCGGGACGAAATTTCTTTCAACATGGGGATGATGTGACAACTCATCCAAAACTCACTCGATTTCGATTTCCTTGTGCCAATGCAGTAGACCAGTGATGGAACAC
This sequence comes from Flaveria sonorensis, assembly GCA_025506505.1. Lineage (NCBI taxonomy): Eukaryota > Viridiplantae > Streptophyta > Magnoliopsida > Asterales > Asteraceae > Flaveria > Flaveria sonorensis. The sequence continues at coordinate 43,390,082 of CM046436.1, forward strand.
TCACCAGGTAACGCAATTTTCGGGACGAAAATTCTTTCAACATGGGGATAATGTGACATCCGGTAATTTTCCGTTACCAAACTCCGTTAGTTCCGTTAAGTCTTGCATACACGTGTCGGGAGCACACACTAGTTGTCGTTGAACGTTGGTGACTTAATAATAATTAATAATGTTAAACAATAATTTCTATGTTGATTATTGGTTGTGATTATGTGATTTAAATATTAATTGTGAATTTTATCGCGTAACGTGGAACGTGTATATTTATTTCGTGTGTTTTGTGGCAAATGGAAATTATGCATGATTATTATTTGTGACTAATGATAATTGTGTTTAGTAGTTAAAAATTGTTTAAAAACTATTCAAAAAGCCTAATCTTTATAAAATACAAACTATGAGGGTTAAAAGGGTAATTATTGCTAAATAATTAAACAAAACACAAAACCCAACCCTAATCCCACCCATTCGGCCGCGACCCTCATTCCCACACCCTCACCATCGCGAATTCAGCCAAGAACAAGCATTCACATTCGAATTTGGATCGATTTCAAGGCATACAACAAGTTAGAACCTTCAATTGCAAACTATTACACATTTAAAGGTTAGATTTTTATATGTTTTTGATGATTCTTCATGTTGGCCGAATGTTCCATGCGAAATCTGCAATTGATGGTCGATTGATGCTTGTTTGTTGTTGTTAATGTGTTTGTTGGGTAGATTACATGTTAATTAACGTCAAGTATGCAATAAAGGTTGGATTTTTACAAGTTCTTATGGAATTTACATTAGGGCCGAAACCCTAATTCGAAAATCTGAATTGGATGTTAGTTGTTGGTTGTTTGTTGATGCTATTATGTTAGTTGGATTGTATAGATGCTAGTTAACGTCGATTATGCAAGAAAGCTTTGATTTTGATTCATGGTTCATAGGTTACTAAGAATAGTAACTTTATTTTGCATGAATTGATGATTTGATGATGTATGAATGTTATGGAGGTGTTTGTGATGATGATTAGATGCTAGGTTGATGATATGAACAATTTAAAATTGAGATGATGTCTTATAGTTCATACATTGCTAAAAAAAGTAACTTTTGGTGTTGAATGTTGATGAATCATGATGATTAGGTGTTGTTGATCATGTTTAGATGTTGTCATGGACTTGAATTGGTATATAATTGATGAATTCACGAATGTAGTGTGAGTTTGATGAATTTGGGATGAACTTTCCCAAAAGGGAAACTTTAATTGTGCAAATCCTTGAATTGGATGATTTGAGCATGTTTGGGATATTAGGACCATGCTAGTGTGTTCATGGATGGTTTCTAAGGTGATTAAATGTGTTGTTTAGGTTATATGAATGTTGATTTGGTTCGTTGCCTGTTTTGGCCTGTTTGTGGAAAAATCATGGTAGGAGTCATATGGGTAAGTTAGGACTATTATTGATTGATAGTTGATCATGAATGAACATTTTGGATGGTATGAGTTATGTTAATTGGTATGTTAATGTTCATCATACACACATGCGAATCTGAGGCCCCTACTTAGTAGGATTGGCAGGGTTTAGGGTGTGAAGTCGTGAGTGGCTTCACATGGCATGTGATACGTGATTTGATCCTTGTATGGTGTATTAGTTATGTTATAGTTATGTTGAGCATGATAATAGTTGAGATTCGCATGACTTGTATGATATTTGGTTGTATGATAATCTAGTTGGTACATGTGGTTAATGAAGTGCTATATGTAATCAGGTTGTATGTTGATCATGTATGATATGCTGTTGTGTTAGTGTTAACGAATTATCACCTATAATGTCACTAACGGGTCAAACGGGTCAACTGGGTCAAATGTGTCTTGTCTTTCTAAAACCTTGAGTTCTTTGGTTTGTAGAGCACTTAGGGTTTCATATTGATTCTGTGTACACGTGCTTATGTACTCTTGTATTCTAGGTAACCTTTGAAGGGTTGTCTTTGCACCTATCACCAGTTCTCTTTAGTCATTATCTTTACACACCAGGTGAGTTCTTGCCCACTCATTTTACATAATCTCTTTTGGGGGAGATAGCATACTGTTGATCACAAACGCTTTTATATATGAGTGTGTATAATATTGATATAGTGTTGTTTACCATGGAAAGTGCTCACACTTTCGGATTGTTAATATTGACTAGCGGGGAAATTTTGGGTAGTACTACTGGGTCTGACGAGCCCCACCCGTGCGACTCGAGGTCATACGGGTGCAATTTTGTCCTAACATATATTCGTCATGACCTGGTAAGTCGTGACGGGAGGCAACAAACGCAACACAGTCAGCTTCGATCGCGAAATCACTATGATTAATATTTTTATGTTAATAGACTAGCTATCTATTGCAATACACTACTTATGATTTGAAAACTGTTTATTGGTTTACCCATTAGCGCAAACTCTTGAACTCACCAACCATGTGTTGACTTGTTTAGTATGCTATTCTCAGGTTAAGGTCGCCAGTTGCCTAGGAGCACGCACGTCAACATTATTGAGTTCTCTACATTTGCCTTGTTTACAAATTTGGGATTATTTTCATATTAAACAATTGTGTTTGGGGCGCATATGTTTTGCGCATTCTCTTTACATACTATTTGTTTTGGGTTTCCTGGTTTTAAAAACGCTTCGGCAGTATTTTAAACGTTAACTCTGGTTTTGTTAATTAATCATATTGAGTCGTTCTTGGTAACGAATGACTGAGATCCTGGTATGTCACGCGCCTCGCGGTAAAATCCCGCACGCGGATTTTGAGAGTGTGACAGGTTCATACGCCCTAATAGGTTCGATACGCCCAATCAAATTCAACCTATTAAGCTAAAATTTCTATGATTTTGATCATAAACTTACATTTAGAATCTGATAAAACTACTATCGAATGCAAGATAAGAACAAAATCAATAAGAAATAAGTGAATCGGGGTTATTGAGAGTCGGCGTATTATGAATGTTCAAGGTTTTTGAGTGAATGAAGATTCTGAAATTACAAAGTGTTGCTTTTATACTAAGTGAAATTTTAGACGCATGAGCACTGTTTGTGCGCATGAGACTGAATTTTTCACTAAGTACTTAGGCGCATGAGCACAGTTTGTGCGCATGAGATCAGACGCATGAGCACTGTTTAGATGCATAAGCACTGTTTAGTCGCTTTTGCACTGTTCTGGTGCATTGATCTATCTGAAACGCCCAACACTTGGTATTTTTCACTTGATACGCCCAATTCTAAAAGTCTGGATACTGTGTATGCGTATGAGGAATTATGAAACGCCCAACACTTAATCACCATTTTCAGACTTATGACAACTGTTTAGCCGCATGACAACTGTTTAGTCGCATGAGATTGTCTGAAACGCCTAACACTTGTATAAATTCTGAAAAATCATAATGCTCATAATCCTGGACTTATTAACACTGTTTAGGCGCATGAGATGACTTTCATGTGTCTAACACTTGTAATTTTCAGATCTTCAACCTGTACACTGTTTAGACAATATTCAATCAATTTATCAAATTTTGACTTTAATTAGTCAAATTTTGACTTTCACCCAAAATTTACATAATTGACCCTCAATTTTGAACTTTTTACATTTCAAATTTTTATTTTTATTTCGAATTTTTAATTTTTATATTTTGACCATTTTATTTTTGTTTTAATTTTTTTTAAAAAATAATTTACCGTCATTTTAGTCTCTAAACTTTAACAAATAATCTTATTTAAAATGTTGCAAGAAGCTTTTCCACTTAAAATATTTTTCAGGTTCATTTTTACATTATGTTAAACACACACACGCTTGAACATTTTAGCTTCATCCTTTCCATCCAAAACATTAAATTTTGATTTTTTTTATATCTTAAAATTTGAAAATCAATTTTCTTAGACACTTTTCCTTTTAACTCTTTTTACCCCCAGTTTAACAAAACTTAAAAGTTTCTTGATTTTGTCACATGAAGATCACACTAATCATTGTTAATATGCCTGCACATAGAAAACATGCAAAAAATTAAAATTAAAGCAGAATAAAAATCTTATATTTACAAATGAATCAATGTCTGCAATGAGATCATATTAGTTAAGATCAGCATATTAAAATAAAAAAATTGATGGATAGTCATAGACAGTGAATAAATCCTGATCAAGTGTGTTCCAGGTCAGTATTTTTGCAGCAAAGGAGACACGAGATCTAAGGACAGAAAATGAGTGCATTTAGCAAGATATTTAGCACACTTACTTTTTTAATTCTTGGATTGTTTAAGGTGAAATTAGATATGACATTATGCAGTCACACTTAGACTTAGAGAGGTTAATTCTCATAAAGATATGCATGAAGTCACTGTTCTCAACTTGTTAACCTGACATATACTATAACCAGATCTCATTTGGTGTTTGTGCACATTGGCATCTTGTTGCATGAGTGGGAATATCCAGGTCTATAATCACTTACAACAAAGGATATCTCATCACTTCAGGTCTATGATAACTCATAATAGAGAAGTGTTAGATGCATTAAATAATTAGAGCTCAATGGTTATTCATATCACCATCAGGTGTGAGATTATGTCTTAACAAGCAATGAATTTGAGAAATCAACACTACTTATTAATGCTAAGATAGACATACATGAATGCATGAGTGATTTAGTTTAATCACAAGAATTTACTTTTTCAGTCTAATTGCATGAACTTACTTGCACATCATATCTGATCACGTCAGACTTTATTGTCGAGTGAAGTATGCAACTGATCATACTAATGTATCTATCATTTCACACATATTACAAAGACAGATTCATCCTAAATAATGTTTTAACAAAGAAAAACTCTATTTTTGTAGTTTTTTGTTTTATATTTTTATCTTTTGATTTTTCAATTTTCTATTTTTGTATTTGGTTTTGCTTTTTCTAAGAAACATGCACACACAAAATAAAATCAGGCAATTAACTTTGACAGTTTCTCTTGCTGTGTCCTATTCGGTTAAGAGAGGGTTCTGATTATATTTAGACTCAATTAACTGAAATACTCAAAAACTAGTTTTTAAATGTGGTTAATAAGACCAATTGACTCTACCAAATACTCAAACCGTCCTGGTAAGAAGGCTTTAGTAAAAAGGTCAGCAAACAGTTTTTCAGTTGCAATTTGAATCAGCATGATTAAACCTTTTTCAGAGTTATCTATGAGAAAATCATATCGAATCTCGATATGTTTTGTTTTTGAATGTTGGATAGGATTAGCTGTAATTAATATAGCAGCAGTGTTATCCATGTAAATTGGAGTTTTAAGAAATTTGAACCCGTAATCCAGCAGTTGGTTTTGTAACCAAAGGATTTGAGAACATCCTGCCGAAGCAGCTATGTACTCAGCTTCTGCGGTTGAAACGAAGACATTTGTTTTTTTCTTACATTGCCATGAGACTAATCTGAGTCCTAAAAACTGAGAACCACCCGTACTTGATTTTCTATCTTGATAACATCCTCCATAATCACTATCAGTATACCCATATAACTCAAAGTTTCCTTCATAAGGATACCATAACCCTAAGGCCGGTTTAACATTGAGATATCTGAATATGCGTTTGACAGCAATTAAGTGGGATTCCTTCGGGTCTGATTGATACCTGGCACAGACACAAACAACATACATTATGTCAGGTCTATATGCAGTAAGATACATCAATGAACTAATCATAGATCCGTATAAAGTTTAGTCTATAGATTTTCCTTTTGGATCAGGCTCACTCTTGGTGTTTACGTCAGCTGGAGTTCTTATAGATTGATAATCTCGCAGTTTAAATTTCTTCAAGAGTTTGTCAACGAACTTCTCTTGATTAATGAAGATTCCATCTGCAGATTGCTTAACTTGAAGTCCAAGAAAGAAATTTATTTCTCCCATACAACTCATTTCAAATACAGACTTCTTGATTTCTTTGAATTCATTGCACAATTTTGGACTGGTAGAACCAAATATGATATCATGAACATACACTTGTACACATAAAAGATCATCAACATCCTTCTTGATAAACAGAGTTGGATCGATTTTCCCTCACATGTATCCGTGTTGGATTAAGTGCTGTGATAATGTTTCATACTAGATTCTAGGGGCTTGATGTAAACCATACAAAGCTTTGCTAAGCTTGTACACACGATGAGGAAATTCCGAATCTTCGAAACCCGGAGGTTGCTTTACGAACACATCATCAGTGATTGGTCCATACAAGAAAGCACCTTTCACATCCATTTGATACACCTTGAATTTCATGAATGATGCATAAGCCAGGAAGACACGAATTGATTCATGTCTTGCAACTGGAGCAAATACTTCATCATAATATATTCCTTCATCTTGGGTGTATCCTTGTGCAACAAGTCTCGCTTTATTTCGAATAATAATTCCTCGATCATGTGTATTGTTTCTGAACAACCATCGTGTGCCTATGGCATTTTCTCCTTCAGGTAAATCCACAAGATTCCACACTTCTTGTTTGCGGAATTGAAGTAATTCTTCTTGCATAGCCTCAATCCAACTATTGTCCTTTAATGCTTCGGTAACTTTTTTAGGTAAAATTTGAGAAAGAAAACATGAGTATAAACAAACATTTGGTTGTTCAGATTTACTCCTCGTAGTTCTCTCATTCAATGGACCGATAATCTTAGATGTTGGACGGTTCTTGTGAATACGAGATGTTGGAATCTCATTTCCTTGAACATGAACATCTAGATTGATTTGGTTTAAGTTAGAAACTAATGCAATAGGTTCGAAGAATGTGGATTGAAATTGAGAACTTGAGTCGGTGAGTTGATGAAGTAATCAAGATTACCGGTGTCAACTACATCACCAGAAATGGATGAAGTTCCAGACTCAGGTTGTACAATTTCTATACCATCATTAGGAATAGGCTGTGAAACTTCTTGATTTTTTGAAACAGAATGATCTTCATGTTGTTAAGAGAGATCATCTTTATTTTCAAATCGAATTATAGAATCTTTGACAAAAGAGAAAAATGGATAATCTGGGCTTGAGTCATCCATATCATCAGAATCTAAATCATCACTGAAAGAACCGAGATCTCCTTGAAGTTTCTTCTCACCTGTTGAATCAAGAAAGTTAGATTGATTAAACAAGTTAGATTGAAAAGAGTTTGACAATGAATCTAAATCAAATAACCAGGCTGGACCATTTGAAACTGATGGAAAAGAATTTTCAAGGAATTTAACATTGAATTTTTCAAGTATAACATTTGTCCTAGAGTTATAAACTTGATAGGCTTTTGAAACAGGTGAATATCCAACAAAAAATCCATCATCAGATTTTACATCAAATTTTCCTAGCTGGTCACTTGAATTTAAAATCATAGCTAAACAACCAAAAGATTTAAGAAAATTTATGTTTGGTTTCCTGCCAAACATCAACTCATAAGGAGTTTTTAGTTTGTCTTTCACAATTAAAGTACGATTCTGTACAAAATACGCAGTAGAAATGGCTTCATCCCAGAAAGTGATAGGAATTTTCGCATCTGCTAAAGTGGATCGTGCAGCCTCAATCAACGTTATGTTCTTCCTTTCAACAACTCCATTTTGTTGTGGAGTTCTGGGAGCACTGAACTTATGATCAATTCCTTTTTCTGCACAGAACATGTCAATATTAGCATTTTTAAATTCCGTTCCATTATCACTTCTTATTCTTTTTTCTTTTTGTTCAAGATGATTTTATACTTTTATGATGAATTCTTTTAATAATTTAGCCGTTTCAGATTTAGCATTCAAAAAGAAAACCTATGAAATCTTGTAAAGTCATCAATGATAACTAAACAATATGATTTTCTTCCAATGTTGGTCCAAAAAGGTCCATATGCAACATCTGAAGGGGTTTGGAATTTGAGTTTATCTGCTTGGGCTTATAAGACGCTCTGTGCTGCTTCCCCTTTAAACATGCTAAGCAATGATCAGTAGTGGCAAACGTCTTTGTTGGAAGGCTGATAACATGATTTCCCGCTACAAGCTTGTTCATATTTTTGAAGTTGGAATGTCCGAGACATCTATGCCAAAGCTAACTTTCGTCATTTGAAGCTTGAGCAATGAGGCAAGTTGTTTCTGTAGAAAAATCCACTTGAGACATATCCAGTGTGTATACATCTCGATCCTGAACAACTTTAACAACCACACAGTCCTTGCTAATCTAAAAACCTGGCTTCAAAATATAGCAATAAGAATCATCAACAAGAAAAGAACAGGATTGACACAAATTTGGGATACGCTTAACAAGTTAAAATTCAACTATGAGCAGAAGTTGACTTTATCGAAGCTTATTATCCTGTTGGATACTGTTCCTTCTCCTGTGATTTTTCCTCCTGCATCACCACCAAAGGCGACATGCGTACCATCCTTTAACTTAGAGTCTTGTAATAAGGCATGATTGCCTGTCATGTGGCGGCTACACCCGCTATCCACATACCATGTGTTGATTGGTCTTCTCGGGAGTACCTACAAAACAAAGAAATTAAGTGGAGTTATCTACCCAAGCCGAGATGGTCTTGGGTTTTCCAAACTTATCAACAATTGTAAATTGTTTGAAATGAAGTTTGTTAACGTCAAGCTTATTTTTAAAGAATTTACCAATTCTTTTATTATTCACAAATTTTTTATTATTTGGGAAATTCATACTTTTTGAATGACCAATTTTTGAAAAAATTTTATTTTCAAAATTTTTATTATTTATTCTTACAGACCTTGGAATGAATTGATCTTTAACATATTGTTTTGGTCTCACCAGATCATTTCTTTTGAAAGATCTCAAACCTAAGGATGGTTGGTTCGTTAATCTATTAAACCCAACATTATGATTTCTTTTATATTGAGGATTAACATAACCTTTGCTCACTGGTGAAGTAGTAAATCCTTTCCTCGATGAACTCTTTCAAAAGTAACAATTTTTAGTATTGTGAGTCCGTTCATCACAGTAAGTACAGTAGTTATTAAAATAGCACTCTAATGTTGAGTGATTTCTCATGTCGCATATGTGACAGTACTTGTTGAAAAAGCATTCAGCAGTGTTGTGATTATACATGTCACATATTTCACAGTACCTCTGCGGAGTGTTAAACAAATGTTTGTTAACTTTTGATGTTGACGCAACGTTTGATCCTTGTTTAGGTTTAGGCGTCAAAAAGTTAATCTGTTGTTTTTGATTTGAAAATTTTTGTTTTTGATTTGATAGATTTTTCTTTTGCACATTTTTTTTGTCTTTTGAACATGAACTTCATTCATTGTTTCCTTAGATACAAATCGTTTAATGACAGTGGAAGTCTTAGAATCTGAACCTGTTTTTAGATCAGAGGTCGATTTGTTCTTAGGAGTTTGCTTAACATCTTGAATTCAATTCATGTTTAACATACCAGCAGACACAAATTTTATTGGTTTAAATTTATTTGTTTGATTTGTTGTCTGTGTCTGATTTTCTTTAATTTGATCATTTTTAGCTTTAAAAATTTCTTTAATTTGATCATTTTTAGCTTTATTCATTTTTCTTCTTCTTCTCTGGTTCCTTGATTTTGTGAAAATTGATTTTACTTGAGATTGAACATCTTCAGTTGAAGATTCTTTTTCATTTTCTTTCTTTTTCTGGTCCTTTTGCCATTTAATAAATTTAGGATTATTTATACTATATGAATTAGAATCTTCTGATGTTACTTCTTTATGTTTAGCTTTATCTTTGGTTTTGGAGTTTTGGATATCATTTGTAGTGATTACTTCCTCCAAGACAGATTCATTTGGAACAAAAATTTTCTTGCTTTTCGGTCTTGGTTCATAAGATTTGACTTTAACCGGATGACCGTTTTTTTATTTTTTCAGTATCTTTCTCTTCAAAGATTTCTACATTAGCTTTCTCTTCTTCATTATCAGAAATCTTATTCTTGTTTTGGAAAGCTTTGAGTTTTGCCTTATTCTTAGGAGAGTGATCGTGTGTATTAAAGTTTTCTGGCAAAGTGTTAGTTATAGATTCAGGCATTGGTTCATGAGTGAAACCTAATCCTGCTTTTTGTTTATCTTTTCTTTCACTTACCAGTTGTTCCATGATTGTTTTTGGAACTTTTGACTTTAGCAAGATCAACTTGAGTAGCAGCATATGCTATTTTCAAGTTGTTTTGAAACTATTTATAGTTCTTTCAAAGTTTTGTTCCATGAAGTTTGTAAAGAAATGATCTTTTCATCATATATTTTATGATCATTTCTGAGTTTATTATGCATCAATTCCTCTTGCTTAAGTTTTTCACATATTTTGTATGAGTAATTTCTGTAATATTCAACGTGTTCAAAGCAAGATTTTGTGCATAGTTTTTCTCTTACTTCTGATGGTATTTCAGGATATTTAGGAGGAGAGATCTCAGAGTTAGAAGATGAAATTACAACCTTTGGTTGATCTGATTGTGCCATTAAAGCAACTTCTTCTGAATCCTCTTTAGGATCAGATTTATCACTCCAATCATATTCTTCTTCTTCATTCTTAGAATCATATTTAGCCTTTGGATCACTATCTTCTGACCAATCTTCTCCTTGAACTTCTGCAATAAGAGATAAACTAGAGGTTAAGTCAGCTGTAAACTGCTCTGCATATGCACTCCAGTCGTATCCATCCTTGATGCTCACTACTAAAGCTTTCTTGGGTTCTTCAGAAGCTTTTAAGTCATCTTTAAGTTCAGGCATTGGTAAGCTTTGGTATGGCTTTTGGAATGTCTTCTGAGATGATTGCTGAAACTTTTGATTGCTTGAACTCGATTGGCTATTTCCTCCTTTGTTTATGGGAGCTTTGCATTCCCTTGAAAATTGACCATAGCTATTGCAGTTGAAACACCTTGACTTAGACTTGTCAAATCCAATAGTCTTGTTAGCACTTGGCTTGTAGTTTCTATTGACATAAGAGTGTTTCTGAGTTCTGTATGCAATCATCACCATTTGCCAGTTCATATCCATTTCCTCCATGTCATCTGGGTCCATCTCGAATAAGTCCTGCAAAACAAAATCTAATTGAGTTAAATGACTATCTTGATAAGCTTAAAAACTAGCCATAAAAGTAGTAAAAGCAGATTTGGACTCTTCATCCTGTAATAGGATGTTAATGACATCTTTAACTTTGCTAGGTTTAGCAGAGTTAGAAGATGGAGTCTCAGTATGAGTGTTAGAAGTTTGAGGTTTAGGAGGAGACTAAGGTTGTGGTTGTGTTGCATAAGCAGAACACTTGTATATGAAGAATTTGTAAAGAATCCTGCTCCAACAAACAGATCACCCTCTTCTTCTGGTGCACTTTCATTCTTTTCCATAAATGCATTTTCCATAGTGTTAGCTGGTGATGCAACATACTTGTATTGAAACATTGATGCTGCTCTATCATTGTTCCTTGAGCTTTCATCAATTTCAACAGACTCAATTTTGGCTATCAACAGATCAAGATCTATAGGAAATTTCTCAGTATGCTTTAACAGTGTAACTGTTTGTTTCCATGAAGATGGAAGAGCATTGAGAATCCTAAAGTTTAGATCTTTTAGATCATTTTTGATGCCAGCAGTTGACATCTCAGTTGTCAATTGCACGAATCTATGGTTTATGGTTTCACCAGATAAATGCTCAAATAGCTCTAACTGTCTCTTTAATTTCTGCTTCTTGAGATCTTGAATCTCCTTACCACCTTCACAAATTATCTTCAAAGCTTTATACATGGTATATCCGATTTGATATCCATCTAGTCTAGTTAAGACTTCAAGTGTTAGTCCTTTACATATCAAGGAATAGGCTTTAATGTCATTCTTTACTTCTCTTAGATCATCACCTTGTAACCCATCTTCAGGATATGATTCTGGAGAGTCTTTTGTGTAGAGAAACCCTTTATCAGGACCATCTGAAGTGATAGGAATATGAGATCCTTTTTCTATTGACATCCACAAGTTAGTGTCAATAGAATTAAGGTGATGTTTCAATCTAAGAGACCAGTTCTTAGAATCCGCTCTGTTCTTCAGCTTGGGAACTTTGTTCTCTGAATCTTCTGACTTCACCATTTTATATTTTTGATTTTAGAAAAAGATTTGTTTTTGTTGTTTTTAATTTTTGAATTAAAAAAAATGAAATGAAAATGTTTTTGATTTTAAATTTTGAAAAATCTAAAAATTTTCAAAGTGTTGATGTTGATGCGCCAGAATAGTGATGAAGCGCCCAACCTGTGGTGAAACGTCTAAGGGATTGCCTTAGAATTCTCAAACGCCCAACTTGTAATACGCCTGAACAGTTGTGAAATGCCAAAACAGTTGTCAGATGCCTGGGTGTCAAAAATGCCCAAACAGTTCAGATGTTCCTCAACAATGGTCAATGCGCCTGAAAATACTTGGTTCTGGGTAGTTTCAAAGTGTCCACACAGCTGTAATGCGCCCCCACAGTGGTAAAACATCTAGACCAAAAATGCCTTAACAGTTTACAAACGCCTGAACAGTTGTTAAGCGCCCAAACACTTAGGCAATTTTCAGTAATGTTTTGACCTAATGCGCCAACTTCAGCAGATTCATACAAACTCAGATAAACTGAAATCCTTCAAAACTTGATGAATTGACCTAAAATCCTCCAATTAGGTAGGAATTCGATCAATTAACAGTCCTCTAACTTCAATTTCATCAAACAACAACAACAAATTGATCTTTGATTCCAAAATCAGTTCGACTATGAAGAACAAGTTCGAACACTAATTTGAACAATTCACTTAATTTGAACGAATTGAACGGAAAATTGTGATTCCATTCATGTTTCTGATGATGAAACACAACTGAATTCAACAATTACTTGCTTGAATTACTTATCAATCACAAATTCAAGTGATTGCAAGAGTTCGACAGTTTGAAGAACTTTAGTCACTGAACCAACAGCTCTGATGCCATTTGATAGGATCAAAATGGATCGATCTATGATGATATTGTAATACAATTCAATTAAACAAACACATGCAATCAATTCAATGCAAACAAATCACAAAAAATCATAGGTTTTCATTGATTAGTATGCATAGAAAGTACACGTGTAAGTAAAAAAACAGTTACAAGTTCGTTCACTGATCTAGTCTCTATCAGTTCTTACGGTCTCTCTAAGGTCTACCTACACAATACCTTATCTATGCTATTTATACTATTAAGAAAACAAAAGGAACATATTTACAAAAGTAGTCCCTATACTATGACAAAAACTATAAAAGACACATAAAGACTAAGTGTTAATCTTTAAGAAGCATCTACACCCAGTGCAAACAAAAACTATTGGCTTTGATAAATCAAAGTCAAGGTGTTTCAACTATAACAGTTATGATCATTTCTCAAGGGAATGTAACGCTCCTAGAAATCAAGGTGGAAATGGTCAAGTAGGTTCTAGCAATTAAAGATACCAACAGCAGTCTCAGAAGAGCCAAAGAAAGCTCTTGTTGTAAGCATCAAAGAGGGCTAGGACTGGAGTGCTTATGCTGAACAATTCATAGCTGATATAACATCTAGTTTAGCTCTTGTTGCTGAAGTTCAAAATGAAGACTGGTCTGAAGAAAAAGATCCTAAGGCTGATCGTGATTCTGAAAATAAGGATGAAGATTATGATTGGAGTGACAAATCTGACCCGAAAGAGGACTCAGAACAAATTGCACTCATGGCTCAGTCTGAACAACCAAAGGTTGAGCATCCATCATCTAACTCTGAGACTTCTTCTTCAACGTATCCTGAAATTCCTATTGAAGTCAGAGAGAAAATTTGCAGAAAAGCATGTTTTGATCATGTTGAGCAATATAGAACATATTCATTTAATATCTATAACAAACTTAAACAAAAAGAAGAAATGGACAACAAACTAAAAAATGATCATAAAATCTTTGATGAAAAGATCTTATCTCTACAAACCTCATGGAATAAAACTCTAAAAGAACTTGAACTTGTTAAAAAACAACTTGAGGAGATGACTAAAAATTTAGAAGAAGAAATAATAGCTCATGTTGCGGCACAGGTGGATCTAGCTGAAGTTAAAAGTTCTAAAACAATTGTAGAACGGTTGGTAAGTGAGTGGAAAGATAAAAACAAAACAGGTCTAGGTTTTACACATGAGCCCATGCCTGAATCTATCACAAACACTTTACCAGAAAACTTTAATACACATGATCACTCACATGAAAAAAAAAAAGCTAAGCTAAAAGCCTTTCAAAATAAGAAAAAGAATTCTAAAAGTGATGAAGAGAAAACTAATGTTGAGATATTAACAAGATTCTGAAAAGATTAAAAATGGTCATCCATTGAAAGTTAAATCTTACGAACCACGACCAAAGAATAAGGAAGTGTTTGTTCCCAAAGAGTATGTTGTTGAAAAAGTCATTATAAAGAATGACAGACAAAACGCAAAGAACAAAGAGAAAGCAAAACAAGATGAAGTAACATCTAAAGATTCGTTTTCTTACAGATTAAACAATCTAGACTTCATCAAATGGTATAAAGAACAAAAAGATGTTCAATCACAAAGCAAGCAGAGATCATCAAGATCAAGAAACCAGAGAAGGAGAAGGAAAAATGGTAAAGCTAGATCCTCTTAGAAAACAATCAAAATTAAAGAACAAATCAATCTAATCAATTCAAACTAGTGAAATTTGTGTCTGCGGGTACTTTTGGTATGAACACAATTCCAGAATTCAAAAAACAAATCTAACTCTAATCTGAAAACAGGTTCAGGTCCAAAATCTTCCGCTGTTAAAAAAAGATTTATATCTAAGGAATCTAGGAATGGTGTTAATGAACAAAAGTCAAAACCCAAATTTCAAAAGAACAAATTCTCAAATAAAAAGTAACAGATTAACTATGAAACACCTATATAAAAACAAGGATCAAATGTGGCTTCTACACCTAAAGTTAATCAACAGTTGTTTAAATTTCAACAAAGGTACTGTGAAATATGTGATATGTACAATCATAAGACTGAAGAATGTTTCTTTAACAGGTACTGTCATATTTGTGATATGAAAAACTATTCAACAGCTGATTGTTATTTCAATAAGTATTGTACCATTTGTGATGAAAGAAATCACAACACTGAGAATTGCTACTTCAGAAGGAACTCGCCAAGTAATGGATATGTCAATCCATAATTTCAAAGAAATCAAAGTGTTGGTTTTCAATGATTGACAAAATAAACTTCCTTAGGCTTGAGATCTTTTCGAAGGATTGATTCTGATTATGATGTTTCTTATACTGTGAAAACAAAGAACTATAATCAAGGAAAATTCACTCCACGATCTGTGAGAATGAACAATGCAAAATTTGGTAATCAAAATTTTCCTAAAAATGTTCTTACTGATAGTTTGAATTACCTTGATGATGATCTTGAAAAACAATATCATGTTTTGCGGATTAAACAAATCAAAGATAATCAAAATTTTGTCAGAAACAAAATTGGTAAATTTAAACAGCAAAAGAAGCCTGATGTGAATACTCTTCATTTTAAACAGTTTACCATTGTTGATAAATTTGGCAAGCCCAAGACCATATCGGCTTGGGTTGATAACTCATCTTAAATCTCTTTGAAATGTAGGTATGCCCAAGAAGACCTATTAACACCTGGTATGTTGATAGTGGGTGTAGCAAGCATATGACAGGCAATCATGCCTTGCTTCAAGATTTTAAGTTAAAAGACGGTACTCATGTTGCATTCGGAGATGATGCAGGTGGTAAAATAATAGGTGAAGGAACAGTGTCCAATGGGATTATTAGCTTTGATAAAGTCAACTATTGTTCACAGTTGAACTTTAATCTTTTAAGTGTTTCCTAAATTTGTGACAAATCTTACTCTGTTCTATTTGATGATTCTTTTTGTTATATTTTAAAGCCAGGTTTTCAGATAAGCAAAGAATGGGTAGTTGTTAAAGCTGTTCGAGATCAAGATGTATACAAGTTAGATATGTCTCAAGTAGGTCCATCTACAGAAACAACATGCCTAATTGCTCAAGCATCAAATGTTGAAAGCCAGTTATGGCATAGACGTCTCGGGCATTCCAATTTCAAGAACATGAACAAGCTTGTAGCAGGAAATCATGTAGTAGGTCTTCCAATAATGAAGTTTTCTACAACAGATCTCTACACAACATGTTTAAAAGGAAAGCAACACAGAGCGTCTTATAACCCAAGCTGATAATGAAAAATCTAATATAGATTTTCTTAAATCTTTTGGTTGTCCAGTTTTTATTTTAAATTCACGTGACCAGCTAGGAAAATTTAATGAAAAATATGATGATAGATTTTTTGTTGGATATTCTTCGGTTTCAAAAGCCTTTAGAATTTATAACTCTAGGATGAATGTTATACTTGAAACTTTTAATGTTAATTTCTTGAAAACTCTTTTCCATCAGTTGCAAACGGTCCAGCTTGGTTATTTGATTTAGATTCTTTATCAAACTCATTTATGGTCCAGCTTGGTTATTTAATTTAGATTCTTTATCAAACTCATTTAATTCTAACTTGTTTGAATCTCCAGGTGAGAAAAAGAAACAAGATGGAAATCTTGGATCTTTCAGCGATGATTCTGATTCTGATGATATGGATGATTCTAGCCCAGATTATCCATTTTTCTCATTTGTTAAGGATCCTATATTTCGTTCTGAATCTCACGATCAATCCCACTTTCAACAAGCTCAAGAACATCCCGTGTCTGAAAATCCCAATGTTTCAGAACCTAATCCTAATGATGGTCCTGAAATTGTACGACCTAAGTCCGAAACATTATCGATTTCTGATAATGTAGTTGTTACTGATAATCTTGATTTCTTTATCAACTCACCGACTCAAGTTCCTAGTTTCAATCCACATTCTTTGAACTTCTTGCATCAGCTTTTCGACATAACCAATCTAATCTGGATGTTAATCTTCAATGAAATGAGATTACTACATCTCGTATTCACAAGAATCATCCTACATTTAGATTATCGGTCCATTGAATGAGAGAATGATGAGAAGTCATTCAGAACAAGCAAACCTCTGCTTATACTCATGTTTTCTATCTCAAATTGTTCCTAAAAACATCAGTGAAGCGTTAAAGGACAATAGTTGGATTGAGGCAATGCAAGAAGAGTTATTGAAATTTCGTAAACAGAAAGTGTGGAAGCTTATAGATTTACCTGAAGGAGAAAATGCCATAGGCACAAAACGGTTGTTCAGAAACAAGTTTGATGATT
Organism: Flaveria sonorensis; assembly: GCA_025506505.1. Classification (NCBI taxonomy): domain Eukaryota; kingdom Viridiplantae; phylum Streptophyta; class Magnoliopsida; order Asterales; family Asteraceae; genus Flaveria; species Flaveria sonorensis. The sequence goes on from CM046436.1 coordinate 43,407,316, forward strand.
GGGGAATTGTTGTTAGCAACAAAACAAGACTCGTTGCACAAGGTTACACCCAAGAAGAAGGAATAGATTATGATGAAGTATTTGCTCCAGTTGCAAGACTTGAATCAATTCGTGTCTTCCTGGCTTACGCATCATACATGTAATTCAAGGTGTATCAGATGGACGTTAAAGGTGCTTTTTTGTATGGACCAATCATCGATGATGTGTATTTCAAGCAACCTCCAGGTTTTGAAGATTCAAAATATCCTCATCGTCTGTACAAGCTTAGTAAAGCAATGTATGGTCTACATGAAGCTCTTAGAATTTGGTATGAAACGTTATCACAACATTTGATCCAACATGGATACACGAGAGGGAAAATTGATCCAACTTTGTTTATAAAGAAGGATGTAGATGATATCTTATATGTTCAAGTGTATGTTGATGATATCATATTCGGTTCTACAAGTCCAAAATTGTGTAATGAATTTGAAGAAATCATGAAGTCTCATTTCCAAATGAGTTTTATAGGAGAAATTAACTTGTTCTTGGACTTCAAGTGAAACAGTCTACAAATGGAATTTTTATCAATCAAGAGAAATTCGTTGAAAAACTCTTGAAGAAATTTAAACTGCAAGATTGTTAATCCATCAGACTCCAGCTAACGTAAATACCAAGATTGAACCTAATCCAAAAGAAAAGTTAGTTGACCAAACTCTATACAGATCTATGATTGGATCTTTGATGTATCTTACTGCATCTAGACCTGATATAACGTATGCTGTTTGTGTCTATGCCAGGTACTAATCTGACCCGAAGGAATCTCACCTAATTGCTGTTAAATGAATATTCAGGTATCTCAAAGGAAAACTAGCTTTACGGTTGTGGTATCCTTATGAAGGAAACTTCGAGTTACATGAATATACAGATAGTGATTATGGAGGATGTTACCAAGATCGTAAATCTACGACGGGTGGTTGTCAATTTTTAGGTCCCAGATTAGTCTCGTGGCAATGTAACAAACAAACAAATGTCTCCATTTCAACCGCAGAAGCTGAGTACATAGCTGCTTTAGTAGGATGTTCTTAAATCCTTTGGTTACAAAACCAACTACTGGATTACGTGTTCTATTTTCTTAAAACTCCATTTACATTGATAACACTACTGCTATGTTTATTACAGCTAATCCTGTCCAGTACTCAAAAACAAAGTATATCAAAATTTGATATCATTTTCTTAGAGATAACTCTGAATAAGGTTTAATCATTTTGATTCAAATTACGACTGAAAAACAGTTGGCTGACATATTTACAAAAGCCTTTTTACTAGGTTGTTTTGAGTATTTAGTTGAGTCAATTGGACTTATTAACCATGTTTAAAACAAGTTTTGAGTAATTGAGTTGACTGGATCATAAAAAATGAAAAGAACCCTCCCCTAGCTGAATAAGAAAAAGAAAAGAGAAACTTTCATAATTAACTGCCTAATTGTATATATTGTGTGTGCATGTTCTTCAGAAAAAGAAAAAGCAAATACAAAAATAGAAAATTGCAAAATTAAAAGAGAAAATTATAAAACAAAAACGAAAAAATAGAGTTTCATACATTAGTACTGAATCTGTCTTTGCAATTTGTGAGAAATGATAGATACATTAGTTTTGATCAATTGCATACTTTGCTCGCTTCTAAAGTCTAACGTGATCAGATATGATATGCGGGTAAGCTCATGCAATTATACTGAAAAAGTAAATTCTTGTGATTAAACTAAATCAATCATGCATTCGTGTTTGTCCATCTTAGCACCAATGAGTAGTGTTGACTTCTCAAATTGATTGCTTGTAAAGTCACAACCTCACACCTGGTGGCGATATGAATAACCATGAGCTCTAATTATTTAAAGCATCTATTCACTTCTCTGTTGTGAGTCATCATAGACCTGAAGTGACGAGATATCCTTTGTTGTAAGTCATTACAGACCTGGATATTCTCACTTGATGCAAAAGATGCCAATGTGCACATCCTAAACATGAGATCTGGTTATAAGTATATGTCAGGTTAATAAGTTGAGAAATGTGATTTCTTGTATATCTTGACGAGAGTTGAGCTCTCTAAGTCTAAGTGTGACTTACATAATGTCATATCTAATCGTACCTTAATCAATCCAAGAATTGAAAAAGTAAGTGTGCTGATTATCTTGCCAAAAGCACTAATTTTCTGTCCTTAGATTTCGTATCTCCTCTGCTACGGGAACGTTGACCTGGAACACACTTGATCAGGATTTAATCATTGTCTATGACTATCCACCATTTTATTTTATTTTAATGTGCTGATCATAACTAATATGATCTCATTGCAGGCATATGATTCAAATGTGTATAGGAGATTTTTATTCTGCTTTAATTTTGATTTTTGCATGATTTTCTGTGTGCAGGCATGTTGATAATGATTAGTTTGCTCTACTTGCAACATAAAAGAAACTTCTAAGTTTGTGAACTTAAAAGTTTAGAGGGAGTAAAAATGTAAAAGAGAAAATGAATGAGAAGTGTCAAAATGTGAAAAAGATATAAAAAGTTAAGTGTTTTTTTGGATGAAAAGGATGAAGCTGAAATTCAAGCATGTGTGTGTTTGATATGATGTAAAAATAAACCTGAAAAGAATTCAAAATTAGTGGAAAAGCTTCTTGCAAACAAAACAAGACTATTTGTGTTGTAAAAGTTTCAAAATAGAGACTAAAATGACAGGAAATTGTTTGAAAAATAAAAATTGATTCAAAGTTGATTTTGAAAATGTGCTTGGTTGGTGTTTGAAAAAATAAAAATTGATTCAAAGTTGATTCAAATGATGTGTGATGACCTTAAACAAAAAAAATTTGATATTTTTAAAATTGAGGGTAATTAAGTGTTGAGATAATGTGCGCGAACAGTGCTAATGTGCATAAAAAGTGTTTAGATGGATGTTGTGAAAATTTCAAAGTGTTAGAGTCATAGAAGGTTCTCATGCGCCTGGATAGTTCTCAAAAGTCCAAATCAGGAGTACGGTGAATTTCAGAAATTTGTCATTTTGCTGAAAATTTCAAAGTGTTAGGCGTTTTGTTCTAGTCCATGCGCCTAAACAGTTGTCATTTTGCTGAAAATAGTTTTAAGTGTTAGGCGTATCAACATATGCTCATACGCCTGAACACTTTCAAACTCTCTAATATGGCTGGACGTTTGAAGGTGATGTTTAGTCTAAGTGTTAGGCATTTCATCAAGTCTTATGTGCCTAAACAGTGCCCAAACACCTGAACAGTGCCCAAGCTTCTGAACAGTGCTCATGCGTCTGAAGACTTAGTGTGAAACTTAGCCTCATGTGCCTTCACAGTGCTCATGCGCCTAAGCTCATGCGTCTGAATTTAGTGTAAAAATTATCCTTATGTGCCTTCACAGTGCTCATAAGCCTAAGGATTTTTACACTTATATATTTATTCAACACTTGTAGTTTTCATTCATTCATTCATAAACTCAAACTCTTTGATTCACACACTCCTTCTCCCGACTCATTCATACTCTCATCTGTTGATTGATTCCTATTAATCCTTGTCATTTATAGGTATATTCAATGAATCTAAACATCATATTGACCTTAAATCATCTGATTTCATTACCAATTTCAAACTTCAATTGGGCTTTTGAACTCTATTGAGGCATTCGAACCCTAGGTGTTAAAAATTTGAAATTTGTGATTTAAATGTGTTATGATAACTGAAATTGAACATCAAACTGTTGTTATAATATGTTTTTGATCATTTTGTGATAGTCAAATCTTAATTTCATAAAAATGTGTTCTTAATGATTCATGGTTCATCAGTCGGTTTTGTTTAAGAGCAAGAACATGAACAGTCTGTTCATAATTTTTCATCTAAATTGTTGTGTTAATCATCAAAATTCATATATTCATCTGATATTGAGAAGATTTTAATTGGTTTAGTTTACTTTAAATCATTTGAACTTAAACTTGATTGTGCTCTACTCTTGATAGAGTGTGTCCAACGCTTAGAAAATTTAAGTGTAAAATGTCAGGTTTAAAATTTAAAATATGCTAACTCAATTGAAAATTTAAATGTAAAAATTCAGCTTTAAAATTTAAAATGTGCTAACTCAATTGAAATTCAATCAATTTTCATGTTTCATGATATTTCATTTGATTTAATCATAAATTGTGTTGCATCAAAATTGTAACCAATGTATACTCTGTTCATGTAATGGATTGCACAGAACACTTAGAATTTTTTTAAGTCTTATTGGTTCAAAATTGAACACAAAATATGAGTGAAATCATTATAATTGAAATATGATTAATATTGTGTTCTTTGTATACAGAGAGCAGATCTTAAATTAGAACCAAAGCATAATATAGCAGCCTATCTAAACGAAGATGTTCGTGAGGCTGTTGGTTATGAAGAAATGATAAGATTTCTATTGAGAACAAGATATGTGTATGCCATGTGTGCTCAACCAGTTATATATGCTCGTCTCATCAAAAGATTTTGGAGTACTACTGAAATTGCAAGAGATGATGAAGGAAGGAAAGTAGTCCGAGGATTTATCACAAATTATCGTATGATTGAAGTCTTTGAGCAGTTGATTAGCGAAGCTCTATGACTTGGTATAATGATCCTCAAGATTTGGCTTAACTTACTTTTAATAAGTGTAGAGACACATTTTTAGCTATGGGACATCCAAATCACTTTCCAAAGAAACAGTTTTTTAGAGCAAGAGTATATAACCACTGGAAACTCATGTGTTATATCTTTCAACATGGTATGTCCAAGAGAAGTGCAGGATGAAACTCATTTCCTATGGACATTGCTTCTTCAATAGTAGTTTTTTCCATAAACAGAAGGTTTAATATTGCAAAATGAATCATGAATGGCTTTAGTTTTAATTTGGAAAAAGGATTCAGGAACAAATACTTGATGTATCCCAAAAATCTGCAACTGATTCTAAATGAAGAATATCCTGATTTCCATGCTTATGGAGTAAGTGGTGAAAGATTAATTTTAGAGCACATGACTGAAATAGTATACAAAAGACTTGCTATCATGTCTGGTGCTCAGAATGTTCAAATGTTTGATTACATGAGAGCAGTAGCAAGAGATGATGTGAACTTAGATGAAAATCATTTTTATTTGATTGATGATGAACCACTTGATCCTAATGATTTGATTGAAGAAGTTCCTCAAGGATTATCTGAGTCTGAAGCTGAGGATGGTGATGATGAAAATAAAGATGATGATGATTCTGAAGATGAAGAAAGTTCTTCTTCAAGTGATGATGATGATAATGATGATGGAGGTAATGAAGTTTAAGGTGTTCAAGAAGTTGTTCAGGAGGTAGATAGTGAAGATACTGTATCTGATAATCAAAATGAAGATGTTAATGAAGATGATGACATAGATGATGTGAATGAAGGTGTTAATGAAGAAAATATTCAACAACAAATGGAATTTGATTTTCAAAATGTTGATGTGTTAGAGTCTGTTACACAAGAGAATATGATTACCAAGGAATCTTCTCTTGAGGTTATTAAAGTTGTAACTAGTTCACCTACTCATTTGCTATATGAAGGTGAAAGCTCAAAACAAGATGACACAATCCACTCTGAGAAATTGAACACTGAGCAGATAATAGAAGCTTTGAAAGAAGAGAACATCAATCAGCTTAAGATAATTGAGAAGCTGAAAGGTGAAAATGATCAATTAAAAGTTGAATCTTTAAAGAAATACTTGAAGATTGCTGAGCTAGAAGAAGTTCAAGAGGTGAATGTAAAGAAATTTGATGTTTTGATCAAAGATCATGATTTGATAAAAGAAAAATACAAGAAGTTGAAAGAAGAGTATGATAAGCTCAAAGAGGAGCATGAGATTATGAAAGAAAACTTAAAATCACAATCTTCTCAACTACAAGAAAAAGATCCTTTAACTTCAGAGATAGAGGTTAATCTTGAAGTTCAAACTACTGAAGTTGAAAAACTATATGTGGCTGTGAAAGGAAAAAGGATGATAGATGAATCTGATGTTCAAGTATTGGCAGAATCATCATCCAACCCTCCTTCAAAGATATAGAAAATTGTGCCTAAAACTCTAAATGTAGATGATACTTCCATACAAGCAAGTGAAGAAGTTGAAGTACAAGAACAAATTAGAGCCTTAGATGAATTGGATCCAGAATTTTTGGATGCCTGGTATGATGAAGTATTGGAAGATGAAGACATTGTTGTAGCTGCAAGTTCACCAATTGAAGCTGTTACTGAAGACATCCTATTAGATATTGATGACAGATATAATTATCTGGTCAAGAAGTGATGAACTCAAAATGGATCGATCTGTGATGATATATGAACACAATTCAATCTAAAACACACAAGTATTCAATTCAATATAAGCAAATCAACAAAAATTCATAGAGTTTTCATTGATTAGCATATAGAAGAATACAAAGTGTAGAAAACAGTTACAATACATCTCAATGCTCAAAAAACCTTTTTTAAAACTAACTACACCATACATATATATGCTATTTATACTAATCAAGAAAACAAAGGAACACATTTACATAAAAAGTCCTTATACTATGACAAAAATGTAAAAGACACATAAAGAAAAATGATAATCTTTAAAGAAGCATCTACAATACTCCCCCTAAGATTTACATGTCTTCGGTCTCGAAAATCTCCAGTCTTCAAATCTCTTTCTTCAATCTTTGTCTTCAATCTTTAATCTTCTTTGATCTTTAGTCTTTAAACTTCAGTCTTCTTCTTTATCTCTTTTATCAATCTTCATTCTCTATCTCCAGCTTTGATCTTCAGTCTTCACAGGCAAAGAAGTCTTCTGGTTCTTCTTTTGTCTTGAAAATTGGCTTTTCCTTATATAGCTCTTGTTCCCTTAGAACTTTGGAAATAGCTTCTTTGAATTTTTTTGCTAAAATCCCTTGTTCAGGCTTAGCTTCATTTGTTTTGATTTCCATATTGTTCATTACTTCCAAAGTTTGCTTAGAAAGACCTGTAATATCAATATTTGCATAAAATTCTATAGGTTTAGAATTGTCTTTGCAATAAATCTCCAATACCCCTTTGCTTGAAATTCTCATGAATTCATTGTCCTTTATGTCCTTTTTCACTATGTTAGCATAAGCCAATGATTTCCTTAATGATATCCTCTCCATTGCTGCATTCATCACTTTAATTATTGATAGAAAATATTTCTTGTCATTCTCTGTAGTTTCTGGAATCACTTTCTCAAACTTTTGAATTGATAAGAAAGAAATATAACTAGGATGTAGTAATTTCAGCTCAAAAATACCGAATAAAGTAATCATATCATTTTCCCAATCATCCACATTTCTAACCAACTTCAATTCATATGTTTCAGAATTATAAAACCATCTTTGAATCGGTTTTGATTGTTGAGATCCATCTATCACTTTCAATCCAGGATTTGTGACTTTCTCAAAATACTCATCACTTAATGATTCACCTTGCAATCTGTTCAATTCCTTTCGTGGATAATTACGCGACTATAACCACATTCTGAGTGTAGTAATGCTCATAGCATCAGGGTTAGGATGATGCAACTCAGATGTAGACAGTTCTTCAATGTTAATGTTTTCTTGTAATTTGTTCCATTCTCCATGTTCAACTACAATTTTGTTCGGATCAACAGGAGCAACGGATTCAGCTGTAACACATTTTTCATATTCTTCATGAATTTGAGAAATAGTCAAACCATCAAGAAACACTCTATTGTATTTCATCTTCACCAAATAATTGTATTTTTCTTCAACATCAACAGGAACATCATCATGACTTAAGTCAATTGGAGAGAAATGTTCATCAATATTAACATCTTGGTATCTTCATCATCGAGCACTTCATTATACCAATCATTACCATATTCAGCTTCAATATCATCAAGAACTCCAATGGTTTCATGAATATCATATTCCTTTTCTTCTTCTCTAGCAGGTTCATCAACAATCTTTTGCACTTTGGATGATGATTCAGGTAGTACTGAAACATCAATATCATCTAATTTCCTCTTTCCTTTATCTAAAACAGGTATTCTTTCAACATCAATAGGAGTAACTTCAGAAATAATCATTAAATCAGGCCATCGAGACTTATTCTTTTCTTTCAACTTTTCTAATTCTTCTTTCAATGATTCATTTTCTTCATTTACTTTCTTTAATCTTTCTTCCATGGAATCAAATTTTGTCATCATTACCTCAAATGTCTTTATATTATCATCTCTACTTTTTCTCAACTCATCAAATAACTTGTCTTTCTCTTTCATTTCTTCATTAAAACTTTCATTGACAGCTTTCAACTCTTCAATTATCTTTAATTGATTCAACTTTTCTTCATGCAATTCATCAATCTTCTTCAGTAAATTTTCTTCTTCAGTTGATGCAAACTGATCATTATGCTCTACTATTTCTTCAATCATACTTGCAATTTCTTCAATAGATTGTTTTTCACCTTGATTAATTTCTTCAGTATCCTCATCATGAATTTCTTCAGTAGCCTGGTCAATTTCTTGTACATCTTCATCCATTTCTTCATTCACTTCTTCAGTAGCTGAATTTACTTCTTCTGTACCATCATGCTCTTCTTCATGAGCTTCTTCAACAACATGCTCAGATTCTTCTTGTATACTAACATCATGATCTATTCCTATTCCATCACCATCATGACCACCATCATCATCATCATCAGAATCAGATGAGCTAGAACTATCTTCTTCATCATCAATATTTTTATTATCATCATCATCTTCTTCATCCTCTTCAGCTGGTACTTCCTCAATCAAATGAGCTGGGTCAATAGGTTCGTCCTCAGTTAAATGATAACGATCAATAGTGATATCCACTTCATCATTAGCAACATTGAGAATATAATCAAATAATGGAACATTCTGAGCTCCAGTAACCATTGCCAATCTCTTATAAGATACATCAGACATGTGCTCTAGCATTATAGTTTCACCACTCATACCATACACACGTATGTCTGGATACTCTTCATTTGTGATCATATGAAGAAATCTAGGATACATGAGATACTTGTTCCCAATTCCCTTTTCAAGATTAAAGATAAAACCATTTAGAATCAACTTTGACATATTGAATCGTCTATTAGTAGTCGGTGCTACAATGGGTGATGCAATGTCAACAGGGAAAGAATTCCATCCCGCACTTCATTTTGACATGCAATGTTGGAAAATGTAGCATATAATCTTCCAATGGTTGTACACACTAGCATGAAAGATTGTTTCTTAGGAAAATGGTAAGGATGTCCCATTTCCATGAATGTTTGTCTACATTCTTCAAACGTTAGCTCGGATAAATCTTCTGGATCATTAGGTCCTAACCTCAAGGCTTGTCTAATTGAGTCTTCAGAGACTTCAATCATTCAAAAATTTGTTATAAAGCCGTGGACCACTTTAGCTCCATTATCATCAACATCAACATATGCCGTGCTCCAGAACATCTTAATCAGACATGCATAGATAATCGGTTGGTAGCACATGGCATATACGTACGTCGTCCGCAATAGAAATCTGATCATATCTTCGTATCCTGTAGCATCTTGAATATCCTCGTTTAATAGTGCAGCAACGTTGTGTTTCAGCTCGAACTTTAAATCAGCCATCTGCAAAATGAACAAGAAATTTAGACTTTCGAATGTTGAAAATTAACTCAATTGAAAGTTTATTGACTTTTTAAGAATTTATGTATTTTAACCATTTTTACCAACTTGCACTTGAAATTTCTAAGAATTGAACATTCTGTTCAAAATCAAAAATTCTTTCAAGTTTAGTTTCATTATGATTAACATAATTTAATTCTCAATTTTTTATTTTAAAACAGATTTAAATGTGAATTTTTAATCAATTTTCATTTTTATTTATTTATTTTTTATTTTAAAAAATATGTTGAATGATTGTTTATCTTCATCCTCAGTCGATGAAAATTCATCACATAATCAATTTTGATGAAGAACAGATTTTAATGCATCAATGAGATCGAAATCATGTTTGTATCATCATTCTAACTTCAATTTAAGTTTAGATTATCATTTCAATTCGACATTTTACAGATTTACACAAGTTAGGGTTTTGAAAGCCTGAATAGGATCAAAACGCCCAACTTAATTCAACCTGTTAAACTGAAATTTCTGTGATTTTAATCATCAACTTACATTTAAACTGATAATATCACTATAGAATGCAAAACAAGATCAAAAATCAATCGTAGTGAGTCAGTGGTATATCGAATGACTGGGTTTTGAGAGTTCAGGGGATTTTGAGAATGAGAAGTCCGAAATCATGAAGTGTTGTTTATATACTAAGTGAAAAATTTTAGGCACATGAGCACTGTTTATGCGCATGAGGTCAGGCTCATGAACACTGTTTGTGCGCATGATAAAGAATCACACCAAGTATTTAGGCGCATGAGCACTGTTCAGACGCATAAGCACTGTGTAGGCGCTTTTGCACTGTTCAGGCGCATGAGCTTAGCTGAAACGCCCAATACTTAACACTTGCTTTTTACACTTGGAAGCATGGGAACTGTTTAGGCGTATGGGAAGGATAAAACGCCCAACACTTGACCACATTTTCAGACTTAAGGCAACTGTTTAGATGCATGACAACTGTTTAGACGCATGAGGTTGTCTGAAACGTCCAACACTTATACAAATCTTGAAAAAATCATCTTGCTCCTAATCCTGGACTTATGAACACTGTTTAGGTGCATGAGATGACTTCCATGTGTCCCACACTTGTAATTTTTCAGATCTTCCACTTGTACACTGTTTAGACGTATTAGCACTATTCACATACTAATATTAAAACAGTTAATCAATTTTTTGACTTTAATTAGTCAAATTTTGACTTTCACCCAAAATTTCACAATTACCCACAATTTTGATTTTTTTTTAAATTTTCTTTGAAATTTTTATTTTTTATTTTTGACCTTTTTATTTTTGTTTTAATTTGTCAAAATAATTTCCGGTCATTTTAGTCTTTAATTTTTAACAAAAAATCTCATTTAACTTTTGCAAGAAGCTTTTCCATTAAAAATGTTTTTCAGATTCATTTTTACATTTTGTTACACACGCATGCTTGAACATATGTAGCATCATCCTTTCCATCCAAAATATTAGATTTTGATTTTTCATGATTTTACATATCTAGAAATTTGACAATCAGTTTTCTTAGACACTATTTTAACTCTTTTTACTCCCCTTAAACTTTTAAGTTCGATAAAACTTAGAAGTTTCTTGAAAATCACATGAAGAGCACACCAATTAGTGTTAATTTCCTGCACATAGAAAAACATGCAAAAAAAATCAAAATGAAAGTAGAATAAAATCCTAATATTCATAATGAATCATGTCTGCAGTGAGATCGTATTAGTAGCGATCAGCACATTAAAATAAAAAAATTGATGGATAGTCACAGACAGTGATTAAATCCTGATCAAGTGTGTTCCAGGTTAGCATTTCTGCAGCAAAGGAGACACTAAATCTAAGGACAGAAAATGAGTGCTTTTGGCAAGGTCCTCAACACATTTACTTTTTCAATTCTTGGATTGTTTAAGGTACAATTAGATATGATATTATGTGAGTCACACTTGGACTTAGAGAGGTTAATTCTATTAAAGATATGCAAGAAGTCACTATTGTCAACTTGTTAACCTGACATATACTATAACCAGATCTCATTTGGTGTTTATGCACATTGGCATCTTGTTACATCAGTGAGAAAATCCAGGTTGGTAATCACTTACAACAAAGGATATCTCATCACTTCAGGTCTATGATGACTCATAACAGAGAAGTGTTAGATGCATTAAATAATTAGAGCTCAATGGTTATTCATATCGCCATCAGGTGTGAGATTATGTCTTAACAAGCAATCAATTTGAGAAATCAACACTACTCATTAGTACTAAGATAAACAAATATGAATGCATGAGTGATTTAGTTTAATAACAAGAATTTACTTTTTCAGTATAATTGCATGAGCTTACCTGCACATCATATCTGATCATGTCAGACTGTAGTCGTAAGCGAAGTATGTAACTGATCATACTAATGTACTATCATTTCTCACGAATTGCAAAACAAATTCATTCCTATATAATTAATAAGGAAAGACACTATTTTTGTGATTTTTGGTTTTATATTTTTATCTTTTCTTTTTCAATTTTCTATTTTTTGTATTTGGCTTTTGTTTTTCTAAAAAAAACATGCACACACAAAAATAAAATCAGGAAATTAACTTTGACAGGTTTTCTTACTGTGTCCTATTCATATAATGGAGGGTTCTGATCATATTTAGACTCAATTAATTGAAATACTCAAAAACCAATTTTAAGTGTGGTTAATAAGACAAATTGACTCAACCAAATACTCAAACCATCCTGGTAAGAAGGCTTTAGTAAAAAGGTCGGCCAACTGTTTTTCAGTAGCAATATGAATCAGAATGATTAAACCTTTTTCAGAGTTATCTCTGAGAAAATGATATCGAATTTCGATATGTTTTGTTTTAGAATGTTGGATAGGATTTGCTGTAATGAACATAGCAGCTGTGTTATCAATGTAAATAGGTGTTTTAAGAAAGTTGAACCCGTAATCCAGCAGTTGGTTTTGTAACCAAAGGATTTGAGAACATCCTGCTGAAGCAGCAATGTACTCAGCTTCTGCAGTAGAAACAGAGACATTTGTTTGTTTCTTGCATTGCCATGAGGATAATCTGCGTCCTAGAAATTGACACCCACCCTTTGTTGATTTTCTATCTTGATAACATCCGGCATAATCACTATCAGTATACCCATGTAACTCAAAGTTTCCTTCGTAAGGACACCATAGCCCTAAAGCCTGTTTACCTTTGAGATACCTGAATATTCTTTTGACAGCAATTAAGAGGGATTCTTTCGGGTCTGATTGATACCTTGCACAGACACAAACAGCATACATAATGTCTAGTCTAGATGTAGTGAGATACATCAAAGAACCAATCATCGATCTGTATAATGTTTGATCTACTGATTTTCCTTTCAGATCAGGCTCAATCTTGGTGTTCACATCAGTTGGAGTTCTAATTGACTGACAATCTTGCAGCTTAAATTTCTTCAAGAGTTTGTCGACGAACTTCTCTTGGTTGATAAAAATACCATCCACATATTACTTAACTTGTAGTCCAAGAATGAAATTTATCTCTCCCATAGAACTCATCTGAAATCGAGATTTCATGATTTCTTCGAATTCATTGCACATTTTTGGACTTGTCGAACCAAATATGATATCATCAACATACACTTGTATACATAAAAGATCATCAGCATCCTTCCTTATGAATAAAGTTGGATCGATTTTCCCTCGCGTGTATCCATGTTGGATTAAGTGATGCGACAATGTCTAATACCAGATTCAAGGGGCTTGATGTAGACCATATAAAGCTTTGTTGAGCTTGTACACACGATGTGGATATTGTGAATCTTCAAAACCTAGAGGTTGCTTTACATACACATCATCGGTGATCGAACCATACAAAAATGCACCCTTTACGTCCATTTGATACACTTTAAATTTCATGAATGAGGCATCAGCCAGGAAGACACGAATAGATTCAAGTCTTGCAACTGGAGCAGATACTTCATCATAATCAATACCTTCTTCTTGAGTGTATCCTTGTGCAACTAATCTCACTTTATTTTGGATAACAATTCTTCTATCATCAGTTTTATTTCTGAATAACCATTTTATGCCTATAGAATTTTCTCCTTCAGGTAAATCAACCAGATTCCACACTTCTTGTTTGCGAAACTGTAATAATTCTTCTTGCATAGCCTCGATCCAACTATTGTCCTTTAACGCTTTGGAAACGTTTTTAGGAACAATTTGAGAAAGAAAGCGAGAGTATAAGCATATGTTTGCTTGTTCTGATTTACTTCTCCTCGTTCTCTCACTCAAAGGACCAATAATCTGAGATGTTGGATGGTTCTTGTGAATACGAGATGTCGGAATCTCATCTCCTTGAACATGAACATCTAGATTGGTTTGATTCAAGTTGGAAAGCTGATATAATAGACTTGAAGAATGTGGATTGAAATTGGGAACTTGATTCGGTGAGTTGATAAAGTAATCAAGATTACCAGAATCAACTACATCACCAGAAATAGATGACGTTCCAGACTCAGGTTGTGCAATTTCTGTACCATCATTAGGAATTGGTTGTAACACATCTTGGTTTTGTGAATTAGAATGATCATTATCTTGATGAGACTGATCATCATTATTAGACTGAAAGATAGAATCTCTATCAAAAGAAAAAAAGGGATAGTTTGGGCTTGAATCATCTGCATCATCAGAATCCGAATTGTCACTGAATGAACCGAGATCTCCTTGAATTTTCTTTTCACCTGTAGAATCAAGAAAGTTAGATTGATTAAACAAGTTGGATTGAAAAGAGTTTGACAATGAATCTAAATCAAATAACCTTGCAGGACCATTTGACACTGCTGGAAAAGAGTTTTCAAGAAATTTAACATTGAATGTTTCAACTATAACATTAGTCCTAGTGTTATAAACTCGATAGCCCTTTGAAACAGATGAATATCCAATGAAAAATCCATCATCAGATTTTGATTCAAATTTTCCTAAATGATCACTTGAATTCAGAATCATAACCGGACAACCAAAAGATTTAAGAAAATCTATGTTTGGTTTCCTGTCAAACATTAACTCATATGGAGTTTTCAGTTTGTCTTTAACAATTAATGAACAGTTCTGAACAAAACATGCAGTTGATATTGCTTCATCCCAGAATGTGATCGGAATTTTAGCATCGGCTAACATGGATCGTGCTGCTTCAATCTATGTTCGGTTCTTCCTTTTAGCAACTCCGTTTTGTTGAGGAGTTATGGGAGCACTGAACTAATGAGCTATTCCTTTCTCTGCACAAAACATGTCAACAGTTAGAATGTTCGAGACATCTATGCCAAAGCTGGCTTTCATCATTTGATGCTTTAGCAAAGAGACAAGTTGTTTCTGTAGAAGAGTCCACTTAAGACATATCCAGTTTGTATACGTCTCGATCTCTGACAGCTTTAACAACCACGCAATCCTTGCTTATCTAAAATCCTGGTTTCAAGATATAACAGAAAGAATCATCAAAAGGTACAGAGTAGAATTTATCACAAATTTGGGATACGCTTAACAAATTAAAGTTCAACTGTGAACATAAGTTGACTTTATCAAAGCTTATAATCCCGTTGGATACTGTTCCTTCTCCGGTTATTTTTCCTCCTGCATCACCACCAAAGGCGACATGCGTTCCATCTTTTAACTTAAAATCTTGTAATAAGGCCTGATTGCCTGTCATATGCCGGCTACACCTGCTATCTACATACCAAGTATTGATTGGTCTTCTCGGGCGTACCTGCAAAACAAAAAAATTTAAGTTGAATTATCTACCCAAGCCAAAATGGTCTTGGGTTTTCCAAACTTGTAAACAATAGTAAATTGTTTAAAGTGAAGTTTGTTGACATCAGGTTTATTCTTTATGAATTTACCAATTCTGTTATTTGTAACAAAATTATGCTTGTTTGGAAAATTCATGCTTTTTGACTGACCATTGTTTGAAATTTTTTTGTTTTCAAAACTTTTGTTATTAATTCTCACTGACCTTGGAATGAAATTATCATTGAAGTGTTGTTTAGGTCTCACTAAATTATTTCTTTTGAAAGTGTTCAAACCTAAGGAGGGTTGGTGTGTTAATCTTTGAAAATCAACATTTTGGTTTCTTTTATATTGTGGATTAACATATCCTTTGCTTACTGTTGAGGTGGCAAATCCTCTCCTCTACGAATACTTTCTAAAGTAACAATCTTTAGTGTTGTGAGTTTGCTCATCACAGTAAGTACAGTATTTGTTAAAATAACACTCTGAAGTTGAGTGATTTCTCATATCGCAAATGTTACAATATTTGTTAAAAAAACATTCAGACGTTTTGTGATTATACACGTCACATATGTTACAATACCTCTGTGGAGTCTTGAATAATTACTTATTAACCTTTGACGTTGACGCAATATTAGAAACTTGGTTACTTTTAGGTGTCAAAGAATTAATTTGTTGTTTTTGATTTGAAGAATTATGCTTTTGATTTAAACCGCTTTTCTTTTGCATAATTTGTTTTTGATTTTGAACATGAATTTCATTCTTGTTTTCCTTAGATACAAATCTTTTAGCTACAACGGAAGTCTTAGAATATGAACCCATTTTCAGATCAGTGGTTGATTTGTTCTTAGGATTTTCTTAAACATCTTGAATGGAGTTCGCATTCAATAAACCAGCAGATACAAATTTAATTGGCTTTAATTTTTTTGCTTGATTTGTTTCTTTTGTCTGATTTTCCTGAATTTTTATTTGTTCATTTTTAGCTTTATTTATCTTTCTTCTTCTTCTCTGGTTCCTTGATTTAGTAGATTCAGTTTTTGGTTTAGATTGAACATCCTCAGTTGAAGATTCTTTTTCATATTCTTTCCCTTTTTGATCTTTTTGCCATTTAATAAATTTTGAGTTATTTAGACCAAATGAATTTGAATCTTCTGATGTTTCTTCATCATTTTTGTTTTGAAAATCTGAGTTTTAGTTATTAGATATAATATTCACTTCCTCCAAAACTAACTCTTTAGGAACAAAAACTTTCTTTGTTTTGAGCTTCGGTTCATAAGATTTTACTTTAACACGATGACCATTTTTTATCTTTTCGTTATCTTTTTCTTTGAAAATTTCCACATTTGTTTTCTCTTCTTCAGCATCAGCCATCTTGGTCTTGTTTTGAAAAGCTTTTAATTTTGCTTTGTTTTCTGGAGAGTGATCATGAGTGTTAAAATTTCCTGGTAAAGTATTTGTTATTGATTCTGGCATCGGTTCATGAGTGAAACCCAAACCTGCCTTTTGTTTATCTTTTCATTCATTTACCAACTTTTCCACAATGGTTTTAGAACTTTTAACTTTGGCGAGATCAACTTTAGTTGTTGCATGAGCTATCTTCTCCAGTTCAAGATTTTTTGTCATCTCTTCAAGTTGTTTTGATACAACTTCAAGTTCTCTTAGAGTTTTGTTCCAAGAATTTTGAAGAGAGATAATCTTTTCGTCAGATACTTTATGATCATTTTTAAGTTTGGTATGCATTAGTTCTTCTTGCTTAAGTTTTTCACAAATCTTGTAAGAATAATTTCTGTAGTATTCTACATGCTCGAAGCAAGACTTTGTGCATAATTTTTCTCTGACTTCTGATGGAATTTTGGAATATTTAGGAGGAGACGTTTCAGAGTTAGAGCTTTCAACCTTTGGTTGATCAGATTTTGCCATCAAAGCAACTTCCTCTGAATCTTCCTTGGGATCTGACTTATCACTCAAGTCATAATCCTCTTCCTCGTTCTCAGAGTTTCCATCATCTTTTGGATCATTAAATTCAAACCAATCTTCTTTTTGTATTTCTGCAACAAGAGATAAATTGGAGGTTAAATCGGCAGTAAATTGTTCAGCGTATGCACTCCAATCATAACCATCTTTAATATTAACCATAAGAGCTTTCTTGGGCTCCTCTGATGATTTAGAATCATCTTTCAATTCTGGCATTCGTAGGCTTTGATACGGTTTCTGAAATGTCTTCTGTGAAGATTGCTGAAACCTTTGATTACTTGAGCTTGATTGGCCATTTCCTCCTTTATTCCTTGGAGCTTTGCACTCTCTAGAAAAGTGACCATAGCTGTTACAGTTGAAACACCTAGATTTGGATTTATCAAATCCAACAAACTTGTTTGCACTCGGCTTCTAGTTTCTATTAACTTATGAGTGTTTCTAAGTCCTGTAAGCTATCATAACCATTTGCCAGTTGAGTTCCCTTTCTTTAACATCGTTTGGATCCATTTCAAACAAATCTTGCAAAACAAAATCAAGTTGAGTTAGATGACTACCTTGATAAGCTTGAAAGCTTGCCATAAATGCAGTAAAAGCAATTTTAGACTCTTCATTCTGTAATAGGATGTTTATTACATCATTAACTTTGCTAGTTTTAGTAGAGTTAGCAGACGGAGTCTCTGCTTGAGATTTAGAACTTTTAGGCATAGGAGGAGATTGAGGTTGATTCTGAGTTGTATAGGCAGGAGCACTTGTGTAAGTGGAATCAGTGAAAAACCCTACGCCAACGAATAGATCACCCTCGTCTTCTGGTGAAGTTTCATTCTTAGCCATGAATGCATTCTCCACAGTACTTGCTGGAGAAGCAAAATATTTATATTGTGACATCGAAGCTGCTCTGTCATTGTTTCTAGAACTTTCATTAATTTCAACAGATTCTATTTTAGCAATCAAGAGATCAAGATCCATTGGGAATTTCTCAGTATGCTTTAACAGAGTGACTGTTTGCTTCCATGAAGATGGAAGAGCATTGAGAAGCCTAATGTTAAGATCTTTTAAATCATTCTTGATGCCTGCAGTCGACATCTCAGTATTCAGTTGAACAAATCTGTTCATCATCTGATTTATTGTTTCACCAGATAAATGTTCAAAAGTTCTAATTGTCTCTTTAACTTTTGCTTTTTTAGATCCTGGATCTCCTTTCCACCTTCACATATTATTTTTAATGCCTTATACATGGTGTATCCCGTCTGATAACCATCAAGCCTTGTAAGGACTTCAAGTGGCAGTCCTTTGCACATCAAAGAATACGCTTTTATATCATTTTTAACTTTCCTGAGATCATCACCCTGTAATCCATCTTCAGGATATGGTTCCTGAGATTCTTTGGTGTAGACAAAACCTCTATCAGGACCATCTGAAGTTATAGGAATATGAGGTCCTTTTTCTATTGATTTCCATAGATCAGTTTCAATAGAATTCAAGTGATGCTTTAATCTCAGTGACCAATTCTTGAAATCTGCTCTATTCTTTAGCTTGAGAACTCTGTTCTCTGAGTCTTCTGATTTTACCATTTTTAGTTTTTGATTTTAAAAGAAATTTGTTTTTATTGTTTTTAATGTTTTGAATTAAAACAATGAATTGAAATTATTTTTGGATTTTTTAAGTTTCTGAAAAATTTTAAAATTTTTCAAGTGTTGAAGCTGATGCGTTCAAATAGAGGAAAAAAGCCCAAACAGTTGAGGTACTTCCTTTGACTTTGACTTTGAAACGTCCAAGGGATTGCCTTAGAAAAATTCCAAAACGCCCAAGTTGAAAAGCGTCTGAACAGTATCAAAACGCCTGAACAGTTGTCAGACGCCTGGTGGGTAAAACGCCCAAATAGTTCAAAAACGCCTCAACAGTTGTAAAACGCCGGGAATTCCTTGGATTCCGTCAACTTCCAAAGTGTCCCAACAGTTGAAATGTGTCCCAACAGTAGAAAAACGCCTAACTGAAAAACGCCCACACAGTGGAAAAGCGCCTAAACAGTTGTTATGCGCCTAACACTTAGGCAATTTTCAGCAGTGTTTTTGACATAATGCGCCACACTCATCAGTTTCATACGAACTTAAATTTTCTGAATTCCTTCAAAACTTGATTAATTGATCTGAAATCCTCAAATTATGTAGGAAATTGATCAATAATCAATCCTTCAACTTCAATTTCTTCAATTAACAGCCAAAACTGATCTTTTGATTCCAGAACAGGTTCGACAAATGAAGAACATGTTCGAAGAGCTTTTTGCTCAAATTCTCTGATTTGAATGAATTGTACTGCTAATTATGAATCAAATCATGTTTCTGAAGATGAAACACAACTGAATTCAACAATTATACGGCTGAATTGTTTATCAATCACAGATTCAAGTGATTTTGAGAGTTTGACAGTTGAAGAACTTCAATCACTGAACCAAAAGCTCTAATACCATTTGATGAGCTCAAAATGGATCGATCTGTAATGATATATGAACACAATTCAATCAAAAACACATAAGTATTTAATTCAATACAAGCAAATCAACAAAAATTCATAGAGCTTTCATTGATTAGCATATAGAAGAATACAATGTGTAGAAAACAGTTACAATACGTCTCAATGCTCAAAAACCTTTTTTAAAACTAACTACACCATACATATCTATGCTATTTATACTAATCAAGAAAACAAAGGAACATATTTACATAAAAGGTCCCTATACTATGACAAAAATGTAAAAGACACACAAAGACAAATGTTAATCTTTAAAGAAGCATCTACAAGAAGAAATACAATCGTGTATTTTTGGATGGTCTCACGATTTCACAAATTAATGAAGATTATGTGAAATGTATGATTGCAGAGTCTACAGCTCTAGTTGATCCAAATAAGATAGTAGTTAAACATGGAGAGTGGAATCCGATGCAAGAAAGTGTTAACATTGAAGATCTTCCAGCATCTGAATTGCACCATCCAGATCCTAAAAGTATGACAACTGTTGAGCTTAGGTTATGGCTACAATCAATAAATTATCCAAGAAAGAGATTAAACAGATGGCAAACTGAGTCTCTAAGAAATTTGGTCAAAACTTTTCAAGAGACAGAAAAGCAAAACACAAAATAATAGTGCTAGACATGGATAATCCACAATATTTGGAGATTACAAGGAGAACTAGAATCTTAAAGCCTCAAGAAATAAAAGAAAAGGAGTTAGTGAAAAGTAGTCATGAAAGGAGAAAAGAATTGATTGAGATGTTCCCAGAGACTAAGAAACAAGCATATCAAGTCTTGGTTGAACAGAAACAACTATGGAACAAAGCTAGAACTACATGTTTCTTAGTTAGAAACGTATTATAGAAAGGTCAATCCATTTCTGAGTTGCTCAATGCAATGATTGAGCTGGATAACACAAAGAATGTTAAGATAGTTGCCTGGAAGTATGATGAGATTTTTGATGCCTTTCTAATCAAACGTGTAAATGCAATTTATGATGTATATCATTTTTACACAAGCATCATAGCTTTGCCAGTGCAAGATCTCAAGGAGTTAAATAAGTTGCCTCTGATCAATCCTACCAAGTCAATTCGAGGTAAAAATCTTGTTAAACTTCTAAATCAAGGCATTACCAGAATGGATTCTTATCTTAAAACCAGATGTGATCAAGAAGCTAAAGAGTATTTCAAGTCATTAAAAAAATACAAGAAAAGTGTTGCTCATCCAGAAGAAGAAGAACGGTTTTTGGATGTGTATAGTGATCAGTACTTTGAAAAGGTCACTAATCCAGGCTTGAAGGTAATAGATGGTACTCAAACATCTAAACCAATTTTGAGATGGTTCTATCATGCTGACTCGTTCCAGTTGAAGCTAGTTTGAAACTTAGCAGATTGGGATGAAGACATGATTTCATTATTTGGAGTTTTTGATCTTAAACTTCTACATCCAAGTTATATATCTTTTTCGTCTAACCAGAAGTTTGATCAGGTTGTGCCTGAAGTTGTTGATAATGATAGAAAATATTTTTTGACAATTATTAAGGTAATGGATGCTGCGATGAAGCGAATTTCATTATGAATGGCTCTAGCATTTGCTAACATCATGTAGAACAACATAAAGTCTATTGATTTTATGAGAATTTCAAGCAAAGGTGTGTTGGAAATTCATTCTCACGATCATCCTAGTCCTTATGAGTTCTATGCCAATATAGATATTGCAGGTCTGACCAAAGAAACTCTGAATGTAATGAACAAGATGGAGATTAAAACCA
The DNA here is from genome assembly GCA_025506505.1 of Flaveria sonorensis. Taxonomy (NCBI): domain Eukaryota; kingdom Viridiplantae; phylum Streptophyta; class Magnoliopsida; order Asterales; family Asteraceae; genus Flaveria; species Flaveria sonorensis. The sequence continues at coordinate 43,429,048 of CM046436.1, forward strand.
ACAAGTCAAAGCCTGAGCAAGCCATACTTGCAAAGAAGTTCAAGTTAGATATAAAGAAAGCTTTGAGACAATTGGATCTTTACAAAGAAAAACCAGTATTTAAGATTAAAGAAGATCCAGAAGTGTTAAATGTTGACTGAAGACAATGTCAATCTTAGGGGGACTATTGTTAGAGCCCTTAGAAGATTATCATTTGTCTTTTATGTTTTTGTTATAGTATAGGTACTTATTTTGTAAATATATGTTCCTTGTTTTTCTTTGATAGTATAAATAGGATATTTTATGCATTGTGCAAGGTAGACAGAGACAATAGATCATAGACAAGACAATAAAATAGTTAGAACAGAATTGAACAACTGTAACTCACCCTTACACTTTGTATCCCAAGCTTTAATATCAATGAAATCTATGAATTTTTGAAGTAATAGCTTGTGTTTGATCACTTAGTGTTTGAATTGATCATTTCATTATGATATCATCACAGATAGATCTATTTTGAGCCTATCATTCTTGATCACCCTTTGGATGTTCTGATTAATCCTGAGGTGTAAAGGTGGATGCTTTGGACTTCTTCTTCTTTGTCTTGTCCTTTATTATGGCCATCCTTTTCCTCTTTCTGTACTTTAACATAGTAGACTAGCATGCAGTCCCAGATTATTCTTGTTTGTCTTCCTTAGTTTGGTACTTGTCCTTTACAGGTTTAGAAGGAGAAGGATCAGGACCCTTCAATGGATCAAAAAATAAAGCTGGCTGTGATGCAACACTAGGTCTAGGTTGTGTTGTCACCTAGGGTTCAACCTTGACCTCAGCTTCAGGTTCTGCTTGACTTGGTGGAGAATGCAAGTTAACCAGCTCACCTCTTTTGATCTACTGCTTAAACACTCTGATGTGCTCATCCATGGTGGATAGAGACATTAGACCAAGTCTCCTTCCGGAGAATCCATATAGCTTCAAAAAGCTCACCATCTTCTGACTATCAATAGATTTCTTCAAATTTGATCTGATGGTGGCTCTTGACCTGGTAGCCTCTTCCCTCATCTTCCTCTTTGCAACCTTTTTCTCTTTTTGCACTTGTTGCTCAAGTTGCTTGAGGTATTTGAACTCAATGTAGTCATATGGTAAGGGAAGAAGGTCTGTTGCCTGATAGAGGCTTGTGGCTCAAAGGTAGGTTATCATGTTTTGCCTATCTTGTTCCCTACCTACCTGAGTTTGTTGTTCAGTAGCCATAGTCTCTACTTCAGGACTTTTTTAAACCAGAGAGAGGGTAGGAGATCTGTAGAGTCTTTTTCTCCTTCTTTCTTCTTTGATGTGGAGAAGCAATTCTGCAGTCTCAGCGTCCTTCCTCTCCTTTGACACTTCCATGTCAGCTAGTTCATTTAATTCCTCCAAGGGGAGAGAGATGAGTTCTTCAATGTTGTAGTTCCTAGCCAGGAGTCCTACTTGAACTCCCTTCCCTTGCCTTCCTCTTCATCTCTTTCTCTTCTTCTCCTAAATCTCCTCAGAGGTCATCTTCCTCTTCCCTTTGTCACTCACAGGCCTATGTGACTCAGGGTGGAGAGAGCTTTGGCCTTCATTGCTTGGTGCTGCACTAGAGCTCTGGCCAGAAAGAGGCTGTGAGACACCTTCACCAGCTGCTGCCTTACTAAGGGTAATGGGTGCTAAAGCAGCTCCTATCTAAAGGTTCACAAGCTCAACTACTAGGCCTTCAGCCAAGGTTTCTCCTTTGAAGCTAATTTTAAGGTCCACCTCAGCATCCAGTTCACCAATAATCTTGCCTGCTAGCCTTTGTCAATATAATCTAGTTCTCAGCTTGAATTCTTCAAGAACCCTTTGTTGAATCCTATCAGCTATCCTTGCAGTTTGCCTGTTTTGACTTGGGTTGGCAAGTGGGAGGTCAACTAGATAGGTGCTATCATAGTATCTTAGGTTATAGAAGTTGAAAGTATCTTGTTGTCCCTGAGACCTAAAGAATACTAGGGCTCTCCTTTCAGCATCATACCTCCATCCCATTATTGGATTCTCAGCAGGGTGAGATGGAGTAGGCATAGCCCTTGGTATACCCTCCTCAAACAAGCTTTGAATGAGTGAGTCCATATCAATATGGACCTGAGGAGGTTGTGGAGTATGGATAACTACAAGTGAGGGTGGTGAGTTCTCCATGTCCATACTATGAGAGAAACTCCTAGGTTCTGTGATTATAAGTAAGACTTTCTCCTTTTTTTTGGTAGCATCACCCTCTTGCCTAGGGGAGCTAGGAGTTAGGTCCACCACATCCATAGGTTCTTGTAGGCCTAGCTGAGTCCTCTGGATAGGTCTTTCAGCTAACTTTCCCTTGAGATCGGTAATTTCAAGTTACTGGTCATTGACCATTCTTTGTAAGGTAGTCACCTGAGATTCTAGGTGACTAACTTGGAAACTAAATAGGTGCAAAGTTTGGAGAGTTTATGCACCTTTAGTTGTAGACTCCCCTCTCTTCATTAGAATAATCATGGGGGGATGAGAGAATAGGACCAACGTCTTCTTCCTCATCACCAGCTTGTGTTTCTTAGCTGCTTGATTTACCCAGCGTACTAACAGGAAGGTCCACCTCAGTTATGGGTGGATGATGTGGGCTAGATATGGGTGATTTAGAAGCACTCATCTCTCCTTGAGCAGGGGCGGAGAAGAGTGTCACATGGTACTCAATGAAACCTATATCTTCATCATCATAGAAATCAAGGTTAGGGATTGGGTAGTTGAGGTCAAGTGGCTGTGGATAGTAACTTTCCCCTAAAGGTTGATAACTAGAATTTTGAGACTCTAAGTGAAGGCTAAAGGCTGGGGTTGTGAGCTCATCAGGCTCAGCATAAGAAATCACAGCACTGATCAAAGAAACGATGGGAGTGGTCTGCTCTTCAGGAGATGTGGGAGCTATACTGTCCACTTCTTCCTACATGCTTGGTGATTTACGGACCTGCTCAACCTGTGTAGATTGAGTAGGGGTTTGTTTGGATTTTCTTTGGTAGTTGATGGTGATTTGTGACTGTGTGGGTGGTGCAAATGTAGATGGTGTGGGTTCAACATTGACTAGTGCTGCCAAGTTGTCACCTTAAGGATTGAGCTTTAACATTTTTAGGACCAGGGATGTTTCAACCACTAAGAAGACAATAGTGGGCTTTCTTATTGTTTTAAATATGTCGGGCTTCATCTGTCCCTGTTTAAGAATATTACATATTCCCCTTAATTGTGAGCCCAGTTCACAGTTAAGAATGGATTGAACATATCTAGGAAACATATAATATTCTAAGTAGTCCAAGTTTGCAAGTTAGTTTGTATAAACAAATTGAGAGTACCTGAACTTGACCCTTTGTACCATCCCATGGATTATGTAGGAAAGTTTTCCAGAATTTGGTCCCAACTTCCATGTTTGTTAGACAAAGAATGGATGACCATATGGAGGAGATACTTCCATTGGGATGAGACCTTACCCTTTTTGAAGGTTCTTACAGAGTAGTCCCCTTCATAGCCTATCTACCAGAATGAGTTGTTCATAGCATATTTGGGGAAGGACAAATCACCTTCTTTATCAGTCAGCCTCAGATGAGAGTTGAAGGTGGATAGAGTGATGAATATTGTCCTCCCCTGCACTGTGTCAGATAGTGCCTTCTCACCATCCAAGATAACCTCTTGGTAGGTCCTCTAGAACTCCAAAATCTGATCTTCATACAATGGATGGTCTATTGTGAGGGCGGTGAGGTAGTTTTGTAGAGATAAGAAGCGACAAACATCTGAGAAACCAAGATCTTTCTCAGATGATAACAGAGCAACTAGATTGTTTTGCTTGTGTAACTGCATGGAAAATTTGGGTTGGTTTCAGGGATTAGGGTTGGCCATTTTGAGTAGCTTTGAAGTGAAGAAAGGTAAGGACAAAGCCAGTTTATAGGTGAATTTAAGGTTTGAATTTCTACAGATGAAGGAGAAAGTTAAAGATGGGGAACCGTTGTACGAATATATATATGGTAAGGATTTGAGACAAAGTTAATGCAAACGGATAAACTTTGAAATCCGGATGTCGGTCGCACCTCTAAAAAGTGCCCAAAAAGGTAGTTTTCTTGGAAGTCTAAAATCTTCCGAAAGTAATTTCTCTTCGGATGTTTTTGGGAAAGCTTTGGAAGCCTATTTGGCTTCTGAAGATATTCCTTAGCCTTTCAAGAATTTTGCTTCAGAAGAAAAAAAACTTATGGTATTTTTACTTCCTAGATAAATTTTGCTTCAAAAGATATCAAATATCAGAAATCTTATTCAATGTGAGAATAAAGCTTCCTAGACTTAATTGCTTTCGAAAGAAAATAGTCCTTCAATACATATAAGTACTTGGTGACAAATATAAGCTTCGGAAGATATATCAGGATTTCTTTCGATGGTTAATTTCTCAGAAGTAGTTATTTGTTTTTAAGACATAATTTTCTTCCGAAGATAACTTGAAGTCTTTTGAAGGAAAATATATCTAAAATTCTCAAAGTTCTAAGATATATCATTTTGAAAAGTTTCTTCCAATGTACTGGGCTTATATGGTGATGATATAGACAACTTAAGACATATATATTATTAAAATAATCTTGAGTTTATGTTGGACCAAAAGAACCAATGAGCTGATCAGAAAAACCTTTAAGTCCCACGGACATTACAACAACTGAAGTAGTCTGCAACAGCTGAAGACATCAACTGATAACAAAGTCTGAAGTGAAAGAGCTGAAGACAAAGTCTGAAGTGAAAGAGCTGAAGACAAAGTCTGAAGTGAAAGAGCTGAAGACAAAGTCTGAAGTGAAAGAGCTGAAGACAAAGTCTGAAGTGAAAGAGCTGAAGACAGACTGAAGACAAAGTTTCAGATGTTGTCACAACAGCTGAAGAAGACCTCTTCAGTAGTTGTGATGGTTTCCTTTCAGTAGTTTTATGTTTCTTGTAATCAGTACTTGTAGTTTCAGTAGTTTTAGTTTCATCTTGTACTTAGCACTCTGAGATGTTCTCAGTTGTTGTGAACATTCTTGGTAGTTTGCTTACTTTCAGTTGTTTGTAATAATTCTGTTAGATGTCACTATCAAGTGACATCAGCAGACGTCACATTCCTTTATATAAGGAATGTTGACCTAATTGTAAGTGGGACGAGCAGCTATAGCAAACTTAGAAAAGCTTAGCAGCCGCCACACCGAAGCATTGTGCATGAATGATATTATCCATTTGAAGAAAACCCTCTTTCTCTATAACCGTGTACTGTTCCATTGAATATCTATTGTGTTCTTGCTATATTTGTCTAATTCTTGTTCTAATTCCGCTGCGATTCAACTCTAATTGATCAAACTTAGATCGCTGATCCTGACAAATGGTATCAGAGCGGGTTAATCATTGATCGGTTTAACAATTGATCATTGAAACTGCTATTTCGATATCTAAAGTTTGATCGAATTAGCATATTTGCAAGAATTGGTTATAGAGATTGGTCTTCTGCTGCTTCTGGTTAGTCAATTTGAGTTTCTTCTTGGTTCATATTGAGTTTGTTGTGTTTTTGTGCTAAATCTTTTGAAACTTGATTGAATTGGTTTGAATCTGAGAATGACTACTCCTTCTAATGACCCTCACAATACTGGCTCCTCAACCAAGCCTCCGATGCTGGTTAGGAGTGAGTATAACATATGGCAACGAAGAATGCTCCATCACCTGTCTGTTAACAGTTCAGGTTGTTGGACATCTGTGGTTCACGGTCCACACAAGCCTATGGTGAACAATCCGGAGACCAACCAAATGGTTCCGAAGAAGAAGGAGCAATACTCAGATGAAGATCGTAAACTGTTTGAGATTGATGCTAAAGCCCATGGAATTCTGGCCATGGCACTGCCTAATGAAATCTATTCTGGGCTTATGCATCATGAAACTGCTCATGACCTCTGGAATGCTTTGAAGGAACAATTCGGAGGAACTGATGAGGTCTTAGCAAACAACAGAGAAATCCTCGCCCAACAATATGAGACATTCTCTCATAGGAAGGGTGAGACACTGACTCAACAGTTTGAGCGTTTCTCCTGCTTGATCTCTGAGCTGAAAATGGTCAAGCATGAGTATACTAACAGCCAGATGAACAACAGATTCCTCAGATCACTGCCTGAGAGATGGGACACATACACCATTGTCCTACGCTCCAGTGCAAATCTGGATAGCCTATCTCTCACCCAACTCCATGGGAAACTGCTTACATTTGAAAGAGAGATAGAGCAGAAAAGGAAACTGGCATCATCAGGAAAGCTCACTGATGACTTTGTACCAGGGAACACTGCCTTGGTCGGTCATGAGTCAGAATATGCTGGATCAGAAAGCCATTATGATGAGCATATAGATTTCTCTTCAAACAGTTCTGATCATGCATTTGTTGGTGTTGACAGTCTCTGGGTGTAATAGTGATAATTTATGCTTTATCATGGATGATTTGATGGGTATTGCTGATGATGATTTAGAAGAGATGGATATTTTGAGCCAAATGGCCTTGATCAATATCAGATCTCAAAAGTTCTACAAGAGAACTGGTAGGAAATTTCCAAGACTCTCTGGCAAAACCAAAGTTGGTTTTGACAAGAGTAAGTTGAGGTGTCACAAATGCCACAGGCTTGGGCACTTTGCAAGAGAGTGTAGATCAACTGGATCTAACTCCTCTGCACCCTTTGTGACCTTTCCAAGCAATAGTTCACAAAACAAAGGGCAACATCCTGCTAGTTCTGGTCATCACTCACAACCTCAATCTCCTGCATATTTTGTCCCTCAGGGTCCAATGCCATATCCATATCCCTGCTATTACATGCCACAGCCAAATCCAGTTCAAGTTCCTATAGCACAACAACCTCAAGCCCTACCTGAGCCTCAACCATCTCCATCACAATCTCAACCTCATCACAGCTTCTTCACACCAGGAGTTGTTGACTGGAGCAGCTCACCAGATGATCTTTCTGGTTTCAATGAGCAATTATTTGCTGGTGCTGGTCAACATGGTGGTGAACATCCTTTTGGGAATCTTGCTCTCATGGCCCTGGAGTCTACTGAGGGTTCCTGCTCCGATGCATCATCTTCACAGGTAACCCAGGTATCTTCTGAGGCTAAAGCCAAGTTATGTTCTGAATCATGCATAGCTGCCTTTGTCTCTATTAGAGAGGCAAATGTAGCTTTAATCAATCAAAATCTTGAGCTTGAGAAAACTATTTCCAAAAGAAAAGCTGAGTATGAGTCTGTTCTTAATGACAAAGATGATGAGATTTACAAGCTTAAATGCCAACTTAATGATGAAAAGGCTAAGGTAGAGGTCATACTTGAGAACCACAGAAGTCTCAAAGAGACACTTGCAGATACCCAAGTTGAGTGTGACCGCTGGGTAACATCCTGCAAGGGATTTGAAATGCTTCTCAGCAAGCAAACAGCTTCAAATGTGAAGTTTGGAATAGGTTACAATCATACTGCACCACCTACTGATTTTACTTCAAAATCAATAGTAAAATCTGAAGGTGAAAGTAATTTCCAAACCACATCATCATGTGATTCATCCTCAAATGATAATACAAAATTAGAGGATGAAGTCAGTGTTAAGATCTCAGCAAATCAATTGCCTGATGGTTTAAATGCTGATAAACACATGAAGCTGAGCAATTCAGATGTTGTCCCTCAAAGTACTCCAAGTACTGAAGGGCAAGTCACAACATCTGAAAAGCATTTCAAATCTGCTGAAATAAAAGGATTAACAACTGCTGAGGAATCTATCATACGGTCTTTCAGGACGGATAGAGAACAGCTGAAGAACAAGTCTTCAGTTGTTACCGATCCTTCAGTACTTAACACAAGTACTGAAAGGAGGAAAGTACTGAAGATCACACCTTCAGTAGTTTCCACTTCAGCAGTTGATCAATCCAAGATGAAGAATAAGCCATGTGAAATATGTGGTAAATTCAATCATCTATCTGATGAATGCTGGTACAAAAAGGGTTCCAAACTCAACAGAGATAAGCTCATTAAAGAAGAGATTAATAAAATGAAAAATGAGTTTGAGACCAAGTTTGTACCACAGTCATCTCAAACTGATAAACCCAAGGCCTCGCCAACATCCAAAAAGAAGGATGGGGTTTATCAGAAAACAGCTGATAGTGTTCCTCATGATAAACATCAGACTAAGTCTGTGAATTTCAAGAAGGAGGAAATGGTGGGTCACAGGAACTCATCAAAAACAAGTACTGATGTGTCAAATGAGCTGAAGGCTTTAGCAACAAATCAGACACAACTTGTTATGATGGTTCAGCATTTGTTGGGGAGAGTTAACCAACTAGATGCACCTGTGATCAAACCACTGAAAAGGAAATCCAAGCCCAAATCTAAGAAATCCATTTCAGCACCATCTCCACCTTCATCAGCTGTTAATCATGAGAAACAAGTTATGGTTAAATCTGTTGATGAAAACAGACCCAAAACCAAAAAGGTTTGGGTCTCTAAAGCTAACTAGTTTCTTATGATAAATGCAGGGTTCTTCAGCATGCCAAAGAAGCATCTGGTATGTAGACAGTGGAGGATCTATGCATATGACTGGGAGCAGTTCTCTTCTTAATGACTACTCTCAAGGAAAGAAGGGATTTGTCTCATTTGGAAATGATGCTAAAGGTTACATCATCGGGAAAGGATTTGTGTCAAATGGAGAAATCAGATTTGATGATGTTAACCATGTGGAGAATCTCAAGTATAATCTACTGAGTGTCAGTCAGATGTGTGATAAAGGGCATGTTGCACTTTTCACAAGCCAGAACTGCCGGATTCTGTCTTCCAAAGTTCTGAGGCTGATTGACAAGGTATTGGATGAACATACTCTCCTGAAGGCCAACAGGATAGGAAGAGTATATGCCTTGGATTTGTCAAAGAAGATTGATATAAAAGGTCATCCTTGCCTGTTCTCCAAGGCCTCTCCTCAGGAATCTAAACTGTGGCATAGAAGGCTGGGTCATGTTAATCTCAAAAACATGAATCAGCTGATCCACAATAGTTTAGTGAGAGGTCTACCAATAAAGGAGTTCCACTGTGATGAAACCTGCACTGCTTGTTTAAAAGGAAAACAACACAAAGTTTCATTCCCTCCTATAGAAGAACCAAAGTCCACTGCCTGCTTGCAATTACTGCACATGGATCTCTTTGGTCCTGTGAGAGTAATGAGCATGGCAAAGAAGAAATACTGTCTGGTAATTGTGGATGATTACTCCAGATTTGTATGGACCTTCTTCTTGCATTCAAAGGATGAGGCTGCTCAGACAATTATTAACTTTGTGTTGTATGTTGAGAAGCAGTATTCCCTATCAGTCAAGTGTATAAGAAGTGATAATGGAACTGAATTTAGAAACCATACACTTGATGATTTCTACCTTTCAAAAGGAATCAAGAGGCAGTATAGCATCCCAAGGACTCCAGAACAAAATGGAGTAGTGGAGAGAAAGAACAGGACCCTAATTGAAGCTGCAAGGTCCATGTTGGCTGACTCTGGTTTGCCACTGACCTTTTGGGCTGAAGCTGTCAACACAGCATGCTATGTGCAAAATAGAGCTTTAGTGAATCAGAGGTTGATGAAGACTCCTTATGAAGTTCTACATCATTTGGCTCCTCTAATTTCATTCTTCAGAGCATTTGGGTGTCCTTGTTACATTCTCAACACAAAGGATCAACTCCAAAAGTTTGATTCTAAGGTGGATGCAGGGTATTTTGTTGGGTATTCATCCACTTGCAAGGCTTACAGAGTGTTCAACTGCAGAACAAAGATGGTTGAAGAAACCTTGCATGTGAAGTTCAATGAATCCCCTAAGGACAAAATTCCACAAAACCCTGTGGAGTTGTTTGATCTGGACATACTGCAATATGTTCCTTATCAGCCTCCAGCTGTTGCAGATCATGTGAATTCATCACCTTCTGCAGCTAGTCATCCATCTGGTGGTACTGATGTTGATGATGATCCCAGTACTCACCTATTCAAGTTTAGTGATCAACTGCCTGAGTCTACTAAACTTGATGTTCCTGTAGCTTCAGTAGCACCATCCACAACAAATGCTGATGAGATTTTGAATCCTCTACTTCATTTGACTTGCCATCTAATACTTGGTTTCAAGAATCTGGATCAACATCTGTTGCTGCTGAGCGTGCTACAAACACTTGCACAGATCTCATAGTGTACCAAGAGCTGAAGAATCACCCAATGTCTCAAATCATTGGTGATATCAATGCTGGTGTCTCAACTAGAAGTCAATTGTCCAACTTCTGCTTCTATGCTCTCTTCATCAGTCAGCAAGAGCCAAAGAACTATCATATTGCATTAAGAGACAATGGATGGGTTGATGCCATGCAGCTTGAGCTTCTTCAGTTCAAAAAGCAGCAAGTGTGGGAACTGGTTCCTCTACCCCCAGGTAAGTGTGCAATAGGCACTAAATGGGTGTTTAGGAATAAAACAGATGAAAATGGGCAAATTGTCAAGAACAAGGCCAGACTGGTTGTCCAGGGGTTTTCACAAGAAGAAGGTATTGATTATGATGAAACCTTTGCCCCTGTAGCCAGACTGGAGGCAATTAGATTGTTCTTAGCCTATGCTGCATTCCACAATCTTAAAGTTTTTCAAATGGATGTCAAAAGTGCATTTTTATATGGTAAAATAAAAGAAGAGGTTTATGTGTGTCAACCACCAGGTTTTGAGGATAATAAACATCCTGATTGGGTGTATAAACTTGATAAGGCTCTTTATGGGTTGAAACAAGCTCCTAGAGCCTGGTATGAAACACTGTCAAATTTTCTTCTTCAGAATAATTTCACTAGAGGCTCCATAGATAAAACTTTGTTCATTAAGAAAGTGGGTCAGCATAAGCTCCTTGTTCAAATTTATGTTGATGATATTATTTTTGCATCCTCTGATCCACAGTTGTGTGATGCATTTACAAAGTTGATGCAACAAAAATTCGAAATGAGTGCCATGGGAGAATTACAGTTCTTTCTAGGTTTGCAAATCAAACAAAAGGCTGATGGAACTTTCATTCATCAGTCAAAATACACAAAGAGTCTTTTGGAAAAGTTTGATTTACAAAACTGTAAGCCCTGTTCTACTCCCATGTGCAGCACCACACAACTGGATGCAGATCAGAAAGGTAAAGCTGTTGATGAAACACTTTACAGATGTATGATTGGGTCCTTGATGTACTTAACAGCTTCTAGACCAGATATTATGTTTGCAACTTGTGTTTGTGCTAGATTTCAGGCTGCTCCTAAAGAGTCTCATTTGATTGCAGTCAAGAGGATCTTTAGATATCTGCAAGGTACTCAATCTCTAGGTCTTTGGTATTCCACTGGGCACTCTTGCAAATTAGTTGCTTTTTCTGATAGTGACTATGCAGGGTGTAAATTAACTAGAAAATCAACTTCTGGTGGATGTCAATTCCTAGGCAACTGTTTGGTTTCTTGGCAGAGTAAGAAACAAACATCTGTTGCTACATCCACTGCTGAAGCCGAGTACATTGCTGCTGCAAGTTGTACATCTCAGGTACTCTGGCTTCAGAATCAATTATTGGATTATGGCATTACAGAGACTAAGACTCCATTACTAATGGATAGTGCTTCAGCTCTTTGTATTGTCAAGAATCCAGTCCAGCACTCTAGGACCAAACATATTGAGATCAGACACCATTTTATTAGGGATTGTTTTGAAAAAGGTCTGATTGATCCAAAGTTTGTTCCTAGTGCTGATGAGCTTGCAGACATATTTACTAAGCCTTTGGACAGTTCAACTTTCCAAAACCTAGTGTTAAGGCTTGGTATGCTGCAGCTAGAATAAGTGACAACTACTGATGATCTCAGTCAACAAGTACTGATGAGCATTCGTATACTATTGTCACAAATAAGTACTGATAAGTTCTTTTATCCTCAGTAGTTTTCATAACTACTGAAGACTAAATTACTTAAAAGTACTGAAGTACTCTATCTGTTGAAAAGAACTGATGTGGTTACAACTACTGATGTAGTTACAACTACTGATGTCAGTATAACAGATAAGTACTGATGACCAATGAAACATCTGAAAATCAGAGTCTGATAAGTGTTGAGGTCAGAATGAAACAGCTGATGAGCTAAGAATTGACGACACAGCTGATGAGAAACTTTTCTCTTCAGTTGTTTCTACAATGCTGTTTCACTTCATACAACTGAAGCCAAAACCATGTCTTCAGTAGTTTCACAACTACTGATGACTAATACCAAGTCTTCAGTTGTTACAACTTCTGAAAGTTAAACCAGGTCTTCAGTTGTTTTCAAACAACTGATGACAGCACCAACACTTTCAGTCGTTTTATATCAGCCTTTTCTTACCCTATAAATACCTAAACCTAATTTCAAACGTTTCATTAGCCGTTTCATATCCTTCACTCTCTCAACAATGGCGACCATGAAACTCAAACCCAGACACAACTGTGTTGCCTACCTCTCGAAATCGGCCTTTTGGAACAAATTTGATAATGCCATCGATCTTATGGTAGATTCCCAGTACCGAACCGCTTTTCTTCTGAATCCTACCATATACCCCGATTCCCTAAGCCAATTCTGGACCAACGTCTCTGTGCAAACTGGTGAGAATGATCGCCAAATCACTCTCCAGTCGTTGGTTAACCAGAAACAGGTGGTCATCACTCCAGACATCATTCGACAAACCCTAAATCTACATGATGCCACCTGTGTCACAGAATACCCGAAAGGCACAACTGATATGTCTTTCATCAATAACGGGTATGAAGGAGACTTAAGTGCTACCACCATTCTGAAGAAGCACTTCCATGATGCTGAACGTCTTATATTCCACATGGTGAATGTCTGCCTTGCACCAAAAACCTCCTCATGGGATCAGATGTCCTCCCGATGGCAACAGGTATTATACTCTATCTTTGAACGACAAAATCTAAATTTTTCTGAGATAGTTTTTATGGAACTAAAGGATCTGGCTTTGAAACCTGTGGCAAACAGATGGATATTATATCCCAGGTTTCTCATGGCCATAATTTTAAATCAGCTAAAATCAGACGGCCTTGTTGGCCTTGGAGTCCCTGCTCCGGCTGTATTGCCTGAAGTATACTCCAGGCACAACTCTGACCCTACAATGAAAGGGGCTGCCCGGCTGCTAAAACCCAAGCAGCGGGAACCCACAGCCTCCACTTCCAGATCCAAAGTCCCCACCAAACCCAACACCAAAAAGCCCAAAAAGGCTACTCAGGGAGATGAGTCCCCTGAGGATGCCCCTGTAACACCAATACAGGAAACACTTACTGGTTCTAACCCCCCAGTAGTGTCAAAGACTCCACCAGCCCTAGCCGCTCAGGCATCCTCTCAACAGGATCCTGATGCAACCATAATTGGGGATACCACAATGCTGGAACCTATCTCAATTGAGAAGGTTACCATTGAAGAGCACCAGTCACCCCGGGTGCAATCTGCTTCAAACCTATCTCCAATGCAACCGCCCCTCAAAGCCCAACCATTATAGTTGCACAAGTGCTGAGTCAGCTGCATTCCTCTCCTCCTCCCCAAAACCAATTACAATGGGGAGAACCTCAACAGCTGAGGAAGAGGACCAAAATGCTGCTGATAACCCACAGCACAGGGGTTATAATGTTCAATCTCCCCGTGTAGAGGAGGAGGTTAGAACATCTGGTGAGGCTGCCACTTCTACTGATTCAGCAAATGAACAGGATGCAGTTGGTAACATCTCTAAGACCTCACCAGAGGCAACTGCCGATGAAGGACTCAGTCCTGAGGCAGGAAGTCCCCAGAACCAAGAACAAGGGGCACATGCTACAACTGATCTACACTCAGGGCATGTACATCCTGATTCAATCAGGAGGTCAGGTGATTCAGCAAAGACTGATGATGACCTGGGCTTTTTCTTTGATGTCTTAGCCCATAACACAATCCTTGAGGCTGAGGTGAGCAGACTCAAAGAACTGCTTGCCAAAATGTCTCAGGATCAAAGTCCATCTGCCCCAATAAACCCACAGATGGCACCTTCATCTGAAGGTTCACCAAACACTCAGCCACTACACTCAACTGAGCCACCAGCCACTGCTTTTGGCACCACCTCTCAGGGACAGAACCCCTCTGAGCAGATGGTTGCTACTTTCAACATTCCTTACCTCTCATCACTCCCATCATCAATGAGATTGTGCATAAAGCCATTGATGAGAGGATCTCCTCAAATCTACAAACACTTGTTGATGATGCTGTGCAAAAGAAGCTTTCTGCCATTCAAACCCCTGAACCCAATGCACCCAAAAAGGGGGAGTCTAAGGCAGTGAAAGAAAGAAAGAGAAAGAGAGTGGAAGATGAGAAACAACAAGAGAAAGAAAAGGAGTTAGAAAAGGAAAAACAGCTGATCACATACAAGAGAAAGAAAAGTGCTGAAACTCAAAAGCCTGATGAAGAGAAATCATTGGAAGATCTGGTTAAAGAAGCTGATGAAGCTCACAGCAGATCAATGGACAAAATAATAGACCAACTCTTCAGACAGGGCTTTGATACAGCTACATTAGACACTGAGATCAGAAGGCTGGAGATTAAAGAGATACAAGAGAGATGGGCCAGTTACAGTGTGATGGAAAGGGAGAGGTTGGAGATAATGATCAGGTTTATTGCAAAATACTTGGGAAGATCATTAATTGAGATTAAATCATGGACCAGAGACAGTATTCTGGCAATAACCACCAGAATCTGTGCTTCTGAAGCATTCAATAAAGGGTTGATTATCGAAGCCTTAGATGAAGCAGGTGCTGGGAAGAGACTGATATGGCCAAGCTTTCCAAAGCCAAACTTACCACAAAAATGCTAGATCAGCCTTCCCAAACTCCCACTCAAAAACAACCAACCCCACAACTCTCCAAACCAATCCCTAAACCTAAACTTAAACCAACTCAACCCTCAAAACCAACTCCCTTACCCCAAAAACCACCTCAAACCACATCCAAGGATGCACCCAGAAGGAGGAGAAGGGTGTTGAGGATGGAAGAAGAAGAAGAAGAAGATGATGAAGAAGACAGTCTGCCAATCTCTGCTGTTCTAAAAATACCTGAGCCCAGAAGTCAACAAATGATCACACCAGACTTTCAGAGGCAAATGGTGAAAGTTAAGATTGAAGAAGAAGAACAGCAGAAACAGCACGATGAGCAACTTTTGAAGATGGTTGACAAAGAGTTTCCTCAGTCATCATCTATACAAGCCATGAAGAAACACGCTCAAAGGCTGTATGCTCTCAGGTATACCTTTCAATATCAAAAGGAGAGAGTAAGGATTTGGCCAGACCCCAGGGTTAGTTCTAGAATTCATAAGAAATCCATACCAAGTAGATACAATGGCCAAGTGAGAAAGACCATAGATGCTGTTATTATGTTGGCCATTGTAGTCTCACCCTGGGAGATACTTGAAGACTTCAAGAGAGCCTACAAGTCAAAGATGACCCCTCAAACTCTAATGGAGAACAAAATGGTCAAGAAGGGGTTGTTATACAAGAGGCTTGAAGAGATCAAGAAAAATGAACTCCAGTTGTTATTAGAAGGGACTCACCCAGATGAATTTGCTTACAGAGAGATAACAACTGTTGAGTTGAAAAATGGAAAGACGTTAAAGTACCTATCAGAGTACTATGGCCCAGAGTTCTTCTTCGAAGGAGAAGCAGAAGAACTCACTAAGGAGGAACAAGTTGTTCTCCTTGAGGCCTACGTCAGAGAGTCTTATAGACTCATCAATGGGAAGTAGGTTTCATGGTTGGGATAACAGCTCTGTGTCCAGTTCCCCAAGACAGAGTTCCTTCCATCCTTTGACATTCACATCTACTGAAACCTGTTCCCTGGCCTGTGCTTATCCGATATCTCTGAAGCTGATCAAGAGAGTATTTCTGCCAAGAATAAGTGGGACCTCAATAAGCTTAAAGGTTTTGGCTGCATTGGTTCAGGGGGAGTTTGTTGGACCAAAAGAACCAATGAGCCTGATCAGAAAAACCTTTAAGTCCCACGGACATTACAACAACTGAAGTAGTCTGCAACAGCTGAAGACATCAAGTGATAACAAAGTCTGAAGTGAAAGAGCTGAAGACAAAGTCTGAAGTGAAAGAGCTGAAGACAAAGTCTGAAGTGAAAGAGCTGAAGACAAAGTCTGAAGTGAAAGAGCTGAAGACAAAGTCTGAAGTGAAAGAGCTGAAGACAGTCTGAAGACAAAGTTTCAGATGTTGTCACAACAGCTGAAGAAGACCTCTTCAGTAGTTGTGATGGTTTCCTTTCAGTATTTTTATGTTTCTTGTAATCAGTACTTGTAGTTTCAGCAGTTTTAGTTTCATCTTGTACTTAGCACTCTGAGATGTTCTCAGTTGTTGTGAACATTCTTAGTAGTTTGCTTACTTTCAGTTGTTTGTAATAATTCTGTTAGATGTCACTATCAAGTGACATCAGCAGACGTCACATTCCTTTATATAAGGAATGTTGACCTAATTGTAAGTGGGACGAGCAGCTATAGCAAACTTAGAAAAGTTTAGCAGCCGCCACACCGAAGCATTGTGCATGAATGATATTATCCATTTTGAAGAAAACCCTCTTTCTCTATAACCGTGTACTGTTCCATTGAATATCTATTGTGTTCTTGCTATATTTGTCTAATTCTTGTTCTAATTCCGCTGCGATTCAACTCTAATTGATCAAACTTAGATCGCTGATCCTGACAGTTTAGTTTAAGAAAAATCTACTCATGGTTAATCATCCTAACAGCTGATACAAGATATTTGAATATCTGCTGATCAAAAGCTTTTATGAACAGATAAGCATATTGTTCATTTGTGTCAACTTTAACTAGTTTTACAATCCTTTATCAAAATTATCTCTAATCAAATGATACCCGATGTTGATGTGCTTTGTCTTTGAGTGCTCTATAAGATTCTTTATAATAGAGATAGAATTGTTGTTGTCTATATGGATAGGAATCTCATTGAAATTGAATCCAGTTTATCTGATTCTGAATCCAAAGCACTTGAGAATCGCAGCTAGCAGCAGCAATGTATTCAGCTTTAGCGGTTGATGCAGACATATAGGATTGTTTCTTGCATTGCCATGAGACTATCCTTCAACCAGAAGTTGACATCCCCCATATGTAGACTTTGCAGTCATATTGTAGCCACTATAGTCACTATATGTATAGGCATACAAATTGAAGTCAGAATTGTTTGGATACCAAAGGCCAAGTTTAGGAGCACCTTTAAGATATCTGAGAATTCTTTTGACATCAACTAGGTGTGACATCTTGGGTTTGGCTTGATATCTTGCACAAATACATGTAGCAAACATGATATCAGGCCTACTGGCTGTGAGGTACATAAGAGACCAAATCATAGCCCTGTATAGATGTTTATCAACACACTACCCCTCAAGATCTAGCCCTAGAGATTGGTTTCTGGCTATGGGTGTCTTAGCAAACTTGCACTCAGTTATATAAAACCTAGTAAGTATGTCTTGCACATACTTTGACTGGTTTATGGAGATTCCATTGTCAACCTGCTTCACTTGAATTCCTAGAAAGAAATTGAGTTCCCCCATAGCACTCATTTCAAATCTATTCTTCATATGCTTATCAAAGTCTTTGTAGAGCTTCGGATTAGTTGACCCAAAAATAATATCATCTACCTAAACTTAAACTAGCATCAAGTCATTTCCTGTTCCTTTGATGATGAGTGATCCATCAATAGTACCTCTCTTGTATCCATGCTGACAGAGATACTATGATAGTGTGTCATACCACTTCCTTGTAGTCTGATGTAGCCCATAAAGAGCATGGTCAAGCTTGCAGACATAATCAGGATGATCTGGGTCTGCAAAGCCAGGTGGTTGTTTGACATACACCTCCTCATCAATCACCCCATATAAGAAGGCCCACTTGACATCAAGTTGGTAGACCTTGAAATTCTTGGATGCAACAAACGCCAAGAATATCCTAATAGCTTCAAGTCTTGGTACAGGAGCAAAATCATCTGTGTAGTCAATCCCTTCTTCTTTGTGTGTACCCTTAAACAACCAATCTTGTCTTCTCAGCTTAATTCTTGGATTAGAATATTCTGTTGATAAGGTACCTGTAGATCCTAAAACATATTCACAAGATTTTTATAAAAAGTTGGTAACTAAATCAAGATCAAATAGCCAGTCAGGACCCGAATCTTTCATTGGCTGACTCCTTAACTACTCTAGTTCTGAGATTGTATACTCTATAAGCCTTAGCTTAGGAAGAGTATCCAATAAAGTGTCCATCATCTGATTTCTCAACAAATTTGGCTATTTGATCCTTGGTATTCAAGATGGTGCAAGGACATCCAAATGATCTAAAGAAATCAATAAAAGGTCTCCTTTTATGCCACAGTTCATAAGGAGTCTTACCATGAGTCTTGACTACTAAAACTTGGTTCTCCATATAGCAGGCAGTGTTGACTGCTTCTGCCTAGAAGGTGATGGGCAGTTTAAAATCAGAGAGCATGGTCCTTGCAGCCTTAATAAATGTCATGTTTCTCCTCTCAGCAACACCATATTGCTGAGGTGTCCTGGGGGCACTATATTGTCTTGTAATACCCTTTTCATCATAAAATGTATCAAGGATTTGTTTCTTGAATTCAGTTCCTTGATCACAGCTTATGATCTTTACCTTGTGATCATATTGATTCTCAATACGCTGGTGGGGCCAAAGAGATCCATATGTAATAAGTGTAGGGGAGTAGTGATGGAGTTCTTTTCCTTTGGCGTATAAGACACCTTGTGTTGCTTCCCTTTCAGGCATGCAACGCAGTGGTCATCACTTGTAAACTCTTTCTTTGGCATTCTAGTTACCAAATCATTCTTAATTAATTTATTTATGTTTTTAAAGTTTACATGGCACATTCTTTTATACCAGAGAAAAGACTCATCACTATTGGCTTTAGAAGAAAGCAATAAACTTCTCCGGAAGGGGATGTTTCCTGCAAATCCATCTTTTACATGTTTCCTTTCCTGGGTGCTCTGAGCAGGATATCCTCTTGAGGAATGACCACCCTAGGCTTGAGAACAATGCACTCACGCTTAGTCAAGAGCATTTTATGACTCCGATCACAAAATTGCGATACACTCAGAAGATTGTACCCAAGCTCCTTAACAAAGTTTAGGTTTTCAATGCTGAGCTTACCATTTATGACCCTTCCCCTTCTAGTAATGTAACCACCTGAATCTCCACCAAAAAGAAACTAGCCCTCCATCAATTTTCTCAAAGTTTTGATGCAAAGAGTCACTTCCTATCATGTGCTTGGATTAGCCACTGTCAATGCTCCATACATTCCCTTTGGTCTTTAGTTGTTCCTGCACATAATGAAAAGGTTAGTTATATTTGGAAACCTAAGCCTCATTGGTCTTGGGCTTGTCAAAGTGAACAGAAGATAATTTAACAGTAATTAATCATGTACGCAAGTTCTGAGGATCATTTGCTATTGTTGATGAAGAACTTTTAGTCACATGGCCTTCCTTCATCTTCCACACCATCTTTGGAAGACTAAACTTGGGCCTTAACACTTCGAAAGTTTTGGTGACTGGACCTTCGAAAGCTTTTGCATCCACTACAGTAGACTTCAGTACTTCAGACGCATTCCTTTCTTCCAAAACCAAATTTTCATCCGAAGGTAAGTTTTCACTTATCTTCTTCCTTACTTTGGAGCTTCCAAAAAAAAGAGATTTTCCTTCAGAAGCTATTTTCTTCTTCTTCTTCTCAGATGTTTTTTTCTTGGTCATGTGGATAGTACTTTTGGGATTGTAGATGCAATCCTTAGCAAAGTGAGAAGTACTACCACACATGATGCATTCAGTTGGCATGCTTTTGAGAGTCTTCTTTTGAATAGGAGCCTAAGCTTGATAACTTTCCACTTCATTCTTCATCTTCTCAGATGATGTAGTAGGCTTCTTAGGATGAGGCTTGCTCTTGGAACTGGATGGTTTAGGTTGTGCATCAGTGATGCATATTTTATCAGCCTTCTTCTCTTGACCAGGAAGATTTGGACATAAACTAGCACTACTGGTACTAGAGTCCATAGTTAGGTCTTCAGTCTTTACCACTTCAAATCTACCAAAAATGAAAACTTGCTTTTGCTTGGAGTTGAAGGTGGCCTTGATATCTTGGGCTTTCTTGGACTTTCTTTTAGCTGCCCTGATCAAGTTCTTCCTTGCAGACTTGGTCATCATTGGTTCTTTCTTCTCTCTAAGAGAATAGTGTCCCTTTTTAGGATAACCCTTATCACTTACATCAGGTTCATCTTTCACTATCTCCTCTTCATCTTCATCCTTCTCTTGGATAGGATCAATAGGAAGCAACTCATCTTGACAAGTTCCACACCTTGGAGATCTAACAGATACGAGTGTGTATGGAGGAGCTATCTCACTTGATCCTAGTCCCTGCATCTTTTGGTAACAAACTTTTGCATGCAAGGATAAGGATATTATGTTCTTAAAGGTTTCCTCTTCAAGAACATGTTTTTTTGCCATGTCTTTGCTGATCGCAAGCTCAGCCTGGCGTTCAGTTAACTTGGTAATGAGATCTTTTATTTGAGTCTTGTAGTTTGTATGCTCATGCGTAAGAGTTGAAATGGTTTTCTCTAAATCTTCTATTTTAAGTTTATAGTAGTTTTCAGCTCTTTTAAAGTTAGCTTTTAAAATATTTAAGGACTCAAGGTCAGATCTTACTTCCAAGTTGTAAGACCTATATATTTTAACTTTAGCAATGCATTCAGGAGTACAAAGATGTTCTTATACCTTGGCTTCTTTATAATCAGCCATCAGTGCTTGGTTTGGAGAAGCATCTTCTACCTGAAAGCTCAAGTCAAAGCCTCCTTCTTCAACAGCAACAGCAGCATGTTGCTTTGGTTGGCTTGGTTTCTCAGTTCTTGGGTTGCATCAGTGTAGTTTGCTCTAGATTATGCTTGGCCACCATTTGTACTTGGTGCCTTGCACTCTCTAGCAAAGTGTCGCATTTGGTTATAGTTTTAACACTTCACCTTGCTTTTATCCAATCTAAACTTTCCACTGGCCAGATTGTTGGGAAACTTTCTTCCTGTCCTCTTGTAGAACTTCTTGACTCTATGAGTGAGAAGACCCATCTATTGGACTATCTACATGTACTCCAGATCATCTCGATGGATGCAGTCCAAGTCTTCAAGAGTGAAGAGAAAGTTTCCACAATTTTCATCAGCAGACACAAAGGTTTAAGCAGAGCTTGTCTCTTGGAATGGCCTTCCTTGGATGTAGCTCTCCCTTGGTGTATCATGGAAGGTGATGAAAGGACCCTTTTATAAGTTTTTAGGGAAGCAGATAAGATGATGTTGTGGTTCTCTACTATCCCTTTCAACCACATGAATGGCTGAACTCTGCTGATTGTTGGAAAAGCCGCTTGATGGATTTTGCAATTTCATCTCCATCTGGTAGCCAGTAAGGACACCATACATCTCTATGAGAGTAAGAGTAGAGAGTTCTTAGTTCTTTTGATGGCCACAGAGTAGTGAGTCCATTGTCTGGGAAGAGAGAGCATAAACTTTCGCACTATGTCCCTATTCTCAAGCTTGACTCTAACATCCATTAGAGTATCCACGATCTCAACATACCTAAAGTATTGTTGAGTCATGGTTTCACCTGTCTTGTAGGTGAAGTTCTTGAACTGCTGCTTCATTATATCTTTCTTGTTTTCCTGGGCTTCCTTAAACCCCTTATACATGAGCTTTAGTGCATCCCAGAGCTACTTAGCAGTCTTGCACTTCTTGAAGCCTTTGTATATGGTGTTTGGAAGAATAGTTTGAAGAGCAGTTATGGCTTTCTGATCTACATCTATTTTCTTCCAGTCTTCTTCAGAGTAGTCAGCCATTTTGATGGAATCAAATCAAACAATGTGACTGATTACGAACTTAGACGACAATAAGAACATAAAAAGGTTGATGTTGATTCTCCCAAGGATCTTTTCAAATCTATCAAACAAATATAATAATAGATTGTTATACTTGAATTCAACAAACAAAAATCATGGTGCAGAAACCCATGATTAATGCTATGATATCTGTGTGTGAATGTGTGTGTGTGATTGCTAATGATTGAATGCTTGAATGATAATAAACTGCTTGATTGTATTGATTGTTCAAAAGCTTACAAAGGATTAGGGTATTATGCTATTTATAGCCTATATAGATAGCTATTTACAATTACAAAAATACCCTTATGTAAACGAAAACTACATAAAAGATCCTAACTCTAAGTCGCTCGCTGTGGATGTTAAGTCGTCCGCTATGGATGTTGAATAAGTTGTCCGATGTGTCTTGGATACTGTCCGCTGTGAACACTTGTTGTATGTTTGACTTGTTAGTTGTCTGCTATGGAGTGTTCATCCGGTGTGGATTGAACATCCGTTGTGGACTGTTCATCAGCTGTGGACTTTTGATCATCCGTTGTGTGTTTTGTTCATCCGATGTATGTTTTGTTCATCCGCTGTAGACATTTGGACTTATTCTTCATCCGCTGCATGGACTTGGTCATCCGATAAGGGCACTTCTTCATCTGCTGCAGACACTTGTCAAAATTTCTTTTATCTACAAACCTGAAAAAGAAATTTTAACAACAATTAGTGTATGTTATGAATGTTAATGATACTAATGTGTTAGTTAATGATTATTTGGATGTTATAACACATAATGTTTGATTATGGCAAGCATTATCCTTTAATGCAATTGTTGAGTCCAACAATACTCCCCCTAAGGATGATGTTGCCATCTCTTTAATGTTTGCTTGTTAATGTTTTGTTTGTTAGTAAATATGTGTGTGTTAATGTTTGTTATGTAGGATTGCAATGATTGTGTGATGGACTCAGATTGTTTGATTGACTGTTGACTAAATGGTTGACTGTTTGAATAATTGAATGATTTCATGTATGATTGAATGGTTACTTGTTTGTTTCACTGATTACACTTATGTAATCTTATTGCCTTGAATGTTTGATTTGTATGTTTGCTGGTGTGATTTGTTATTTGTCTGATTGTTTGTTATGTGTGATGATTATGTATGATATAAATGTTTGATTGATGCTCTGATGTGTTTGTTGTATGTTATGAATGTTTGAATGTTATGTTTGTTTGAAATGTTTGACATGTTTGTTTGTTTGTTTTTGTCTATTTGTATGTTAGTGAACCTTTAAGAATGAGAAGGACCAGCTTCTTCTACACTCTTCTGAATTTCTTCTGTTGCCTTCAATGATTCTTTATCATCTTTTTCAGTGATTTTGTCTTTCTCTACTTCTTTCACTTGATCAGCCAAAAAGATAATCTTCAATGCATTGAGGCTGTTCACTAGATGTTCAGTAAAGTATTGAACTGCACTCTTCTGATCATCATATTTGTACTTGATTGGTAAATGTACCATCTATTCTAGGGTGGTCTGATCAAGACTTTGAATTTCAATGCCGCTAAGCAAAGTGGTTACAACATGTTCACCCTTCAAAACTTCTAAATTGTTGTTTTCTGAGATCCTTAGGCTTGTGATTCTTTCAATATGTGCCAGTGATTGCTGATGTGTTTCTAATCTTTGCTTCAATGCAGCATTCACATACACTGTGCCTAGGATTCTCAGCATATGTATAAAATAACAGCAGTCACCCTTGCATAACACATCTTTGATTGCAAGGAATGACTTTGTTTTTAGAAAGGATACATATGATGGAAATAGAAGTATGATATTAACAGGATCAAACAATCTAATATCTATAGCTTCTTTTCCTTCTAATCTCCTTTCTAACACCACTTCAAAATGATTTTCATTATAGTACCATTTTGTGATTGGGTTGTTGTACTCCATCTATTTTCTTCATAATCAACTTCAAGTCTGATGGCGTCAATGGATATCCAACTCTTTCTAGCAGTTCACTGTCTAGCTTTTTTGTTTGTTCTTCACTTACTTGTTGCTTTTTACTAGCTGTTTGTTGTTCTTTTCTGAGCTTTGCAATGTGAAGTTTGTCTCCCTATCAGCCTTTTGTTTCATCTGAGTGTGCTGTTTGCTCATGTATGATCTCATTATATGATAGAAATATGCTCCCCTAGGATTGTTAGTGTGATTGACCATTTTCAATTGCATCAGGTCCAATCTGTCTTCATAGCTCAAAGATCCTAGTTTTATATATATGATAAGTATTGACAAGGCCAGATACTCTCTTAATCAGAAAAGCATCCCAGATTTCATCATATTTCCAAGCTATAGTTTTTCATCATTGGCAGAAGATGTGAGAGTTATTATGTCATAAAGCTTGACAAAATTTGTGTTTTCATTGATCATTTCTCTCACTTCGTTTCCTTCTAGCCATAGCCTGTGAGGCATGAACTGCCTAGGCTCTTCTATAAGATGCAGCTCAGGTGGAACTTGGTGATAGGTTGATAGAGATGAGGCTGGATGAGGTCTGATGATCTGTGGCTTTAAGGCATTAGTCAACATGTTTTTGTAAATCTCTCTTGCCATGTCTTTCATCTGAGAGAGAGATCTACCAGCATATGACCTGTATGGTGTTCTTGTGTGACTCAACCAGCTTTTCACCTAGAAGTAGGTCATTTTCTCTATTTGAGGGTCTTTGGGTAGATTCTTTTCAAATTCTTGTTCATCCTTTATCTCTTTATACCTTCTATATGTTTGCTCAGCTTCATTTTTCATTACATATTAGAAGTCTTTGAGCAAGTCCTTAACCTCTAAAAGGTTAAGATGCATGAAAGTATCATAAGGAAAGCCTCTGGATGCTAACTCTATTCCTATAAGTGTTTCTGGATCATCTGAGAATAGGTTCTGATTGTTTTCTATCTCATCTTCATCTAGTTCTTCTTCGTCTTCTGAATCACTTAAAATGATGATGGGCTCTGATTGTTTGTCTTGTGTTTGATCAATCTCACCTTCTTCTAAAACTACAACTTTTGTTTGTTTCTTCCTTTGTTCATCTTCATCAGTTGGTTCAGCTTTAACTTTTAAAAGTTTGAGAGGTGGAGATTCAGGTTTATCTACTTCTTGAACTGTTTGTTTTCCCTTTCTCAAAGAGGCTAAGTATAGTCTCTTCTTTTTTCTTTCATAAGTTTTCAAAGAAGACTGTGAAGATAATGCTTGGTCTTTGGATGATTTTGTTTGCATATTCAATGACTGTGCAAACTGTCTGATTATTTCTTTCTGTTTGTCTGATAGTGGATTGACTGGATCAATACTTGTTTCAGCTATTTGAGTGTCTAGAGTATGAAAATGTTCCCTTAGAATTGGTGAATAGTGTATGTTCTCAAATCGATTTGACTCACTGAACAACTGATCGATTGAGTATGATTCTTCAGGGATAACAAGTGGAAGTTCTGTTTGATGTTCCTGTGAGCTTGTTTCTCCAACAGGTGACATGATTTGTTTAGCATATTCATCACTCAGGTCATATTCTTGACCTTCTTTGTTCTTCATTCAGTTGAGTCTTTGTATATTCTAGCTCTCTGTTTAGCCTTCTTATCTCTTCTTCTTAAGCATAGATCCTCTTCTTTAATTAATCTATTTTAGAATCTTTGACATCTATATGCTTAGTTAGATAGACAACATCTAATCTGGTGCTATTTAAATCTTGATCTTTTGCCTTGATTTCTTCCTTTGATTGTTTTAGTTGTTGTTCCAGGAATTGAATAATCAACTTTTGAGCTGTTTGAACAGCCTTAATCTTCTCACTCTCTTCATCTTTTCTTTTGAGTTTGTCTTTCAACTTTGTTGCTCTATTGTTGGATATTTCAATCAGCTTGTTATACTCTGTGAATAAAAGCACTTTAGAGTATTCAATTTCTTCCTCAGTGGGAATCTCACTGCCTTGTTCTTCACCTTCAACAGGTTCAGCAGAAGTGGTTTGTTCTTCTTGATCAGGCTCATGTGTTGATGAAGTACCAACTTCTTCCTGATGAGTTGATTGTCAGCAAGTGATGCATTAATATCTCTTAAAAGAGATGAAAGTGTTTGCTGATGAGAAAAGTTTGGGCTTTGAGGTGGAGAAGGCAAGTGATGTTCCACATGAAATTGTTCCTGTTCTTGGGCATCTTCTTGTGCTTGTTTTTGATCAATGATTGGTTCTGGAATGGGAACAGCTTGTTCTTCTTGAATGATTGGTTCTTGAATTTGTACAGCTTGTTCCTCTTATATGATAGGAGCAGGTTGGATGATTGGCTGTTGATGAATCATATTTTAGAACATCATATAAGGTTCACCTTGTCCTGGAATCTCATGAAAGTGTCTGGTATAGGGATGTTATGGTCAATCATGTGAGCAGGAACAGGCACTTCAGCTCCATGATACAAGCTTGACTTGATCCTTATGAAAACATGTTCATTAAAATGAACACGCTGAAAGATGGCACGTTCTCTTGGGATATCTGGTAGGAGATCATCAATAATGATCTGAAGGAATCTTAGAAACATCTGGAACTTGTTCCTCACCTCAGTTAAGTTATAGACCATCCCATTTAACACTTGTGCATCAAAGTTGAATGGTCGTCTATCTATGATACTTGCAATGGCTGATGAGCTCCTCAGTGAAGTCGCATCCCAGCCAGTCTTTTTGTTTGCCATAGTCTTTTGGTATGTGTGCATGAGGAATCTAAATTGGGCACACATGTATGACATCTTGATTTGTTTCCTGTCTATGGTACTAGTGTAGCCTATTTGCCTGAAAATATTTATGTAACACATAGTTTTCATCAAATTCTACTGGTCCTTTTGCATCTTTATCTCCAAGTTGAAGAACCATTCTAATGACTTCCTGTGAGATGATGATCTGATGATCATGTATAGTATATACCACTACTTGCTGGTCATTCATTTGCTCCAAATAAGCATGAGTCCAGAATTAGACTATATGATCCTCATATATCTTTGGTCTAGCTGTCATGGCATGAACTAGTCTGGTTTGTCTTAGGGCATGAATCATATCTCAGTTTCTGAGCTTTAGGTGAATCAGCATTGAGATAGGCCTAAATGTTGTGATCTCCGACAAACACTAGGTTTGCCATATCTACAATGAAAAAGATTAATGTTAGTATCTTGTGTGTTAATGATATGTGATGATGAAATATTGATCAAGTGTTGATCAAGTGTTCACTGGACTGTTGTGATTGTTGTGAAATGATGAAATGAATGCTTAACACTTGTGATGTGTTTAAAGTGTATGTTTGATTGGTATTATCTACTAAGTCAATTTGACTTATTCAAAGTCAACTGCTTGGTTACATAAAAATCTTGTGTGATTTAATTGTTTTGATCCAAATTGTTTTTGCATTAGGTTTGTTTTTATCACAAAGAGTTGTTTGTGTCATATTATACAATGATTTCATTTCATAACAACTTGTTCATGAATTTCAGTTTGACCTTTTAAAGTCAAAAAGACCATTTAATGCACATTAAATGAATATGCATTTAATGTTTGTGTGTTCAATACCATGCCAAATTAACTAATTTTACATGTTTGTTACTGACTTTTGAACATGTTTACCAAGTTATAACATATTCAAGTTTGTTTAAACATTTTCAAAGATTAAACATCAGTTTTTCTATGATTTTGGCAAGAACATCATGACTATTCATGAACCCGATGAACATTTAATCAAATTAAACCAAAAAAACAGTCCTAATACATTCGACTAAGGTCATCTAACACATATTTAGTGTTTGATTTGGTTTAAAACATCAAAAGATTCATGTTTTGATTTTGGGTTCAAAGTTCGACAAGGTCAAACAATGAACAAGATGTTTTAATGATTCTTTGATGATTTGAATGATGTTAACATACCTATTTGATTAAAAATCTAAAAAAAAATCAAATAGATTTTAGGTTTAGGATCGAACAGGGTTCTAAGGTTTAGCGGAATTTTTGAACGTTTTGAAATTTTGATTTTCTCTCTCTCAATCGTGATGAATGAAAAAAACACAAGTGTTGATGTATATATACAACAGACAAAATGAATGTCTGTTGTGTATACAGTTTGTATGTCCGCTATGTAAACAGTTTAAATTTAAAATTTTATTTTAAGTCATGCGCTGTGAAATACACATGCGCTGTGTAAACAGTGCGTCCGCTGTACAATTTTAAACTGTACGCTATGGACTTGTTGACTGGTTGACTAAGTCTACAGCAGATGACTACTTGGTCATGCGTTGTGGACTCTAAATGTTTGACTATGTTCATAGCGGATGAACATTTGTTCATGCGCTGTGCACACTTGTGTGATAAAAATTTACAACTGATGACAAAAAGTTCATAAGCTGTGAGTTGTTCTCTATTCATAGAGCGGATGAACATTTAGTTCTACGCCGTGATTACTTGATGATGATGTACAGGGTATGTTTACCTGTGTACATACGCTATGTACACTTGAATTGTTTCTACAACGAATGACTAATGTAAGTCATGCGCTATGAAATGGCACTGTATTCACAGCGGATGTCTTACCAACATCATGCGTTGTGAACACTTGTATGTTCACTAGTGCATAACGGATGTATGTTTGTTTTGTCCACTTTATACACTTGGTATATTTTGCATGTTATGATGGTTACTGTAACTACAGCTGATGTATGCTATTTGTCCGCTGTGACAACAGTTGTCAAAATTTCAAATTTTGTTTGTTTTGAAATGATTTCTTCCGAAGCATATGTTTGATAAAATTTTCTTCTAAAGCTTATATTTGATAAAATTTTCTTCCAAAGATTATGTTGTTTGTTTTTCTTCCAAAGCATATGTTTGATAAAATTTTCTTCTGAAGTTTATGTTTGATAAAATTTTCTTCCGAAGCTTATATTTGATAAAATTTTCTTCCGAAACTTATGTTTGATAAAGTTTTCTTCCGAAGCTTATGTTGTTTGTTTTTCTTCCAAAGCAAATTTGGTTTGTTTTTCTTCCGAAGCAAAAGTTGTTTGTTTATCTTTCGAAGGAAAAGTTTACTTCCGAAGGAAAAAAAGGAAAAGTTGTTTGTTTTTCTTCTAAGCAAAATTTTCTTCCGAAGTATATTTGATTTTTTTCCAAAGAAACATTTGTTTGTTGACACTTGTTTGAAACAAAATGTTTGTTTAAAATATATGTTAAAATGTTAAAATTTTAACATGATCAATATATGGATGTTAAAAACACTCACAAGCAATGTTGTACAGTATTACGCATATGTATGTGTGCAAACTACTATGTTTGAGTGCTTGCTTGACTTGGCTTTATTTAAAAACTCAAAGTTTAATATTTCGAGTTTTAAAATTGTATGATTATGCACATATTCTGCTGCCTTTGACATCCCCATGTTCATTTTCTCCCCCTAAATTTTTGCATATTTATAAAAACCTTTTATAAAATGACAAAAATTTGTATGTGTTAGAATGGAAATCATCAAAGTCCAATTTGATTGCTTGCTTGATAAAAGTTAGAAAGACAACATTTTATCTAACTAATGAACGATTTTCATGTGTGGACATGAATCATTTGCATATAACATGAGATCATACTAGTATTAAATTCTCACTGAGTTGTTTGAATGTTTACGAGAATAGACATAGACTAATACAATGTTGATTGTAGATATTATGATCCACTAAAACTCATGCATGGTATTAATGATTGATTGAAACAGTGAGTGATTATCATGTTTTGAGTTGATTGATATGAGTTGTATGTACCCCACATCTGATTGTATGTTTAGAATAACCCTCCTCAAGATATGCTAGAAAGCACTTTCAATACTTATGACCTAGCTACTTAGGATTATAAATGCTCAAGTTGATCTATGTTGTTTGATCCTCATTGGGATTCTTTTTCACTTTACTTTGGAAGGTGATCCTCTTTGGGATTCTTTTGATTTATTCACAAGGAATGTAGTCTAGTAGACTTTATTGATTGTTCATCCAAGATGGATGTGTTTCTCATTGGGAATCTTTTTGGATCATGATGTAGGTCATTCAGGTCTATGCTCAGCACAACAAAGAATTCTGTGGTGTACTCCAGGTCTATGAAAATCATAACAGAGGATACACTTGTATGATTGAGCAATTTATAAACTGTTTCACTTGGTGTATTGTAATTAGTTTACAAGCAACCTATATTGGATAGATTAATATTTACCATAAACCAAGATGTGTTGATGACCACACAATCATGAGAATATAGTGCTTTACTATTGTATGTGTTGTTTGGTGTCCTATGCTGGGCCTGTCCACAAGAGTATTATTAGTCTTTACTAGTGAAAAAAGACTCAAGTGAAGAACTGAGCTGTTGTACTATCATTTCTCATGAGTGGTATGTGTGATTCAAGGTGTTTTTCAATTAGGAAACATGAATGATTGTTTGATATCTTTATTTTGAAAGATGCATGTTGATGTTAAACTTGGACTTTGACAAAATCAAGCTTGTTTGAAATTATTGTTTTGAAAACATTACTTGTTTGATTCATAGTTGATCATACCAAGTGACGGAACTAGAAATTCAAATCTTGTTGAATCAAATGGTTTAGTAAATAGGTTAGCCAATTGATTATCTATATGGACTTTGATAAACTTTATCAGACCCTTTTCAAAGCAATCTCTCAAAAAGTGATATCTGATATCTATGTGTTTTGTTTTTGAATGTTGAACTGGATTGGCAGTGATAAACATGACAATAAAATTGTCAATGTGTATGGGTGTTTTAAGAAAATTAAAGACATAATCAAGCATTTGGTTTTGAATCCAAAGAACTTGAGAACAGCATGCAGAAATAGCTATGTATTCTGCTTTAGTTGTTGACACAGAGACATTTGTTTGTTTCTTTCACTGCCAGGAGATCAATCTTGATCCAAGAAACTAACAACAACCAGTAGTAGATTTTTTGATACTATTGCATCCACCATAATCACTGTCTGTGTATGTATATAAAGAGAAATCTCCATCTTTTGGATACTATAGGCCAAGTGTTGGCTTTCCTTTTTAGTATCTGAAGATTCTCGTTACAGCATTCATGGGTGATTCTTTTGGATCTGCTTGGTATCTGACACACATGTAAACTGCTTACATGATGTCTGGTCATCTTGTTGTTAGATACATCAGAGTACCTATCATTTATCTGTTGAGTTTCTGATCAACTGATGTTCCTTCTGGATCGGGTCCAAACTTCAATCCAGTTACAAATGGTGTTTTGCTTGATGTGCAATTAGACATGTTGTATTTCTTTAATATCTTATTCATATACTTGCTCTGGTTGATAAAAGTTCCTTTAACAAATTGTTGAACTTGAAGACCAAGGACGAATGTAAGTTCTCCTATTGAGCTTATTTGGAAGATTGAATAAGAGTTTCAAACTCTTTGTAAAGTTGGATGTTTGTGGAACCAAATATTATTTCATCCACATAGACTTGAAGCACTAACAAGTCTTGTTCTTTTCGTTTTAAGAATAATGTCTGATCTATTTTCCCTTGTGTATACCCATTCTGTAGTAGAAACTTAGATAAAGTTTCATACCACTTCCTAGGTGCTTGATGAAGACCGTACAGAGCTTTATCTAACTTGTAGACTCTGTGAGGGAATTCCGGGTCTTCAAACCCTGGTGGTTGAGCAACATATACCTCTTCATCTATCTTTCCATAGAAGAATGCTCACTTGATATCCATTTGGAAGAAAGTGAAGTTTTTGGATGAGGCATATGCAAGGAACGATATGATGGCTTCTAGTCTAGCTACTGGAGCAAAGACATCATCATAATCAATGCCTTCCTCTTGAGTATATCCTTGGGTAATTAGCCTTGCTTTGTTTCTGATGACAATCCCTCTATTGTCTGCTTTGTTTCTAAAAAGCCATCTTATGCCAATGGCATATTGACCTTCAGGAAGATCAACCAATTTCCATACCTTTTGCTTTCTGAATTGTTGTAATTCCTCTTGCATTGTTTCTATCCAACTGTTGTCTTTGAGTTCTTCTGTGATGTTTTTAGGTATAGTTAGAGATAGGAAGTAGGAATACAAGCAAATGTTTGCTGTGTCAGATTGACTTCGTGTCAATACGGTATTGAGGTTACCTATGATATTTTCTAAAGGATGATCTTTGTGAACTCTGGTTGTTGTAATCTGATCAATAGGGATGGTTGAATTATGATTGGTGATTGTTTGGTTGGGTGTTGATGGATGAGCAAGGGTGTTGGTTGTTTGAGTATCTGGTTGTGAGGGTTCATTGAATGTTTATGGTGAATCATGAAAGAAATCTATGATTTCTTCTTCAAGATGTGTATCTGGTAATGAATGATAATCATCATCTTCTTCAACTGTGGTTGGTTGATGTGAATTTGTTTGGTTGTTTGGTTGTGGTTGAGTGGTCACAGGTGTTGATGAAGATGGTGCGTCTGATGATGTTTCTTTTGATGTGTTTGTTTGTTTTGGAGGAGTTGAAACTGTGGTACTGGAAGGAGTGATGATTGTTCTCCTTAGAGGATCAACAGTTAAAGGAACATCTATGGTTGTTGGTGGAACCTTTGGATACTCATTGTCAGCCTTGGTACCTGAAACATCAAAGAAAGATGCATCAAATGATTTTGTTAATGAGTCAATATCAACCAACCAGTCTGATCCAATGACTTTCTTAGTGAAAGAATGTTCATTAAAAACAACATCTGTTGTTTCTTCCACTATATTCAGTCTTGGATTGTATACTCCATAAGCTTTTGAGCTTCTGGAGTATCCAACAAAAAATCCATCATCTACTTTTGGAACAAATTTAGATAATTGTTCTCTGGTGTTTAATATTGAAACAGAACATCCAAAAGCTTTAAGAAATCCAATGAAAGGTTTTCTTTTAAACATTAATTCATATAGTGTTTTGGAATGTTCTTTGATTATTAATGTTTTGTTTTGAATGTAGCAATCTGCGTTGATTGCTTCAGCCTAAAAAGATATGGGTAATAGAGAGTCAGCTAGCATAGATCTAGCAGCTTCTATTAATGTTCTGTTCCTCCTTTCAGCAACACCATTTTACTGAGGAGTCCTTGCTACACTGAATTGATGACTAATTCCTTTCTCTGCACAAAAAGAAGAAATAGAGTCATTTTTAAATTCAATACCATTATCACTTCTTAGAGATTTAACTTTAAGATCCAATTGATTCTCAATCTTAGTGATAAAGGATTTGATGATTTCTGATGTTTCTGACTTGTGTAGTAGAAAGAAAACCCATGTGAATCTTGAGTAATCATCTACTATAATACGACAATATTGCTTCTTTCCTATGCTAAGGATGTTTGTTGGGCCAAAACGGTCCATGTGAAGCAATTTGAGTGGTGTGTTGTTTGAGTTTACCAATTTTGACTTATGAGACACACTGTGTTGTTTTCTTTTCAAACATGCAGTGCAGTGTTCTGTACAGAAGAATTCTTTTTATGGTAAACCTATTACTAAGTCACCTCTTACAAGTTGATTCATTCTGTTATAATTTGAGTCTCCCAAAAGTTTGTGCCATCATTAGGAAACATCTTCTGATGCTTTTGATAGTAAACATTGTTGGGGTTTTCACAAGTTTATCAGAGTCATTTTATCCTTATAAAATGAAAAACACAGCGGAATTTGAATGAAAAACTTGTTACCGTTAATATATATAAACCAATTTATATATCTGTTAAAACCCGTAATGGATCATTATATGAAAAACCATGTTTACAAACAACCAGAGGGTGTTTAGAAATCTACCTATCGAATGGGACAGAGGAAGAAAATCTTTATCGGCAGCTTCCAAAGTAGGAAACCTCAAGCTTGTCTAACCAAGCTTCCAACAAAACACCAGGTTGCTAGGATTTTTGAATCGAGTTCTATTCTTGGTTTTCTTAGACCGATCGAGAGAAAAACATCAGGAACACCGATCTGCGCCTTTTGTGTGTTGTAAGTCATTAGTGAGAGTGGTTGAATGCAATCATATATTGTACGTCCTGTGAAACTGAATTTCAGAGTGAGAGAAAAGTAGGCGGGACCCATCCATTTAACCCTTCCGCATTTCTCTAATATTCATGCGAATTAGTAAATGCGGATGAACAAACTCTAACCGCATTTGTAAATGCGGATGAAGAAATTTCATCTGCATTTCATAAATATACATCCGCATTTGTAAATGCGGATGAACAGTTCATCAGCATTTCCTTAAATGCACATCCGTATTAGTAAATGCTGACATTCAGTTTCATCAGCATTTCCTTAAATGCTCATCCCCAATAGTAAATGCGGATGAAGTAATTCCTTCAGCATTTCCCCAAATGCACATCCACATTTGTAAATGCAGATGAGGAACACTCATCCGCATTTCCTCAAAACACATCCGCATTAGTAAATTCGGATGAGTAACAAAAAAATGCGGTCAAAAACACTTGTATTGTTTGTTCAACCATTTGAATAACAATACAAAGTATTCTCTCTCTAGAATAAATTATTCATATAATTTATTCATAACACTAGTGCAAATATTTTGAAAACCAATTTCTAAATACTTCAAATGTCAATATTTATTTGCATGATCATATCATAAAATAAATATTATGGGTGTTTGTCTAGCTTGTTATTGGGTATGACCCGACTTGGATCATAACGTACTAGCCACATCAATTCAATATGTGTCTTGGGCAGACCTTCCCAACAATCTCCCACTTGCACAAGATGCATAGAGAATTTATGAAAGCACTAAATACCGCCTAACAACGGTTTACCACCCCTAATACACATGATGAAGTGCCATTCAATAACATCATCTTCCTCACTTCCCTTACTTGAAAATGATAATGGTGAATCTATCATTTATCTTTTTGTTACAGATGTCATGTTAAATCCTAAGACACAGAATGATCATTCCCTATTGATTTAACTTTATCAGGCCGTAGACATCATACTCTCAACGAATAAGAGGAACAAATCCCATCTTAACTACATACGTTTCACACAATCACCTTGTATCACACCTGAAACTAGCCTTATGTATTCTCAATTATTTCAGAACAGCGAAGACCTAGATCAAAGTATAATATTTGGTGAATATCGAAACCCAATATGTATCTTAGGTCGGAGGATACAATGATATTAGCCTTTACTCAAATTGACATATAATCAATTACATAATTCCATGCAGTAAATTTTGAGAGCTGGTCTGTCTAATATTTGTATCCCACAAATATCTATGAACCTTGGTAGCCACCTCTTGCTCTATATTCATACCTTATGAATATCCATCAATCCAAGTTCATAACTGTCTTACATCATATTTGTTCCCACAAATATGACCGACTACAGACATTTAGAATAATAAACATATTCATGGATCCAAATAGGCTAAAATGGAACATAACTCATAGTATCATAATCATATATATATATATATATATTAGTCAAAATAACAATTGTTCTGATATTTAAATACTAAATAGATCAAATCAAATCACTAGAATATCGGAGTCCTAAGGCACAAGTATGACTCTCATGCTTTGGCCTTTAAAGGAGTTTCGTGAGTGGATCCGCAATACTTTACGAATACATATCTTTCCTTTTTCAACTTCATCCCTTATGTAGTTAAATCTCCACTCAATGTGCCTTGTCTTTTGATATGCACGGGGCTCCTTGATTTCAGCAATTGCACCCTCGTTGTCACAAAAGATCTCTTGTGGATCTTGAATGGTAGAGACTACCCCTAGATCAGCAATGAATTTCTTCAACCATGCAGCTTCCTGTGCTGCCAATGAAGCGGTGATGTATTCTAATTCTGTAGTGGATAATGCTACAACATCCTGCTTTGAACTCTTCTAGGATACTGCCCCTTCATTCATAATGAAGACATACCCCGATTGTGATCGAGAATCATCTTGATCAGTATGGAAACTCGCATCCGTGTAACCATTTACAACGAGTTCCTCTTCACCAGATCCGTATATTAGAAACATAACTTTAGTCCTCCTAAGGTATTTCAATATACTCTTAACAACCATCCAATGGCTATTTCCTGGATTCTGTTAATATTTGCTTGTCATGCTCAAAGCGCATGACATGTTCGGTCTAGTGCATATCATTGCATACATAATGGATCATATAACAGATGCATATGTCCTTCATTCTTTCTTGCTCATCCTTTGAGCTTGGACATTGACATGCACTCAATATTGTCCCTCTTTGAATAGGTACCAAACCCTTCTTAGAGTTCACCATCTTGAACCTTTTCAAGATTTTATCAATATATGCACTTCTGTTTAAACCTATCAACCGCCTTGATCTATCCATATAGATCTTTATTCCTAAAATATAGGCGGCTTCACCAAGATCTTTGATGAATCAACATACAACACTATGAATGTGATGATGCTCCCACTAGCTTTCTTATACACACAAGCTTCATTAGCATTCTTGATGAATCCAAATTTCTTGATCTCTTTATCAAAACGTCCATTCCAACTTCTCGATGCTTGTTTCAATCCATAGATTGATTTCTTTAACTTACATACATTATTAGGATATTATGGATCAACAAAAGCTTCGGGCTAAACCATATAGACATTCTCTTCAAGATGTCCATTAAGGAAAGTAGTTTTGACATCCATTTGCCAAATCTCATAGTCATAATATGCAGCTATGGCATATAATATCCTAATTGACTTTAGCATTGTCACAGGCGAGAAGGTCTCATCATAATCAACCCCTTGAGTCTGAGTGAAACCTTTTGCTACAAGTCTTGCTTTATAAGTATCCAAGTTTCCATGCATATCAGTTTTCTTCTTGAAAACCCACTTACATCTAACTGGTTTGGAGTTAAGCGGTGGAACAACCAATTCCCACACTTGGTTGTCATACATGGATTGCATCTCTACGTTCATGGCTTCAAGCCATTTGTCACAATTCAAATCAGACATTGCATCACGGTACGTAGTGGGTTCATCCGAGTCAACTACATAGCATCCATTCATGAAAAATCCATATCTTTCTAGTGGATAGCTAGTTCTACCGGATCTGGAACGTTTTATGTGTATTGATCAACCACTTGATCATTATCAACAACCTCTTGTTGATTGCTAGTATCAACCAAACGTGTATCGGCTTGTGGTTCTCGATCCTTATCAAGTTCCACTGTTATATCGGTAGTTCCTTCAATAAGGAATTTAGTTTCCAAGAACTCAGCCTTTTAAGCAATAAATACCTTTTGCTCTGTTGGATTGTAGAAGTAACATCCCATCGAGCCTTTGGGATATCCTACAAAGATAAACTTAGCGGATTGGCTTTCTAACTTGTTTGGGTGTCCTGCTTAACATAAGCTTCACAACCCCATACCTTTAAATATAATAATAATGGAACCCTTCCATGCCATATTTCAAAAGGTGTCTTATCCACTTTCTTGGTTAGGGCCATATTTAGAATACGGGTCGCGGAGAGCAATGTGAAACCCCAAAATGATAGAGGTAGTGTGATTCTAGCCATCATAGATTGAACTATATCCAATAGGGTTCGATTTCTCCTCTCAGACACACCATTATGCTATGGTGTTCTGGGTGGAGCAAGCTGTGAGACAATCCCACAACTCCTAATATGATCTTGAAAGGCATCACTAAAGTATTCACCTCCTCTATCCAAATGAACAACTTTGATTGTTTTGTTGAGTTGATTTTCTACTTCATTCTTGAAGATTTTGAACGTTTTAAAAGCTTCATCTTTGTGTCTCATCAAGTACACATAACCATAATGACTATAATCGTCAATGAAGGTAATAAAGTATCTTTCACCATTCCTTGTCATTTCTTTAAAAGGACCACATACATCCGAATGTATGATTCCTAATAAATCTTTTGCCCTTTGGTTAGTACTACTAAAGGGTTCCTTGGTCATCTTTCCTTGTAAACAACATTCACACTTATCAAATGAACCCTCTTAATTTTCTTCCAAAAGACCATTCTTTTGAAGTGTTTGAATATGATTCTTGTTTATATGACAAAGATGACAATGCCAAAGATATAATTCACTTAAAACCATTTTATGTTTCTTGGTGATTGACTGGTATAACGAGTTATTAAAGGATGAGTCATCATGAACCAATTCATAAATACCATTAAAACGCATAGCCTTAAAATAAAATATATCATCCATAAAAACACAAATACCATCGTTTACAAACTTTAATACATAACCATATTGTTTCAGAAGGGATACAAAAATTATTCCTAGTCAAACTAGGAGCATACAAAACATTCTTCAAAATGACTTCCAAACCACTTGGAAGCTTCAAGATATAGTCTCCTTGGGCTTCGACATCAACCTTTACTCCGTTGCCCATGTAGAGACTAGTATCCCCCTTCTTAAAATGCTTATTTCTTTTGAACCCCTGCAACAAATTCCAAATGTGAGTTCCACATCCTGTATCTAATACCCATGTGTTTGAAGAAATAACATTAAGTTCAATATGAATCATGAAAGTTGTACCTGAGGTCTGCCCAGCATCCCTATTGTTTCTTAACTCTTTGAGATAGATTGGATAGTTCTTTTTCCAACGTCGTATCTCACCACACACCAATCATGGATCGTTCTCCGTAACCTTTGGCTTCTTAAGCCTCAGTTTTGGGGTTCCCGCTTTAGTCTTTCCCTTACCCTTTCCTTTGATGTATCCCCTGCCTTTGGCAACATTTGCCTTGGGTTCGGGGTGATGCCTTTTCTTGTTGCCACCCTCATTGATCGTGAGAACCGGTAAAACCCTTTTACCCATCCCTGCCTTGGCTTTTTTTAGCATTGCATGAAGTTCCCTAATGCTCTTGTCCCATCCATTCATGTTATAATTCATGACAAAAGTCTCAAACTTCTTGGTTAGACCATTGAGGATCAAATCAGTGGCCAACATTTTTGAGACGGGACAATTTAGCCTTTCAAGACGATCAACGTGGCTTTTCATCTTCATCACATAACATGACACAGATTGGGTTTCTTCCATTCGACATGCAAGAAGCTCTCTAACCGTTTTGAAGCGCTCTACCCTCACTTGTTGAAGGAACATTTCCTTCAGCTGGGTAAACATGTCGTATGCCTCGTGATGTTCAAAATCCCTTTGAAGCTCGGGAATCATGGTTCCTAACATGAGGCAAGAAACTTGCACAAAATCCTCAGTGTGTTTAACCCAATCCTAGTTGGCGTCAATATCATCAATATGGGGTTCATCGGGAATAGGATAGTCCAACACCTATGATTTCTTTTCTTGCTTGAGAACAATTCTCAAGTTTTAAAACCAATCCATTAAATTATTATGGTTTAGATGATACTTTTCCAGGATAGTTCTTAGTGACAGGTTATGGACGGTCGGGGAAGTAGCGTTGTTATTATTTCCGGCCATTACTAAAATACAAACAAAGTTCAATTTTAGTATTTATAAAAAGACATTTTAATTATTAATACCCTTTCATGTCTCATAGAGAATTAATAATTAAAATCTAGAATCCAATGTCACATTCAAATAATGGTTAGGTGACCTTTATCCCATTATTTAAATTAACAAGGTAGTCAACTTTTGACAATTGCAACCCTTTGCAACTTCTAGTTTATGGGATCGGTTAAACATCTTTATGTTTAGTCGGCATGTATAATCTCATCAACACCATTGTACGTCATGCTTTAGTGACCCTATTCACATGGTTTCCAACTCAAGTCGTCCTACTTACACACATGTATGAGTTTACACATACAGGTGGTTAGGTGAGCTTCATCCCACAAATATGCTAAACCCACCTCAAACACACAAGTTCCCTAAATATGGTTAGGTGACCTTCATCCAACTCAAGTCGTCCTACTTACACACGTGTGTGAGTTTACACATACAGGTGGTACATTAGTGAAACCAATTTCCAAGGTTATTTTAATAAAACCCAATTTTATTGCAAAAACATTAACCTTTAATAAAACCACTTTATTACCCATGTTAATGTTTCCAAAAGAACCATTTGAAGCTTGTTGTTGATTTGAAATTGTTTAATAGTACATATCCAAATATCACATGAACAATAAATTAAATCAACCATACAAGCAAAACATACAACAACAAGTTCATAACCATAGCCAACTAATTTAACATCACTTGTTTACCAAAACAAGTGAGTTATTAGGTCCTTCCTAAGGGTAACACTTGTGTCGGTGAACTCCCACTTGATCCCGCACCCAAATGCTTCAAGTGTCCACTTTGTGTTGTGATTCTCCCATTCGATTTGAGCTTCCACATGGACTTAAAATTCTGCACCAAACCCTTTGGGCCTTCAAAATATGTTTTCAGTTACTGGGCTTAAATCCCATTAAGAGCTTTAAAGCCCTTTGAACCCAAAATTGGCCCAAACCAAAAAACATTCTTGTTGCATCTTCTTTTACAAAATTATATATCCTATATACATTTTCTAGTAAAAGTGAAATGCAACTAATCTATTTATTGACATACCAAATGAAAATAAATAAATTACATAGACAATAAGAAGAACAAATACATTGTTTTATTACAACCCATTGAATACTAAAATACAAATCATAACACAACCAAACACAAGGTCTCGACTAGGTTATGAACATCAAGATACATATCCAAATATGTAAGCAAAATCCTAGAGCTTTCCCCTTGAATCATTGATTTTCGGTTAATGTATAAACAAACCGAATATCATGATTCTAGTCCAAACAACTTTAATCATCCAAATGATTAAATTTTTTTTCAAGATTACAATATGCATGTAAAAGGAATCTTGAAAAATAAGGGAAACATAGACCTAAATTTTCGGTCTGTTGGTGAATTAATAGCAACAAACCGAGAATCCAGTCCAGATGAAGCATGTATCCATATAACTGGCTTTGATACCATTGTTGGGGTTTTCACAAGTTTATTAGAGTAATTTTATCCTTATAAAATGAAAAACGCAGTGGAATTTGAATGAAAAACTTGTTACAGTTAATATATATAAACCAATTTATATATCTGTTAAAACCCGTAATGGATCGTTATATGAAAAACCATGCTTACAAACAACCATAGGGTGTTTAGAAATCTACCTCTCGAATGGGACAGTGGAAGAAGATCTTTGATCGGCAGCTTCTAAAGTAGGAAACCTCAAGCTTGTCTACCCAAGCTTCCAACAAAACACCAGGTTGCTAGGATTTTCTTCACTTGAATCGAGTTATGTTTTTGGTTTTCTTCGACCGATCGAGAGAAAAACAACAGGAACACCGATCTTCAACTCTTATGTGTTGTAAGTCATCAGAGAGAGTGGTTGAATGCAATCATATATTGCACGTCCTGTGAAACTGAATTTCGGAGTGAGAGAAAAGTGGGTTGGACCCATCCCTTTAACCCATTCGCATTTCTCAAATATTCATCAGCATTTGTAAATGCAGATGAACAAACTCTAACCGCATTTTTAAATGCGGATGAAGAAATTTCATCCGCATTTCCTGAATGTACACCCGTATTTGTAAATGCGGACGAACAGTTCATCAACATTTCCTTAAATGCTCATCCGCATTAGTAAATGCGAACGATCAGTTTCATCAGCATTTCCTTAAATTCTCATCCATATTAGCAAATGCGGATGAAGTAATTCCTTTCGCATTTCCCCAAATGCACATCCGCATTTGTAAATGCGGATGAGGAACATTCATCCGCATTTCCTCAAAACACATTCGCATTAGTAAATACGGATGAGTAACAAAGAAATGCGGACAAAAACACTTGTATTGTTTGTTCAACCATTTTAATAACAATACAAAGTACTCTCTCTCTAAAATAAATTATCCATATAATGTAAGGCCCCGTTCCCGGGACGCTTACAGCTGGACCGTCATCACATAAAATATATAAAACAAACATTACTTTTGCAGCGGAATTAAAAAATTTACTTTCATTAATAATTTAAAACATGTTATCTCGTTACATAAATCATTTACATATCAAAATACAATAACATGTCAAAATGTGGACGCCAGTCTCAAAACGTTCCCAGTAGCGTATGCATCCTCCTCAGCATCAACAAAATACCTGCTAACTATTATGCATACAAAAAGTCAGCGATGCTGAGTGAGTTCTAGTTTTATAAATAAAATACTTTACTTTCGTTAAAACATAGCCTTCGTAATTGTATGCGATCACACATCATACGTACACATTGATAATATTTATTATCTTCATCACTGTTCAGTTGATACGTTTCGTACTTTTATCATTATCTTTCACTTCAATCTGGATCCTATCTCATGCAATACCCCCGACTCATGTCTGAAGACCGATACTATGCCGGGGCCTGTAAACAAACCCTCGCGTCATGTCCAAAGAGCGACACAGTACCGGGATACGCGACAAGGACCCCGTCTCTGTTTGCAACACCCCCGACTCATGTTCGAAGACGGGTACTCTGCCGGGGTCTGTAAACAAACCCCCGCATCATGTCCGAAGACTGACACAACACCGAGGCGAGCATCAAGACATCACTCGGGTCAATCTCTTGGATTAAACCCCTTACGAGTCTGTTGTGACACACAGTCACTCACTTCAGCCTGGCATACAAGTCTTTTGTGACAACACAGTCACTCACCTCAACCTTGGCTAACGAGTCTTTTGTGACAACACAGTCACTCACCTTAGTCTTGCTTGCAAGACTATTATTACGTTCCACTTTTCATTATTATTATCTTTCACTTCGTTATATAATACTTTACGATCATCAAACATCAAACCACGTAAAGCCATACATCATACATAACGTATAATAAAACATAATACATACGTTTTGAAAACCGTTTAACGAAGAAAGACAACACACCACACACACAACATAAACCACAACACAACATCATGCATAAGCCACACATCCCAACAGGACCTATCTTAAACATCACCTCTTAAAGCCCCTACGAAAGCCCTAAGTCTAAAACGAGGAACATAAAACATTCTAGGCGCATCAATAGAAAATTTCAAGTATAAAAGCTCCTGGGCGCATGGGAACTATTTGGGCGCATGAGCCCTGTTCGGGACCCTCAACACTTAGTCGCAGGAACACTTCTAGGGGCATGGGCACTATGCGGGCACACCACCCACACTTAGCCATTTTCACACTTTCTAGGCGCATGGCCACTATTTGGCGCTCCACCTTTGGGCGCATCAGGACCCTTGGGCGCATGAAGGATACTGTTTGGGCGCATGTCCCTTGTTGGGGCGCATGACTCTGGGCGCATGAAGACAGTTGGGCGCATAGGAACATTCTGAACATCTAATCTGCCAGAAACACACTCGAAATATTTCTAGCCTAACCCAAACACAGATCTAGCATACTAAGGGCATCTAAACATCCTAACAACAATTCTAACCTCAAAACAAGCATCAAAACATAAAACCACAGAATACCATACGAATCACAACAAGCATAACATTCGGTTAACTTTCAAAAACATTTACTCGGTATGCATAACAGCCCCAAAGCTTTAAAATCTGTAAAAGAGGAGTCTAGAAACTCACCTGAAGCAGATCTTCAAACCAGGTACTTCCACCTATGATTTCTGCTTCAAATTCCCGAGAACAACTTCTAAAACATCAAGAACTTCGGTTTAGGACTTAAAACCCAACTGAAACCGAACTCGTGTTCAAGAGAACTCACCTTAGCAGCTTCTTCTTCCTTTTTCTTCAAAAACCCGAAATTTCCTTCTTCTTTTTCTTTTTCTTCTTCCGGCCGAGAGCAGGAAAGCAGATCCCTGCTTTATGGGCGGCCATACCTCTTATATTATTAAAATAAAGAAGTTTGTGCACTTTTACACTTTGCACCCCTCATCTTGTGCCTATTTACTTTTCTTTCTGAATTCTTCCTTTTTGTTTTCTTTTAATTAAAAATTTGGGGTGTTACAAGTCCACCCCCCTTCATTGAGGCTCTCAGATTAGCATTCTCGTCCTCACCCTCCTGGTGACGAAGCGCTGGCTCATCAGGAGCCGTCTTAGCGGTCTTAGCCCTGCTCCTCGTGACATGCAGTCTAACACCACGTCCACCATGACTTCCACCACACGAAGCCTCAGAAGACCTACCACCAGCCATCTAAAACACTACAAGATTCAAACACCAACACGGTCAATCAAGGTAATAGCTCAAGATATGTCAAGTATAGTAAGTCCCTAATCACAGTGGCCAGTTGTGTTTAGCCACTTACTTTACTCTTCAATTCCCAAGCATTTCATATCCTGACTATATCAGTATCTAAATCTACACAAAAGCACACAAGCCACATAACATGCGCACATAATATCGGTTA
The DNA here is from genome assembly GCA_025506505.1 of Flaveria sonorensis. Lineage (NCBI taxonomy): Eukaryota > Viridiplantae > Streptophyta > Magnoliopsida > Asterales > Asteraceae > Flaveria > Flaveria sonorensis. The sequence goes on from CM046436.1 coordinate 43,473,406, forward strand.
ACCTTAAGTTACATAAAACCTTTTACATAAAACTTTTATTGCAGGCACGTAGCTACTAGCACTCGCATCCCTTTCCTTTCGTCCCATTCTCAGTTTAAGATTAGGTTTTTGAAAGTATTTACCCAATTCTCTTAAACTTTGGCTCTGATACCAACTTGTAAGGCCCCGTTCCCGGGACGCTTACAGTTGGACCGTCATCGCATAAAATATTTAAAAGAAACATTACTTTTGCAGCGGAATTTAAAAACTTACCTTCATTAATAATTAAAACATGTTATCCGTTAAATAAATCGTTTACATAACAAAATACAATAACATGTCAAAATGTGGATGCCAGTCTCAAAACGTTCCCAGTAGCGTATTCATCCATGCCTTCAACTCCTCAGCATCAACAAAATACCTGCCAACTATTATGCATACAGAAAGTCAGCGACGCTGAGTGAGTTCTAGTTTTATAAATAAAATACTTTACTTTCGTTAAAACATAACCTTCGTAATCGTATGCGATCACACGTCATACGTACACATTGATAATATTTATTATCTTCATCACTGTTCAATTCGTACATTTCGTAATTTTATCGTTATCTTTTACTTCAATCTGGATCCTGTCTCATGCAATACCCCCGACTCATGTCCGAAGACGGATACTGTGCCGGAGCCTGTAAACAAACCCTCACGTCATGCCTGAAGACCGACACAGTACCGGGGTATGCGACAAGGAGCCCGTCTCTGTTTGCAACACCCCCGACTCATGTCCGAAGACGGGGTACTATGCCGGGGTCTGTAAACAAACCCCCCGCGGCATGTTCGAAGACCGACACAGCACCGGAGCGAGCATCAAGACGTCACTAGGGTCAATCTCTTGGATTAAACCCCATACGAGTCTGTTGTGACACACAGTCACTCACCTCAGCCTGGCATACAAGTCTTTCGTGACAACACAGTCACTCATCTCAACCTTGGCTAACGAGTCTTTTATGACAACACAGTCACTCACCTCAGTCTTGCTTGCAAGACTATTATTACGTTCCACTTTTCATTATTATTATCTTTCACTTCGTTATATAATACTTTACGATCACCAAACATCAAACCACGTAAAGCCGTACATCATACATAACGTATAATAAAACATAATACATACGTTTTGAAAACCGTTTAATGAAGAAAGACAACACACCACACACACAACATAAACCACAACACAAACTTCATGCATAAGCCACCACATCCCAATGGGACCTATCTCAAACGTCACCTCTTAAAGCCCCTAAGAAAGCCCTAAGTCTAAAACGAGGCACATAAAACATTCTAGGCGCATCAGCAGAAAATTCTAAGTATAAAAGCTCCTGGGTGCATAGGAACTATTTGGGCGCATGAGCCCTATTCGGGCGCCTCAACACTCACTCGCTGGAACACTTCAAGACGCATGGGCACTATGCGGGCGCAACACCCACACTTAGCCATTTTCACACTTTCTAGGCGCATGGCGACTATTTGGGCGCACCACCTTTGGGCGCATCAGGACCCTTGGGCGCATGAGCAACACTTAGGCTCATGGCCAACTTTTGGGCGCAGGAAGGATACTGTTTGGGCGCATGTCCCCAGTTGGGGCACATGACTCTGGGCGCATGAAGACAGTTGGGCGCATGGGAACATTCTGAACATCTAATCTGCCTGAAACACACCCGAAACATTTCTAGCCTAACCCAAACACAGATCTAGCATACTAAGGGCATCTAAACATCCTAACAACAATTCTAACCTCAAAACATGCATCAAAGCATAAAACCACAGAATACCATATGAATCACAACAAGCATAACATTCGGTTAACTTTCAAAAACGTTTACCCGGTATGCATAACAGACACAAAGCTTTAAAATATGTAAAAGAGGGGTCTAGAAACTCACCTGAAGCAGATCTTCAAACCAGGTACTTCCACCTGTGATTTCAGCTTCAAATTCCCAAGAACAACTTCTAAAACATCAAGAACTTCGGTTTAGGACTTAAAACCCAACTGAAACGGAACTCGTGTTCAAGAGAACTCACCTTAGCAGCTTCTTCTTCCTCTTTCTCCAAAAACCCAAAATTTCCTTCTTCTTCTTCTTTTTCTTCTTCCGGCCGAGAGCAGGAAAGCAGATCCTTGCTTTATGGGTGGCCATACCTCTTATATTATTAAAATAAAGAAGTTTGTGCACTTTTACACTTTGCACCCCTCATCTTGTGCCCATTTACTTTTCTTTCTGAATTCTTCCTTTTTGTTTTCTTTTAATTAAAAATTTGGGGTGTTACATATAATTTATTCATAACACTAGTGCAAATATTTAAAAAACCAATTTCTAAGTACTTCAAGTGTCAATATTTATTTACATGATCATATCATGAAATAAATATTATGGGTGTTTGTCTAGCTTGTTATTGGGTATGACCCGACTTGGATCATAACGTACTAGCCACATCAAATCAATATGTGTCTTTGGCAGACCGTTCTCAACAAACATGTTTTAGGGGAAACCGTGTTCATAGCAACAATGTATGTGTTGTTGTGATGGGGTGTTTTGAAAAGGATATAATCTTCAAGTATTTGAAAACCCATCTTGAGGATGTAGCAGTTATTAGAGTCAAATAAGGTTGCATATCCTTTATCACAGACTTGGGATACGCTGAGAAGATTGAACTGGAGATTGGAGCAGTAGTTGACATTTTCAAAGCTAATCAACCCATTTGATAATGTTCCTTCACCAGTTATCTTTCCACATGCCTTATTTCCTCCAAAGGCTACATTTCCTCCATGTTTGCTTTTAAAATCCCCGAAGGCGGGAACAATTTCCAGTCATGTGTCGGGAACATCCACCGTCAACATACCAGATGTTGTCAGGCCTTCTTTGATGTCCCTATAAAAGCAAAGAAATCAGTTAGATTGTGCAACCCAAGCCAAGATGGTCTTGGGTTTTTCGTCCCATAACGCATATTTCTTCTAAAGTGGCATTGTCTGATGGTTTGGAAATTCTAGTGACACTAGATTTCCTCTAATTGTTTTTAGCTTTGTTAGGAGAAGTACTTTGAGCTCTTCTCCTTTGAGTGCTAATATATGTTGGTTGTCTACTTTGAGATTTATGTCTCCTGTTTGATTGTTTAAAGTTGCCATAAAAGGTTTTATCATTATTTAAAACAACTTTTTGATAAGGAGTTTGTCATGTTGCTACTCCTTTGTTCTTGTTAGGAACAACTGTCTTTTTCTTATTGAAAAAGCAGTTAGCAGTGTTGTGGTTGTTTCTTTCACATATTGAACAATAGTGAAAATGGCATGATTCGGTACTGTGATTGTTCATGTTACAATACTTGCAATATTTATCATATTTGCATTTTTAGTGGTGTGGGTGTATTGATCACGCCATTCACAGCATGGTAGATTTGTGTTGCCTTGTTTGTTTATAACTTTTGATTTTAAATTTGATTTTAAAGGTAAGTTGAAAGTTACAGTTGTCTATTTTTGCTGAATGGGAGCTTTGCCTTTCCCTTTGTTGGTTTGATTAGGAGAGGCAGTGGAAGATCTAGCTTTTCTTCCACTTGAGCAGATGTCAAAACCTTTAATCTATTTTGTTTATGTGTTTAGTATATCAACCACTCTTGAAACTTTTGTAGCTTCAGTAATTGGTTGATCTGACTCATCATACAATACATCAACATCATCTTCATTAGTGGTTTGTTCATCAAACTCATTATTTTCACTTTGATAAAAATCTGTTGATTTGATTTATGGAGGTGCTTGGCTTTTAACAAATTTTATAAAATGTGTTTTGATATTAATGATGATTTTGATGATGATGATGATGATTGTTTTGTATCATCAGTCCGGTCATGTGGGTCAAAAGACTCACCCTGTGTGTTTTTCATGGAGTCAGGTAGAGGAATATAATTATCATTAAAAGGTGGGTTGACCTTATTATATCCTAAACCTGAAGGATCTTTAAATGCCCTTTGCTGAGCAAGAAGTTCTTCAAACTTCGTCTTGCTCACCTGAAATTTCTGAAGTTTCACTTCAGTTTCAGCCTGTAGTGTTTTTGACTGAGTCAATGATTCAGAGAGTTGCTCTACTTGAGCTGCAAGTGTTAGTTTTTCAGACATTAATTTTTCCAAATCATTTTGTAATGAGAGAATTTTTGTTCCACATTGTTTTTGTTCTGATTTTAGACTTTCATTCAAAATGTTTGTTTCAGTAACTTTCTTTTAAAGTTAGTCTGCATGTTCTCTGTATCGATTGACTTCATCAATGCATGCTTTTGTATAGAGGTTTTCTCGTACCTCTTTCGGGGTATTTGAAGTCTTATCTTCTATATTTTCCATGAGGGTATGATCAGGAGATTAGATTTCAGCTTCGTACATGCTCCAATCACACTCACCATCCTATTTTATAATCATTGCTGATGATTTGGAGTGTTGATTTGGGCTGTATTGTTTGATTTGAGGTGGAGTTGGTGTAGAAGGAATACTAATTGGAGGTAGAATTTGGCTATTTGGATGGTAGCTGCTTGATGCTTGTGTTTGGTTGTTGTTTATATCAACTCTTGGTTTTTGGCATTCTCTTAAGAAATGTCCATACAGTTGATAGTTATAGCATCTTACCTTTGTTTTGTCAAAACCAATTTTGGTTTTCTTGTCCATGCTCAACCCACTGTTTCTTTGGAAAAACCTTTTTGATCTATAGGCAATCATTCCCATAGACCACTGAAGATCCATTTTTTCAAGCATGTCTGGTGGTAATTCATCCAATTCTTGTTGGATGATTTGAGATGGTGTGAGAATAGCACCTAAGTATGCTTCAAAGCTAGTTGAGAAGGCTGCATAGGCTGCCTTCTGCTCTTCACTCTGTAGAATGATCGTGAGAGCATCCATGGGTTTCTCAAATTTATGTATGTTTTGATTCTTTGGCTGCTGTTGTTTGCTGGAACTAGAGGTGTGAGGATTATGTTTGCTTTGTGGTGTTACTTCATGAGAAGCATGAACACCAGTCTTTTTAAACTTTTGTTTGGTATTGGATGATTCAGGAGCAGAGAAGAATGACATTTCACTTGAATCTAAAAATTCCTCATCTTTATCTTCTCCGGTGCATGTCAGGAATACACTGGCTGTTTGTTGAAGTTCCTTGAACCTGTATGATTCCACATGTCTGATTGTACTGTTGTTTCTGGATCTTTCATCTAGTTCTAGTGCTTCAACTTAGCAACTGGAGCATCTAGAGATAATGCTTCAAGATCCAATGTTGCTTTCATCAATGACACTAACTGAGTCCAGCTCTCAAGTAGTGTATGTAACATCTTTTGTTGATCTCCACAGATTCATACTTGAGACCATAGCTATCATCTCATTGACTAGTTGAACGAATCTGTGAAGCTGTTGTGGAATGGATTCTCCCTAAAGGTGGTGAAAGGTTTTGTATTGGGTCCTCAATTTCTCCTTTTTGATTTCCCGTATCTCCTCACTTCCTTCACACATGGTATGATGTACCTTCCATAGTTCATGTGTAGTTTTGAACCTTTCAACCCGTGTCAAAATTTCAAATGGCAAGGTCATTGCCAATATACTATATACATTCATGTTTGTTTTGACCTTCTTTAGGTCATCACCAGCTACACTTTTCAAGCTTACTGGCTTCTGTAAGTTGTAGTCAGGCCCAAGGTCATCACCAGCTACACTTTTCAAGCTTACGGATCTTGGTAAATGATCCAATTTCTGAATATTATTTTCCATTGTTTGAAATCGGCTTTGTTCTTGAGTCTTAGTTGTTTTAGACCACTGTTTGTTCCTGAAATTTCATTAGACATATTTGTAAAAAAATTTAACTTAAAGGTTTAAGTCAAACTTGATTGATTAGTTAGCTCGGTACTAAATTTGTTTTATCCTAAAGTCACTAGGATTTGTCTGTTAGTGTTTTTGTTGTTTACCGAATAAAGGAGATTAATTAATTTTATTTTCAAATTAATTAAAGTCCAATGATGTCACTTTCAAATCTTGTTGAAAAGAAAGGAATATTCTGTTAAGAATCTCAATCAGCAGTCAAAACCTTTAATGATGTCAGGTCAACAAAAGTCAAAACCCTAAAAACAAATATTTTGTTTTCAAAAGTTAACTTTTCAGATCAAAAAGTAACTTTTTCAAAAATTCAAAAGAAGATTATGTTTCTTCTTTGATTTTGATGATGGACCAACAAAAATCCCCGTAGAATTTTGAAGGATATGTATGAACAAAAACTAGGGTTTATCCTAGGGTTTGTTGGCGGCTGTAATAATTTCTCCAAAACAACAATCGGTTTGTTGTTTGAAGAAGATTAATAGACTGATTTGAGTATTGAACAACTCAAATATGATGTTTAAATACAATGAATCATTTCAAAGTATTTAAATGAGTGTTTGTTTGATGAAAACTAGATAGAACAATACCCTTGTACTGTTTATCCGAAAACCCTTAGAAACCGATGAGGTTTTTTGAGAGCTTTATGATGAACACATTTGAAAATCGTGTATGAATGATGTTTAGAGCTTTAAATACACAAAATATTCTACAAAATGTACGAAGACAGATTATTCAATTACATTTTGAACATTTGATGAATGTTTAAAGTAGAAGAAGGTTGTTGTGATGATTTTCAGCTCGAAATGTATGTTTTGAAGCTAATGAACCAAAGATATCATGTTGTTGAATGAGAGGATCGAAAATCAGTGTATGATTTGAGCCAAGGCTCTGATACCACCTGATGGAATCAAATCAAACAATGTGACTGATTATGAACTTAGACAACAATAAGAACATAAACAAGTTGATGTTGATTCCCCTAAGGATCTTTTCAAATCTCTCAAACAAATATAACAACAAATTGTTATACTTAAATTCAACAAACAATAATCATCGTGCGGAAGCCCATGATTAATGCTATGATATCAGTGTGAGAATGTGTGTGTGTGAATGCTTGAATGATAATAAACTGCTTGATTGTATTGATTGTTCAAAAGCTTACAAAGGATTAGGGAATTATGCTATTTATAGTCTATACAAATAGCTATTTACAATTACAAAAATACCCTTATGTAAACAAAAATTACATAAAAAATCCTAAGTCTAAGTCTTCTGTTATGGATATTAAGTCATCTGCTGTGGATGTTGAATAAGCTGTCCGCTGTGTCTTGGATGTTGTCTGCTATGAACACTTGTTGTATGTTTGACTTGTTATTTTTCCGGTGTGGAGTGTTCATCTAGTGTGTATTTAACATCCGCTGTGGACTGTTCGCCAGCTATTGACTTTTGATCATCTGCTATGTGTTTTGTTCATCCGCTGTATGTTTTGTTCATCCGCTGTAGACACTTGGACTTGTTCTACATCCGCTGCATGTACTTGGTCATCCGCTGTGGGCACTTTTTCATCCGCTGCCGACACTTGTCAAAATTTATTTAGCTACAAACCTGAAAAAAAATTTAAACAATAATTAGTGTATGATATGAATGTTAATGATGTTAATATGTTAGTTAATGATTGTATGGATATTAGAAACATATTATGTTTGATTATGGCAATCATTATCCTTTAATGTAATTGTTGAGTCCAACATTTCCTTTGGTATCACCCAACCTCCAGCAGTGGCTGAAGAGGTGCTTGGGATATGAGGTCCTTCAATAACAGATCTCCACATCCTACTGTGTTGAGACTTGATGAACCCTTTCATATGTTGACACCAAGTATCAAAGTCATCAGGAGTGATCAGTGGAGAATTTATCATAGTTTCGGTTTCCATATCAGCCTTTGAGATAGCTGTCGTTTGAGTTGATAAGTGTTTTATGAAACTAAAGGGATTTAGATGGTGAGATCTTACAATCAAAAGCCTAAAATGCTTTGATACCAATTGCAGGACAATTGAGGGGTGGTCAATGCAATAGTTTCACAAGTTGGAGAAATTTAAAACACTTAGCAGATCAAATAGAGAACCAGTTAGGATGAAACAATGAACACAAGTAACAAGAATAATAAAACAAGAACACTCAAATATGGTTTTCAAGAATGATGTATATTGCTCTCAAGTTCTTTCAAATGTTTCAAAGCTTACATTTGGAATACAAATACTTGAGACACTTTATACTAAATCCTACAACCGGTCATACTTGAAGGCCAGCTAGAAACACTAATCTAGACAACAAGATCAATATTGAGTGAAAAGGCAGATTGTCTTTTGATAGTGACTATGACATCCCATAGCTCACATCCTAATATATTACAAAAAGGATAAAAGTACATAGTTGGAAAGTTATAAACAAAAGTCCTTAATCTACAGGAGGATGTAAATTTCTATAGGGAAGATTTGGTTTCATGGCAATGAAAGAAGCTAACCTGTGTCTTCACATCAACTGCTGAAGCAGAATACATCGCTGCATCAAGTTTTTGTGCTCAAGTGCTGTGGAACCAAAGTCAACTTAGATATTATGGAGTAACCTTCATGAACACTCCAATCCATATGGACAATAATAGTGCCATCTCCATCACCAACAATCATGTTCAGCATTCAAAGACAAAGTAGATTGACATCAAGTATCATTTCATCTAAGATTGTGCTAAAAAATCATTAAATTAATTAAAGTCCATACAAATGAACAATATGCAGATTTATTCACAAAGGCTTTTGATGAAACTAGATCTAAGTATCTTGTTTCTGCTGTTAGGATAATAAACTTTAAATAATTAAAAGATTTAATTAATAATATCTGATAATATTGTAAAGAAATGCTTCTTTTGATAAAATGTGTAAAACGGTGTATCTGTCGAAGTTTGCATATTAGCAGATAAATGGGTATCTTCCAAATATCAGCAAATAAATGGGTATGTGCCGAATATCAGCAGATAAATGGGTATCTGCCAAATCATGCAAATCAGTTGATAACTGGGTAAAACTAGGTATCTGCTGAATGCAACGATTCAACAAATAGGATTATTTTGGAACATGTGTATTGAAAAAGATCCGGTAGGTCCCACTTGCATCTTTCGATACGTAGTGGCGCCGGAGAAGTATTCCCTAAAAGACTATTTCATTATAATACGCTGTCGATTTTATAGTTACAGTGGTAAAACATTTTAAAATTCATATTTTTATATATTATCCACAACTGTTAAATCTAAGGTTTTTCCCACCATTGTCATCTTTGATCTTCATCACAGAACAAAAACCCCTTTAAAAAGGTTCAATCTCTTAAGCGCTACCAAAATCAATCAACTTTCAAATGGCTGCTCAAACTCAAACCCTAGAATTCAGACCGAATCACAATATCACCGCATCACATCAACCCAATGGTGATCTAGTATTTCAATTTCTATGCAATAGTGATTATGCTTTTGTAATTACTATAGATCCGGTGATATGTGAGACATACATTGGGGAATTCAAGAGCACATCTTCCATTCAACGAGAACATGGAACAAAGGTCCTCACCATAACAGTGCAAGGACTGAAGGTCATCATTTAATGCGCAAAAATTCATCATCATCTGAAGTTGAATGACGCAAACGGTGTATCTTCTTTCTCCAAAGAAGTGATGAGTGCCACATTCAAAAAGATAGGGTATGAAGGACCCCTTCCCAAAGAAGTGATGAGTGCCACATTCAAAAAGATAGGGTATGAAGGACCCCTTCTAACATCCACCTTCTCCAAATCTCAGGTATATCACAATTGAAGAATCATTCTTCATACCTTTCTTCATTGCTCACCTAACATCCACCTTTTCCAAATCTCAGGTATATCATAATCGAGAGGACTATTCATGGTCTTCTTAAACAGTAGCATTATGATTTCTCAAACTTCATTTTACAAGATGAATTAGGGGACAAACATTAATTGGGAGGAGTTGTCCATGCATTAGGAACATTATACAAAGCAATATATTCAACGTTCAAGGTAACTCCAAAATCTTTTTCTAAGAAGGTAACTCCTTTGTTCGCACATATGCTTGAGTTCACTGAGCCTCCGGGTGACAGCATGGAAACACCTACTACTTCTAATCCCACATCCTCTACATCAAAGGCAAAGGCATCAAAACAAAAGCAAACCCCTGCACCTTCTACTACGAAGATGCAGGCCCCCAAATCACCTCCCTTCAAAAAGGCAAGACTAGAAACAAAGGGTCCCAGTCAAGTCAAAGGTGTCAGCCTCACCTAAATAAGGCTTAATCAAAGTCCCTATACTCCATTAAGCAAACCAAAAGGGATACCCATATCACTGAGACAACATCTGAGGAAGAAGTCTCACTAAGAACTTGTTCACATCCCAAGCGATTAGACTCAGCTCCATAATCTCCCATACACATGTCTACTATCTAGATCCACTATCTCCCCCTTTCCATACAATACAGACAGTGGGGACTGATATGTCTATAGCAGCATCTGACCCACATCATTTATCCTAAGAGATTAATCCTAAGGAGGAGAGGATCAATGTGGAAGATGCTGTCTCTACTGCTAATCCATCAATTAATCAGCGGGATAGAGACAACATACCTAAGATCTTAAACATGACAGCTCACTTTAAGAATGTCTCTTTGGAGTCATTCCTTGAGGAGAGGAATCTAGGGCGCCAAGAAACCATATCTGGTGGTGAGGGTGCAGAGGCTCAGCCTAGGACCTCATCTCCTAAGGATTCCACATATGTGGATGAGGGAAGTATATAGCAAATACATGAATTGATGGCCCATAACCTTTAGCCTGCTCAAAAACTAAATGCCTTACAAGCAAAAAATGCAAGGTTTCAAGGTTATGCTGAACAAGCCACAGCTCTTGAGTTTGAGAACTGTCTACAAAAGTCTTCAGCAGATAAAGTCTATGAGGTGGAAGCATAAATTGGAACTCTACAACAACAAGCTTCAAGAGTTACCATCCTAGAAAAAAAATTCACAACTCTTCAGCAAGCTACAGCAAAGGCAATGGATCTTGAACTCAAAGTGTAACGACTTGAAGAAACCATTGACCTCCAATAATCAATCATCTTGAGTGTCTTTAGGAATCTCAAATGATGCTACCATTGGCCATAAGAACCTTTGGATGTGCCTTCCTCCACCCACATGGTATCATCTGGAATCTTAGATGATGCTAACAAAAAAGGGAAAGATGACCCTAAAGAAGCTGATAATATTCTTTAGAGATTGGCTAGCCAAGTTGTACATGTTGCACAACCAATCTCTTTTTCCTCCAAATGGACTTACCAATATATGCCTCTATTAGAAGCTGAAGCCAAAATGAATGAGCTTCTCGATAGGTATGGCTATGATAGCGTGGTAAAAAAAGGAGATAGAAGCCACGAGGGTGATGAAGAGGATGGACCTAAAGGTTAAATTTGGGAAGAGGAGAATGGTGATGACGAAAAGATCTAGCATTCTCCTTTGCACTCTCTTAAAAGAAAGAGATCTGGTAAAGAATCATCAAAGAGAGAACTTGTGCTAGGACATGAAGCCTCTCCTAAGACTTCTACTAAAGAAGAAGCACCATTACTAAAAGTGCTATAGGAAGTTACGGAAGTACTTATTAAATTAGCTACTGATGCAACTATCGAAAGCACTAGGCAAAAGGATGCTTCAGCAGATGAATCCTCAGATAGAATGGTGGTTTACATAAGAGGCACCCAGACCATGGAAGATGACATCGAAAGACATACGGTGACTCTTGAAGCGGAACCTGCCCAACTTCATAAGCAACAAAAGGACACACCTGAGTCTAAACTCAAAAAATCAACTGAGGTGATATTTGGTCAACTGGAGGTTGAAGATGAAACCCAAGTTAACTGTTGGACCAAAAGAACCAATGAGCCTGATCAGAAAAACCTTTAAGTCCCACGGACATTACAACAACTGAAGTAGTCTGCAACAGCTGAAGACATCAACTGATAACAAAGTCTGAAGTGAAAGAGCTGAAGACAAAGTCTGAAATGAAAGAGCTGAAGACAAAGTCTGAAGTGAAAGAGCTGAAGACAAAGTTTGAAGTGAAAGAGCTGAAGACAAAGTCTGAAGTGAAAGAGCTGAAGACAAAGTCTGAAGTGAAAGAGCTGAAGACAAAGTCTGAAGTGAAAGAGTTGAAGACAGTCTGAAGACAAAGTTTCAGATGTTGTCACAACAGCTGAAGAAGACCTCTTCAGTAGTTGTGATGGTTTCCTTTCAGTAGTTTTATGTTTCTTGTAATCAGTACTTGTAGTTTCAGCAGTTTTAGTTTCATCTTGTACTTAGCACTCTGAGATGTTCTCAGTTGTTGTGAACATTCTCAGTAGTTTGCTTACTTTCAGTTGTTTGTAATAATTCTGTTAGATGTCACTATCAAGTGACATCAGCAGACGTCACATTCCTTTATATAAGGAATGTTGACCTAATTGTAAGTGGGACGAGCAGCTATAGCAAACTTAGAAAAGCTTAGCAGCCGCCACACCGAAGCATTGCGCATGAATGATATTATCCATTTTGAAGAAAACCCTCTTTCTCTATAACCGTGTACTGTTCCATTGAATATCTATTGTGTTCTTGCTATATTTGTCTAATTCTTGTTCTAATTCCGCTGCGATTCAACTCTAATTGATCAAACTTAGATCGCTGATCCTGACATTAACTCTGAGGTGAATGTGGAAACTGATGGCCAAGAAGTTACTAAGGATGCTGAGAGAGCTCAGACAACAACAAATGATCCCAAGTCAGCTAGTGAGGCATCATGTGTAACCATTAGACCTTCAACAGTCAGACTTACTACAATCTCTACCTTTAACAAAGGTAATAGACCTATGACTGCTGAAGAGGAAATTAAAATTGAGTCATGGAAATCAAAGGTCAAATTTCTAATGACTAAGAAGGTGGAGCTGTTCCCACACAAGGTTGAAGAAGAAGTTATGGAACTGAAGGTTGTCAGCACTCGAGAATCTTCTATTAAGAAGAATATCATTGGATTGATCAAAAGTGCATAGAAATCGAGAGCTGCAAGAACTACAACAAAAGCATTCAATCATGGTGGTGAACCAAGCAGAACAACATCCAAAGCTCCACCTAAATCAAAGGCCAAAGTTGTCAAAAGGGTGTCATCTAAGTCATCTCGGCCATCTACCGAAAGCACCCAAAGGACAACCACTCAGCAGCCTTTAGCAACCACAACTACTGAATCCAAGCCCATGACCTCCACTGAGAAGAGAGAAAAGAAGGATCAAATTCTACCAGCATAATTTGAGTTGAAGGGGTTCAATTTTGATGAGGTCATAAAGCGGAGCACTTCTGAGATAAAATCCAAATTAATAGCTGCAACTTATGTTGAGATGGAAAAAAAAGTGAGTTAGCTATAAGAAATAGCGCTGAATCAGAGAAGAAACAAGGAAAAAAGAGTCAACAAGAGTTCAGGGACAAGCAACAAACAAAGATGTTCTTCAAGTATTATGGTTTCTCTTGTAGACAAGTAGGACCGATAAGTATGTCAACTCTTGATCTGAATATCAGAGAAATCAAACAAAAGGTTACAGCCGAAGAGCTCCCAATTTTGAATATGCCAAAGAGCAATGGGATAGAACCATGCCAAAACAAAGACTGTGACTCAAAGGTCTTCTCATCTGCCGACTAAGCCTCCAACATCCCCTAACTATAAATCAACAACCTCTGATGATAGTCAGCCCATCTCCTCGATCATCGCAAAGAATAAGATAGCACCAAAGAAAGTTGTAAAAGCAAAGATTGCTGATCCAAAAGTAGAGGAGAAGATACTCAAAGGAACAAAGGTGTTGGTTGTTAGGTATCTTGCTCAGATGAAGAAATTTGCTCTCAAGAGGGAAAATGGAGAGATAATGTACTATGATCATGAAAATGAGGTACTTGATCTACTCCATGACATTCTAGAGCAAATTGTTGAGTACTTTAGCATCTTTGGATTTAAGAATGACAAATTCAAAGTGTTGCTGCATAAAGTACTAACCATAGTCAAAGCTGATGTTGGTGAAGATATTCATGAAACTCCACTATCAGCATATGATCCCATAGTAGAGTTGGAATATGATTAGAAAACGAATACCCACTTCATAACCAGATCAGAATCTAGAAGAATGGTTTACTCAAGGAACCAATTGGTATGCTTCAACCGGCTTGAGATAGCTTATTTAATCAGTCTAAGACTGAGGAATCCGATTAATGATTTTGAGGTGAGGAAAGTGGAAAAAGTACTAATAAAGATCTACAAATCTTATATAGAAAGATAATGACAGGGTTTAGAACAAAAAAGAAGAAACTAGAATCTAAAGCTGCTAAAACACTCCATTTGCTGAACCCAACAACCAACCACAATCGCCTCTTGATACTTCTCCATTTGTTCAAGCTACTGAGTAGGGTTCTCCACTAGTCTAACAAGCTTCTGAAGTAGCTAAATATTCTTCCCGAAGCCAATCTAGTGATTCAGAAGATTTAGTGATCATCACCAATGTTGCTAATAGAATTAGATATGGCTTAGATCATTAACAGTAAGAAGAAGAACTTTTAGAATCTGAGGAGGAAGAAGACTCAGAAGATGATGATAAAACAATCATCAAATGGGATAATGATTTGAAAGCTGAGCGTTACTTCATAGAAGGAAAGAACAAGTCAAAGTCTTTATTTCTATCTGAGCCGGAAGTTCTAAAACTCAGACTTGAGGACTTGAAAAGAATGTACAAATTAATCTTAGAAAACGAGGGCGTGCTAGACAAGTACAAATCCATAGCTTCCATTCTAAGAATTAAATTTGGAAACAAGGCTGAAAAAATGAAAGAAAAAGAAGCTCTGCATGTGAATCCACTGAGCATTCATGACCCAGTTACACATTGGAATTACAATTCCTCAACCCAAACTTTCTACCTAACATAGGCTAGTGCTAGAAAAGTAAAAGTCAAAGAGTATGATCTTTTCAGTTACCTCGGCATAGCATGAAAGATTTGGTGAATCTACCTCTTGACAACCCCCTAAGAAATAGAAGAGGATACATGTATGAACTATTGCTAATCAGAATGCCAGAAGGATGAAGACAGAGTTTTGGTATAATCATCATAGGGTGAATTTATTGATCTATGTTGAGGATAAAGCTACCTAAAACTCAGAAATTCAGCACTGGCTATTAATACCGAATTCTACCAAGTTCTGAACCATCTCCCGAATCACATATGTTGAATATCTGCCGATCAGCATATGCTAAGCAACAACCGATCAACATTCTACTAAAGAGCTGTCGATCAACTGCTACTGATCAGAACTAAACTCCATGAGCTGCTAATCAACTGTTATACAAGACAAGACTGTCTGTACCTACAGCTATTATGTTCTGCCTTTTGGAGACAACATAGTAGTGAAGCCGGCTAACTCTAATATGCCGATTGTCTGTCTTGCGGTACATTCTGAACATAGAATAGTTTATTCTTATTGTTTATATTTCATAGTATAAAATCATCACACTTGTATAGCTGAGGCAACCTTTTCAAGCCACTTGGTTAATCTCCAATTGTATCATTTGTACTCAAACAATTAATCAAGTGAATACTTTGAAAGAACAATTTGTGTGTTTATCCTTACTCAAAGTATTTATGCTTTGTTAGTAAGTAGTTAACTTAGATTCCGTATTCGTTAGCTACTAATCAAAGAAGAAGTTCTTGTTAATATAACACCATCCAATCCAACACTTGTGGCAACCAAAAGATGAAGTTGATGATATCATATTGTAAAAGCCATAAGAAAAATGGTTTGGATGATTTTCCAAGATTGTATGGTTGGTTAACACTGTTTTAAATGTGATATCTCAGGGTCGGAACTTTGTTGAAATTGTCGTTTCGTTATCAATTTAATAGCAATATTAGTTTTGTTAAAAAAGTTGTTATAAAGTCATCTACATTGCAAGCATATTAAAAGGTTAATTATTTCCCTAACTTGGTTAGTTTTATTTGTTTTGTGAGAAATTGAATGAATGAATGAAGTTTGGGGCTAGTTGCAAAAGTGAAAGAGTTCGGGGGCTGAATTGGTCTCTTAAAAAAAGTCATTCATAAAGTCTCTATATTGCGAGCTTCATGTATTTTTCACCAAGAAGCCTATCTTTGAATCAAGGTCTTGCATCATGTGTTCAAAACATATGTTGGTCTTCATTATGTTACATACATCTTCTCATTGGTCTTAGTGTCGTTATCTCTTTCACTTCTAGTTTGTCATTGTATTAGGGTTCCATGTTAATGATAAATCTTGTTTGTTCTTGAGTTTATAGGTCATGATTCTTTGTATCAAATCGTCTAGTTATGATTTGGGAGTCATTTATACCTTTTGTATACATTAGAGTGCTTGTAATGTTAGTCTTTTTCTTTTTTGGCTGTAAATGATATTAGTTTGGGATCGAATAAATTGATTTTACGTTTCTTGAGAAACTTGAGCCTACAAGCAACCACAAGAGAAGTATACTTGAACCTTAACCGCATGTGTGTTTATTTTTATACTTCAAAATCTCTAGAAGCCACATGACATTTTTTTAAGATGTCCATCTAGGCTTCACTTACGATTTGGAAAAAATGTCCTTACTACAATAAAAGTTACAAATTAGTATGTAAAAATAGTTTCTTAATAAATGCGCAATTACTATTATATAAAACAACTTAACTTTTGTTCTAAAAATAAATAAAATGTTTCATTAAAAGTTTTTAGTGAGATTTAATTTTATTAAAATTAACTTTAATTTCCAACTAATTATTGTTAAAATTAAAATACTTTAAACATCATATTCTTTTAAGCAAATATTTTTAAAATATCATATTCACGAAGTAAAAGTCAATTACAATTAGCGATTACTCACAATATAACAATTCCGCTTCAATATACATCACAGTCCCATCTTCTCAGATGTAAGTATGTTTACTAACTCATAATTTCATATCCATAATTTCATATCTATAATTTCATGTTCATAATTTTATGCTTTTGCATTTAATGTTTAATATTTTAATAAGTGTAACACATATACATATGTATCTAACCTATTAATATCACAAACATTTCTCATGAGTCACGTAGAATAAGTGTCATCAGTTTTAAGGGTTTGAAACCCTTTCTTGCACGCCCACATAGCTAGCATTGGATTTTGATTGCACTGACTTTTAATAAAATATAATGCTTTTATTTTCATGGGTAAAAAGAATTTTTTTTCTATTAATTATAGTATAAATTGTTTATTTGGTATTTTTTTTGTATACTCATTCGAAAATGAAATCTTGGATAGATAATGTGTGTTTATAATTTATAAAGAATTAAAAGAAACCTTAAATATATATGGGGGAATAATGAATTATAATGTTTGTTATTGCTGAACCGGACCTTTTGAACATGGTTTAGCTGGTCGTACATAATATATAGTCAACCTTAAAATTTCAAAACTTTGTTTCAGGATTGGTTTTCTATGTAAAAAATAGTTAAGGCGTATCGTTTGAGCATATAAATGAGACACTAATAATAGGGGGAAAAAACTGAAAACCTTTAACCTTTATCCGGATAACGACAATGATATTAAATGGAAGCCCTTTTAACAGATTTTGTTTTGAAAACCTCTTTGCCTCTTGTAGACAATTTTTGTTTTCGAAAATAATAATGTAAATATTAAAACAGATCATAGAAACATATTGTGGACGCCTATATACACACCCTCTTTGTCAATTGTCAAGCATCAAGCATCATGTCACCTTCCAGTTTCCTCACCCTCCCTCTCCTCCTCCTCCTCCTCCCACCATCCCACGCATCCATGATCCTAACCATCGTAAACAACTGCCCCTTCCCCATCTGGCCCGCCATCCAGCCCTCCACCGGCCACCCCGTCCTCCAGCGCGGCGGCTTCCCCCTCGGCCCCCGCTCCCACCGCTCCTTCCTCGCCCCCACCACCCCTGGTCCGGCCGCCTCTGGGCCCGCACCGCCTGCACCCACCTCAACAACCGCTTCTCCTGCGCCACCGGCGACTGCGGCGGCAGGCTCCAATGCAACGGCCTCGGCGGCGCACCTCCGGCGACCCTAGCCCACCTCAGCCTCCACCACAGCCCCACCGACCACACCTCCTACGCCGTCAGCCTCGTCGACGGCTTCAACGTCCCCATGACGATCACACCGCACGACGGCAGAGGCACGTGTCCGGTGGTGGGGTGCAAAGCTGATTTGCTTGCCACGTGCCCTTGGTTCTTGCAGAAGCACGTTGGTGACCGTGTGGTGGCGTGTAAGAGTGGGTGCGAGGCTTTTAACACCGATGAGTTTTGTTGTAGAGGGCGTTTCAATAGTGCCCATATGTGTAAACCGTCGAAGTGGTCGGATTTCTTTAAGCATGTTTGTCCGGCGACTTTTGCTTACGCTCATGACAGTCCGTCGCTGATGCATGAGTGTGTGGCGCCACGAGAGCTGAAGGTGATATTCTGTCACTGATTGGTTTTGCGACGAGATGATGTTTTTCGGGAATAAAATAGTGGTTTAGTTTGCTGTTTTTGAGTGGTTTCATGCAGTGGTAGTTGTTGTCTCTGTTATGTACGTCAGTATTGGTATTGGTGATACTATTTTATCGAATCTTAGTTGGTAGACATCTTGGAACTGCTGCTTTTGTAACAAATAAATAATGAATTATTTGATCTCATTATAAGTTTATAATATAACTAGCTTAAACGAAGTAAAAGATAAATCATAAATCTTCATGTTCTTCTTATCCCTGCTAAATAACTTACGAGTAGTATTATTCTTTTCGATTAGAAAGAAAATGCAGTTACTAAATCTTAACTGAACTAACCTCATCTAAGAAGCCAATGTTGCAACACATGGATAAACCCGTTAGACATAGAGTCAAGAAAGTAGAGGCATCAATTCCAACTAATGGGTCGATTAAGATTACGTGATACTAAATTGGTCGAGCATACGAAAAAAAGCTAAGAATATCTCGAAAGCTAAACCATTGTGTTACATATTTTTATATTATACCTATGTGGACAATTATTAAACATTGAATTGTAAGCTACAACTAAACGGGTCAAACGTATAAAATGAAAAAAATAGATTGAATTATTCGTTCAACAACTAAATCCTCTAGCACAACCTTCATAGCTAATTAGGAGTGTTCAAAATCGGTTACCCTGGTTTTCGAATATCCATAATTAGTCATCTTGGCATTATATTATGTATGAACTTGGATATTTTCCACTCAAGCTGAACCTACTCAAATATCAAATCACATCTGATCAGTCTTTATTGTGTGATAAAATTCAAAAAAGTAAGCAAATGTATAGTGTACTATCATTTCCCATAATATGAAATGCTTTTTCAAGAAAAACATATTAACAAGACAATATTTTTTTTTTGAATTTTATATGTTTTATAGATGTTTTTGGCATTTTCATATAATGAATTTGACAGACACAACATGTTTTTCTTTATGATGAAGATTAATCTAAGTTGATCATGCCTAAAGACTCAATCAAGAAATTAAATCTAACTGAATCAAAGGCTTTAGTGAATAAATCAGCAAGTTGATTTTTGTATCAACTTTGATCAACTTGATTAAAACTTTTTCTGAGCAGTCTCTCAGATAATGGTATCTGATTTCAATATGTTTTGTTCTGCTATGTTGCACTGGATTACTAGTGATGAACATAGCAGCTGAGTTATCTATGTGAATTGATGTTTGAAGAAAATTGTAACCATAATCAAGTAATTGGTTTTGCAACCATAAAACTTGAGAGTAATCAGCTGAAGCAGCTATGTACTCAGCCTCAGTTGTGGATACTGATACATTTGTTTGTTTTTTGCACTGCCAAGAAACTAGTTGTTGATTTTCTGTTGTTGTTTTAGCCTCCAAAGTCACTATCAGAATATGAGTAGAGATGGAAATCTCCTTCTTTGGGATACTAAAGCCCAAGAGCTGGCTTCCCTTTGAGGTATCTGAATATCCTCTTCACTGCATTCATATGTGACTCCTTGGGGTCGGATTGGTACCTAGCACAAACACACACATAAAACATTATGTCAAGTCTACTGGCAGTTAAGTACATTAATGATCCTATCATAGATCTATATAATCTTTGATCAACTGACTTCCCTTTAGGATCAGGTACAATCTTATCTATTGTTGATGCTGGTGTTTTGCATGAAGAAGAATCAGCAAGGTTGTACTTCTTCAAGATTTGATTCACAAACTTTTCTCGATTGATGAAAATGCCATCTGATTTTTGATGAACTTGCAAACCAAGGAAGAATGTTAATTCTCCCATGGAACTCATTTGGAACTCAGATTTCATCAAAGATTTAAAGTCTTGACATAATCTTTTGTTTATTGACCCAAAGATGATATCATCCACATAGATTTGGACAACCAAAAATGTCTTGATGCTCATGTTTGAGGAAGAGAGTCTGATCAATAGTTCCCCTTTTGTAACCATGCTTTCGCAGGAAAGATGGCAATGTTCATACCACTTTCTTGGTGCCTGATGAAGACCATACAAAGTTTTTTCAAGCTTGTATACCCCGTATGGGTAATCAGGATCTTCAAAGCCTGGTGGTTGGGTAACATAGACTTCTTCATCAATTTTACCATATAAGAAGGCATATTTTACATCCATTTGGAAAACTATGAACTTTTTATGTGAAGCATAGGCTAGAAAGACTCTAATGGCTTCAATCCTAGCAACTAGGGCAAAGACTTCATCATAGTCTATCCCTTCTTCTTGATTATAGCCTTATGCTATTAGTCTTACTTTGTTTCTGATGATAATACCTCTGTCATCTAGTTTGTCTTGAAAAGCCACCTTGTACCAATAGGATATTGCCCTTTAGGAAGATCAACTAGATTTCAAACTTTCTGCTTTCTGAATTGTTGAAGCTCTTCTTGCATTGCTTCAATCCAGCTGTTGTCTTTCAATGCTATAGTTATGTTGGGTGGAACCACTTGTGAAAGAAAACAGGAGAACATACAAATATTGGTAGCTCCCCGTTGAATTCTTGTGGTTCTTTCATTAAGATCACCAATAATGTTTTCTATTGGATGATACTTATGAATTATTATTGTTGGTATTGATTCAACTGGAATAGATGATTCCAAGTTGGTGATTTTGGTTGATGGAGATGGATCTAGCTCAGATGGGGAATCAACAAAGTAGTCAAAATTCTCATCATTTTGGTTTTCTAATGCTGAATGAAATCCATCTTCATGATTTTGTGTTTCCGCAGATGTAGGTATAACTTCCGCAGCAGTTACAGGAACAACTACGGATGTTGTAGTTTGTTGATCTGCAGATGTGAATGTTGTTGTAATGTCTTCTGATGAATTGGGAACTTCAAATGAAGGAAAAGAATCATCTTCGGAAGTAGGAACATCTACGGATGTAGAAGGAACTTATGCGGATGCATTGTTAACTTCTAAAGTTGAATTTCCATTTCCACCAAAATTGTCATTGCTTGTTTGAGATGAAGGGCCTGAATCAGCAACACTTGAAGTGTGTGAATGAAATAATCTTGGAGGATCAGCAGTTAGTGGCACTTCACTCAAACTTGGAGGTACATAAGGATAACATGTATCCGTAGGACCTGCAACATTCAAATAACAAGAGTTAAAATGAATTTGTTAATGCATCTATATCAAACAAACAAGATGATCCTTTTACAGATTTTGGAAATAAGGATTCATCAAAAGATACATTAGGTGTTTCCTCCATAATATTTTGATGTGGATTGTAGACTCTATATGATTTAGATGTTGATGAGTAACCAACAAATAAACCATCATAAGCTTTTTCATCAAACTTTCCTAATTGATCTTTGGTGTTTAAAATAGACACATGACACCTAAATGCTCTAAGATATCTTATAAAAGGTTTTCTTTTAAACAAAATTTCATAGGGTGTTTTATTATGTTGTTTGACAATTAAAGTCCTGTTTTGAACATTGCATGCTGTATTCACTACTTCTGCCAAAAATGTTATTGGTAACTGTGAATTAGCTAGCATTGTTGTTGCTGCTTCAATTAGAGTTCTATTTCTTCTTTCAGCAACTCCATTTTGTTGTGGAGTTCTTGGCGAATTGAATTGTCTGGCAATGCCTTTGTTCCTGCAAAAGGAATCTAAAATATGATTAAGAAATTTAGTTCCATTATCACTTCTTAAAATTTTGATCTTTAAATCAAGTTGATTTTCAATCTTAGTGATAAACTCCATTAATGTTTCTAATGTTTCACTTTTATGTTTTAAGAAAAAGGCCCATGTGAATCTAGTGAAATCATCAATAATTACCAAACAATATTGCCTTTTACTAATGCTTAATACATTAGTTGGACCAAAAAGATCCATGTGCAGCAGTTTGAGTGGTTTTGTGTTTGTGTTGATTTTTTTGGACTTGTGTGACACCCTATGTTGTTTTCCTTTATAACAAGATGAACAATGATTAGAACAGTAAAATTCTTTCTTGGGAAGGCCAATGACTAAGTCATTTTTGACCAACTTGTTCATGTTTTTCATGTTTGAATGAACCACTCTTCTATGCCACAGTTGTGCTTCATCTTCTGATGACTTAGAAATCAGGCAGGTTTCATTGCTTGTTAGAGAGGTGTTGTTCATGTCCAAAACATATGTGTTGCCTTTTCTTGGTGCTTTAAGAAGGATCCAGTCTGCTGGAATTTGAAAACCTGGCTTAAGAATGTAACAATAAGTGTTATCAAATAAAGTGGTATAATTTTAATCACAAATTTGAGATACTTAACAAGTTGAATTGTAAATTTTTACAGAAGTTATCTTTCTCAAATTTGAGTACACCATTTGTTACCAGTCCTTCACCAACAAATTTACCTCCTTTGTTATCTCCACCAAATGCCACATATGAGGCATTTTTATGTTTGAAATAATGGAGGAGAAAACAGTTTCCTGTCATATGCCTGGAACAACCACTGTCAACATACCACTTGTTGTCAGTCCTCCATGGATGTTCCTACACAAATAATGAAATCAATTAGAAAGTGGAGCCCAAGCCTTGATGGTCTTAGGCTTGCCATTGTTATCTAGGATTGTTACTCTATAATGAATGAGCCTAGATTTCTCAAGATTGTTTTTACACTCAGTTGATTCAGTATGTTCTGCTTGGGGTGAGGATGAGTCTGTTGAAGATGAACTTGAAGTACTTTGTTCCTGATCCTCAATCACTTCTTCTGTTACCTCTTCTTTGAGTATCTTCTTCTTTAAACTTGATGATGATACTTGAGTAGAGAAGGTTTCTGCATCTTTTGTCTTTGATTGAGGTACACGATTACCCTTTTCAAAGTGATCAAAGAAGGCTTAATCTTCATGCAATACTACCTTCTTGTGAGGAGTCTTGCTTTGAGATTGTTGCTTCTCCTTTTTCTTCTTTGATTTATCATCAGCAGATGTTGGCTTCTTTGTCTTTGAGATCTTCTGCTTTAGATGCTACTTCTTTTGCTTTAAGACTTTTGAATTATCATTCTCAGAAGATTGTGAATCTGATTCAACATTCTCAGCTTTTTGCTTCTTTGAAACCTTTGATTTGTTCTTTTTGTTAAAGAAGCATTCTTGAGTAGAATGATTGTTTTTGTTGAAGATGGCATAGTGCTTGTTAAAGTAACAATCAGAAGTCATATGATTGTTCATATTGCATATGGAGCAATAGCTGCTGAAATAACAATCAACTATATTGTGGTTGTGCATATCACACCACTTGCAGTACTTTTCTTTAACTTCACTGTCAGACTCCACTACTGTCTTTTTCTGCTTCATCATCATTGCCTTCTTCTGTTGCTTCAATTCTTTTTCAAACTTTGTAACTGATGAGTCTTTACCTTTTCCTGACATGATGTCAAATGGTTCTTGTTTCTGAGGATTCACCATTCTCTATTTCTTGTTTTTATTATCACTGGGTGATTCCACAGATGATTTCTTCTTCAGTAGATCTTTTATAGAAGTAGATGATTGTTGCTTCTGTAGTCTTTCTATGGAAGTTGAATGTTTTGGAAGAACATTTTTCTTCCTTTGCTTTTCTACGGATGGTTTTAAATCAACCTTTTTCTTCCACAGGTGTTCTGCGGAAGTGATTTTCTTTTCTTCTGTAGTTATTTTTGGTGACTGATGTTTTAGCCTTTTGTTGAGCTCCTGAATCCCTTCATTCAGCTGACCAATTCTGGTATATATGGTCTTCAACAAATTTCTTTGATTTGGGGGATAAGGCAGCTTGATCTCATCAAGAACTTTAGAAATTAAAGGTTCAATTACCACATTCTTTCCCTTACTTAACCCAGCATTAGGTTCATCAAATTCATTCAAGTCATACACTCATCAAAGTCAAATTCTGAATCAGTTTGTTTTGAACATTCTGATTCAGATGACCCAGTCTCAGTTTCACTCATCTTAGTATCTTCACCATTTACTAATTTATTAGTTTCAATTTCTGGTTCAATTTTGGTACTTGACTCAGGTAAAGTGGTGTAGTTATCATTTATAGGAGGTGCAACAACATTAAAACCCAACCCATACTTGTTCTTTGATTCAATATGAGAGTTCAAGAGTTTTTCATATTTTTGAGATGATAGTTGAAAATTCTGAAGTTTCACTTCAGTAGATGCATGATCAGACATTGATTTTGTTAAAGAGGTTGTCAGATGCTCAACTTGTGATTTCAAATTATAATTTTCAGATACAAGTTTATCCAAACCCTTTTGTAAGGAGGTGATTTTGACCTGTTATAATTTATGTTCTCTCAAATGAGATTCATTTAAAATCATTCTTTTTTTGACTTTATCAGCCAATTGTTGTGCATGGACTCTGTATCTTTCAACCTCTTCAACACAAACAGGTGAACATAATCTATCCTTTACCTCTGTGGCCATGGGTGGAATTTTGTTCTCCAAGTTTGCCATCAGTGCTTGATTTTCCTCCTGCACTTCCTTCTCATACATGCTCCAGTCAAAAGTACCATCCTGCAAAATAATCAAACCAGTTTCTTTAGTGTTACTGGTACCTGCTGAAGAGCTTCCGACTGGTGGCGATGAGATTGTTAGTTGAGTTTGCTTGAAGCTTCTTTGATTTGCTTGTCTTGTGTCTGTTGTTGATTGCTGATTGCTATTGCATTCCCTTGAAAAGTGACCATACAAATTGCATTTGTAACACCTCACTTTTGATTTATCAACACTAATCTTGGTTGTTCTCCCTGCTATAGATAGACCCTTGTTCCTTCTCATATACATCTTGGCTCTGTAAGCAATCATGACCATTTGTCATTGTAAATCCATTTCTTCAACTTCATCAGGATGAAGTTCTTCTAGGTCTTGTTGGCGGATGTGAGCAGGAGTCAGAGTACTACCCAAGTAAGCTTGAAAGCTTAAATTGAATGCTGCAAATGCTGCTTTCTATTCTTTTGATTCTAGAACCACAGTGATTGGTTCAGATTTGGTGTTGCCTTTGTTGGTGATGATCTCTTTACTGCTAAAGTTTTTGAATCATCATATTTCCCTTTTGATTTCCTATTTGAATTGTTTTGAGAGTTTAATTTAGAAGACTTTGCAACATAGAAACCAGTTTCCTCTTCATTATCACTCTCAACACAAGAGATTTCATCATCATCATTGGAGATGAATGCACTTCCAACACCCTTTGTTTCTTTGAATTCATATGGTGCTATTGGTGCTTTTACACTTGTTTCTTGTTTTCTTATCCAACTCTAAAGCTTCCACCTTTGCAACCAAAGTGTCTAACCTAATTGCCTTTAGATCAAGAGTATTCTTGAACATAGACACAGTTTGAGTCCAACTCTCTGGCAAGGAGTTGAGAATCTTTTTGTTCAACTCCTTATTGCTATACTTCAACTCAAAGATATTCATCTCAGTAATAAGTTGCATGTATCTGTGGAATTGTTGAGGAACAGATTCACCCACAATATGATGAAAAGTCTCATACTGTGAAAAAAGAGTATCCTTTCTGATGCTTATGATCTCATCACTTCCTTCACATAAAGTGTGAAGAATTTTCCATAATGAGTTGGCTGTTTTGTATGCTTCACACATGATCAAGAGGTCTTCAGGTAAAGCCATAGTAAGCATACTATAGGCCTTAATGTCGATTTTTACTTTCTTGGCATCATCAGGAGACAGATTTTTCAAACTTATAAGCTGATTGTCGTCTTTATAATCAGGTCCTAAAGTAGGTGGAATGTAAGGACCTTCAGTAATGGACACCCATAAGTCAGAATCTGTATAGTTAACGTGGTTCCTGAATATGATTTTCCACGTTTTAAACTCAGTTTTATTCTCCAACTTTGGAGGTTGATAAGCTCCAACCGCTGAATTGCTCATTTAAATTAACTTTGTTAATTATCAAAATTATCAAAAGATCTAATACTCTATGAATGTGAAAAGTAAATGCAACGCAGACACACTCACACAACAATAACAAATCACTGATAATATTGATATTCAAATCAACTAAGACAAAAATTCCTTTGAATTAATGACTTCTGTTGTGAATGGACTAATTAATAACACACTCTTAATTAAATAAGAAGTCATGGTCAAAATTAGTCAAATCGCTCAATAAATTCACAGATGATTTGAAATTAAGATGTTAGATGATGATGGGTTTTGTTCAAACTTGTTTGAACAGCCTCGGGATATCATACAATAACACAAATCCACGAATCAGAAGCGATTCTGATGCAAATCCAAATTAATCGAGCAATGGAACAGTGATTAATGATCGATAAAACAAGGTTTTGATGATTTTCACCAATTACACCAAATTAAAATAAACAACCAATTAAAATAATCAAACTGATAGATCAATTGATCTAGATCAATGAGCACGAGGCTCTGATACCACCTGTGGATCCAAGGATCGAAGCAGGAATTATCAGTTTGATTTAACAAATAAAGATCGACAAAGAACAGAAGAAACAAATTGAAAACTGAATAAAATAATGAAACAAAAAGATTGTTTTAATTGATCTTCATTGATAATGAATCGATTACAATTGATGTTGATGCTTTGATGATATGGTAATTGCTATGATGTTCTTGGTGTTCTTGGTGTTTTGCTATATTGATTGATTGATTGAGTGATGTTGTTTCTAGGAATATGAATCTCTATTTGTGTATTGATATCTCTCTCAATCTCTCTCTCAATCTGTTTGTGATCTTAATCTCTTAATCTATGATGTATATCTTTTTCTAAATGAGTGCACCCATGCCTTATATTTATAGGCAGAGGGATTCACTTTACAAAAGAAATATTCTTGATATGACGTGGAATATTTGCTTGACATAAATAGAGTCTCTCGTAGTCGTTGACTTGATGACGTCACAGGTTGACTTGTTGACTTTGTTTTGAGTACTTGATGATATGCGATCATACAAGTATTTTTGTTCTTCCGTATGAGTAAGCCTTCTGTAGGAGTTGGTTCTTTGTTCTTGAACATCCTCAGGAGCAAACTTCCCTCTTTCGCAGTTGTAGCAGTAACTTGATCTGACTTGTTCTTCAGTAGATGTTATTATGCTTTCGCAGGAGATCTACGGATGTATGTTTGACTTGGTCATTTGAGCTCCGCAGAACATCTACGGAAGAACAAACTTGTTCATCCGCAGGAGTTCTTGCACTTTGTCAATTTTCCAAATTGACCAAGTACGATGTTTTCCTGCAATTACACAAAATTAACACAAATAATATTTGGGTTAACATATATATCTTGCATTACATAATGATAAAGAATTGCAGATGTTCATTACAAGAAATTACAAATCATCTAAATCTATTCTAAAGATCTAGACCTAACAGAAAGTGAAAGATTTCTTCAAAAGGTATAAGTCGGGTTTAAGCTTCTTGGCAGATTTCTATGTGCTTCTATGTGTTACGTTTGAATCATACGTGTGTATAGGTATTAGAATTCGAGAATTTGCTCTTAAGTTTTAGTGGTTTTCTTGAAAGCTAGTTAAGGTGAGTTCTAGATCCCCTCTTTTACATGTTTTCTACCTATTTGGTGTAGATATGTGTATTAAAATGATGTTTCTTGACAAAGCTATGTTTTCCATGATTATGATGAATTTTTACGAAAAATGTATGTTTTATAGAGATTTATGTGGTATAATTGATTTCTAATATGTGCTAAGTGTGAATCTGATAGTTTTATGCTAAGTATATGTTTAAAGGTATTGTATGGAACTAGAATTCGCATAAGTTGGACCACAAGTATTAAACATGATAGGTTCAAAATGGATTGATCCGTGATGATATCGTAATTCAATGATCAATTCAAACACAAATTAATCAAACACATGCAATTACATTAAAAAAATTCAAAGATTTCATTGATAGCAAAAGCACAGGATACAAAGTTTAAGGGTTATAGTTCGTTCTGTTCTAACTGTTTCACTCTAAGGTGTTTTTTTATTCCTTAGATCTCTCACTTAGATCTCTACCCTGCACAATACATAAAATATTATATATATACTATCAAGAAACAAAGGAACATATATTTACAAATGAGTCCCTATACTATGATAAAAAAGTTAAAAAGACAAAATAGACAAAATATTAATCTTCTAAGAGCTTCAACAATACTCCCCCTAATATTTACATTGTCTTTAGTCTTCATTGAAATCTTCTGGCTCTTCTTTTATCTTGAACATCGGCTTTTCTTTGTAAAGCTCTAACTCTTTTAATGCTTTATTAATTGCTGACTTGAACTTCTTTGCTAGAATTGCTTGATCAGGCTTTGACTCATTTATTTTAATCTCCATATTGTCCATTGCTAACAAAGTTTCTTTCGTAAGACCTGCAATATCTATGTTAGCATAAAATTCAAAAGGTTTAGGATGATCGTGAGAGTATACATCCAATACTCATTTGCTTGAAATCCTCATAAAATCAATAGACTTTATGTCTCTCTTCATGATTTTAGCAAAAGCTAGAGCTTTCCTCAATGAAAGTCACTCCATTGCCGCATCCATTACCATGATAATCGTCATAAAGTACTTCCTATCGTTATCAACAACTTCAGAAGCAACTCGATCAAATTTCTGATTGGACAAGAAAGACATATAACTAGGATGTAGAAGTTTGAGTTCAAAAACTCCAAATAAGGAAATCATATCTTTATCCCAGTCATCCACATTACGAGCTAGCTTCAAATGGAACGATTCTGCATGATAGAACCATCTCAAAATCGGTTTAGAAGTTTGAGTCCCGTCCATCACCTTCAAGCCCGGATTAGTAACTTTTTCAAAATATTGATCACTAGAAGCATCTAGAAATTGTTCTTCTTCTTCTGATTGATCAGCTAACTTTCTTTTACTTTTTATTCACTTGAAATATTCTTTTTCCTCATGATCACATCAGGTCTTAAGAAAAGAATCCATTCTGGAAATA
Source organism: Flaveria sonorensis (assembly GCA_025506505.1). NCBI lineage: Eukaryota > Viridiplantae > Streptophyta > Magnoliopsida > Asterales > Asteraceae > Flaveria > Flaveria sonorensis. The sequence goes on from CM046436.1 coordinate 43,502,814, forward strand.
CCTCGATTTAGAAGTTTTATAAAGTTTTCACCTCAAGCAGACTTTGTAGGATTAATCATAGGTAACTTGTTTAACTCCTTGAGATCTTGAACTAGTAAAGCTATCATGCTTGAGTAAAAATGATAGACATCATAAATAGCATTTACCCGTTTGATTAGAAAAGCATAAAAAATCTCATCCTATTTCCAAGTAACGATCTTAACATTCTTCGTATTATCTGGCATAATCATTGCATTCATCAATTCAGAAATTGATTGGCCTTTTTGCATACATTTCTTACTAAATCACCTGCTGTTCTATCCTTGTTCCATAGTTTTTTCTGATCAACTAAAACTTGATGGGCTTGTTTCTTAGCTTCTGGGAACATAATCATCAATTTCTTTCTTCTTTCATGACCCCTTCTCACTAATTCCATTTCTTTAATTTCACGAGGCTTTAGAATTTTAGTTCTCTTAGTAATCTCCAAGTATTGAGGATTATCCATATCAAGCACAATCATTCTATTATTATTTTTTTCTGTCTCTTGAACGCTTCTCACAAATTTCTTAGAGATTCAGCTTGCAATCTGTTTAACCTCTTTCGTGGATAATTCCTTGATTGTAACCATAGTCTGAGCTTAATAGTCGTCATGTTTTCTGGATCAGGATGGTGTAATTCAGATACTGATAGGTCTTCAATGTTAATGCTTTCTTGCATCGAAATCCATTCTCCATGTTCAATAGCAATTTCATCTGGATCAACCGGAGCTATAGACTCTGCAATCATACATTTTCAATATTCTTCATTAATCTATTAAACAGTAAGACCATCCAAAAATACATGCTTGTATTTCTTCTTGATCGGATAGTTAAATCTCTCATCAATGTCTAACAGGATGTCTTCTGCAATAGCTTCAATTGGAGAATCCACAGCTTCAACAATATCTTCTTCCTCCAAAACTTCATCATACTAGGCATCCGAATATTCTGGATCCAAATCATCTAAGGCTCCAATTTGTTCTTGAACTTCAACTTCTTCACTTGCCTGTATGGAAGTATCATCTACCATCAGAGTTTTAGACAATCTTCTGTATCTTTGAAGGAGGGTTAGATGACGATTCATCAAATATTTGAACATCAGGATCATTTTTCTTTTGTTTTCCTTTATCAGCCTCAGAAAATCTTTTAACTTTAGTTGGTTGATCTTCAGACACATCAATAAGCTCTTGTGACTGTGAATTTAAGTTTTCTTTCATACTTTCATAATCTTCTTTCAACTTAACATGATCATCTTTCAAATTCTTGAATTTTTCTTCAATCAAATCATAATCTTTGAGCATAACCTTAAAGTTCTTTTAGTTTGTCTCTTGATCTTCTTCAAGCTCAGCAATTTTCAAATCTTTCTTTAATAATTCTGCTTTTAATTGTTCATTCTCATGTCTCAGCTTATCTATTATCAGTAAGCTGGAGGAAATTCTCTTTTTTCAGAGATTCAATTATTAGCTCATTCTTCAATTCATCAGAGTGAACTGTGTCATCTTGCTTTGAACTTTCACCTTTTTCTATCACATGACTAGGTGAACTAGTTCCAACTTTAATAATCTCAAGAGAAGATTCCTTAGAAATCATATTCTCTTATTCAATAGTCTCCATCATATCAATATTAGGAAAATCAAATTCCATTTGTTGTTGAACATTTTCTTCATTAACACCTTCATTCACCTCATTAATGTCATCATCTTCATTAATACCTTCATTAACTTCTTCAACTTCATTACTTCCATCATCATCATCACTTGAAGATGAACTTTTCTCATCATCAGATTCATCATCATCTTCATTTTCTTTATCATTATCCTTAACTTCAGACTCAGATAGTCCTTGAGGAACTTCTTCAATCAAATCATTGGGATCGATTGGTTCATCATCAATCAAATGAAAATGATCTTCATTTATGTTTACATCATCCCTTTCTACAGCTCTCATGTAATCAAACATTGGTACATTCTGAGCTCCAGTAATCATAGCAAGTCTTTTGTATACAGTTTCAGTCATGTTCTCTAGAATCAACCTTTCACCACTTACTCCATATTCATGGAAATCAGGATTTGCTTCATTGATAATCAGTTGTAAAAATCTAGGATACATCAAGTATTTTCTCCTGACTCCTTTCTCCAAATTAAAGAAAAATCCATTCATAATACACTTTGCCATATTAAATCTTCTGTTTGTGGCAATAGCTACTATAGGAGAAGCAATATCAACAGGAAATGAATTCCATCCTGCACTTCTTTTCGACATACCATGCAGAAAGATGTAACATAGAACTTGTTTGACCAAAAGAACCAATGAGCCTGATCAGAAAAACCTTTAAGTCCCACAGACATTACAACAACTGAAGTAGTCTGCAACAGTTGAAGACATCAACTGATAATAAGGTCTGAAGACAAAGTCTGAAGTGAAAGAGCTGAAGACAAAGTCTGAAGTGAAAAAGCTGAAGACAAAGTCTGAAGACAAAAGCTGAAGACAAAGACTGAAGACCAAGTTTCAGATGTTGTCACAACAGCTGAAGAAGATCTCTTCAGTAGTTGTGATGGTTTCCTTTCAGTAGTTTTATGTTTCTTGTAATCAGTAATTGTAGTTTCAGTAGTTTTAGTTTCATCTTGTACTTAGCATACTCTGAGATGTTCTCAGTTGTTGTGAACATTCTCAGTGGTTTGCTTACTTTCAGTTGTTTGTAATAATTCTGTTAGATGTCACTATCAAGTGACATCAGCAGACGTCACATTCCTTTATATAAGGAATGTTGACCTAATTGTAAGGCGCGATGCCCTGCGAAGCTTAGCGAAAGCTTAGCGGCCGCCATACCGAAGCATTTGTGCATGAATGATATTATCCCTTTTGCAGAAAACCCTCTTTCTCTATACCCGTGTACTGTTCCATTGAATATCTATTGTGTTCTTGCTATATTTGTCTAATTCTTATTCTAATTCCGCTGCGATTCAACTCTAATTGATCAAACTTAGATCACTGATCCTGTCAAATGGTATCAGAGCGGGTTAATCATTGATCGGTTTAACAATTGATCATTGAAACTGCTATTTCGATATCTAAAGTTTGATCGAATTAGCATATTTGCAAGAATTGGTTATAGAGATTGATCTTCTGCTGCTTCTGGTTAGTCAATTTGAGTTTCTTCTTGGTTCATACTGAGTTTGTTGTGTTTTTGTGCTAAATCTGTTGAAACTTGATTGAATTGGTTTGAATCTGAGAATGACTGCTCCTTCTAATGACCCTCACAATACTGGCTCCTCAACCAAGCCTCCGATGCTGGTTAGGAGTGAGTATAACATATGGCAACGAAGAATGCTCCATCACCTGTCTGTTAACAGTTCAGGTTGTTGGACATCTGTGGTTCACGGTCCACACAAGCCTATGGTGAAGAATCTGGAGACCAACAAAATGGTTCCGAAGAAGAAGGAGCAATACTCATATGAAGATCGTAAACTGTTTGAGATTGATGCTAAAGCCCATGGAATTCTGGCCATGGCACTGCCTAATGAAATCTATTCTGGGCTTATGCATCATGAAACTGCTCATGACCTCTGGAATGCTTTGAAGGAACAATTCGGAGGAACTGATGAGGTCTTAGCAAACAACAGAGAAATCCTCGCCCAACAATATGAGACATTCTCTCATAGGAAGGGTGAGACACTGACTTAACAGTTTGAGCATTTCTCCTGCTTGATCTCTGAGCTGAAAATGGTCAAGCATGAGTATACTAACAGCCAGATGAACAACAGATTCCTCAGATCACTGCCTGAGAGATGGGACACATACACCATTGTCCTACGCTCCAGTGCAAATCTGGATAGCCTATCTCTCAACCAACTCCATGGGAAACTACTTACATTTGAAAGAGAGATAGAGCAGAAAAGGAAACTGGCATCATCAGGAAAGCTCACTGATGACTTTGTACCAGGGAACACTGCCTTGGTCGATCATGAGTCAGAATATGCTGGATCAGAAAGCCATTATGATGAGCATATAGATTTCTCTTCAAACAGTTCTGATCATGCATTTGTTGGTGTTGACAGTCATTCTAGGTGTAATAGTGACAATCTATGCTTTATCATGGATGATTTGATGGGTATTGCTGATGATGATTTAGAAGAGATGGATATTTTGAGCCAAATGGCCTTGATCAATATCAGATCTCAAAAGTTCTACAAGAGAACTGGTAGGAAATTTCCAGGACTCTCTGGCAAAACCAAAGTTGGTTTTGACAAGAGTAAGTTGAGGTGTCACAAATGCCACAGGCTTGGGCACTTTGCAAGAGAGTGTAGATCAACTGGATCTAACTCCTCTGCACCCTTTGTGACCTTTCCAAGCAATAGTTCACAAAACAATGGGCAACATCCTGCTAGTTCTGGTCATCACTCACAACCTCAATCTCCTGCATATTTTGTCCCTCAGGGTCCAATGCCATATCCATATCCCTGCTATTACGTGCCACAGCCAAATCCAGTTCAAGTTCCTATAGCACAACAACCTCAAGCCCTACCTGAGCCTCAACCATCTCCATCACAATCTCAACCTCATCACAGCTTCTTCACACCAGGAGTTGTTGACTGGAGCAGCTCACCAGATGATCTTTCTGGTTTCAATGAGCAATTACTTGCTGGTGCTGGTCAACATGGTGGTGAACATCCTTTTGGGAATCTTGCTCTCATGGCCCTAGAGTCTACTGAGGGTTCCTGCTCCAATGCATCATCTTCACAGGTAACCCAGGTATCTTCTGAGGCTAAAGCCAAGTTATGTTCTGAATCATGCATAGCTGCCTTTGTCTCTATTAGAGAGGCAAATGTAACTTTAATCAATCAAAATCTTGAGCTTGAGAAAACTATTTCCAAAAGAAAAGCTGAGTATGAGTCTGCTCTTAATGACAAAGATGATGAGATTTACAAGCTTAAATGCCAACTTAATGATGAAAAGGCTAAGGTAGAGGTCATACTTGAGAACCACAGAAGTCTCAAAGAGACACTTGCAGCTACCCATGTTGAGTGTGACCGCTGGGTAACATCCTGCAAGGGATTTGAAATGCTTCTCAGCAAGCAAACAGCTTCAAATGTGAAGTTTGGAATAGGTTACAATCATACTGCACCACCTACTGATTTTACTTCAAAATCAATAGTAAAATCTGAAGGTGAAAGTAATTTCCAAACCACATCATCATGTGATTCATCCTCAAATGATAATACAAAATCAGAGGATGAAGTCAGTGTTAAGATCTAGCAAATCAATTGCCTGATGGTTTAAATGCTGATAAACACATGAAGCTGAGCAATTCAGATGTTGTCCCTCAAAGTACTCCAAGTACTGAAGGGCAAGTCACAACATCCGAAAAGCATTTCAAATCTGCTGAAATAAAAGGATTAACAACTGCTGAGGAATCTATCATACGGTCTTTCAGGATGGATAGAGAACAGCTGAAGAACAAGTCTTCAGTTGTTACCGATCCTTCAGTACTTAACACAAGTACTGAAAGGAGGAAAGTACTGAAGATCACACCTTCAGTAGTTTCCACTTCAGCAGTTGATCAATCCAAGATGAAGAATAAGCCATGTGAAATATGTGGTAAATTCAATCATCTATCTGATGAATGCTGGTACAAAAAGGGTTCCAAACTCAACAGAGATAAGCTCATTAAAGAAGAGATTAATAAAATGAAAAATGAGTTTGAGACCAAGTTTGTACCACAGTCATCTCAAACTGATAAACCCAAAGCCTCGCCAAAATCCAAAAAGGAGGATGGGGTTTATCAGAAAACAGCTGATAGTGTTCCTCATGATAAACATCAGACTAAGTCTGTGAATTTCAAGAAGGAGGAAATGGTGGGTCACAGGAACTCATTAAAAACAAGTACTGATGTGTCAAATGAGCTGAAGGCTTTAGCAACAAATCAGACACAACTTGTTATGATGGTTCAGCATTTGTTGGGGAGAGTTAACCAACTAGATGCACCTGTGATCAAACCACTGAAAAGGAAATCCAAGCCCAAATCTAAGAAATCCATTTCAGCACCATCTCCACCTTCATCAGCTGTTAATCATGAGAAACAAGTTATGGTTAAATCTGTTGATGAAAACAGACTCAAAACCAAAAAGGTTTGGGTCTCTAAAGCTAACTAGTTTCTTATGATAAATGCAGGGTTCTTCAGCATGCCAAAGAAGCATCTGGTATGTAGACAGTGGAGGATCTATGCATATGACTGGGAGCAGTTCTCTTCTTAATGACTACTCTCAAGGAAAGAAGGGATTTGTCTCATTTGGAAATGATGCTAAGGGTTACATCATCGGGAAAGGATTTGTGTCAAATGGAGAAATCAGATTTAATGATGTTAACCATGTGGAGAATCTCAAGTATAATCTACTGAGTGTCAGTCAGATGTGTGATAAAGGGCATGTTGCACTTTTCACAAGCCAGAACTGCCGGATTCTGTCTTCCAAAGTTCTGAGGCTGATTGACAAGGTATTGGATGAACATACTCTCTTGAAGGCCAACAGGATACGAAGAGTATATGCCTTGGATTTGTCAAAGAAGATTGATTTAAAAGGTCATCCTTGCCTGTTCTCCAAGGCCTCTCCTTAGGAATCTAAACTGTGGCATAGAAGGCTGGGTCATGTTAATCTCAAAAACATGAATCAGCTAATACACAATAGTTTAGTGAGAGGTCTACCAATAAAGGAGTTCCACTGTGATGAAACATACACTGCTTGTTTAAAAGGAAAACAACACAAAGTTTCATTCCCTCCTATAGAAGAACCAAAGTCCACTGCCTGCTTGCAATTACTGCACATGGATCTCTTTGGTCCAGTGAGAGTAATGAGCATGGCAAAGAAGAAATACTGTCTGGTAATTGTGGATGATTACTCCAGGTTTGTATGGACTTTCTTCTTGCATTCAAAGGATGAGGCTGCTCAGACAATTATTAACTTTGTGTTGTATGTTGAGAAGCAGTATTCCCTATCAGTCAAGTGTATAAGAAGTGATAATGGAACTAAATTTAGAAACCATACACTTGATGATTTCTACCTTTCCAAAGGAATCAAGAGGCAGTATAGCATCCCAAGGACTCCAGAACAAAATAGAGTAGTAGAGAGAAAGAACAGGACCCTAATTGAAGCTGCAAGGTCCATGTTGGCTGACTCTGGTTTGCCACTGACCTTTTGGGCTGAAGCTGTCAACACAGCATGCTATGTGCAAAATAGAGCTTTAGTGAATCAGAGGTTGATGATGACTCCTTATGAAGTTCTACATCATTTGGCTCCTCTAATTTCATTCTTCAGAGCGTTTGGGTGTCCTTGTTACATTCTAAACACAAAGGATCAACTCCAAAAGTTTGATTCTAAGGTGGATGCAGGGTATTTTGTTGGGTATTCATCCACTTGCAAGGCTTACAGAGTGTTCAACTGCAGAACAAAGATGGTTGAAGAAACCTTGCATGTGAAGTTCAATGAATCTCCTAAGGACAAAATCCGACAAAACCCTATGGAGTTGTTTGATCTGGACTGTTGGACCAAAAGAACCAATGAGCCTGATCAGAAAAACCTTTAAGTCCCACGGACATTACAACAACAGAAGTAGTCTGCAACAGCTGAAGACATCAGCTGATAACAAGGTCTGAAGACAAAGTCTGAAGTGAAAGAGCTGAAGACAAAGTCTGAAGTGAAAGAGCTGAAGACAAAGTCTGAAGTGAAAGAGCTGAAGACAAAGTCTGAAGTGAAAGAGCTGAAGACAAAGTCTGAAGTGAAAGAGCTGAAGACAAAGTCTGAAGTGAAAGAGCTGAAGACAAAGTCTGAAGTGAAAGAGCTGAAGACAAAGTCTGAAGACAAAAGCTGAAGACAAAGACTGAAGACCAAGTTTCAGATGATTGTCACAACAGCTGAAGAAGACCTCTTCAGTAGTTGTGATGGTTTCCTTTCAGTAGTTGTAGTTTCTTTTCTGTACTTATAGTTTCAGTAGTTTTATGTTTCTTCGTGTACTTAGAATAATCTGAGATGTTCTCAGTTGTTGTGAACATTCTCAGTAGTTTGCTTACTTTCAGTAGTTTGTAATAATTCTGTTAGATGTCACTATCAAGTGACATCAGCAGACGTCACATTCCTATATATAAGGAATGCTGACCTAATTGTAATCGGTGCAGCTTAGGAAAACCTAGCAGCCGCCACACCGAAGCATATGTGCATGAATGTTATTATCTCTTTGCAGAAAACCCTATATCTATATAACCGTGTACTGTTCCATTGAATATTTATTGTGTTCTTGCTATATTTGCTTAATTCTTGCTCTAATTCCGCTGTGATTCAACTCTAATTGATCAAACTTAGATCACTGATCCTAACAAATGGTATCAGAGCGGGTTAATCATTGATCGGTTTAACAATTGATCATTGAAACTGCTATTTTGATATCTATAGTTTGATCGAATTAGCATATGTGCAAGAACTGGTTATAAAGATTGATTTTCTGCTGCTTCTGGTTATTTAATTTGAGTTTCTTCTTGGTTCTTATTGAGTTTGTTGTGTTTTTGTGCAAAATCTTTTGAAACTTGATTGATTTGGTTTGAATCTGAGAATGACTACTCCATCTAATGATCCTCACAATACTGGCTCCTCAACCAAGCCTCCGATGCTGGTTAGGAGTGAGTATAACATATGGCAACGAAGAATGCTCCATCACCTGTCTGTTAACAGTTCAGGTTGTTGGACATCTGTGGTTCATGGTCCACACAAGCCTATGGTGAACAATCCGGAGACCAATCAAATGGTTCCGAAGAAGAAGGAGCAATACTCAGATGAAGATCGTAAACTGTTTGAGATTGATGCTAAAGCCCATGGAATTCTGGCCATGGCACTGCCGAATGAAATCTATTCTGGGCTTATGCATCATGAAACTGCTCATGACCTCTGGAATGCTTTGAAGGAACAATTCGGAGGAACTGATGAGGTCTTAGCAAACAACAGAGAAATCCTCGCCCAACAATATGAGACATTCTCTCATAGGAAGGGTGAGACACTGACTCAACAGTTTGAGCGTTTCTCCTGCTTGATCTCTGAACTGAAAATGGTCAAGCAAGAGTATACTAACAGCCAGATGAACAACAGATTCCTCAGATCACTGCCTGAGAGATGGGACACATACACCATTGTCCTACGCTCCAGTGCAAATCTGGATAGCCTATCTCTCACCCAACTCCATGGGAAACTGCTTACATTTGAAAGAGAGATAGAGCAGAAAAGGAAACTGGCATCATCAGGAAAGCTCTCTGATGACTTTGTACCAGGTAACACTGCCTTGGTCGGTCATGAGTCAGAATATGCTGGATCAGAAAGTCATTATGATGAGCATATAGATTTCTCTTCAAACAGTTCTGATCATGCATTTGTTGGTGTTGACAGTCATTCTGGGTGTAATAGTGATAATTTATGTTTTATCATGGATGATTTGCAAGGTATTGCTGATGATGATTTAGAAGAGATGGATATTTTGAGCCAAATGGCCCTGATCAATATCAGATCTCAAAAGTTCTACAAGAGAACTGGTAGGAAATTTCCAGGACTCTCTGGCAAAACCAAAGTTGGTTTTGACAAGAGTAAGTTGAGGTGTCACAAATGCCACAGGCTTGGGCACTTTGCAAGAGAGTGTAGATCAACTGGATCTAACTCCTCTGCACCCTTTGTGACCTTTCCAAGCAATAGTTCACAAAACAAAGGGCAACATCCTGCTAGTTCTGGTCATCACTCACAACCTCAATCTCCTGCATACTTTGTCCCTCAGGGTCAATGCCATATCCTTATCCCTGCTATTACATGCCACAGCCAAATCCAGTTCATGTCCCTATAGCACAACAACCTCAAGCCCTACCTGAGCCTCAACCATCTCCATCACAATCTCAACCTCATCACAGCTTCTTCACACCAGGAGTTGTTGACTGGAGCAGCTTACCAGATGATCTTTCTGGTTTCAATGAGCAACTATCTGCTGGTGCTGGTCAACATGGTGGTGAACATCCTTTTGGGAATCTTGCTCTCATGGCCCTGGAGTCTACTGAGGGTTCCTGCTCAGATGCTTCATCTTCACAGGTAACCCAGATATCTTCTGAGGCTAAAGCCAAGTTATGTTCTGAATCATGCATAGCTGCCTTTGTCTCTATTAGAGAGGCAAATGTAGCTTTAATCAATCAAAATCTTGAGCTTGAGAAAACTATTTCCAAAAGAAAAGATGAGTATGTGTCTGCACTTAATGACAAAGATGATGAGATTTACAAGCTTAAATGCCAACTTAATGATGAAAAGGCTAAGGTAGAGGTCATACTCGAGAACCACAGAAGTCTCAAAGAGACACTTGCAGCTACCCAAGTTGAGTGTGACCGATGGGTAACATCCTGCAAGGGATTTGAAATGCTTCTCAGCAAGCAAACAGCTTCAAATGTGAAGTTTGGAATAGGTTACAATCATACTGCACCACCTACTGATTTTACTTCAAAATCAATAGTAAAATCTGAAGGTGAAAGTAATTTCCAAACCACATCATCATGTGATTCATCCTCAAATGATAATACAAAATTAGAGGATGAAGTCAGTGTTAAGATCTCAGCAAATCAATTGCCTGATGGTTTAAATGCTGATAAACACATGAAGCTGAGAAATTCAGATGTTGTTCCTCAAAGTACTCCAAGTACTGAAGGGCAAGTCACAACATCTGAAAAGCATTTCAAATCTGATGAAATAAAAGGATTAACAACTGCTGAGGAATCTATCATACGGTCTTTCAGGACGGATAGAGAACAGCTGAAGAACAAGTCTTCAGTTGTTACCGATCCTTCAGTACTTAACACAAGTACTGAAAGGAGGAAAGTACTGAAGATCACACCTTCAGTAGTTTCCACTTCAGCAGTTGATCAATCCAAGATGAAGAATAAGCCATGTGAAATATGTGGTAAATTCAATCATCTATCTGATGAATGCTGGTACAAAAAGGGTTCCAAACTCAACAGAGATAAGCTCATTAAAGAAGAAATAAATAAAATGAAAAATGAGTTTGAAACCAAGTTTGTACCACAGTCATCTCAAACTGATAAACCCAAGGCCTCACCAAAATCCAAAAAGAAGGATGGGGTTTATCAGAAAACAGCTGATAGTGTTCCTCATGATAAACATCAGACGAAGTCTGTGAATTTCAAGAAGGAGGAAATGGTGGGTCACAGGAACTCATCAAAAACAAGTACTGATGTGTCAAATGAGCTGAAGGCTTTAGCAACAAATCAGACACAACTTGTTATGATGGTTCAGCATTTGTTGGGGAGAGTTAACCAACTAGATGCACCTGTGATCAAACCACTGAAAAGGAAATCCAAGCCCAAATCTAAGAATTCCATTTCAGCACCATCTCCACCTTCATCAGCTGTTAATCATGAGAAACAAGTTATGGTTAAATCTGTTGATGAAAACATACCCAAAACCAAAAAGGTTTGGGTCTCTAAAGCTAACTAGTTTCTTATGATAATGCAGGGTTCTTCAGCATGCCAAAGAAGCATCTGGTATGTAGACAGTGGAGGATCTATGCATATGACTGGGAGCAGTTCTCTTCTTAATGACTACTCTCAAGGAAAGAAGGGATTTGTCTCATTTGGAAATGATGCTAAGGGTTACATCATCGGGAAAGGATTTGTGTCAAATGGAGAAATCAGATTTGATGATGTTAACCATGTGGAGAATCTCAAGTATAATCTACTGAGTGTCAGTCAGATGTGTGATAAAGGGCATGTTGCACTTTTCACAAGCCAGAACTGCCGGATTCTGTCTTCCAAAGTTCTGAGGCTGATTGACAAGGTATTGGATGAACATACTCTCCTGAAGGCCAACAGGATAGGAAGAGTATATGCCTTGGATTTGTCAAAGAAGATTGATTTAAAAGGTCATCCTTGCCTGTTCTCCAAGGCCTCTCCTCAGGAATCTAAACTGTGGCATAGAAGGCTGGGTCATGTTAATCTCAAAAACATGAATCAGCTGATCCACAAAAGTTTAGTAAGAGGTCTACCAATAAAGGAGTTCCTCTGTGATGAAACCTGCACTGCTTGTTTAAAAGGAAAACAACACAAAGTCTCATTTCCTCCTATAGAAGAACCAAAGTCCACTGCCTGCTTGCAATTACTGCACATGGATCTCTTTGGTCCTGTGAGAGTAATGAGCATGGCAAAGAAGAAATACTGTCTGGTAATTGTGGATGATTACTCCAGATTTGTATGGACCTTCTTCTTGCATTCAAAGGATGAGGCTGCTCAGACAATTATTAACTTTGTGTTGTATGTTGAGAAGCAGTATTCCCTATCAGTCAAGTGTATAAGAAGTGATAATGGAACTGAATTTAGAAACCATACACTTGATGATTTCTACCTTTCAAAAGGAATCAAGAGGCAGTATAGCATCCCAAGGACTCCAGAACAAAATGGAGTAGTGGAGAGAAAGAACAGGACCCTAATTGAAGCTGCAAGGTCCATGTTGGCTGACTCTGGTTTGCCACTGACCTTTTGGGCTGAAGCTGTCAACACAGCATGCTATGTGCAAAATAGAGCTTTAGTGAATCAGAGGTTGATGAAGACTCCTTATGAAGTTCTACATCATTTGGCTCCTCTAATTTCATTCTTCAGAGCATTTGGGTGTCCTTGTTACATTCTCAACACAAAGGATCAACTCCAAAAGTTTGATTCTAAGGTGGATGCAGGGTATTTTGTTGGGTACTCATCCACTTGCAAGGCTTACAGAGTGTTCAACTGTAAGACAAAGATGGTTGAAGAAACCTTGCATGTGAAGTTCAATGAATCTCCTAAGGACAAAATCCCACAAAACCCTGTGGAGTTGTTTGATCTGGACATACTGCAATATGTTCCTTATCAGCCTCCAGCTGTTGCAGATCATGTGAATTCATCACCTTCTGCAGCTAGTCATCCATCTGGTGGTACTGATGTTCATGATGATCCCAGTACTCACCTATTCAAGTTTAGTGATCAACTGCCTGAGTCTACTCAACTTGATGTTCCTGTAGCTTCAGTAGCACCATCCACAACAAATGCTGATGAGATTTCTGAATCCTCTACTTCATTTGATATGCCATCTAACACTTGGTTTCAAGAATCTGGATCAACATCTGTTGCTGCTGAGCGTGCTACAAACACTTGCACAGATCTCATAGTGCATCAAGAGCTGAAGAATCACCCAACGTCTCAAATCATTGGTGATATCAATGCTGGTGTCTCAACTAGAAGTCAATTGTCCAACTTCTGCTTCTATGCTCTTTTCATCAGTCAGCAAGAGCCAAAGAACTATCATATTGCATTAAGAGACAATGGATGGGTTGATGCCATGCAGCTTGAGCTTCTTCAGTTCAAAAAGCAGCAAGTGTGGGAACTGGTTCCTCTACCCCCAGGTAAGTGTGCAATAGGCACTAAATGGGTGTTTAGGAATAAAACAGATGAAAATGGGCAAATTGTCAAGAACAAGGCCAGACTGGTTGTCCAGGGGTTTTCACAAGAAGAAGGTATTGATTATGATGAAACCTTTGCCCCTGTAGCCAGACTGGAGGCAATTAGATTGTTCTTAGCCTATGCTGCATTCCACAATCTTAAAGTTTTTCAAATGGATGTCAAAAGTGCGTTTTTATATGGTAAAATAAAAGAAGAGGTTTATGTGTGTCAACCACCAGGTTTTGAGGATAATAAACATCCTGATTGGGTGTATAAACTTGATAAGGCTCTTTATGGGTTGAAACAAGCTCCTAGAGCCTGGTATGAAACACTGTCAAATTTTCTTCTTCAGAATAATTTCACTAGAGGCTCCATAGATAAAACTTTGTTCATTAAGAAAGTGGGTCAACATAAGCTCCTTGTTCAAATTTATGTTGATGATATTATTTTTGCTTCCTCTGATCCACAGTTGTGTGATGCATTTACAAAGTTGATGCAACAAAAATTCGAAATGAGTGCCATGGGAGAATTACAGTTCTTTCTAGGTCTGCAAATCAAACAAAAGGCTGATGGAACTTTCATTCATCAGTCAAAATACACAAAAAGTCTTTTGGCAAAGTTTGATTTACAACACTGTAAGCCCTGTTCTACTCCCATGTGCAGCACCACACAACTGGATGCAGATCAGAAAGGTAAAGCTGTTGATGAAACACTTTACAGATGTATGATTGGGTCCTTGATGTACTTAACAGCTTCTAGACCAGATATTATGTTTGCAACTTGTGTTTGTGCTAGATTTCAGGCTGCTCCTAAAGAGTCCATTTGATTGCAGTCAAGAGGATCTTTAGATATCTGCAAGGTACTCAATCTCTAGGTCTTTGGTATTCCACTGGGCACTCTTGCAAATTAGTTGCTTTTTCTGATAGTGACTATGCAGGGTGTAAATTAACTAGAAAATCAACTTCTGGTGGATGTCAATTCCTAGGCAACTGTTTGGTTTCTTGGCAGAGTAAGAAACAAACATCTGTTGCTACATCCACTGCTGAAGCCGAGTACATTGCTGCTGCAAGTTGTACATCTCAGGTACTCTGGCTTCAGAATCAATTACTGGATTATGGCATTACAGAGACTAAGACTCCATTACTAATGGATAGTGCTTCAGCTCTTTGTATCGTCAAGAATCCAGTCCAGCACTCTAGGACCAAACATATTGAGATCAGACACCATTTTATTAGGGATTGTTTTGAAAAAGGTCTGATTGATCCAAAGTTTGTTCCTAGTGCTGATGAGCTTGCAGACATATTTACTAAGCCTTTGGACAGTTCAACTTTCCAAAACCTAGTGTTAAGGCTTGGTATGCTGCAGCTAGAATAAGTGACAACTACTGATGATCTCAGTGAACAAGTACTGATGAGCATTCGTATACTACTGTCACAAATAAGTACTGCAGTTCTTTTATCCTCAGTAGTTTTCACAACTACTGAAGACTAAATTACTTAAAAGTACTGAAGTACTCATCTGTTGAACAGAACTAATGTGGTTACAACTACTGATGTAGTTACAACTGCTGATGTCAGAATAACAGATAAGTACTGATGACCTATGAAACATCTGAAACTCAGACAAAGTCTGATGAAGTGTTGAGGTCAGAATGAAACAGCTGATGAGCTAAGAATTGACGACAACAGCTGATGAGAAAATTTTCTCTTCAGTTGTTTCTACAACAGCTGCTTCACTTACAACTGAAGCCAAAACCATGTCTTCAGTAGTTTCACAACTACTGATGACTAACACCAAGTCTTCAGTTGTTACAACACCTGAAGCCAAAACCATGTCTTCAGTAGTTTCACAACTACTGATGACTAATACCAAGTCTTCAGTTGTTACTTCTGAAAGTTAAAACCAGGTCTTCAGTTGTTTTCAAACAACTGATGACAGCACAACACTTTCAGTCGTTTTATATCAGCCTTTGTCTTACCCTATAAATACCTAACCTACTTTCAGACGTTTCATTAGCCGTTTTCCGTCCTTTCTCTCTCACCAATGGCGACCATGAAACTCAAACCCAGACACAACTGTGTTGCCTACCTCTCAAAATCGGCCTTCTGGAACAAATTTGATAACGCCATCGATCTTATGGTAGATTCCCAGTACCGAACCGCGTTTCTTCTGAATCCTACCATATACCCCGATTCCCTAAGCCAGTTCTGGACCAACGTCTCCGTGCAAACTAGTGAGAATGATAGCCAAATCACTCTCCAGTCGTTGGTCAACCAGAAACAGGTGGTCATCACTACGGACATCATTCGACAAACCCTAGATCTACATGATGCCACCTGTGTCACAGAATACCCGAAAGGCACAACCGATATGTCTTTCATCAACAACGGGTATGAAGGAGACTTAAGTGCTACCACCATTATGAAGAAGCACTTCCATGATGCTGAACGTCTTATCTTCCACATGGTGAATGTCTGCCTTGCACCAAAAACCTCTTCATGGGATCAAATGTCTTCCCGATGGCAACAGGTATTATACTCTATCTTTGAACGCCAAACTTTAAATTTTTCTGAGATAGTGTTTATGGAACTAAAGGATCTGGCTTTGAAACCTGTGGCAAACAGATGGATATTATATCCCAGGTTTCTCATGGCCATAATTTTACACAGCTAAAATCAGACGGCCTTGTTGGCCTTGGAGTCCCTGCTCCGGCTGTATTGCCTGAAGTATACTCCAGGCACAACTCTGACCCTACAATGAAAGGGGCTGCCCGGCTGCTCAAACCCAAGCAGCGGGAACCCACAGCCTCCACTTCCAGATCCAAAGTCCCCACCAAACCCAAAACCAAAAAGCCCAAAAAGGCTACTCAGGGAGATGAGTCCCCTGAGGATGCCCCTGTAACACCAATACAGGAAACACTTACTGGTTCTAACCCCCCAGTAGTGTCCAAGACTCCACCAACCGTAGCCGCTCAGGCATCCTCTCAACAGGATCCTGATGCAACCAAAATTGGGGATACCACAATGCTGGAACCTATCTCACTTGAGAAGGTTACCATTGAAGAGCACCAGTCACCCCGGGTGCAATCTGCTTCAACCCTATCTCCAAATGCAACCGCCCCTCAAAGCCCAACATTTATTGTTGCACAAGTGTTGAGTCAGCTGCATTCCTCTCCTCCTCCCCAGACACCAATTACAATGGGGAGAACATCTGAGGAAGAGGACCAAAATGCTGCTGCCCACAGCACAGGGGTTATAATGTTCAATCTCCCCGTGTAGAGGAGGAGGTTAGAACATCTGGTGAGGCTGCCACTTCTACTGATTCAGCAAATGAACAGGATGAAGTTGGTAACATCTCTAAGACCTCACCAGAGGCAACTGCCGATGAAGGACTCAGTCCTGAGGCAGGAAGTCCCCAGAACCAAGAACAAGGGGCACATGCTACAACTGATCTACACTCAGGGCATGTACATCCTGATTCAATCAGGAGGTCAGGTGATTCAGCAAAAACTGATGATGACCTGGGCTTTTTCTATGATGTCTTAGCCCATAACACAATCCTTGAGGCTGAGGTGAGTAGACTCAAAGAACTGCTTGCCAAAATGTCTCAGGATCAAAGTCCATCTGCCCCAATAAACCCACAGATGGCACCTTCATCTGAAGGTTTCCCAAACACTCCGCCACTTCACTCAACTGAGCCACCAGCCACTGTTGTTGGCACCACCTCTCAGGGACAGAACCCCTCTGAGCAGATGGTTGCTACATTTCAAACTTCCTTACCTCTCATCACTCCCATCATCAATGAGATTGTACATAAAGCCATTGATGAGAGGATCTCCTCGACTCTAAAAACACTTGTTGATGATGCTGTGCACAAGAAGCTTTCTGCCATTCAAACCCCTGAACCCAATGCACCCAAAAAGGGGGAGTCTAAGGTAGTGAAAGAAGGAAAGAGAAAGAGAGTGGAAGAGGATAAACAACAAGAAAAAGAACAGGAAAAACAGCTGATCACATACAAGAGAAAGAAAAGTGCTGGAACTCAAAAGCCTGATGAAGAGAAATCATTGGAAGATCTGATTAAAGAAGCTGATGAAGCTCACAGCAGATCAATGGACAAAATAATAGATCAACTCTTCAGACAGGGCTTTGATACAGCCACATTAGACACTGAGATCAGAAGGCTGGAGATTAATGAGATACAAGAAAGATGGGCCAGTTATAGTGTAATGGAAAGGGAGAGGTTGGAGATAATGATCCGGTTTGTTGCAAAATACTTGGGAAGATCATTAATTGAGATTAAATCATGGACCAGAGACAGTATTCTGGCAATAACCACCAGAATCTGTGCTTCTGAAGAATTCAACAAGGGGTTGATTATAGAAGCCTTAGACGAAGCAGGTGCTGGGAAGAGAACTGATATGGCCAAGCTTTCCAAAGCCAAACTCACCATAAAAATGCTAGATCAGCCTTCCCAAACTCCCTCTCAAAAACAACCAACCCCACAACTCTCCAAATCAACTCAACCCTCAAAACCAACTCCCTTACCCCAAAAACCACCTCAAACCACATCCAGTGATGCACCCAGAAGGAGGAGAAGGGTGTTGAGGATGGAAGAAGAAGAAGAAGAAGATGATGAAGAAGATAGTCTGCCAATCTCTGCTGTTCTAAAATTACCTGAGCCCAGAAGTCAACAAATGATAACACCAGACTTTCAGAGGCAAATGGTGAAAGTTAAGATTGAAGAAGAAGAACAACAGAAACAGCACGATGAGCAACTTTTGAAGATGATTGACAAAGAGTTTCCTCAGTCATCATCTATACAAGCCATGAAGAAACATGCTCAAAGGCTGTATGCTCTCAGGTATACCTTTCAATATCAAAAGGAGAGAGTAAGGATTTGGCCAGACCCCAGGGTTAGTTCTAGAATTCATAAGAAATCCATACCAAGTAGATACAATGGCCAAGTGAGAAAGACCATAGATGCTGCTATTATGTTGGCCATTGTAGTCTCACCCTGGGAAATACTTGAAGACTTCAAGAGAGCCTACAAGTCAAAGATGACCCCTCAAACTCTAATGGAGAACAAAATGGTCAAGAAGGGGTTGTTATACAAGAGGCTTGAAGAGATCAAGAAGAATGAACTCCAGTTGTTATTAGAAGGGACTCACCCAGATGAGTTTGCTTACAGAGAGATAACAACTGTTGAGTTGAAAAATGGAAAGACGATAAAGTACTTATCAGAGTACTATGGCCCAGAGTTCTTCTTCGAAGGAGAAGCAGAAGAACTCACTAAGGAGGAACAAGTTGTTCTCCTTGAGGCCTACGTCAGAGAGTCTTATAGACTCATCAATGGGAAGTAGGTTTCATGGTTGGGATAACGGCTCTGTGTCCAGTTCCCCAAGACAGAGTTCCCTTCCATCCTTTGACATTCACATCTACTGAAACCTGTTCCCTGGCCTGTGCTTATCCGATATCTCTAAAGCTGATCAAGAGAGTATTTCTGCCAAGAATAAGTGGGACCTCAATAAGCTTAAAGGTTTTGGCTGCATTGGTTCAGGGGGAGTTTGTTGGACCAAAAGAACCAATGAGCCTGATCAGAAAAACCTTTAAGTCCCACGGACATTACAACAACTGAAGTAGTCTGCAACAGCTGAAGACATCAGCTGATAACAAGGTCTGAAGACAAAGTCTGAAGTGAAAGAGCTGAAGACAAAGTCTGAAGTGAAAGAGCTGAAGACAAAGTCTGAAGTGAAAGAGCTGAAGACAAAGTCTGAAGTGAAAGAGCTGAAGACAAAGTCTGAAGTGAAAGAGCTGAAGACAAAGTCTGAAGTGAAAGAGCTGAAGACAAAGTCTGAAGTGAAAGAGCTGAAGACAAAGTCTGAAGACAAAAGCTGAAGACAAAGACTGAAGACCAAGTGTCAGATGATTGTCACAACAGCTGAAGAAGATCTCTTCAGTAGTTGTGATGGTTTCCTTTCAGTAGTTGTAGTTTCTTTTCTGTACTTATAGTTTCAGTAGTTTTATGTTTCTTCGTGTACTTAGAATAATCTGAGATGTTCTCAGTTGTTGTGAACATTCTCAGTAGTTTGCTTACTTTCAGTAGTTTGTAATAATTCTGTTAGATGTCACTATCAAGTGACATCAGCAGACGTCACATTCCTATATATAAGGAATGCTGACCTAATTGTAATCGGTGCAGCTTAGGAAAACCTAGCAGCCGCCACACCGAAGCATATGTGCATGAATGTTATTATCTCTTTGCAGAAAACCCTATATCTATATAACCGTGTACTGTTCCATTGAATATTTATTGTGTTCTTGCTATATTTGCTTAATTCTTGCTCTAATTCCGCTGTGATTCAACTCTAATTGATCAAACTTAGATCACTGATCCTAACATGGACATACTGCAATATGTTCCTTATCAGCCTCTAGCTGTTGCAGATCATGTGAATTCATCACCTTCTGCAGCTAGTCATCCATTTGGTGGTACTGATGTCGATGATGATCCCAGTACTCACCTATTCAAGTTTAGTGATCAACTGCCTGAGTCTACTAAACTTGATGTTCCTGTAGCTTTAGTAGCACCATCCACAACAAATGCTGATGAGATTTCTGAATCCTCTACTTCATTTGACTTGCCATCTAATACTTGGTTTCAAGAAACTGGATCAACATCTGTTGCTGCTGAGAGTGCTACAAACACTTGCACAGATCTCATAGTGTAGCAAGAGCTGAAGAATCACCCAATGTCTCAAATCATTAGTGATATCAATGCTGGTGTCTCAACTAGAAGTCAATTGTCCAACTTCTGCTTCTATGCTCTCTTCATCAGTCAGCAAGAGCCAAAGAACTATCATATTGCATTAAGAGACAATGGATGGGTTGATGCCATGCAGCTTAAGCTTCTTCAGTTCAAAAACCAGCAAGTGTAGGAACTGGTTCCTCTACCCCTAGGTGAGTGTGCAATAGGCACTAAATGGGTGTTTAGGAATAAAACAGATGAAAATGGGCAAATTGTCAAGAACAAGGCCAAACTGGTTGTCCAGGGGTTTTCACAAGAAGAAGGTATTGATTATGATGAAACCTTTGCCCCTGTAGCCAGACTGGAGGCAATTAGATTGTTCTTAGCCTATGCTGCATTCCACAATCTTAAAGTTTTTCAAATGGATGTCAAAAGTGCATTTTTATATGGTAAAATAAATGAAGAGGTTTATGTGTGTCAACCACCAGGTTTTGAGGATAATAAACATCCTGATTGGGTGTATAAACTTGATAAGGCTCTTTATGGGTTGAAACAAGCTCCTAGAGCCTGGTATGAAACACTGTCAAATTTTCTTCTTCAGAATAATTTCACTAGAGGCTCCATAGATAAAACTTTGTTCATTAAGAAAGTGGGTCAGCATAAGCTCCTTGTTCAAATTTATGTTGATGATATTATTTTTGCATCCTCTGATCCACAGTTGTGTGATGCATTTACAAAGTTGATGCAACAAAAATTCGAAATGAGTGCCATGGGAGAACTACAGTTCTTTCTAGGTTTGCAAATCAAACAAAAGGCTGATGTAACTTTCATTCATCAGTCAAAATACAGAAAGAGTCTTTTGGAAAAGTTTGATTTACAAAACTGTAAGCCCTGTTCTACTCCCATGTGCAGCACCACACAACTGGATGCAGATCAGAAAGGTAAAGCTGTTGATGAAACACTTTACAGATGTATGATTGGGTCCTTGATATACTTAACAGCTTCTAGACCGGATATTATGTTTGCAACTTGTGTTTGTGCTAGATTTAGGCTGCTCCTAAAGAGTCTCATTTGATTGCAGTCAAGAGGATCTTTAGATATCTGCAAGGTACTCAATCTCTAGGTCTTTGGTATTCCACTGGGCACTCTTGCAAATTAGTTGCTTTTTCTGATAGTGACTATGCAGGGTGTAAATTAACTAGAAAATCAACTTCTGGTGGATGTCAATTCCTAGGCAACTGTTTGGTTTCTTGGCAGAGTAAGAAACAAACATCTGTTGCTACATCCACTGCTGAAGCCGAGTACATTGCTGCTGCAAGTTGTACATCTCAGGTACTCTGGCTTCAGAATCAATTATTGGATTATGGCATTACAGAGACTAAGACTCCATTACTAATGGATAGTGCTTCAGCTCTTTGTATTGTCAAGAATCCAGTCCAGCACTCTAGGACCAAACATATTGAGATCAGACACCATTTTATTAGGGATTGTTTTGAAAAAGGTCTGATTGATCCAAAGTTTGTTCCTAGTGCTGATGAGCTTGCAGACATATTTACTAAGCCTTTGGACAGTTCAACTTTCCAAAACCTAGTGTTAAGGCTTGGTATGCTGCAGCTAGAATAAGTGACAACTACTGATAATCTCAGTCAACAAGTACTGATGAGCATTCGTATACTATTGTCACAAATAAGTACTGATAAGTTCTTTTATCCTCAGTAGTTTTCATAACTACTGAAGACTAAATTACTTAAAAGTACTGAAGTACTCTATCTGTTGAAAAGAACTGATGTGGTTACAACTACTGATGTCAGTACAACTACTGATGTCAGTATAACAGATAAGTACTGATGACCAATGAAACGTCTGAAAATCAGACAAAAAGTCTGATAAGTGTTGAGGTCAGAATGAAACAGCTGATGAGCTAAGAATTGACGACAACAGCTGATGAGAAACTTTTCTCTTCAGTTGTTTCTACAACTGCTGTTTCACTTCATACAACTGAAGCCAAAACCATGTCTTCAGTAGTTTTACAACTACTGATGACTAACACCAAATCTTCAAATGTTTACAACACCTGAAGCCAAAACCATGTCTTCAGTAGTTTCACAACTACTGATGACTAATACCAAGTCTTCAGTTGTTACAACTTCTGAAAGTTAAAACCAGGTCTTCAGTTGTTTTCAAACAACTGATGACAGCACCAACACTTTCAGTCGTTTTATATCAGCCTTTTCTTACCCTATAAATACCTAAACCTAATTTCAAACGTTTCATTAGCCGTTTTATGTCCTTCACTCTCTCAACAATGGCGACCATGAAACTCACACCCAGACACAACTGTGTTGCCTACCTCTCGAAATCGGCCTTTTGGAACAAATTTGATAACGCCATCGATCTTATGGTAGATTCCCAGTACCGAACCGCTTTTCTTCTGAATCCTACCATATACCCCGATTCCCTAAGCCAATTATGGACCAACGTCTCTGTGCAAACTGGTGAGAACGATCGCCAAATCACTCTCCAGTCGTTGGTTAACCAGAAACAGGTGGTCATCACTCCAGACATCATTCGACAAACCCTAAATCTACATGATGCCACATGTGTCACATAATACCCGAAAGGCACGACTGATATGTCTTTCATCAATAACGGGTATGAAGGAGACTTAAGTGCTACCACCATTCTGAAGAAGCACTTCCATGATGCTGAACGTCTTATATTCCACATGGTGAATGTCTGCCTTGCATCAAAAACCTCCTCATGGGATCAGATGTCCTCCCGATGGCAACAGGTATTATACTCTATCTTTGAACGACAAAATCTAAATTTTTCTGAGATAGTTTTCATGGAACTAAAGGATCAGGCTTTGAAACCTGTGGCAAACAGATGGATATTATATCCCAGGTTTCTCATGGCCATAATTTTAAATCAGCTAAAATCAGACGGCCTTGTTGGCCTTGGAGTCCCTGCTCCGGCTGTATTGCCTGAAGTATACTCCAGGCACAACTCTGACCATACACTGAAAGGGGCTGCCCGGCTGCTAAAACCCAAGCAGCGGGAACCCACAGCCTCCACTTCCAGATCCAAACCCAACACCAAAAAGCCCAAAAAGGCTACTCAGGGAGATGAGTCCCCTGAGGATGCCCCTGTACCACCAATACAGGAAACACTTACTGGCTCTAACCCCCCAGTAGTGTCAAAGACTCCACCAGCCCTAGCTGCTCAGGCATCCTCTCAACAGGATCCTGATGCAATCATAATTGGGGATACCACAATGCTGGAACCTATCTAATTGAGAAGGTTACCATTGAAGAGCACCAGTCACCCCGGGTGCAATCTGCTTCAAACCTATCTCCAAATGCAACCGCCCCTCAAAGCCCAACCATTATAGTTGCACAAGTGCTGAGTCAGCTGCATTCCTCTCCTCCTCCCAGAAACCAATTACAATGGGGAGAACCTCAACAGCTGAGGAAGAGGACCAAAATGCTGCTGATAACCCACAGCACAGGGGTTATAATGTTCAATCTCCCCGTGTAGAGGAGGAGGTTAGAACATCTGGTGAGGCTGCCACTTCTACTGATTCAGCAAATGAACAGGATGCAGTTGGTAACATCTCTAAGACCTTACCAGAGGCAACTGCCGATGAAGGACTCAGTCCTGAGGCAGGAAGTCCCCAGAACCAAGAACAAGGGGCACATACTACAACTGATCTACACTCAGGGCATGTACATCCTGATTCAATCAGGAGGTCAGGTGATTCAGCAAAGACTGATGATGACCTGGGCTTTTTATTCGATGTCTTAGCCCATAACACAATCCTTGAGGCTGAGGTGAGCAGACTCAAAGAACTGCTTGCCAAAATGTCTCAGGATCAAAGTCCATCTGCCCCAATAAACCCACAGATGGCACCTTCATCTGAAGGTTCACCAAACACTCAGCCACTACACTCAACTGAGCCACCAGCCACTGCTTTTGGCACCACCTCTCAGGGACAGAACCCCTCTGAGCAGATGGTTGCTACCTTTCAACATTCCTTACCTCTCATCACTCCCATCATCAATGAGATTGTGCATAAAGCCATTGATGAGAGGATCTCCTCAAATCTACAAACACTTGTTGATGATGCTGTGCAAAAGAAGCTTTCTGCCATTCAAACGCCTGAACCCAATGCACCCAAAAAGGGGGAGTCTAAGGCAGTGAAAGAAAGAAAGAGAAAGAGGTGGAAGATGAGAAACAACAAGAGAAAGAAAAGGAGTTAGAAAAGGAAAAACAGCTGATCACATACAAGAGAAAGAAAAGTGCTGAAACTCAAAAGCCTGATGAAGAGAAATCATTGGAAGATCTGGTTAAAGAAGCTGATGAAGCTCACAGCAGATCAATGGACAGAATAATAGACCAACTCTTCAGACAGGGCTTTGATACAGCTACATTAGACACTGAGATCAGAAGGCTGGAGATTAAAGAGATACAAGAGAGATGGGCCAGTTACAGTGTGATGGAAAGGGAGAGGTTGGAGATAATGATCAGGTTTATTGCAAAATACTTGGGAAGATCATTAATTGAGATTAAATCATGGACCAGAGACAGTATTCTGGCAATAACCACCAGAATCTGTGCTTCTGAAGCATTCAATAAGGGGTTGATTATCGAAGCCTTAGATGAAGCAGGTGCTGGGAAGAGAACTGATATGGCCAAGCTTTCCAAAGCCAAACTTACCACAAAAATGATAGATCAGCCTTCCCAAACTCCCA